>CM034403.1:1354689-2604689 GCA_019925095.2 Dendrolimus kikuchii
GCTGTTGTTTGCAGTCAGCCTTTATGCCACGCTTTTCTCTGGCGTTGATTATGATAGTCTGTAATCAGATTCTACATATATTTTTATCCGTGCAGGAACGGAGAAAGAATGCAATTTCCTGCGGCCGGGCGGCCTGTCGTAAGAGGCGACTTAACAACCTACAGTCAGGTGGTAGGGCATTTGCTCGACTGGATGGCTACCACTCCTGGTCTAAAGTATGTCGCTATAACAACCTTGAGTTGTGTTCCGGCATTAGTGACCAGATTCCAGTTTCCCTTAAGAGAGCAGCAGAGAATTTGTAGCAACTGTCCTGTTGCAAATGTCCATAGGCGATGGTAACCGCTTTTCATCAAGTGTGCCGTCTGCCTGTCTGCTGATCTCCTGCAATAAATATATTTAACACTTAAAGTAAGTTTTTGCAGACCACGGGCCATAAAAATGGCCCGGATTTTTGGAGGGCTTGCGTGGGGCCCTGAGAAGGCCAACACGTAGAGGTCTCTTGACAAATTTAATCTAAATGTGGAGTGACACTGGCCGACGATTGTCCCTGTCTATACCATATAAAAATGCACCCAAGGACAAGCCCCGGCGTAGGACTATTGTAGGGCATGAGATCAAAAGGTACCGGGCTATTGGGATGAACTGCTAGTGGAACTACGGATGCCCGTCGCAATGTGCGAGGAACATGAAAAAAATGGGCAGACGGTGATATGCCACTCCCTGCATGGGCCCCTAAAATGCCCTATGAGATTGGCGAAGGGCAACATGGGTGTAAGTGGCTAAGGGGTGTCGTGAGGTGGACTGCAAGTTTACCGAAGCTACTTCCGACATTATGCCATTTATCACTTCCACCCCTGGAGCTTGAGTCTTAGCTCTAGCGATCTCTACTGCGTACCGGCTGGCTAAGGCAAGCACGGAGGCGGTGCCTTGCCTTGGCCCCCGGAGTCAAGTCCGAGGTGTCGCTATTCACCTAAGGCTTCGCTACAAAGCCCCCCTGCAGGTACAAAGTAACTTTATTACACAATTCGACTGTATGTATGTTACGCGATTTCTCCGTCAATTGTTTACCGATTTTTAATATATTTTTTATTAAGAAGAGTGCTTCTAGGGTGGTCTCATTGTCACCAAGTCAGGATCTGATGAGTGGTTCCCAGCGACATCGAGAGCAACCCTTATTAAAGAGCGCCTACACGCATCGAGATAGCAAACTTATCCGTACATGTGCGGCGTGCATGTACTAAAATTTCTACAGGCGCTTAAAATATGTTTTCTAAAGCTATTCAAGTATTTGCGCAGATGAAAAGTAGAAAATATTTTGTTTAACAAACAAAAAACTGTCTTCAAACTAAAAAGTAAAACATAATTTTTTTGTATTTTATAAATTTGTTGTTGGTTTTTTTTTTATTTTACTTGGCACCGACTTTAAGATATTTTAGTGATAAGAAAGCATGTAATAATTTGCCACTATTTAATATCTATAGTATAATTACTCACCAATTTCATCATGATTTTATACCTTTCTCTTTTACTCACCAGCATGACATCTCTTTCCTTGATGTGACAGATTTGAGATAGCTGTCAATTCATATGGTCTTCAGCACACCAGCAAGAAACTTGCTGCAACACTGTGTGTCTCAGTCAACACATAATCACTTTTTTTGTTAAAAATAGTCATGTTCGGATTTGAGGTTTAACAAACACAACGAAACCTTCGGAAACAATTCGAACAAATGTCAATTGATAGAAACACCTGAATATGAAACAGCATCTCATGTGAGTTTGAAACTGTTCAGAATGAAGGCAGTGTTCATTTATCACAGTGTGACACGTGGAGGCACTGTAACTCGGCCAATTCCGCGATATGTGACAGCACCGATTGCCTGCATTGCAATGCAGCTACGAAACAACGTAACACAGTTTGTGGAGAAGGCAATCATAGGATTTTGTTTGCGTGTTGAATTATTTTTCTTTAGTTATTTTTTTTTTAATAAATAGAGTGAAATATTAAAAGGAAAAGCCCTTTGTTCGATTAGTTTTAAATAAGCCATTACAGTACATTTAATACGAACACAGTGAGCTAACGTAGTAAGCCTTCTAGGAACATTTCCCACTGACTTTCATGACTTACACACATTATTCCAATTATTGTCGTAATGGATCACAGGTAAAATACAGAACCAGCTCCCTGATTACCTTGAAATTTGATTAGGTGTTTTGTGAGCTCATTATAGAGGCTCATGGCTTCAGGACTCCAGGACTTATATTTACGCCGCTTGAGTGATTTAATTGCTTGCGCCGTTGAATGGGCTGATTTCCCCAAGATACATAAATACATAACTGCACCCCAGTTCCCTTACGGGATAGGCACGAACAATAGAGCGCCATTCAGGCTTATTCTTACACATCTCACTTGCTTCTTTGATTCATAACTCTTGTCATGCACGGTCGTCTGTTCTTAAGGCTCCTGACATCACCTTCTGCTAGTACACGATCAATTTGATCATGGAAGGTGTGTCGTGGCCTTCCACGACTTCTGCATCCATCCACTTTTGCATTGTATATCTGTTTAGTCATTCTTTCATCATGCATTCTTTCCACATGCCCGAACCACCGGAGCATTCCTTTCCTTACCCTCACCCCGACACTCTCTTTCAGACCAACTCTCTTTCTTACTTCGGTATTACGAACGCGGTCCGCGAGCGTAATTTTAAATATATGGTATTTTAGGTAAATTCAAGTATGTAGCGAATCCCATTTATGAGATGTATACATACATAACTTCACGCCAGTTCCCTTGCGGGGTAGGCACGAACAACAGAGCGCTATTGAGGCCCATTCTTACACACCTCACTTGCTTCTTTGACATTCATAACCCTTGTCATGCACACTCGTCTGTTCTTAAGGCTCCTGACATCACCCTCCGCTAGTATGAGATGTATGCCGTATCCATAGCCTGCACCTTCTTATTCCACTACGATGCAGTACCGTACTGTATAATCGAGTCGGCGTACGCCAGAATATTCTCAATTCTTCTATTTATTATATATGTGGTATTGTATAATTTGATTTTTTTCCGAAAATAAGGCTGTTTGTGTTAGAAATAGTTTAGGTCGATACTTTGGCGGCGTCCAGTCCCCCAGACACAGCCGTGATAGCCGGGGCTGCTGTTGCACACCAGGAGGATCTGAAATATCGCAAATATGTATCCATTGGTAGTGAGTTTTTTTTATTGTTGAAGTAAGCAGACAGGCTGACGGCCCAACTGTGATGGAAAGTAGTTACCGTCGCCAATGGACATTAGCAATACCAGAGGTGCTGCCGGTCTTAAAAGAGAAACTGGAAACTGACCACTGATGCCGGAACACAACTCAAAGATGTTATGGCGGCATACTTTAGACCAGGGGTGGGGGCTGTGGGTTGTTTTGTCGCCTCTTACGACAGACCGCTCCAACGCAGGAAATTGTATTCTTTCTCCGTTCCTGCACGGATAAAAAAAAATTATATATAGTTTATTTTTTTATTTTTTTTATTATGATTAACATCTATAAGGACTCGAATTCCGTACCCTTTTTTACTACTTAATTTATATGAAAGATTTTAGAGTCCATACACGCTTATTGTTTATTTTTGTTAGTGTGGTGACATTAATTCAGTGATTTTTATGTTGTGGTGTACCTTAAGAATAACTTATTATATTAATTTATTCTAGTTTTAATACTAACCTTATACTAATGAAGAGTGTATCTGTTACATGCTGGTGTTGTGAGGAAGTGCATGTGCAGTGTGGCCTTATATCTATACTTATATATATTGTCCTATCTAGTGCCATGTGTGTTGGTTTTTTCTTTTCTGTGCCTGGGTTATTAATTTTTAGGCTCTTTGTGTGTCTTGGTTTGTTTGTGGAGTGTGCGTGTAATGCAATGCGGTGGTAGTACGTGTTGGTTTGAGTATGTGTATAAGTTTTATTATATAGTTGATTTACAATTTAGTTTAATTTTAATATTTAGTTGTATTTATTTGTATAATTGTTTGTTGTATAAATCTCTTATACGACCAGTCATGCTATACGGGTCCGAATGTTGGGCCACTAAAGTGATAAACCACAATCTCCACTCAGCTGAGATAAGAATGTTGAGACGGATGTGTGGTGTTACGAGAATGGATAAGGTGAGAAATGAGTACATAAGGGGATCTTTGAAAGTTGCACCCGTCACTGAAAAATTGAGGGGAAGAAGACTAAGTTGGTATGGGTATATAATACATACATACATACATAACTTCACGCCAGTTCCCTTGCGGGGTAGGCACGAACAACAGAGCGCCATTTAGGCCCACTCTTACACACCTCACTTGCTTATTTGACATTCATAACTCTTGTCATGCACGTTCGTCTGTTCTTAAGGCTCCTGACATCACCCTCCGCTAGTACACGATCAATTTGATCATGGAAGGTGTGTGGTGGCCCTCCACGACTTCTGCATCCATCCACTTTTGCATTGTATATAATTAGGAGGGATAAAAGTCACGTAACAAAAAGAATGTTAACCTACAAGATGGATGGGTTCAAATTTAAAGGTAGACCAAAAAAGATGGTGTGACAGAAGATGTATGCCAGAATAGAGGAGTGTGGAAGGAAAAGACATGTTGTGCCGACCCCAAATAATTGGGACATGGTGAAAGAAAAGAGATTTAGTTGTATTCTTAAAAGTTAATTTTGTTATATACCCTCTTATTTCTAAACGGTACAATCGGCCATTTCCTTAATTGAATAATAATGTTATATTTTTATTTATTCGGTGATTAGCGCCTGTTTTGTGTGGAGTAAGTAGTTCTCTAAAATTTTACATAATTTTATGTAACACCATGTATTTTTATTTTATTGCAGGAGATCAGCAGACAGGCAGACGGCCCACTAGATGGAAAGCGGTTACCATCGCCTATGGACATTTGCAACACCAAAGTTGCTACAAATGCGCTGCTACTCTCTTAAGGGAAACTGGAACCTGGTCACTAATGCCGGAACACAACTCAAGGTTGTTATGGTGACATACTTTAGACCAGGGGTGGTAGCCATCCAGTCGGGCAAATGCCCTACCACCTGGCTGTGGGTTGTTAAGTCGCCTCTCACGACAGGCCGCCCGGCCGCAGGAAATTGTATTCTTTCTCCGTTCCTGCACGGATAAAACCTCGGTTATCTCTAATATGTAGTAATTGTGTACAGATTATAATTCAAAATCTCTCAATAGTATATAGACGGTATTCACTACATTTTGTTTTCATGTTGGCAGACGCGATGGATTTATACTGTGTTCAATTTATTTTATTACATGTAAAACTTTAAGTATAATGTCTTATATAAAATCTAATATATAAAATTCCCGTGTCACAGTTTTCGTTGCCATACTCCTCCGAAACGGCTTGACTGATTTTGATGAAATTTTTTGTGCTTATCCGGTATCTATGAGAATCGGCCAACATCTATTTTTCATCCCCCTAAATGTTAGGGGTAGTCCACCCCTAAATTTTTTTATTTATTTTGTAGACAAAATTTTTATATTCTATTTTTTTATGATACAACATACAAAAATACATACAACCCTAAATTTTCACCCCTCTACGATCAACCCCTATTATTTTATTTGTTAATTATAAACTTTAATTTTTTTGGCAAGATTTTTAATCTTATTTTGTCATGACTTAGAATAAAAAAAATTATATTACTCTTTTAGATTCACAATTCGAACCGGTAGGTGGCGCTGAGATCGGGTTCTGGAATCCTCCTAATCACCGGGAGCGATTTTGGTGATTTTGTTTTTGTGCGTTTGAGTGGGTACCCGGATGGTTTAGATTCGCAATTAGAACCGGTACGTGGCTCTGGGATCGGGTTCTAGAATTTTATTTTTTAAAGGCAGGACAACGTCTGCCGGGGCCGCTAGTATTATCTAAAATTTCCAAACAATAAAGTATTCAATTCTTTTCATTCATATAACTTTAATTAAAATAGTTTATCAATGACTTCAATCCGCTATCGGTTGTGCCAATCGATAAGTATCATGTACTGTCAAATTGTTGGAGGCATGGCGAGGTGTTTTATCCGTGCAGGAACGGATAAAGAATACAATTTCCTGCGGCCGGGCGGCCTGTCGTAAGAGGCGACTTAACAACCCACAGCCAGGTGGTAGGGCATTTGCCCGAATGGATGGCTACCACCCCTGGTCTAAAGTATGTCGCCATAACAACCTTCAGTTGTGTTCCGGCATTAGTGACCGGGTTCCAGTTTCCCTTAAGAGAGCAGCAGCGCATTTGTAGCAACTTGCTATTGCAAATGTCCATAGACGATGGTAATCGCTCTCCATCGAGTGGGCCGTCCGCCTGTCTGCTGAACTCCTGCAATAAAAAAGAATAAAAAAAGGTGTTCTAAATTTTTTTTTATTTTTTATTATAGATAGGTTTGCGTTTGACCACGATCACGTCCAGTGCCGGACGATGATGCGGTCGAAGATGGAGCACGCTTACCTAGATAATACCTATTCACACGAGACTTGTGACTTGTGTCAAAATGCTTGTCGAGTGTAAAAAGTTAGTGTGTAGAAAATGTTAAAACCTTGAGGTTCTCTGATTATAAATATGGTGACCAGTTGCTGTTCTTTTATTACCATGAACCCTTCTGAATTATTGCAAGTATGACATTTGTGCGAAATTCAGATATATGATCATATTGTAAATAAGCCTTTTTAAAAAGGTTTTTATATACAAGCCTTTAAGATCCTGGATATCATGTAGCAGCAGAGTGCTAGCCAAGACAAGTAAAACGAGCCCAAACACGACGGGTCTATCTTGTTAAGTACAGGAGTTCCATGATCTCATACGCTCACCTAATCAGGGCGATGGCGTGAGGTCGCAAAATCCACAAAGCTGTTGACAGGCCACCAGATGCCACAGATGGCCACCTAAAGCCCGAGATGGCCATCGAACGCCAATGAATGGCCAACGAGAGCTGCTGAGAAGCCATCGCCATGCGGAGAAGACTCCAGCAGCTCCAAACCCAATTACCGGTGGGTAGTTGCCCACTGAGTTGCAGCCGGGGTAAAGAGGTATACCTCGAGACCCCAGCCTCCTCATTACAAACCGAGGAAGAAGACCCTGGAAGAACGAGTTCGTATGGCCACCTTCCGACTCCATCATCAGATCAGCTCCATGGTACCATATTATTGCATTGTCACGTGATATACATATGCGTGCAAAATTTCAGCTCAATCGGAAACCGGGAAGTTAGTCAAATTGAACCTTTTTTTTTTTATTGCAGGCGATCAGCATACAGGCAGACGGCCCACTTGATGGAAAGCGGTTACCATCGCCTATGGATATTTGCAACAGCAAAATTGCTACAAATGCGCTGCTGCTCTCTTAAAGGGGACTGGAACCTGGTCACTAATGCCGGAACACAATACAAGATTGTTATGGCGGCATACTCTAGACCAGGGGTGGTCGCCATCCAGTCGAGCAAATACTCTACCACCTGGCTGTGGGTTATTTAGTCGCCTCTTACGACAGGCCGCCGGGCCGCAGGAAATTGTATTCTTTCTCCGTTCCTGCACGGATAAAAGTTGAATAAAGGCTTGCAAAATAGCAGTTGCTAAGTTTTGTAATTGCGTATTTATTATATGTAGTATGTTTGGTTAACGACTTCCTTTCTTTAAATCCAGTGGGTCAATGGGCCTCTCATAATTCGGGTTAATAAAGCTTAGATTTAGTAATAAAGGGCTTCAGGGGGCGAGGGGTGGATTTCAGTGGCGATTACACGTAATAACGTGGTAATAAATATCGCGGAGCCACTCCAGGTTCACCCCCCACCCGCCTTCTACGACGATCTTACAGTGTGGTCTAACTTGGAAACTCATAGCGATTCAAGTAGAAGAAGAATCTATTGAAACTGTGGACGTAGGGACGATGGTTGTATCGTGTGATCGATATATTCTAGTAAGACTCCAAAATAAAATTATTTAATCACCCATATATATTCTCTTCAATTGACGTTACATTTCACATTTTTTTTCTATATTAAGTCAAACGACCATAAATACTGCAAAGAGTTTGTACATATGGTCCTTCGAGCCGGATTTTTCGGTAATACATTAAATATGAATGTGTGTAACATTAAATGTGTTGTAATATCATATTTGCTTCAATAATGTGTTATCTTATAATTATTATTCCGACGTTTCGGCCACTTTTCAGTAGCACGGCGACTGAAAAGTAGTAACCGTGATCACGGAAGACAAAGATGTCAAATGTCAATGAGTATTGTAAAACGTCGGAATAATTAAAAACAAATAAATTACCGCGCTTAAAACCGTTAAAACGTTGTTTTATAATGTGTATATTTTTAATATTGAAATTTAAGAAGAGAGTTTTAGTAATGTAAAAAAAGCGTGGTATCTTTTAAAATAAGTCAAAAATTAACAACATTATTTATTATTTTATTCCTTTCTATATCATTATTTTTTGAAGGTTAAAAAGATATTTTATAAAATTTAAATTTTTAAGATAAAATTGAAGTAAAAATTCGGAAATATTATATTATATTAATTTAATAATCGTAAAAAAACTAAAATTAAAATAAAACCTATATTAAAGCCCGTCCAGCCCCAACAGACCACTGTCGCTGGGCATTGTACCTAGAAGGCTGGCAGCATTACCTCGCTGGATACAAAGGCTAATCCTTTGAGCGATGAATGAGAGAAGCCTGGATGCCTTATGTCTGACAGAGACAAAGCGGAAGGGGTGCGACGTCGATGACCTCCCCGGTGGCATGCTTGCTCTGTGGTCCGGCGTGGACCTGGACGAGCGTGCGAGTGGGGGGGTAGGCGTCTTACTCTCATCCCGCTTTGTGTCTGGAGTAAAAGCTTATTGTCTGGTGAACCCGAGACTTCTCTGGGTCCGCCTAAAACTGGGGATCACGCGAGTTTTTCTGGTCGCAGCTTATGCTCCCGTCAGCTCAGCGGATCCCCAAGAACTCGAGAAGTTTTGGGAGTCTGTGAGAGAAATTCTGGATCTGGCTGAAGGGAACGAAAGACTAATTATGTGTGGTGATCTTAATGGCTGGGTGGGGACCAAACGAGACGGCCTTGAGGCTGTCCTTGGACCCTATGGTGACAAGAGAGTGAACGATGCTGGTAGGCCAATCATAGACGTAATAATTGACATGGAAAGAAACTTGCTTGTGTCGAACACCCTATTCCATCATAAGGATATTCACATGTATACATGGAGAATGAATCATCAGAAAAGTATGATTGATCTGATTTTAATTGATAGTCGCCTCCGAAACAGAATAATGCATACAAGAGCCTACAGAGGCCCCACTCTTGAAACGGACCACTACCTGGTGATAAGCCGGTTTGTGGGCCTTTTCAAGAAGTGGAGACACTGGCGAGTGCGTACCAATTTCGGGGAGCTTGAAAGAATAAAGTGTGAAAAATTGGAAGATGTTAGTGTAAGGAGTATGTATGCGCGCCTAGTCGAAGAAAGGCTTGCAAAAGCGGACTTCTCCGACTTAGATGTGGATAATGACTGGGATAGTATGAAAGAAAGTATAGTGGAAAGCGCAAAAGAAGCATGTGGATGCGCGAAGAGGCACATAACAACGAAAGGTGATGAATGGTGGGACGCGGATGTTAAATCCAGCGTAGAGAGAAAGAGAAAAGCCTGGCTGGATTATGTTGCTTCCTTGCAACAGAATGACAGTATGAAAGAGATGAAGAAAGAAATTTATCGCCTCTGCAAGAATGAAACCAAAGCTTTAGTGAAAGAGAAGCGTGAAAGAATAAAATTGAAAGAAGAAGTGAAGCTGACGGAGAACTTCGAGGCGAATACCAAACTCTTTTGGAGAGAGGTTAAGAAGTCTCGGGGTTTTTCGTCAGCTTCCAGAATGGAAAGAATAAAATCTAAAGCAGGGGACGTTCTTGCTAACCCACAAGAGGTATTAGCGCGATGGAGTGAATATTTTAGAGAAATGTATGATAATATCCCGGATGCTGGCACCACGACTGAGTCTGTGACCGACTCCGAGGAGCGCGATGGAGTGAATATTTTAGAGAAATGTATGATAATATCAGCATCCGAGATCACTTTGGAAGAGATCGAATGGTCGATAATAAGTCTGAAAAATGGAAAGGCAGTAGGAATCGATAGTGTGTCTGCTGAGATGATCAAATCTGGTGGAACCTGCGTCCGGGACGCTTTCCTGTCCTTATGCAACTTGTGCTGGAGGACGGGAAAGGTTCCCAAGGACTGGAGGCGCGCTGTCATCGTGCCCTTGTATAAAGGCAAGGGGTCACGTATGGAGTGCGCCAGCTACAGGGCCATCAGTTTGATCAGCACAGCATCTAAAGTGTATGCGAAGATTATTAAAAAGAGAATGAGAGTTGTATCCGATGGATTACTGTGGGATGCACAAGGTGGTTTCAGAAATGGAAGGGGATGTATGGATCAAGTTTTCTCTCTCCGCAATATCGTAGAGAAGCAGCTGGCTATGGGCCGGAAGGTTTTCTGCGGTTTTGTGGATCTAGAGAAAGCATGTGACAGGGTTGTGCGGAAGGACCTCTGGGACATATTGCCCGGATATGGGATTAATGGCCAATTGATGCGTGCTGTGCAGTCCACTTACGAGGGCTGTATGGCATGCGTGCGGGTGGAAGGCAGCCTGTCGCCCTGGTTTGACGTCAATATTGGCGTCCGCCAGGGCTGCGTGCTGTCGGCTTTGCTGTTCATCCTATATCTGGACGATTGTCTCCAGAGAATAAGATTGATGGATGTTGGGGTGCGGATGAGTGATCTAGTTGTAAGCACCTTGCTTTATGCGGATGATGCCGTGCTTTTAGCCGAATCGCCATCAGAACTGCAAACACTAGTCACAATGATGAAAGATGACTGTCAGGCGAGAGGCTTACATTTGAATGCGAAGAAAACAAAGGTATGGTGTTTGAAAGAGAAGAAACCAGAACGAATGCAAGGATAATGGTCGATGATGTTATGCTAGAGCAAGTGAATGAGTTTGTATATCTTGGATGTGCTTTTAGCAGGGATGGAAGGTACACCGCTGATATAGAAAGAAGAGTGAATTTGGGGAATAGTGTGAATGGAGCGTTAGGTAAACTTCTAGGCGCTAAGAACCTCAGCCAGAAGGCCCAGCTCGCCGTACACAACGCGGTGCTGGTACCTACGCTCACGTATGGATGCGAGAGTTGGGTATGGAAGAGAGAGCATGAAAGTAGAGTAAACGCGGTCGAGATGCGAGCACTGCGCAAAATCTGCGGAGTGACGCTCGCGGACCGCGTTCGTAATACCGAAGTAAGAAAGAGAGTTGGTCTGAAAGAGATTGTCGGGGTGAAGGTAAGGAAAGGAATGCTCCGGTGGTTCGGGCATGTGGAAAGAATGCATGATGAAAGAATGACTAAACAGATATACAATGCAAAAGTGGATGGATGCAGAAGTCGTGGAAGGCCACGACACACCTTCCATGATCAAATTGATTGTGTACTAGCAGAAGGTGATGTCAGAAGCCTTAAGAACAGACGAGTGTGCATGACAAGAGTTATGAATGTCAAAGAGGCAAGTGAGGTGTGTAAGAATAAGCCTAAATGGCACTCTGTTGTTCGTGCCTACCCCGCAAGGGAACTGGCGTGAAGTTATGTATGTATGTATGTATGTATTTAAGGTTAAGGTTTATTATGGGGGGTTGAAATAAGCTATATGGTGCATCGATGATAGTTACCCCGTTGGGTTGGGTGACGCATCATTGGCGAGAGCCCATGGCTGAATCGTCGTGAGGGGAGACAAAATAAGACAAGTGCTGTATGTAATCTAGATATAATTATTGCTTTATTAATTTATCATTAAACTTAAGACTATGGGCGTTACTTATAATCGTTTCTAAATTTAAAGAAACTGCTCAGCAACTGATTAGTGGAAATTTTACCCATAAACTCCTCTTTAGTCGAATATTTTGGGTACAACCTACGTTAATCATTCCAATTTCGTTTATCTGTGCTCCTCTTAGGTAAACAACAGGTAATTACACGTTTGTAAGTGAAAAAAAAGATATTCAATGATTAGGGTCTGATTCTGATTCTCTTACTTAAGAGATGCCTAATCGTTTCTTATCGAGATTATTAAAAGTAAGGCCGTGTATATACAGAAATCTTAACGGTTACTTGAAAATATACATACATACATACATAACTTCACGCCAGTTCCCTTGCGGGGTAGGCACGAACAACAGAGCGCCATTTAGGCTTATTCTTACACACCTCACTTGCCTCTTTGACATTCATAACTCTTGTCATGCACGCTCGTCTATTATTAAGGCTCCTGACATCACCTTCTGCTAGTACACGATCAATTTGATCATGGAAGGTGTGTCGTGGCCTTCCACGACTTCTGCATCTATCCACTTTTGCATTGTATATCTGTTTAGTCATTCTTTCATCATGCATTCTTTCCACATGCCCGAACCACCGGAGCATTCCTTGAAAATATGTATATACTAAACATGTTAGCAGATGCATTTCCGAAGATTGTCTGTTTTCTGTATTGACAGATTTTGACACGTACATGGACGACTAAGTTTTAACCTTGCTAATTATGTAGTAATAAATTATTCCATATTGCCTTGTCGCTTGGATGCTACCGGAAGTCGCATGCCATATCTCACACTGCACAATCGACTAATTCTGCGTAAATTCACAGAGCTAACTTCACTCGAGACGTGAGTACATGTCACGTCTCGAGTGAAGTTAGGTACTTTATTTTAAAGTTGGTTAATATACAGATTAATTTAAATAAAATTAAATTCTGAAATCTTTTAATAAACAAACATAATATATTTGTAGGCTCACCCCGGGCGAATGACGCAGAGAATAACACAATAATAATCTGAAATATTATAATCAAAGATTATTACACTAGAATTATTAAAATTACATACATACATACATACATAACTTCATGCCAGTTCCCTTGCGGGGTAGGCACGAACAACAGAGTGTCATTTAGGCTTATTCTTACACATCTCACTTGCCTCTTTGACATTCATAACTCTTGTCATGCAAGCTCGTCTGTTCTTAAGGCTCCTGACATCACCTTCTGCTAGTACACGATCAATTTGATCATGGAAGGTGTGTCGTGGCCTTCCACGACTTCTGCATCCATCCACTTTTGCATTGTATATCTGTTTAGTCATTCTTTCATCATGCATTCTTTCCACATGCCCGATATTACGATATTAAATATTGCACACTAATACACATAAATATTAGGACAACTCCAAGAGTTGCATCCACGCTTGTCAGGTGTCGAATGAATCTGTCCTCCAAGAATACTGCGATTATTAGTAATTATCGACTACAATATATTACGTGCTCCTCGTCCAAGACTATCCGTGTAGACAATCGTGTAGACTATCGTTGTAGACTGCCAGTGTAGACTGCTGGTTGTAGACTGCCCTCTAGGCCCGAACACCGAGTATTTATAACGTCCTCGTAGCTCGTCCGCAGTGACACCATCCTGTAATGCTTTGGCGTTACTTTAGTAACTTCCGCCATCCGTATTAACTTCCAGCTTCCGGTTACTCCATTTCCGATATCCGTCAGCTTGATAATAAATGCTTCTACGTTGACATCCGGTTATACGACTTCCGATTATTACATGAAAGAATACTCTATCCGGTTATTGACTACTTACGTCATATGGTTACTTTATAATAACAAATACGATCCCTACATATTAATCAATTTCTCTCTCTCCTTTAACATGTACCACAATAAAACCGCTACAGCCATGGAACACGATAATTCAACCTGTAATTAGCACTCTTCGTTTCCAACGAAAATGTCCGCTTCTCTCGCTGTTTTCTAAAATTGTATATTTTTTATTTACGACCTCCCAGGCTCTGTTTAATCTTAGCAAAGATCGCCCTCCGACCTCTTTTGTTCTGTGGTGTAGTCACGGTTATTTGTTAAAATCTGCTTGAATTACTGCTTACATTGTGGACACTAAGATGTTGGAATAATATCCCTCCTATTAGAAATGTACCTTCAATTTTATTATTTAGGATCAAACTTAAGAAATTTCTTAATGCTCATCAAATGCACAATGTGATCTTAGGCATGACACTAGGTGCTGTATGAACTTAGGAGTTTATTTATTTTAACTTATTATAATTTGGTTAATTTATAAATGTCTGTTGTTTGTTTCGTTGTGTGTGTTGCTACAATGATTTTATATGTAGGAATCGTATTTGTTATTATAAAATAACCATATGACGGAAGTAGTCAATAACCGGATAGAGTATTCTTTCATGTAGTATTCGGAAGTTGTTTAACCGGATGTCAATGTAGAAGCATTTATTATTAAGCTAACAGATATCGGAAATGGAGTAACCGGATGTTGGAAGTTAATACGTAAGACGGAAGTTGGTTTTATGAAGGAAGTGTAACTGAAGTGGCGCCACAGCATTACCGGATGGTGTCACTGCGGCGCGCTACGAGGACCTGTTAAATACGTGGTATTCGGGCAGAGGAGGGGCAGTCTTCAATCGGCAGTCTTCGACCGACAGTCTGCATTGATGGTCTTGGACGAGGAGCACATAATATATTGTGGTCAATAATTACTGCTTGATTGATAATCGCAGTATTCTTGGAGGGCAAATTGCTGCTCGACACCTGACAAGCGTGGTTGCAACTCTTGGAGTTGTCCTAATATTTCTGTGTATTATTGTGCAATATTTAATATCGTAGTTGTGGTAATTCTAGTGTAATAAATGTTGATTATAATATTTCAGATTATTATTGTGTTATTCTCGGAGCGTCATTCGTTCGCTCCCGGCGTGAACCCGACATATATATGTATGTGTTATTTAAATTATTACTTTATTATATTCTTTTTAGGCTGCAATTAAATTATCCTAATTAATTGGGGTCGGCACAATATGTCTTTTCCTTCCACACTCCTCCATTCTGACATACATCGTCTGTCACACCACATGTCATCATATCATCCTTCACACAATCCATCCATCTTTTTTTTTGTCTACCTTTACATTTGTACCCATCCATCTTGTAGATTAACATTCTTTTTGTCACGTGACTTTCATCCCTCCTCAATTCATTTACCATTATCAAACTGCACTATATTGTATATATTGTTGTTGTTAGGAGTGTTGTATTTTCCACCGTGACTTCACTTTATGGTCCTAGGCTAGCATTATGCTGAGACTGGGTCCAATTTAGGACTTACTTTATTTCTATTTACATTAACTTAGTTTTTGTCCTAAATTTTTTTTTTTACTTTAAATCCATGCTTCCTTATGTTCGATTCATCGAATCGATGTCGAATCAGTACGAGGCCGGCATATCACTATGTGTCAAATACTATGGAGTCTGTGGTTCCCCAAAAAATGTACAAATAACCATACATACATAACGAACAATAAATTGTTTATATACAATAACAATCTTTCTATTGAAGTAAAGAGAATTTAAGACTATGACAAAAACATTTAATGCAACATCCTCATCACCTTTTATATAAACGTGAGAGTATTTTTGTATATATTGTTACGAGTGCGGGACTCGAATTAAAATGCCGTTGGAATTAATATAGAATTTATTAGACCTATACAAATACGTATAACACAGGTACAAATATAACTGGACACAACCAGTACAAACTGCACGATTCAATAACACGCGCAAAGTCCGTCACTATATAGCTCAGCGAATGTACACACGTCTTGCTCGTATCGTAATCGTCGCTTAACTGCCTCACCCCTCCGTTTGGGCATTGTTTTATACAAATACAATATGTCTACCTGCCAAGAGTCGACGCAATTTTCCAGAGAACGTAATCCGCACACCTGCTTAATTATTCCTGCAAACGCACCTGCTTAATTATTTCTAAGTAAACAAGGAAGTCCAAATGCGGGAAGGTAATAATCTGTGCTTTATGGCAGGCAGGTGTGCATTTACTTTTGTCGGCATGTAACACTATTGTATCGTGTAATATGTATGTAATGTAATATATATGTGAGAGTAATTGTTTCTTGTTATTGCATGAGTTCAGCAGACAGGCAGTTATCACCTATGGAGATTTTCAACAGCAAAGGTACTGCCTATGAGCTGCCGTCCTTTAAAAGTAGACTGAAACCTGGATACTAAAGCAGGAATACAACTGAAGGGCAGCATATTCTAGACCAGAGGTGGTTAGCCATCCAGACGGACAAAAACCATATCACGCTCAGAAATATGTCATAGACTCCTGACACCTGCACACACTTCATCCTTTTATGATAGCTCTTTTACAGTGCAGGCTGTCCAACTCTGGAACGCGTTGCCTCTTACCGATAGAGAGGTCGGAGATGTATATGTGATGAATACTTTATGAATGTATCCAGGCATCCGAATCAAACCGCTGGTTAGCAAATAGCTCAAACTTTGCGCGTCAGTTGTTGTGTATTCTAAAAGTAATAAATATGAATACATATAACTTACATAGCACGCAGTTTACGTCCGCTAGCACGCCGCACTTTACACAATGACAGAAAATATAAGTTCAAAGTTCACTAGGCCGGCCTTTGATATTGGTTTTATATTAAAAGTATGTTGAGAAGATTAGTGTCCCAGGGTTCGAAGAGAAGTCTTGCATCTGCTGCATTTCGCGCGTACACGGTCTTGGCGGGAGGGAGATAGACATATATACACATTACTATAGTAGAGAGAGAGAGAGAGAAGTGTATACTATGTAATGTATGAAAGTGGAATCTGACAACCATGCTTGATTTTCACGCTTAAATAATAAACACAAAACATTACCTACTTTTAAAGAAAGAAAGACTTTAATTGCAGAAATAGCGACGTGATTACATTCCTTATATATTTTTATACATAGAGCACATTTTGAGAATTTGTACGCCGCATTTTCAGTATATAGCTGTGCCGGAATTTTTCGGAACTCACTTATAAAATACTATCTGTCTTTAAATAAATATGTCTAATATATTAAACATCTGCATATTTATCTATTGTAATATATGTTAATATAAAATGCTTGTCATATATAATGTTAATAAATATATTTATTTAGATTAATTTCGTATAAACGTATATATTGGTATTCTATAAATGCGTCTGGATTTAAGTATGTATTAAACTTAGACGGCCTTACTTATAATAATCTCGTTAAGAAACGATTAGCCATCTCTTAAGTAAGAGAATCAGAATCAGACCCTAATCAATTAATATCCGTGCAGGAATGGAGAAAGAATACAATTTCCTGCGGCCGGGCGGCCTGTCGTAAGAGGCGACAAAACAACCCACAGCCAGGTGGTAGGGTATTTGCTCGACTGGATGGCGACCACCCCTGGTCTATAGTATACCGCCATAACAACCTTGAGTTGTGTTCCGACATTAGTGACCAGGTTCCAGTCTCCCTTAAGAGAGCAGCAGCGCATTTGTAGCACTTTTGGTGTTGCAAATGTCCATAGGCGATGGTAACCGCTTTCCATCAAGTAGGCCGTCTGCCTGTCTGCTGAACTCCTGCAATAAAAAAAATTAATATACTTTTTTTCACTTATAAACGTGTATTACCTGTTGTTTATCTAAGAGAAGCACAGATAAACGAAATTTGAATGATTAACGTAGGTTGAACCCAAATATTCGACTAAAAAGGAGTTTATGGGTAAGATTTCCGCTAATCAGTTGCTGAGCAGTTTCTTTAAATTTAAGAAACGATTATAAGTCCTTAAAGTATATTTAAATTGCACAGTCCTATCTTTTTCTGCTCCACCTACATCGCCAGATTAGTTAAGAATTTCTTTGAAACTAGGTTGCCTGGAAGATAAGGCCGCCTGTTGCTCTGCCAAGAACTATTGTAATTATGCATTTTGTTTTTGTATTTGTTTATTTTGGTGAGCAATAAAGTGTTCTGTATCACCTGACAATTTTCGTTAAATTTGGTATATACGTTCATTATTAGATTTTAAGGGAATGGAGACGAACGTCGAACAACAATTACGTTTGATGAATATAGGACCGAAGATGATCGGAGTGTAGTTGCATGAAAGGCTCTAGGTTATTTAGGGTTCGTTCCACTAGAGACTCACAACGACCACGTTCACAACCGCGATTTTTCTCGTTTCACATGCTTGCGGGCGTTACAATCACTCTAGTACGAATTATGGAGATAGATAGAGAGAATTAACGCTCTGAAATCAACGCCTACTTCGACCCAACTCTTGACAAGGGTCGTTGTTGGCGCTGTATGATCGAAAATGATGACGTCATTGGTGACTTTTTTGCCATGACCATAACGACCGTGGTCGCTATGTGGAACGGCAGACGGAGCGTTTTGGGCGTTGTGAGATACTAAAGGAACGCACCCGTGCTGATTGTGACGTCACTGCCAGACCCTAATGGAAGACCAGCACCGATATCCAAACACTTTTGTGAATAGAAAAATGATATGTCATATTATGTGTAGCCATGTTTTTCACTAAATCTATATACACATAAAAGAAAGTCGTGTTAGTTACACTATTTATGACTCAAGAACGGCTGTACCGATTTGGCTGAAAATTGGTGGGGAAGTAGTTTAGAACCAGAAGACGGACATGGGATACTTTTTATCTCGTTGGAACCGGTAGGTGGCGCTGAGATCGGGTTCTAGAATCCTCCTAATCATCACCTGGAGCGATTTTGGTGATTTTGTTTTTGTGTGTTTGAGTGGATTCCCGGATGGTTTAGATTCGCAATTAGAACCGGTAGGTGGCGCTGGGATCAGGTCTAGATTTTTACTTTTTCAGAGCAGGACAACGTCTGACGGGGCCGCTAGTAATAAATATAATACAAATATTCAGTCCAAAAATATTAATTTATTCAAATAAATATTTCTCTTTCATTACTTACAAATATAATAATCCCACGTTATTTGCGTTAAAAACTTATTTTACCAAAGATAAAATTACCAGCAGCATTCGGATCCTCAGACGTAAAGTACTCCTTCCACAAAACCTGGAACTCTCCGAAGGTCACAGAAGATTTACCTTTAGCCATCTTCTGGAACGCTGATACTGCTTCGTTCTTATCCAATCCAAAAGAAGAATATACCGACGAGAACTCTTCACTATCAATAGACCCGTCGTTACTAGCGTCTTCTAATTCGAAAATAAATTTGCAATACAAGCTTTGCCAGTCCAAAGCTGAAGTTGGATTCTTTGCGAAGTTATCCCACATGGAAATCCATTCTTCTTTCGACACTTGACCATCGTTGTCCTTATCAGCTCCAGATTGCAGACCAGCCCAGATTTTCATTAACGTACTCTCGGCATCTTTAAATTTTGCGTCCCCAGCTTTCCAGTCACGTAGTTTTGCTATTCTTTCTATTGCGATTTCGAAATCCTTCTTATCAATAGTACCACTGCTATTTACATCGAAAAAGGCAGTAAAGACATGTAACAATTTCTTCTTCCTAAAGTCTGACACCATTTTATTGATTCAATTAAGCGGTTGAACTATTCTCGTCAACTATAAGACCAGTTTTAGGAATGTCTGCTACTTCTTGAGGTGTAGTTCTTGCGGGAATATGATAGGATAATAAGAAAATTACAATAACAGCGTCTTTATATATAATTGTCTTTCTCACAACTGTAGGCTTATCAGTGATTTAATGAATGATGAGCAAACAATTGACGTCAAGAGATTGTCGTTCACCTGCAATGCGGCCGAGTGCTGATTCAAGTACTGTACATTTTGTTTCTTGTTTTTATTTAATTTAGATAACAGTTTTATGTCTAATGTAAGGAAAAGTTAACAGTGTCTTTTGTTTTATTGAACCACAAAATAATTTTGCCGACCGACTGGATGGCTACCACCCCTGGTCTAAAATATGTCGCCATAACAACCTTAAGTTGTGTTCCGACATTAGTGACCAGGTTCCAGTTTCCCTTAAGAAAGCAGCAGCGCATTTGTAGCAACTTTGCTGTTGCAAATGTCCATAGGCGATGGTAACCGCTTTCCATCAAGTGGGCCGTGTGCTGATCTCCTGCAATGAAAAAAATAGTTTAAAATGAATTTCATATAAAATTCAATTCTTATTGTTACTTTCAAGTTTCTTCTAGTCTATAAAAACTAGCAGTACTACTACTACTAGACTCGTAGCAATTATTTTCACACCAGCACCGGTAGTGTGGAGCACATACAACAATATGACCTACTTCACTGCAACGCGAGGTTCCAGGTTCGATTCCTGGTATGGTAAATTTTGGAAACAACTTTTCTCCTTTATTTACTATGGTCTGGGTGTCTATGACATATAACACAAACGAAACCTGCTTAATTCTATACAACATGTGTGTTTGTCTGCAGATTATTATAAAAATAAAAAACTAATTGAACTAAAGAGTGTATTACATAAAATAAAATGTATAGAATTATAAAATTGCAAACATGCTGTGTCTGTACATTGAAACCATTAAGAAAACAACTGGAATAGACTACATAAACAATGAAGAACACGATGCAATTTTTTTTTTTATTTCTTGTCTGTTTGTTCGGGATTCACGTAAAAACCACTACGCCGATTTCGGTGCGGTTTTAGTTGATCAACAGAAACTTCTTAATCTTAACATCTGCGTTACTTTTTATCCTGGGTATCCCGCGGGAATGTTAAAAAATATGTAAACCGTAAAACAAATTATTGTGAATAACATCCTTGTACATACAAAGGTTGCCTGGAATCGATTGCTTTAAGCAATAAGATCGCCAACTGTACTATACCTTCTAATTTTAAGATATGTAAATGTATAAATAAACAGTATTGTTGTGTGTTTGTAACGAATAAACTCAAAAGCTACTGGACCAATTTCAAAAATTCTTTTACAATTAGAATGCCACATTATTCCTGAGTAACATAGGCTATATTTATTACTAGAAAAAATTAGGGATCCCTATTTGAACTTCAATAATGTAATCCAAGGTATAAAAAATTGCCATAAACCACCCGTACGGCGTTTCTTGCCGCTTCTTCTCCTTTACAGCATTAACACGTTGCGAAGCGGTGTACATAGAATAGGAAGTAAAAATTAAATTTTAACTTACATGTATGACCTTCAAAAAGTGTTCTCCAGTGGAACTTATTTTGAATTTGAATTTAAAGAGAAGATGAAAACAGAAAAATAATTACCAAGCACACCCGCGTGGTAAGAACAGCATTGATTGCGTAAATGTGTTTCATACGTGCAACTGTTATCTTTGCAATTAATGTTGTAATCTGATATGATGAGAAAGCAAGACGAAATAATTGATACAGCGCTTTCTCCTTTAAATTTTCTGTTATGGCATTTGTCGCTTGTAATGAGGTAACTGGGGCGAAATGAATCTATACTAATATTATAAAGCTGAAGAGCTTGTTTGTTTGTTTGTTCGCGCTAATCTCAGGAACCGCTGGTCCGATTTGAAAAATTCTTTCAGTGTTGAATAGTAAATTTATCGAGGAAGGCTATAGGCTATATTATATTTTCAAAAAATTAGGGATCCTTACTAATAGTCCAATAATGTAACCCAAGGTGTAAAAAATGACCCGAAAAAATCCTTACACGGCGTGCGCTGCGAATACTATTGATTATAGAACAAAACAATGTACTACCGCTTTGCATATAGCAGAACATATAATTGTCTACAAAAAATATGTCTAACTAACTATTGTAGTTATCTCACAATAAGTGTTTTCTTTTATTTTTTTAAATAATTAAAATGCCGTCGCTTCAAAAACTCTTTATTTTGTACCTTAGTATTAATCCTTATCAAAATAAATTACTTCATATTCAAGACGAATTCAATACCTTTCTAGAACTTTTTGAATTATTCAATTCGGACGTTTCATTCAAAAGATATCGCGATATTTAAAATGTAAGTATTAGTGTTGTAGCCAAATATACTAATATTGTTTGATTGAACGCGCTAATCTCAGGAACTACTGGTCTGATTTGAAAATTTCTTTCTATGTTGGATAGCCCATTTATCGAGGCAGGCTATAGGCTATATATCATCACGCTAAAACCAATAGGAGCGGAGCACCAATGAAGAATGTTTCAAAATCGGAGGGTTTTGAAAGTAAATTCAACGCGGACGACGTTGCGGGCACAGCTAGAATAATTATATAACACTGACGGCGGCACGTAACTTCGTCTGCGTTTGTCCTGATAACTAGTTGTAGCAGCGCTAGGTAGAGGTTAAATGATACTTCAGATGGCAGAGAGTACTATTCACTGTCGAATGCTGACGTGAATTTTTTTATTTTTTTATTGCAGGAGTACAGCAGACAGGCAGACGGCCCACTTAATGGAAAGTGGTTACCATCGCCTATAGACATTTGCAACACGAAAGGTGCTACAAATGCGCTGCTGCTCTCTTAAGGGAGACTGGAACCTGGTCACTAATGCCGGAACACAACTCAAGGTTGTTATGGCGACAGACTTTAGGTGGTAGCCATCCAGTCGGGCAAATGCCCTACCACCTGGCTGTGGGTTGTTTTGTCGCCTCTTACGACAGGCCGCCCGGCCGCAGGAAATTGTATTCTTTCTCCGTTCCTGCACGGATGGAAAATGAAGTGAAATGACTTATTTTGGAAACGGTAGCCTTAAGTACAAATATTAACAAGTCGTACAGCTAGTACAATATATAGAGGAATGATGTGCGAGCGAGATAGAGCAGCTATTAATATGTGCGCTCCCGCGTTGCGCTAGCCACTGACGCAGACAAAACAGACGCCGGAGAGTCCCCGGCTCTGATCCTCTTACACTCACTCACTACAGACACAAGTAGCCATACAAGATTAGCATAGGCGTGTTGCTGGAGAGTTTGAACTGGCTTGAAGTTATGTATGTATGTATGCTATTTGTCCCGGAAGATTCACTTCAATTTATATCGCAAACTATTCATCTCCCGGATGAAAAGTATCTATGTCAATTTTCGGTTTTGAAACTACATATGTACACCAAATCGACCACAAGGATCACATCCACCATATCGACCACACCGACCACATCGATCAAATCGACCAAAATGACCAAATTAACCAAAATGACGAAAATGGCAAATCACACAATAAAAACCTATCCTACTTTCTGGTATAATCTTTACATAAATCTATCCCAAAACTTATCCCATTATCCGGGATGAAAAGCATCCCTTGTCCACCTTCGGTATTAAAATTACATATATATATACACATCCGTGCAGGAACGGAGAAAGAATACAATTTCCTGCGGCCGGGCGGCCTGTCGTAAGAGGCGACAAAACAACCCACAGCCAGGTGGTAGGGCATTTGCCCGACTGGATGTCTACCACCCCTGGTCTAAAGTATGTCGCCATAACAACCTTGAGTTGTGTTCAGGCATTAGTGACCAGGTTCCAGTCTCCCTTAAGAGAGCAGCAGCGCATTTGTAGCAACTTTGGTGTTGCAAATGTCCATAGGCAATGGTAACCGCTTTCCATCAAGTGGGTCGTCTGACTGTCTGCTGAACTCCTTCAAGTTTTTCCGTGAAAACGGAACAGACAGAATTACTTTCGCATTTATATATATATTAATAGGGATAATAGGGATATGTGTATTATTCCTAGCTTTTAATCTTACAGGAAGAATAATTTTATTCTGTCCTACCCTCAGTGAAGATATAAAACAAAACTACACTAATGTTTACCGCAATGGCAATATAGCTTTGCGCCTGGCGTTGCACGCGACGCGCCCAACAGAGCATCCCCATAGTCATTAGGAGTCTCTTTTATCGCATTAGTCGTAACATGGATCTATAAATACAGTGGTGGATATGAAATACATAATATTGGGAGTCGTGGAAGGCCACGACACGCCTTCCATGATCAAATTGATCGTGTACTAGCAGAAGGTGATGTCAGAAGCCTTAAGAACAGACGAGCTTGCATGACAAGAGTTATGAATGTCAAAGAGGCAAGTGAGGTGTGTAAGAATAAGCCTAAATGGCACTCTGTTGTTCGTGCCTACCCCGCAAGGGAACTGGCGTGAAGTTATGTATGTATGTATGTATGTATAATATTGGGTTAACTATAATCATTGTTGGCACCCCTACAGTGTTTGGCACCATATTAATGTATTCAAAACTCAAAATGCTCTCCAATTAACAGTTTACTTAATTAAAACTAAATACTTGAAAGTATTTAGTTTAGAAATCTGCGGAGTGCCACTCGCGGACCGCGTTCGTAATACCGAAGTAAGAAAGAGAGTTGGTCTGAAAGAGAGTGTCGGGGTGATGGTAAGGAAAGGAATGCTCCGGTGGTTCGGGCATGTGGAAAGAATGACTAAACAGATATACAATGCAAAAGTGGATGGATGCAGAAGTCGTGGAAGGCCACGACACACCTTCCATGTTCAAATTGATCGTGTACTAGCAGAAGGTGATGTCAGGAGCCTTAAGAACAGACGAGCTTGCATGAAAAGAGTTATGAATGTCAAAGAGGCAAGTGCGGTGTGTATGAATAAGCCTAAATGGCACTCTGTTGTTCGTGCCTACCCCGCAAGGGAACTGGCGTGAAGTTATGTATGTATATATGTACTTGAAAGTATTACCACACCCTTCCCCATAACCGTAGGTGTGTACCAGGGACAGATCCTTAGCCCGTTTCTGTTCAGCGTGATACTAGACGAAGTGTCGAATAGCATCAGAGATGCGCATGAGCAACCTCCATGGTTGCTCATGTATGCCGACGATATCGCGCTGGCAGATTCGGACAGGGGGCGCCTGGTGCAACGCGTAAATGCCTGGAAGAGGTCGCTAGAGAACGGCGGTCTGAAACTAAATGTGGCTATCACAGCAGCTTGGGCCAAGTGGCATCAGGTGACAGGTGTCATTTGTGACCCCAAAATGCCGGTTGAATTAAAAAGACAGGTCTATAAATCCATCATTAGACCTGTCCTTTTGTATGGCAGTGAAGCGTGGCCTGTGCTTGAGCGACTCAAGCAAGAACTGCGCGTCACGGAGATGAATATGCTGCGATGGATGTGTGGAGTGAAAAAAGGCTAGTTTGTTAGGCAGCTTATTATTTAAATCTATACTTATTACTTATAATATTGTTACGACAAAGCACAGTTTATTACCTTCCCGTATTTGGACTTCTTTTGTTTACTTATTTATTGGTTATTGTGGAGAACAGCCTATTGTACTCGTTTATGGCCGTTTGTAGGCGAAAATTAGCCAGGTGGGCGGATTACGATTTCTAGGAAATTAAGTCGACGATACGGTCGGGCACACTTATATTTGTGAAGTATAAAACGACGGCAGGATGGAGAGAGGATGCAGTCCAGCAATACTCGCTAGCGAGACAGGACGTGTGTACATTCGATGATCGATATAGTGACCGACTTTGCGCGTGTATTTGAATCGTGCATTAATTACGTTTGTACTGGTAGTGTCCAGTTATATTTGTACCAGTGTTATACGTGTTCGTATAGTTCTAATAAATTCTATAGTAATTCCAACGGCATTTTAATTCGAGTCCTGTAACTCGTAACAATATTATAAAGAGGTAAATTTTGCGAGTTTGTGACGTTGTAGGGGTAATCTCTGGATCTACTAAACCGATTTAAAAAATTCTTTTACTGTTGGAAAGCTACGTTAACAGGGAGTGTCATAGGCTATATACTATGACGTTATATACCACGGAAGCGGGACAGAGTGCGGGTGAAACCGCGCCGGGCCACTAGTTATATATATAAGTAATTGTATGGTTAGATGATGGAGCCGACATGTCTATTTAGCAAAAGTCCCAAATGATTAAAGAGAAAAATAAACAACCTAAGTTAATGCTTGCTGTTAAAACTAACTAAGGTTAAAGCTGGCTTCCATAATTCTTCATTTGTAGGCTGCACTAAGTTTTCTCGCTTTAAGTTTTCTCGCTTCCCTTAACCTGGCCTCTGTCACTCGCTCAAGGCCACGCGCTATATGCGTACCGCTCGGCGTATCATCGACGATACAACCGACGCTTACCCTTCCAAATGCCGAAACCACGTAGTTATTGTGCAGAAAAGTCAAAAAACAAAGGAAAATTTGTCGTTCTTTTCATTGCCGGGAGACGAGGAAAGGTGAGTAGTATTTTAAACCTATCTTTATGGATTTTGTCACCATTTATGTCTTTGAACATAAGTAGGTAAAACGCAAATCAAGAAGTTTTTTTGAGTCAGGTATTATCTGTCGGCGCAGGCCGACATTTGTCTATGTCCCGTTACGTGTAGATAATCAATTAAATAAGGTATAAGTTTGAATCGACGTATATAAATTATTATATAAAACTAGCGGCCCCGGCAGACGTTGTCCTGCCTTTAAAAAATAAAATTCTAGAACCCGATCCCAGAGCCACGTACCGGTTCTAATTGCGAATCTAAACCATCCGGGTACCCACTCAAATACACTAAAACAAAATCACCAAAATCGCTCCCGGTGATTAGGAGGATTCCAGAACCCGATCTCAGCGCCACCTACCGGTTCTAATTGTGAATCTAAAAGAGTAATGTAATTTTTTTTATTCTAAGTCATGACAAAATAAGATTAAAAATCTTGCCAAAAAAATTAAAGTTTATAATTAACAAATATAAAATAGGGGTTGATCGTAGAGGGATGAAAATTTAGGGTTGTATGTATTTTTGTATGTTGTATCATAAAAAAATAGAAATTAATAATTTTGTCTAAAAAATAAAAAATAAAATTTAGGGGTGGACTACCCCTAACATTTAGGGGGATGAAAAATAGATGTTGGCCGATTCTCATAGATACCGGATAAGCACAAAAAATTTCATCAAAATCGGTCAAGCCGTTTCGGAGGAATATGGCAACGAAATCTGTGATACGAGATTTTTATATATTAGATTAAACATATTTGATTGACTAATAAAAAATATGGTTGAATCGCAACATTCGTTTTATTACAATAATCATCATAGGTACAACCCTTTTTTTTTTTTGGCCATGGGAAATCCGTTTGAGGATTAAGCTGCTTCAGGCACAGAAGCCTGGGATGTTCGCGACCTATATGAGTGTGTGGGATTCGCCTGATCAGGCGGTCGGCCCGGTCAGAACCGGTGCCACGCTATAGCCACTCCCCAGTTAGGGATACCCACTAAAACCCCTGGGTGTTCCGTCCTGCGCCTTATGCCAGGGCTACGGGAAATGGGCTGCCCGACTCCGCAGTGCCCTGGCAGGCGTGGGCCCCCCCCACTGGGCCTCTTCCTATGCCAGGGGACGTGTCCCCCGGCTACTTCTTGGTCTATTCCAGGCGTGAGGCGGTCAGTAACGCGCCCCACGGGAAGAGAGATGAGCGCGCGCGAAACACTCGCGCACTCATCTCGACGGCATGTGCGGGTGAGTGAGAACCTCTATACCCCTAGGGGCCCCACCCGCGCCGCCCGCTTACGGTGGTCGTATGTCTAGCTCGGACCTCCGGCGTCGGCGCGTCCTTCTTTGGCGGGAGCGCAGCAAAGACGGTACGCTCACGCTCCCGCTCCGCCTCCTCCTTCGCAAACATGACGTGCTCGCAGGAGGAGATAGGTACAACCCTAGCGCCATCTTACGAAGACGCGTCGGCGCGTGCCCCGCACGGCGGGCAACACAGTCTCGACTCTTTGTTCGCGTACTTATGGTACATTTCTTCTCGTTCTGAGCGGCAGATATTACTATTAAGATCTTGTAGGATATTTTAGCGTAGGTATTTTCGCTTTTGTATAGCAGTGATGTATCTGTTACGTAGTAACCATTTATTAATTTGTGCCTTAACTAAGGACATAGAGTTAAGAAGTCGATACAGCGCATCCTATCTTCTATACTCCATGTTTGATAGCACAGGGCGTGCAGGCGAGCGTGACTGATGCGTTCTATTTGTCACAGCGCTGGGCTGCCGGGAAGGACTCCCCTGAACATCTGTAACTGGCCAAAAACACCTACAAGTATACGGCCAACAAGATTTGGCTTGGACGGTCGTCCTATTGTCATTAGTTCTCGCGTATCTAATTCATCTAAGGCGGTGGCGTGTTACTAACACTGTAACCGACGAACGCATATTATAATATTTTTTTATTGCACGAGTTCAGCAGACAGGCAGACGGCCCACTTGATGGAAAGCGGTTACCATCGCCTATGGACATTTGCAACAGCAAAGGTGCTACAAATGCGCTGCTGCTCTCTTAAGGGAGACTGGAACCTGGTCACTAATATCAGAACACAAGTCAAGGTTGTTATTGCGACATATTTTAGACCAGGGGTGGTAGCCATCCAGTCGGGCAAATGCCCTACCACCTGGCAATATGCGAGCGCCGGTTTTCGATTGTTACGCGGTACTTTTTTTATCGCGTCGAAAAGCGGGTATGCCGGTGATTTGCATTGAAGACGCACGGTAATTGCTCTCGCGTAATATATTTAATATTAGATTATTTATTGCGAATTTCACGTATTTCCAAGTGTGTGGAACATTATAATAGTTAATATATTCAGTGAACAAGTGGTTGTGACAAAATAGGACGAGGCGCGGGTGTATTTGGACAGACATTTTATCCAACCCCCGTAGTGTTTCCCTTAGTAGTACTTTGGTAGGATATTTTATATATTTCCTCTCAAGGGGCGCCCTCCCTTAAAATACTGACAGATTAGTGTTCCCCCTTGTTCCTATTCCCACCACCGCCGGCTGGGGTACCAGGTAAGTACCTAGCATAAAAAGTACCAAAATTTACCTTGTGGGTTTGTGCCGTCGGGTTACCGATCCCGCCGTGTACGGTACAAAATTTGGTAGCAGAGCGTGGTTCCAATTTGAAAAATCGGTATTTTTTTGTAACTTTCGGTAATTTTTGGTAACTTTTACTTCGTGTTTTTTTTTTATTATTTTTTTTGCGTATCGATCGATTTATTTTGAATAAATTTGTTAATTCGCGTTTAGTATGGCTGGTAAATATTCCGCCCGGATAGCCGGTGTATTACGGTGGCTCGGATCTGCCGTTTTGAATATATCGCGTAAGGATCGAGAGCAGGCGTTGATATCACGTCATGAGGCCTTAGACGATCAGATGTCCGAATTATACGATGCGTACCGCGCGCTATTGGAACTGAGTCCAGAGTCGGAGTTTTTAGACAAAATAAATGCGGATGTAAATCAAGCCGATGACTTAGCGGATCAAATCCGCCAAGCTGTGGGTATTATATTAAAAAAGTCGAATAGTGAAAATATTTATAAGAATGATAGCGAATGTTCCCCTGCACTGGTAGGTCGACTGCCTAAGTTGGATTTACCCCATTTTGATGGGGACTTAGGTCAGTGGGTTGCATTTAATAATTTATTTGAGAGCCTTGTACATTCTCGCAACGACTTAACTCCCGTTCAGAAATTGGCCTATTTGTTAGCATCCCTTAGAGGAGAGGCCAAAGGACTCGTTCAACATTTAGAACTTATTGATGCAAACTATGATATTGCCCGGGTTTTGCTTATGCGGCGTTATCAAAATGTTCGACGTTTAGCGGATACCCACATGTCGGCCATTTTAAATTTGCCTACTTTACGTGCAACTCAGACGTTACGTACCCGACTTCTTAACCCTTTATTAGTTGCCGTTAATGGATTAAAGGGATTAGATTTACCTATTCCGAGTTGGTCTTTTATGTTGGTACACATTGTGTTAAATAAACTTCCACTTGAGTTACGGAACAGATTTGAACAGGAGTATGGTGGAGACTCTGCCACTCATCTACCACAGTTTGATGATCTAGTTACCTTCATGGAAGATGAGTGTCGTCGTTTAGAGAATATTCTTCCTCCTGGATTTGGCGAAATTATTAATAGTAGGCCTAAGCTGCAACAAGTGCGTATGGATCGCCGCATATCTGAGAAGCGTGATGTTCGTGCTTTTAATGCGGTTTCTACACCTCACCAGGGTTCTCGGTGTGCATATTGCAAAAATAATAAACATGTTGTTGATTCTTGTCCTGCATTTAGAAAATTACGTTGGCAGGCTAGACGTAACATAGTTCGGCAGCGTAACTGGTGCTTTGGTTGTCTCGGTAATCATTTTGTGTCCCAATGTCAAGTTACTCGACCCTGTCATCAGTGTCAGGGTAATCATCACCATCTTCTTTGTAGCAACCGTGACGGTGGATCTCCAAAACCGGCTGCTCCGGTATCTATGGACGTTGTTGAAGAGAATCAGGTGATTTTAGAAGACCAATGGGCTAGTGGTGTACAGGCAGTCCCACCAAGAAATAGTTCAGTCAATAATTTTGCTATTCAAGGACATTCTAATAATACCTATCGCTCCAGTCCCCCTACGGGCGGGGGTTTCCGACAAGCACCTCGTATGGCTAACGCTGCTGTTGATCAAGCGCGTCGAGTTGTTTCGGATATGTCACATCAATATGCCGAGTGGCCTCGTTTGGATAGGCGTTATATGACTGCCTTTCTACCGCAGCAAACTTATTCGCAGTGGAATCCTATGCTCATGCGAGGTTATTCTTGTCCGTCAACCTCGTACCAACATCAGAATTCTCGTGCCTCATTTTGACTAGTATCGCAATCTCCACCTGTGTCGGCTCCCTCTCTATTGACTGTTTTATTACCTACTGCCCAAGTTCGCGTCTGTTCTCCTCGGGGTGAATACGTAACAGCACGCGCAATTTTGGATACGGGATCTCAGGGATGTATTGCATCATCACGTTTGGTGGAGCGTTTAAAACTGCGCCTAGATCGTGGGGCAGACTTCATTCGAGGTGTAGGTGGAGTAAAGGTTTCTGGTTTGGTAGGACAGGTTTCACTATCCTTTTCTCCTTTACGATCTTCTCGTCCATCTGTTGTTACCTCAGCTGTTGTCCTAAATAATATTATGGGTCGACATCCACTAGTAACCTTACCTGTGGAAGTGAGAACTTTGACATCCGGTTTATCATTGTCAGATCCGGATTTTCACATTCCAAGCCTTGTGGACTTATTATTAGGTGCAGACGTGTTAGGATTGTTCCAGTTTGGTAACACGAGGTTATTGCAACACGGTGGTCTAGTTACGGTCTCGAGTGATCTTGGTGACGTCATTATGGGACCTATATTTTCTCCTGGTTCTCAAACTGTCGAACCATGTGACTCGTATGTGGGTCTCTCCCTCGCTGATGCGGTTCAGCGATTCTGGGAAGTGGAAGAGCCCCCAACTGCTAATCGTGACAGCCCGGAAAATCTGGAATGCGAATTATTCTTTCAGAATAATACAGGTCGTCTTCGTTCAGGTCGGTTTATGACCAGGTTGCCTTTCTTGCCGTCTCGGCCTCAACTTGGTTACTCACGGATGCTAGCGGAAAAGCGGTTAGCTTCGATGCAGAGACGTATGAAGCGAGACTCAGTATTTCGACAGAAGTATATTGGTTTTATGCGTGAATATTTGGACTTGGGACACATGTCTATTTCAAAGTTAGATTGGCGTGTTCATGAGCACTACTTCATTCCTCATCATGCGGTATTTAAAGGGGACAAAATTAGAGTAGTTTTTGACGCCTCAGCTCCTACTTCTAATGGAGTATCTTTAAATCAGTGTTTGCATTCTGGTCCCAAGTTGCAAAGAGATATTTCTGATATTCTGACAAACTTTCGCCGACATCAAGTCGTTTTTGTAGCGGATATTAAAATGATGTTTCGTCAGACATTAATTCATCCCGACGATCGTAAATATCAGCTCATCCTGTGGCGCGAAGATGAATCTCAGCCCATAACGGTTTTCGAGCTTAATACTAATACATACGGGCTAAAGTCGAGCCCCTTTATTGCTATTCGAGCATTGTTAGAGTTGGCTGAACGTGAGAGACTAAGTTTTCCTAGAGCTTCGGCAGTTGTGTCTACCGATACATATGTTGATGACATTTGTACAGGTGCTGCTAGTGAAGAAGAAGCATTAGTACTGCGTAATGAGCTCATAGGCCTTTTGAAGGCTGGTGGTTATGAGCTCAGGAAGTGGATATCCAACTCTCAAGCTTTACTTAATGGCTTGCCAGAAGAGCATCAGCAGGATCCACATATATTTCACAATGTTAACAATCCTGATGTTGTTGCTGTATTAGGCGTGCAGTATCAACCAATACCGGATGTCTTTACATTTCGTGTACAAGATTTAGATGTTTTCAAAACATGGACAAAGCGACTGGTATTGTCCACTGTAGCACGGATATTTGATCCAAATGGTTGGTTGAGTCCTGTCGTGTTTTGGGCAAAATGCTTCGTTCAGAAACTTTGGTTAGAAGGTCTAACTTGGGATGCCCCTCTTATAGGAAATTTGCTGTCAATTTGGACTAATTATGTTTCGTCTCTCCCTGACATCCAAATGATTAAATTGGATAGAGCTTTTCTACCTCCTGGTAAATATAAAGCTACGCTGCATGGCTTTTGTGATGCCTCTGAAAATGGATATGCAGCTGCCGTGTATCTTCGTACTGTAGATAATACAGGGGTTGTGCGAAGTAAACTTGTTCTTGCAAAGAGTAAGGTCGCTCCTGTTCGATCACGACTTACTATACCCAAATTAGAATTATCAGGAGCTGCTCTCCTAACTCGACTTCTGAATCATTTAATGTCAACATTGGGTCTGACTTTGGATATTAAAACTGTATTTGCATGGACTGACAGTCAAATAGTTCTTTCTTGGTTGCGAGCTTCCGTTCATGCATTAGAAGTTTTTGTTGCTAACAGGGTGTCTCAGATACAGAATTCGGCAACTACCTTGATTTGGAGACACGTTCCGGGTGAAATGAACCCTGCAGACTGTGCTTCACGTGGCTGTGCGGCTCCAAATTTGATAGATCATCCTTTGTGGTGGGGACCAGCCTGGCTATCTCAGCCTGCAGATAGCTGGCCTCACTCTATAGTTGAGTCCGTCGAGCCTTTACCAGGATTAAGAGCTCTCGCTGTTACAAAGGATGTGCCGCATGATCTCGAGTCTCTGCTCAATAGATTTAGTTCCCTTGATAAATTGTTAGGTGTAACGGGATGGATGAAGAGATTTATTCTCAATACACGACACCCTCTTAATAGAGATTTGTCTTCCGTCTTGTCGCCTTCAGAGAGACAGGAAGCTCTTTGGTTTTGGATTCGTTTTGTTCAGGCTGAGCACTTTGAACCAGTCTTCTCGACTTTAAAAGGAGGCCGCACTAAGTTGAAAGGTGCTGTTGCTCGCCTCAACCCGTTTATCGACGATAAGGGTCTTTTACGTGTAGGAGGCAGGCTACGTAATGCCAAGATGCCCTATGAGACACGACATCCTCTATTACTCCCAAAGGAGAGCCCTCTTGCAAGACTTATCATATCTGACCGTCATTTGAAGAACGCTCACGCTGGATTGAACTCACTTCTAGCCATCCTTCATAGGGAATTTTGGATTTTGTCGGCTAGACGTGCAATTAGAAATGTGATATTTCGTTGTATTCCTTGTTATAGGTTAAAGGCGACTATAACTCAACCTCAAATGGGGGACCTTCCTCCAGATCGGGTAACAGTTTCTAGACCCTTTTCTGGAGTAGCCACGGATTTTGGAGGTCCATTCTCGGTAAAGGTTTCTTCAGTGCGTAATGCTAGAGTAGTTAAAGCCTATTTGTGCGTTTTTGTTTGCCTTGCAACTAAGGCCGTACATTTGGAAGTTGTCTCTGCTCTTAGCACTGAAGCTTTCATTGCTTGTTTGTCTCGTTTTGTCAGTCGTCGTGGGTTACCGAGCTTGATTCGGTCCGACTGCGGGACAAATTATAAGGGTAGCGATAGATACTTATCAGAAGTTTACAAATTTTTGGAAGATAACCAAACTAATATTAGCACAAATTTGTCTCGTCGTGGGATCACTTGGCAATTCAGTCCCCCCGCATGTCCTTCCTGGGGTGGTATTTTTGAGGCTGTTGTCAAGGTAGCCAAGACTCACCTTTATCGAGTAATTGGCGAAACAATTCTTACATTTGAAGAGTTGGCTACTGTTTTCTGCAAAATTGAGGCAGTTCTAAATTCCCGGCCACTTTGTTCTGTCTCGTCTGACCCAAATGATCTGGAAGTTTTGACTCCTGGTCATTTTTTGGTGGGTGGTCCACTGACAGCTCTTCCTGAGTATCCATTAGTTGATGTTCCAATTAACCGGCTGTCCCGTTTTGAATTGTTGCAACAACTCTCACAGAATTTTTGGAAGAGGTTTAATTTGGAGTACCTTCATCTTCTTCAGCAGCGTGTTCGATGGTCTGATAAAACAGATCCACCTAAAATAGGGGACCTTGTTCTTGTAAAAGAAGTGAATATGCCACCTTTGTCTTGGAGACGAGGTCGTATTGTGCACCTATTCTTCGGTTCCGATGGTACTCCACGAGTGGCTGAGGTCTTGGTGGGAGACACTGTATTAAAGAGAGCTGTATCTGGATTGTCAAGGCTCCCAATCGATTAGTTTATTCTGTCTGATTCTCTGGCTTTGGACTCAGCCAGGTTTCTCCTGGCTGGGGCGGGGGACTGTTCGGAATACAGATATTGAGCGCCGGTTTTCGATTGTTACGCGGTACTTTTTTTATCGCGTCGAAAAGCGGGTATGCCGGTGATTTGCATTGAAGACGCACGGTAATTGCTCTCGCGTAATATATTTAATATTAGATTATTTATTGCGAATTTCACGTATTTCCAAGTGTGTGGAACATTATAATAGTTAATATATTCAGTGAACAAGTGGTTGTGACAAAATAGGACGAGGCGCGGGTGTATTTGGACAGACATTTTATCCAACCCCCGTAGTGTTTCCCTTAGTAGTACTTTGGTAGGATATTTTATATATTTCCTCTCAAGGGGCGCCCTCCCTTAAAATACTGACAGATTAGTGTTCCCCCTTGTTCCTATTCCCACCACCGCCGGCTGGGGTACCAGGTAAGTACCTAGCATAAAAAGTACCAAAATTTACCTTGTGGGTTTGTGCCGTCGGGTTACCGATCCCGCCGTGTACGGTCATAATTTGAATTTATATGTAATACTAGCGGCCCCGGCAGACGTTGTCCTGCCTTTAAAAAATAAAATTCTAGAACCCGATCCCAGAGCCACCTGTCGGTTCTAATTGTGAATCTAAACCATCCGGGTATCCACTCAAACACACAAAAACAAAATCACCGAAATCGCTCCAGGTGATTAGGAGGATTCCAGAACCCGATCTCAGCGCCACCTACCGGTTCTAATTGTGAATCTAAAAGAGTAATATCATTTTTTTTATTCTAAGTCATGACAAAATAAGATTAAAAATCTTGCCAAAAAATTAAAGTTTATAATTAACAAATAAAAAATAGGCGTTGATCGTAGAGGGGTGAAAATTGAGGATTGTATGTATTTTGTATGTTGTATCATAAAAAAATAGAAATTAAAAATTTTGTCTAAAAAATAAAAATAAAAATGTAGGGGTGGACTACCCCTAACATTTAGGGGATGAAAAATAGATGTTGACCGATTCTCATAGATACCGGATAAGCACAAAAAATTTCATCAAAATCGGTCAAGCCGTTTCGGAGGAGTATGGCAACGAAAACTGTGACACGAGAATTTTATATATTAGATGATTTTATTTGTCACTTGTAAGAAAATTTTCTAAAGGAAAGTCCAATATAATGTTTATTAAGAAGCGAATTATTATTTATTATTTTAGTTAGATTTCGCTAAATCACATTAAAATCCGTAACATCGGTAATTTTATTTGATTTTGGTTTTTCCGACATTTCGGCCACTTTTCAGTGGCCGTGATCACTGAAGACAAAGATGTCAAGTGTCAACGAGTATTATTAAAGTTTTATTTAGCCTACCGCCAACTTGTTCATTTTAATTTTGTTTATGGTTATTATTTACTTCATGGGAGCCTAATCTAATTTACTACCGCTTCGCAACATGTTATGGCTTGAAGAGAAGAAGCGGCGCAAGAAACTCTTCAGCAAACATGCCTAGCTCTAATAATTTTATTGGTTACCAGTCAAGTTGGTTTGTGTTCCGTTGTACGCAGAAAGAGCTCACAGTGTCTTGAGGTCTGGCAGCTGGTTTTTGCTGGGTTTGGGTCTTAATAGTGAACACGGACACTGAAAAGTGGCCGAAACGTCGGAAAAACCGAAATCAAATAAAATTACCGCGCTTAAAGAAAACGTAGTTTTATTATCTAACCCGGCTGTTAATTTTTGTTTGATCTTCATAAAGTTACGGAAAATTACGGAAACTTAGATGTATTTAATTCAATCTAATCGATTGAACTACTAAGATATAGGGATGCTATGGAAACCCCCTCACATTCCAGTCGTAGGGTAGAAAGTCATTTGCCAAATAGCGTGTGAAAATTGACTTTTTTGCCTTTAATGCAGCGAAAGTAATGCTTAATGCGATATTGAAGATAAATTGTTATCCTATCAGGAATAAGGGGGTGTTTCTAGATGAAGTAGAGGAAATTTCTTTATAGCTGAGTCGAATATGTTAACCAGAATTTCCCCGTGGCTTCGATTGCTAAATTTCGCACATAATTATCCTGCAACAAATTGATGATTTCAATAGTATTTTGTATAGACAGTTGTTCGATTCTTTTTTAACTTCTGTAGGGGTTTTATCCGTGCAGAAACGGAGAAAGAATACGATGTAAGAAGTGACACAATAACCCACAGCCAGGTGGTAGGGCATTTGCCCGACTGGATGGCTACCACCCCTGGTCTAAAGTATGTCGCCATAACAACCTTGAGTTGTGTTCCGGCATTAGTGACTATGTTCCAGTCTCCCTTAAGAGAGCAGCAGCGCATTTGCAGCACCTTTGGTGTTGCAAATGTCCATAGGCGATGGTAACCGCTTTCCATCAAGTGGGCCGTCTGCCTGTCTGCTGATCTCCTGCAATAAAAAAGGGGGTCGTCGGGGTGGATGCGGCGTTGTCGGCGTAGCCTTCTAAAGTTCCAACACCAAATGACACTCACAAAAATAGAAGAAGTTGATAAGTTTGGTCAGCGCAGACAGAACGGAGCGCAGCGGAGACGATTTTATTAAAGCACTTGAAAATAAACTTTAAAATTATCACAATAAAGTGCATAAATGCTTGAACCTGACAAACGCGTCCTCGAAGACACGCGAGAATCCTCGCGCGGCGTCGAGTCGGCGCCCGCGGCGTACGCGTACTTTCAGTGTTGTCACTGAGTTTAAAGAGGGATGACGTCATTTTTTTAGATTTTGAATTCGAAGTACCTACATAACGAATAATAAATATAACCATCATTATAAATGTATGAAGTTGCTTTGTTTGTTAAAAATAATCTACATTTATACACTAAATGCAACAGTAAACGGCATAACAGCTACCTGCTTTCACTTCCTTCAAAAACCACTTTGTTTCAAAACAGTCTATTCTGTATAGCGACTAAAATTTACAATAAATTACCACTGAAAATTAAGGAACTCAACATCAAAAGCTTTAAATTAAAATTAAGACAATTATTAATAAATAAAACATATTACCCAATACATGTATTAAATTCACCAAAACTACACCTTTCTTGCCAACATTCCTCGACCCATGTTCTTCGTCTAACTTTCTGACGCCTTATTTTATTAACATGTTCTTCCATTTCTTCTTCTTCCGCCAAAAGCACAATTATAATCATATCCCAGTCCACCATCGTTGACGAACTTTCGCGACAAACTGGCATGTTTACTGTAGAGTGGTAACCCAGAACGGTTTACTCGCGCAGGCTCGCGAGGTCGCGCGCAAGCTCGAGCATACGCGATCCGTAAAGAAAATGCCCGAGACCGCGCGGGGATTATTCCTCTCTGTCTGCGCTGAACAGCCGCCACCGGCGGTGGGCTGCGCTCGCGCATCTTCCTCGTTTGTTTATCTACGACATGCTGAGACAACGGTGTGATAATTTATACAGATATACAATGCAAAAGTGGATGGATGCAGAAGTCGTGGAAGGCCACGACACACCTTCCATGATCAAATTGATCGTGTACTAGCAGAAGGTGATGTTAGGAGCCTTAAGAACAGACGAGCGTGTATGACAAGAATGAATGTCAAAGAAGCAAGTGAGGTGTGTAAGAATAAGTCTAAATGGCGCTCTGTTGTTCGTGCCTACCCCGCAAAAGAACTGGCGTGAAGTTATGTATTTATAATTCAATTTAACGCGACCGAAAGTCTGGTCTTTAGATAGATAACGTTCTCAACAGAGGACATTAGTTTGGAATTTGTTTTTTATCCTATAGTTTTATTATAATAATTTTATTATTTTTATTGCGTGAGTTCAGCAGACAGGCAGACGGCCGACCTGATGGAAAGCGGTTAGCGTCGCCTATGGACATTTGTAACACCAAAGGTGCTACCAATGTGCTGCCGCTCTCTACAGGGAGACTGGAACCTAGCCACTAATGCTGGAATACAACTAAAGGTTATTATGGTAGCATAGTTTAGACCAGGGGTGGTAACCATCCAGTCGAGCAAATACTACAGCTTAGCACTTGGCTATGGTTTGTTTTGTCGCCTCTTACGACAGGCCGCCCGGCCGTTTACCGCGGGGGGCCTTTAGCTTGCTAGGAGAGCAAAGGACCTGCTACCCCCGCACAACGAAGTGGGGTGTGTTCTCCCAGGGCACACTCCAGGCACTTTATTGCGCTGGATCGGCTGGGCGTAACTATGTTCTAAATCTGAGCCTTTCCAACACATACAAAGCGCAGGGTCGTCAGGGAGGAGGGGGTTTTTAGTGGGTATTGGGGTTGCTCGCTCGTGTAGCAACGCTCGGAGTCTTCCACACTATTCTGTGACGTCGATCGCGGACGGAGCGCTGCCAAGAGCATACTATTGCTGCAGTGTTATCGCCCCCGACCGACGCGTGTCGTTCCCCTAGCAACGACCCAGTTTGTGCGTAAATCGGTTAAGCATTTTCCCTCGCCTCAAAACAAAAAAAAAAAAGGCCGCAGGAAATTGTATTCTCATTATCATTCTATGTTTAAATTTTAATTAAATAAATTAAATTCACATTTTGTAAATTACATGACATTGTTTGTCAACCATTTTTAAGTCGCGCCCTTCGTGAGAACGAAAAAGTTTCAAACAAAGTCTTTCGGCCCCTTCACCACAAACTTATAATAATATCTTAATTAATAGTTTATTGGTACGTTTGTATATAGGTCTTATCTTTTTAACAGACTGCGACCCCCACAAGGGTCACGACCCCCAGATTGAGAAACGATGCTCTATTAGATTATACATACATACATAACTTCACGCCAATTCCCTTGCGGGGTAGGCACGAACAACAGATCGCCATTCAAGCTTATTCTTACACACCTCACTTGCTTCTTTGACATTCATAGCTCTTGTCATGCACGCTTGTTTGTTCTTAAAGCCCTGACATCACCTTCTGCTAGTACACGATCAATTTGATCATGGAAGGTGTGTCGTGGCCTTCCACGACTTCTGCATTGTATATCTGTTTAGTCATTTTTTCCACATGCCCGAACCACCGGAGCATTCCTTTCCTTACCTTCACCCCGACACTCTCTTTCGGAGCAACTCTCTTTCTTACTTCGGTATTACGAACTGTTATATCGGAAGCTCCGGAGAGCGTTTTAAAAAAAAAAACTTTTTCCGAATTAACACTATTTAATTATAATAAATTTTAAATATACACTTTTGAATAGAATTCACAATTGAATTTAAATACGGAAAAGAAATTAGAACAGAGATTGAATTCTAGAAACAGAGGTCCGATCAGGACGGAGGACGGAAATGAACTGCCTGTCGGTTGAAACGGTTGGCGAGAGCTGCAAGAGCAAAACAGGATGGAAACATGATCCAGGATCATGTTTCTTTATATTTCTGTTATTTCCTTTCAACGGACGGTTATAACAGAACGCGGTCCACGAGCGTCACTCCGCACATTTGGCGCAGTGCTCGCATCTCGACCGCGTTTACTCTACTTTCATGCTCTCTCTTCCATACCCAATCTCTATTAGATTATATTCCATTAAAATTTGTCACAATTTACACATAACTGGGAAAAAAACTTATTTTTATCTCATGTGCGTCAATAGCATAATAATTAATACGATTTATATAATTTATTTGATTACAACATTAGTCATATGAAAATAAAATGATAAGATCAAGTAATTCATCGGATATAAATTGCTGTTGTAATATACTTAATGTTACTTTGCTTTAGCGATAGAGGAAGAAGCTACATATGTATTTCTTATCATGTTCCACCTTGGCTTGACTGGATATTTCGTTTATAGGGGGATATCAAAAGAGAGTGAAAACCACCCCTCCTTCAATTTAAACAAAATAAGTATAACTAATAATTACCCGCAGCGGATTTGTAATGAAGCCTTAGGTGAGTAGTGACACCGCGTACCCGACTCCGGGGGGCCAAGGCAAGGCCCCCCCTCCCTGTTTGCCTTAGCCAGCCGGCACGGAGTGGAGATCGCTAGAGCTAAGACTCAAGTTCCAGGGGTGGAAGTGATAAATGGCATAACGTCGGAAGTACCTTTGGTGAACTTGCAGCCCACCTCTCCACACCCCTTAGTCACTCACAGCCATGTTGCACCTCGTCAATCTTGTACGGCAATTTTTTTTTTTTTTTTTTTAAAGCTGGAGTACAGCAAACCACCACCCACCTGGTGGAAAGCGGTTACCGTCGCCTATGGACGTTTGCAACATCAGAGATGTCGCCAACGCGCTGCCGGCCCATGAAAGGAATTGGCGAGTCACGGTCTGCCCGTACCTTTTGTTCTCATTTCCTACAATAGTCCTACACTGACCGGGGCTTGTCCTTGAGTGCATTTTAATATGGTATAGACAGGGATAACCGTCGGTCAGTGTCACGCCACAATTAAATTAAATTTTGTCCAGGGGCCTCTACGTGATAGCCTTACCATGGCTCCCAGCCCTCCAAAAATCCGGGCCATTTTTATAGCCCATGGTTTTGAGAGACATATATATATATATATTTATTTTTTTATTGCAGGAGCTCAGCAGACAGGCAGACCGTCCACTTGATGGAAAGCGATTATCATCGCCTATGGACATTTGCAACACCAAAGGTGCTATAAAGGCGCTGCTGCTCTGTTAAGGGAGACTGGAACCTGGCCACTAATACCGGAGCACAACTCAAGGTTGTTATGGCGGCATGCTTTAGACCGGGGGTGCTCCCTATGCATTCGGTCAAATGCCCTACCACTTGGCTGTGGGTTGTTTGGTCGCCTCTTACGACAGGCCGCCCAGCCGCAGGAAAACTCCTCACTTGGTCAGCGTTCCATGGCACTAATGCAGTTGTAGAATGTAGATTATATTAAAAACACGCGAAATATGAGTCTTTCATTTCACATGTAGTGTATAATTTACGCTCGCGGACCGCGTTCGTAATACCGAAGTAAGAAAGAGAGTTGGTCTGAAAGAGAGTGTCGGGATGAAGGTAAGGAAAGGAATGCTCCGGTGGTTAGGGCATGTGGAAAGAATGCATGATGAAAGAATGACTAAACAGATATACAATGCAAAAGTGGATGGATGCAGAAGTCGTGGAAGGCCACGACACACCTTCCATGATCAAATTGATCGTGTACTAACAGAAGGTGATGTCAAGTTATGAATGTCAAAGAAGCAAGTGAGGTGTGTAAGAATGGGCCTAAATGGCGCTTTGTTGCTCGTGCCTACCCCGCAAGGAAACTGGCGTGAAGTTATGTATGTATGTATAATTTAAGGTCGACATTACAATTCCATTTATATGGCTTAGAAAAGTTTTAAAAATTATAACCAGTTTCAAAAATTTTATGTTAATAAAAAGACGTGATAGTAAACAAAATGTACATTTTATTGAAATAAACTTAATCTAGAAAAAAAGTAAAGAAATAATCTAAATTATAATATAGAAAAACCTAGCGATAACATTCAGAGTACTTATTGATATAATAGTCTAACGGTTTTATAAGGTTTTTGCGAATATAAGAGAATATTCTTTCCAAAATTATCATATCGGTACTGCTTATTATATAAGTACCCGCGACATCGTTCACGAGGAATTTTAACATCAGCTAACTGCCAATGAGTCTTGTCAAAATCGGTACAGCCTTTCCAGAGATTTGCAGAGACAGACAAAATATTTAAAATTGCTTTTTTGTTATAAGTACCATATATACTTTTCTATGCATTTAGTAAAAAGCTGTTATTTTGAAATAACATACTCTTCAATTTTCTTTATCTTTATAGATGACCAACTAAACTTTAAAACTATAGAAGAACATAGTGACCTAGGAGAACCTGGTAAAGAAGCATCATTTTAAGACATGTCGGTCTGTAAGTTGCAAAATAAGTATACTATTAAAACAGCAAATATTATCAGTTGTGACAATGACTACCCAGTGTATCTAAAAAGTATAAACGAAGATAACAAATTATTAGTACTGAGAGGATTTAAACATGAAGCAAATACACTAATAGCTTGGTTCAATTTAGTGCGAGTTTAGTGAGCATGTTTATGTGAACTACAAATATAGCACCCAAAAATAAAATTGCCAGGAGCATCTTTATCTTCAGTAACGAAATACTCCTTCCACAACTCTTGGAATTCCGGCCACGTCACAGAATCTTTCCCTTTAGCCATCTTCTTAAAAGCTTCAATACTTTCTTTTTTATCTAAACCGAAAGCTTCATAAATTGACGAGAACTCTTCGCAGTCGATGGAACCATCTCTAGCTGCATCTTCCATTTCAAAAACAAATCTGCAATACTGCGTCTGCCATTCAGTAGGTTTGTCTGGATTCTTGGCGTATTTGTCCCACAGTTCAATCCATTCGTCTATTGATACTTCACCATCGTTGTCTTTGTCAGCTTCCTTCTGTAGACCATCCCATAACTTCATAACTGAATCATGAATAGAGTCGTATATCATTTCACCTTTGTTCCATCCTCTGAGTTTAGCTATTTTGTCAATAGCTCTTTCGAAGTCGTTCTTATCGATGGTCCCGCTTTTGTTACTATCAAAGATTGCATTAAAGACATGCATGAGCTTCTTTTTTCTAAAGTCTGATACCATTTTGAGATTTTTATTAACAGTTTAAAACTTTTTTGTATCACGTTTCCGAGAATAATTTCTCACTTAATTTCTTGTAATGAAAATAACTCTGAAAGCGTATTTTAGGCTTTATATAGACTTTCGATCGCCTGATATTGTTTATCTGACATGTAATAAACCGGTATATATTTGTTTTTTATCAAAGTGATATCGATTTGAAGTTAGTAACGAAGTAATCAGGTATTACTTCAGGATTATCGGTAAATAATCATCTTGCGTTTATAACAAAATAGTATCTAATGTTATAAAATACTAGCGGTCCCAGTAGACGTTGTCCTGTCTTGAAAAAAAGAATTAAATGTAGCCTATATTACTCAGGGATAAAATAGCATTCGAATGGAGACAGAATTATTGAAATCGACCCAGTAGTTTTTGAGTTTATTCGTAACAAATATACAAAAATACAAATTGATCCTCTTTATAATATTGGTATAGACGAGGCAATTCAAATAAGTAATGAAGTAGAAAAAATATTCTTTTGAAAATTTCAAATCGATAACCAAATTTGCCTGACAAATTTGACAAATTTGCCTATTGAGTAAATGAATACACTCAACATTAAAACAATGGCTTATATTATGTACGTATATTAGTAGAATAGAATACAATATTCTTTACTGCACACAAGAAAATAATACACATGAGTTAACAATCATTTAACTAGTACAATCGGCGGTCTTATTGCTAACAGCGATTTCTTCCGGACTACCTTCTGAAGATAAATTCACATTTCTAATAATAGGAAGGTATTCAGTGCGCATAGTTTAAAATACATACAATCAAATATACATATATTAATCTATACTATTATTATAAAGAGGTAAAGTTTGTGACGTTGTAGGGGGTAATCTCTGGATCTACTGAACCGATTTAAAAAATTCTTTTACTGTTCGAAAGCTACGTTAACAGGGAGTATCATAGGCTATATAACATGAGGCTATATACCACGGGAGCCGGACAGAGCGCGGGTGAAACCGCGCCGGGCTGCTAGTCTATAAATATATATATATATCAATTGCTGTTCGTTAGTCTCGCTAAAACTCGAGAACGGCTGAACTGATTTGGCTAATTTTGGTTTTGAATTATTTGTGGAAGTCCAGGGAAGGTTTAAAAGCTTGAGTAAATATGAAAAAAATACTTGGAATATAGTAAAAACTACAATTTCGCTTTCCCTTAGAAACTATTCCTACCTGTCAAACATTTGATGTTTGCCTCGTCGTTTAGAAATCAAATTTAAAAGTCCTTCAGATATCATATTAAATTTAAAAGTGAAGTTTTTTTTTGTTTTGAATGTCAAACGTTTGATGTTCGTCCCGTCGTTCAGAAATCAACGTTTTTTATTTATTGATTCTGAGCCGATACGAAGTTTGCCGGGTCAGCTAGTAGTTCATAAAATTACACATATATATTTATATACAAATATATGTCGAATTACATACACATACTTAAATTACTGTTTACAAATTTAGATAGTGATCTTTGAGGAGTTTATTAAAAGAAGTGACTTTACTCTTCTGATGCTCGTTGGTAATGCAATCCACAGCCTTACAGTCTGCACAGTAAAAGATTTCTGACAAAATTGTGTAGAATGTATTGGAGGCATTAGTCGCAGATTTGCTGATGATCTTAAGAGCCTTGTACTAATTATTACAAGGCTCTTGAAAGAACTCAAAGCGTCCCTTTAAATAGGAGGGCGTTTTTGGGCTAAAGAGTACATTATACAAAAGGGATAAGATACGAGCATTCCGGCGAAGGCGGATGGGAAGCCATTCGAGCTTACTACGAAATTCAGAAATGTGATCATATTTGCGCAAACAAAATATGAAATGAATGCAGAAGTTTTGGAGACGCTTTAGTTTATCTAATTGGCTTTCGGTGAAACCTAAGTAGCTAATGTCGCCATAGTCAAGCATAGTCAAGAATGGGGAGTAGAAGATATTTTATCGACAGGAAAATAGATATTCAGTCAAATTGTATTTTATAAACAAGAATATCTTCATTAACAAAACTTTATGAAATATTCACAAAACAATTATAAAATTACATATAATTGAATATAATAAGCAAGCAAGCCAGTGAGTGAGTTTGTATATCTTGGATGTGCTTTTAGCAGGGATGGAAGGTACACCGCTGATATAGACAGAAGAGTGAATATGGGGAATAGTGTGAATGGAGCGTTAGGTAAACTTCTAGGCGCTAAGAACCTCAGCCAGAAGGCCCAGCTTGCCATACACAACGCGGTGCTGGTACCTACGCTCACGTATGGAAGCGAGAGTTGGGTATGGAAGAGAGAGCATGAAAGTAGAGTAAACGCGGTTATTTGTTGAAATGAGACGGTGCTGAAAAGAAATTGAAAGTATTTGTCCCAACGTGTACTTGACTCTGGAAAAACATATTCATTTTTTACATTGACGTTTACCTCGGACAACGGATCAGTATGGCGAACCAGCGAGAAAACTTAGCCAGTCTTCTGGGCACCTTATCCATAGAAGACTGTGATCTAGGCTCAGTATTCTACTTATAGTCTTAAGGGACTATGGGTAGAATACAATACAAATAAGTTTTCTTTTATTATATTCATACATACACATGCATACATAACTTCACGCCAGTTCCCTTGCGGGGTAGGCACGAACAACTGAGCGCCATTCAGGCTTATGCTTACACACCTCACTTACTTCTTTGACATTTATAACTCTTGTCATGCATGCTCGTCTGTTGTTAAGGCTCCTGACATCACCTTCTGCTAGTACACGATCAATTATAATGACATGGTATAAGAATTTTTCTTTCGCGGATTAGTACTTACGAAGAGACTTCGGGTCTCTCTGCGTATTGTACCGACTGTACAATGGGTGTGTTCCGAGGAACTGTTAAGAATGGTCCTTCGTCTTCATTTAACGACCACACCACACGCCATCGGCTGGACGTTCATCCCCACTTCCTTCAACCGCTACGCTCTTGTACGCAACGGTTCTCTAGAATGTTGCTCATACGCACCGTGGGAATTTGTAATGAGCTTCCAGCCATGGTTTTCCCACAGCGCTGCAATATGAGGTTTTTAAAAAGGATGTCATAAAATTTCTTCGAGGCCGGCAGCGCATTGGTGACATCTGTGGTACCGCAAAAGTCCACAGGGCTATACATTTCCTCATCTTTCTTCTACATTTGTTATTATTAGATCATTGATAAGCATTTCATCCCTTAGAAAGTCAAGCTAGCAATTCTTGGACCTACCTCTATTCTCGATGCCTCTCTGGGCTGGGCATTTGTTCCCCATCTAACTTTCCAACTTAGTGTTTTCCCATAAGGTATAAAATACTTTATTAAAGCATTTGATAGGGAAAACTTTTTAATTGTGTTAGTTTTCTGATTTGAACTAAGTATTTTTTATAGCTGGAGTACAGCAGACAGGCAGACGGTCCACTTGATGGAAAGCGATTATCATCGCCTGTGGACATTTGCAACACCAAAGGTGCTATAAAGGCGCTGCTGCTCTGTTAAGGGAGACTGGAACCTGACCACTAATGCCGGAGCACAACTCAAGGTTGTTATGGCGGCATGCTTTAGACCGGGGGTGCTCCCTATGCATTCGGTCAAATGCCCTACCACTTGGCTGTTACGACAGGCCGCCCAGCCGCAGGAAAAGTCCTTACTTGGTCAGCGTTCCAGAAAAATTAAAAAAATGCGAAATATGAGGCTTTTATTTCACATTTTGTATTGTATAACATAACATAACATAATTCCTTATATCCTCTTTAAGTACACAGTGAAACTTAAAACTAGTAACAACATTAACAAAGAGGCTGGTGCCTGAATTAGTTTAAAAAGAAACCGTGGTACAGGTCACCAGGATCAACCCGTTGGCTAATTAAGAGAATAAAAAAGAAAGTATACTAGTATAATTATTACAAGTAATCGTGTTAGAGTGAGCCCTTCAAGTGCATAGGTGTGATGTAGTGTCTGTGTATCAGTAAGTTTGTATAGGTGATGTAAGAATAAGTTTGTATGATTGAGCGGGAGTGAATGAGTCAGAAAATGTTAAGATTCATGTGATTAGGAAAAAAACATTGGTAGTGAACGACAGCATAGTCATTTAGGAATATACAAGAGGTCTTCAGTGGACTGATAGTCGAGAGTTTTTAAGAAATTAATAATTTTTGCTTTGCAAGTACATTTATTAAGGGAGTATATGTTTAATATACTGTCGGGGTGAAGGTAAGGAAAGGAATGCTCCGGTGGTTCGGGCATGATGAAAGAATGACTAAACAGATATACAATGCAAAAGTGGACGGATGCAGAAGTCGTGGAAGGCCACGACACACCTTCCATGATTAAATTGATCGTGTACTAGCGGAGGGTGATGTCAGGAGCCTTAACAACAGACGAGCGTGCATGACAAGAGTTATGAATGTCAAAGAAGCAAGTGAGGTGTGTAAGAATAAGCCTGAATGGCGCTCTGTTGTTCGTGCCTACCCCGCAAGGGAACTGGCGTGAAGTTATATATGTATGTTTAATATATTATTGATTTTATTATAAAGGAAGTCACCCAGAAAACAAAAGAAATTTTGTGTGCGAAAAGTGTATAATAATAATTTAAAGTCGACATTACAATTCCATTTTTATAGATTAGAAAAGTTTTAAAACCATAACCAGTTTCAAAAATTTTATGTTAATAGAAAGACGTCATAATAAATAAAATGTATATTTTATTGAAATAAACTTAATCTAGAAAGAAAGAAAAAAAGTAAAGAAATAATCAAAATTATAATGTAAAAAAACCTAGCGATAACATTCAAAGTACTTATTGAAATCAAAGTCAAAGTAATTTAGTTGTTATGCTAAGTCTCAAGTTAAATGTTTCGCCTTGACAGGCATACAAATTTTTTATAGTTTTGGTTACAAGCCTTTCGTTGTCCTTATGACTACATATAGATATTATGATTATATTATTCGTTATATTATTGATTATGTATGATCTTAGAATAACAATATTTAATATACAATTATGTCTCTTTCAGTTAATATATTATTTATAAAACAATATATTAACTGATATAATGGTCTAATGGATTTATAAGATATTTGCGAATATAAAAGAATATGCTTTCTTAAATTATCATGTCGGTACTGCTTATTATATAAGTACTAGCTGTACCTACGACATCGTTCGCGAGGAATTTTTTTATCATAAAAGGAACCCTAAGTTACTCCTTATAACATCAGCTATCTGCTAATGAAAGTCCTGTCAAAATCGGTCCAGCCTTTCCAGAGATTAGCAGACACAGACAAAATATTTAAAATTGCTTTCTTGTTATAAGTACCATATATAGTTTTCTATGCATTTAGTAAAAAGCTGTTATTTTGAAATAACAGACTCTTCAATTTTCTTTATCTTTATAGATGACCAACTAAACTTTAAAACTATAGAAGAACATAGTGACCTAGGAGAACTTGGTAAAGAAGCATCATTTTAAGACATGTCGGTCTGTAAGTTGCAAAATAAGTATACTATTAAAACAGCAAATATTATCAGTTGTGACAATGACTACCCAGTGTATCTAAAAAGTATAAACGAAGATAACAAATTATTAGTACTGAGAGGATTTAAACATGAAACAAATACACTAATAGCTTGGTTCAATTTAGTGCGAGTTTAGTGAGCATGTTTATGTGAACTACAAATATAGCACCCAAAAATAAAATTGCCAGGAGCATCTTTATCTTCAGTAACGAAGTACTCCTTCCACAACTCTTGGAATTCCGGCCACGTCACAGAATCTTTCCCTTTAGCCATCTTCTTAAAAGCTTCAATACTTTCTTTTTTATCTAAACCGAAAGCTTCATAAATTGACGAGAACTCTTCGCAGTCGATGGAACCATCTCTAGCTGCATCTTCCATTTCAAAAACAAATCTGCAATACTGCGTCTGCCATTCAGTAGGTTTGTCTGGATTCTTGGCGTATTTGTCCCACAGTTCAATCCATTCGTCTATTGATACTTCACCATCGTTGTCTTTGTCAGCTTCCTTCTGTAGACCATCCCATAACTTCATAACTGAATCATGAATAGAGTCGTATATCACTTCACCTTTGTTCCATCCTCTGAGTTTAGCTATTTTGTCAATAGCTCTTTCGAAGTCGTTCTTATCGATGGTCCCGCTTTTGTTACTATCAAAGATTGCATTAAAGACATGCATGAGCTTCTTTTTTCTAAAGTCTGATACCATTTTGAGATTTTTATTAACAGTTTCAAACTTTTTTGTATCAAATTTCCGAGAATAATTTCTCACTTAATTTATTGTAACGAAAATAAGTCTGGAAGCGTATTTTAGGCTTTATATAGACTTTCGATCGCCTGATATTGTTTATCTGACATGTTATAAACCGGTATATATTTGTTTTTTATCAAAGTGATATCGATTTGAAGTTAGTAACGAAGTAATCAGGTATTACTTCAGGATTATCGGTAAATAATCATCTTGCGTTTATAACAAAATAGTATCTAATGTTATAAAATACTAGCGGTCCCAGTAGACGTTGTCCTGTCTTGAAAAAAAGAATTAAATGTAGCCTATATTACTCAGGGATAAGGTGGCATTCGAATGGAGACAGAATTATTGAAATCGACCCAGTAGTTTTTGAGTTTATTCGTAACAAATATACAAAAATACAAATTGATCCTCTTTATAATATTGGTATAGACGAGGCAATTCAAATAAGTAATGAAGTAGAAAAAATATTCTTTTGAAAATTTCAAATCGATAACCAAATTTGCCTGACAAATTTGACAAATTTGCCTATTGAGTAAATGAATACACTCAACATTAAAACAATGGCTTATATTATGTACGTATATTAGTAGAATAGAATACAATATTCTTCATTGCACACAAGAAAATAATACACATAAGTTAACAATCATTTAACTAGTACAATCGGCGGTCTTATTGCTAACAGCGATTTCTTCCGGACTACCTTCTGAAGATAAATTCACATTTCTAATAATAGGAAGGTATTCAGTGCGCATAGTTTAAAATACATACAATCAAATATACATATATTAATCTATACTATTATTATAAAGAGGTAAACTTTGTGACGTTGTAGGGGGTAATCTCTGGATCTACTAAACCGATTTTAAAAATTCTTTTCCTGTTCGAAAGCTACGTTAACAGGGAGTATCATAGGCTATATAACATGAGGCTATACACCACGGGAGCCGGACAGAACGCGGGTGAAACCGCGCCTGGCTGCTAGTCTATATATATATAAATCAATTGCTGTTCGTTAGTCTCGCTAAAACTCGAGAACGGCTGAATTGATTTGGCTAATTTTGGAAGTCCAGGGAAGGTTTAAAAGCTTGAGTAAATATGAAAAAAATACTTGGAATATAGTAAAAACTACAATTTCGCTTTCCCTTAGAAACTATTCCTACCTGTCAAACATTTGATGTTCGCCTCGTCGTTTAGAAATCAAATTTAAAAGTCGTTCAGATATCATATTAAATTTAAAAGTGAAGTTTTTTTTTGTTTTGAATGTCAAACGTTTGATGTTCGTCCCGTCGTTCAGAAATCAACGTTTTTTATTTATTGATTCTGAGCCGATACGAAGTTTGCCGGGTCAGCTAGTAGTTCATAAAATTACACATATATATTTATATACAAATATATGTCGAATTACATACACATACTTAAGTTACTGTTTACAAATTTAGGTAGTGATCTTTGAGGAGTTTATTAAAAGAAGTGACTTTACACTTCTGATGCTCGTTGGTAATGCATTCCACAACCTTACAGTCTGCACAGTAAGAGATTTCTGACAAAATTGTGTAGAATGTATTGGAGGCATTAGTCGCAAATTTGCTGATGATCTTAAGAGCCTTGTACTAATTAGTACAAGGCTCTTGAAAGAACTCAAAGCGTCCCTTCAAATAGGAGGGCGTTTTTGGGCTAAAGAGTACATTATACAAAGGGATAAGATATGAGCATTCCGGCGAAGGCGGATGGGAAGCCATTCGAGCTTACTACGAAATTCAGAAATGTGATCATAGTTGCGCAAACAAAATATGAAACAATTTTTTTATTTTTTTTTATTGCAGGAGATCAACAGACAGGCAGACGGCCCACTTGATGGAAAGCGGTTACCATCGCCTATGGACATTTGCAACACCAAAGGTGCTACAAATGCGCTGCTGCCCTCTTAAGTGAGACTGGAACCTGGTCACTAATGCCGGAACACAACTCAAGGTTGTTATGGCGACATACTTTAGACCAGGGGTGGTAGCCATCCAGTCGGGCAAATGCCCTACCACCTGGCTAAACGAATGCAGAAGTTTTGGAGACGCTTTAGTTTTTCTAATTGGCTTTCGGTGAAACCTAAGTAGCTAATGTCGCCATAGTCAAGCATAGTCAAGAATGGGGAGTAGAAGATATTTTATCGACAGGAAAATAGATATTCAGTCAAATTGTATTTTATAAACAAGAATATCTTCATTAACAAAACTTTATGAAATATTCACAAAACAATTATAAAGTTACATATAATTGAATATAATAAGCAAGCAAGCCAGTGAGTGAGTTTGTATATGTTGGATGTGCTTTTAGCAGGGATGGAAGGTACACCGCTGATATAGAAAGAAGAGTGAATTTGGGGAATAGTGTGAATGGAGCGTTAGGTAAACTTCTAGGCGCTAAGAACCTCAGCCAGAAGGCCCAGCTTGCCATACACAACGCGGTGCTGGTACCTACGCTCACGTATGGATGCGAGAGTTGGGTATGGAAGAGAGAGCATGAGAGTAGAGTAACGCGGTGGTGACGCTCGCGGACCGCGTTCGTAATACCGAAGTAAGAAAGAGAGTTGGTCTGAAAGAGAGTGTCGGGGTGAAGGTAAGGAAAGGAATGCTCCGGTGGTTCGGGCATGTGGAAAGAATGCATGATGAAAGAATGACTAAACAGATATACAATGCAAAAGTGGATGGATGCAGAAGTCGCGGAAGGCCACGAAACACCTTCCATGACCAAATTGATCGTGTACTAGCAGAAGGTGATGTCAGGAGCCTTAGGAACAGACGAGTGCGCATGACAAGAGTTATGAATGTCAAAAAAGCAAGTGAGTTGTGTAAGAATAAGCTTAAATGGCGCTCTGTTGTTCGTGCCTACCCCGCAAGGGAATTGGCGTGAAGTTATGTATGTATGTGTATGTATGAATATAATAAAAGAAAACTTATTTGTATTGTATTCTACCCATAGTCCTTTAAGACTATAAGTAGAATACTGAGCCTAGATCACCGTCTTCTATGGGTAAGGTGCCCAGAAGGCTGGCTAAGTTTTCTCGCTGGTTCGCCATACTGATCCGTTGCCAGAGGTAAACGTCAATGTAAAAAATGAATATGTTTTTCCAGAGTCAAGTACACGTTTGGACAAATACTTTCCAATTCCTTTCAACGCCGTCTCATTTCAACAAATAATGCGATGTGAATCTGCCATACACTCTATTTACTTGCAAATGTTGTAGAGGACATATTTTTAATAAAGCAACGTCCCAACTCAACAGTACGCAATACATCAACGAACGGACAGACAAAAACAAAGGCTACGTATAAAACAGAGAAATCCCTTTGTTTGTCTTTATGTTTAGAAGCCCTCAGGGCTGTAGGGAAATTGTTTTTCTTTTACGTTTACCCTACATACATGGGCCTGGATTAATTTTTACTTTTTTTTGTGTCACCCGGACAAACAGACACTTGGTTTTTGTGGCCTTTGTTCTCAAATAAACTACCATAGTATTGTTTCGTTCGTAAAAAAAAAGAAGTATGGCTTTTAATTCTTCTTTTTTTTATTGCAGGACATCAACAGACAGGCAAACGGCCCACTTGATGGTAAGCGGTTACCATCGCCTATGGACATTTGCAACACCAAAGGTGCTACAAATGCGCTGCTGCTCTCTTAAGGGAGACTGGAACCTGGTCACTAATGCCGGAACACAACTCGAAGGTTGTTATGGCGACATACTTTAGACCAGGGGTGGTGGCCATCCAGTCGGGCAAATACCCTACCACCTGGCTGTGGGTTATTTTGTCGCCTCTTACGACAGGCCGCCCGGCCGCAGGAAATTGTATTCTTTCTCCATTGAAATCCGAAATGTCATTGATTAAACTTTTTTTTTTAATTTTTTATTGCTGGAGATCAGCAGACAGGCAGACGGCCCACTTGATAGAAAGCGGTTACCATCGCCTATGGACATTTGCAACACCAAAGGTGCTACAAATGCGCTGCTGCTCTCTTAAGGGAGACTGGAACCTGGTCACTAAGCCGGAACACAACTCGAAGGTTGTTATGGCGACATACTCTAGACCAAGGGTGGTAGCCATCCAGTCGGGCAAATGCTCTACCACCTTCTTTAAATGTCATTGATTAAACTGATGCAATTCTGGTTATATATTGAGCATTAAGCATTTTAATCTTAGTGGGGGTTTATTTTTATGTGTGTGTAGTGCGTCGAAGATGTTACTCCGGTGGATAAGGGTGACGCACCACTGACAACGTCATGTTTGCGAAGGAGAAGGCGGAGCAGGAGCGTGAGCGGACGTCTTTGCTCCGTTCCCGCCAAAGGAGGACGCGCCGACGCCGGAGGGCGGGACTCGACCTTCGGCCACCGTAAGCTCTCACTCAAGGTTCTCACTCTAGGGACCAAGACGATGTCGGGGGACAAAAGATGTCCCCCGGCTGTGATGAGGGCAGGGCATTTGTGGAGCTGGGAATCCCATTTACCCGTAGCCCTGGCATAATGCTCAGGACGGAACACCCAGCGGTTTTAGTGGATATCCCTATTCCAGTTCTGACTGTGATCCCACACACGGGTCGCGAATTATCCCTCCAGGCTTCTGTGCCTGACGCGGTTTAGTCCTCAAACGCGGATTTTCCCTGGCTAAAAAAGGGTGACACACCACTGGCGGGGCCCAAGGCTCCATCGCCGCGGGAGCTAGGCTCAATCGCTGGAGGGGAGTAAAAAATAAGACGACGTGCCTTGTACTCTCTATGTAATTATTGCTTAATTAATTTAACATTAAACTTAAGACCATATATACAGATATACAGAAATCTTGGATGCCACGTGAAAATATATAAAACCCTAAACATGTTCATATATGCATCTTCGAAGGTTTTTTTTTATTGCAGGAGTTCAGCAGACAGGCAGACGACCAACTTGATGGAAAACGGTTACCATCGCCTATGGACATTTGCAACACCAAAGGTGCTACAAATGCGCTGCTGCTCTCTTAAAGGAGACTGGAACCTGGTCACTAATGCCGGAACACAACACAAGGTTGTTATGGCGGCATACACTAGACCAGCGGTGGTCGCCATCCAGTCGAGCAAATACTCTACCACCTGCCTGTGGTTGTTTAGTCGCCTCTTACGACAATTATTTACGTAATAATAGTCTGCAATATTTTGTTATTTATTTATAATAGAAACATAATTTCCCAAAGAAATTGCGTTGAACTTTTATTAACATTAGTAATTAGGGTCTATTTTAACGGTGTAATAACGGTGGCTGTGTACACCGGTAGCCGTAAATTACGCCCAACCATCACTTTATGGGGAGTTTAATGGCGTAAACCTATTTTATGGCAGAACAAAAATAAAATTCAAACATAAATTATTCACAGCAAGCAAACGAAACAAGTATAAATTAGTACTGCATGTATAATATATTATGGTGTTCTGAAATATAGTGAAGAATGAAGTCGTGGTAGTGTAATGGCTAGCGCACGTGTCCTAAACTCAAAGGGCGCGGGTTCGATCCTTGCCGGAACGCATGCACCACTAAGTCAGTTTTCTGATCTAATGTGCATATTGTTACAATTACCACGTGCTAACAACGGTGAAGGAAAACATCGTGATGCAACCTGCACATCGAGATAACTGATGTGTCAAACCTGCCTAGCCGCCTTGGACAAGCGTGGCAGGTATGCTGTCCGTTCCCCAACAGTGGGACAGTTATGGGCTGTTATTATTTTTATATATATTCTGAAATAATAAGTTATCAACTTTTCTTAATTCCGAAGCTGGCAAACATGTAGACGACCCTGCTGATGGGAAGTGGTCACCGCGACTATAGACGTTTGCAACACCATCTTACCTATCGCACTAAACTCTAACTCAATCTAAACTCTAACTTGATCTAGCCTCGATCTAAACTGTAAACTCGAACTCGATCTAAACTCTAACTCGATCTAGCCTCAATCTAAACTCTAAACTGGAACTCGATCTAAACTCGAACTCGATGTAAACTCCAACTCGATCTAGCCTCGATCTAAACTCTAAACTCGAACTCAATCTAGCCTCGATCTAAACTCGAACTCGATCTACTCTAACTCGATCTAAACTCTAAACTCGAATTCGACCGAAACTCTAACTTGATCTAGCTTCGATCTAAACTCTAAACTCGAACTCGATCTAGCCTCGATCTAAACTCTAAACTCAAACTCGATCTAAACTATAACTCGTGAGGCCGAGTGAGTTGTGTTGCCGTAAGCAACTCGCATTTCTATCTCCCTGCGCCAAACCATTGGTTGGTATACTCCCTTCTTAGCCTCGTATAAAGAAGCAGCCTCCTTTATATGAATTTTTGATATTTTGATGGAGACGGTCTTGTATGCCTTACACATTTTTTGCGCAAATCCTCTAGACCATGGATTAGTATATGTATAGCAACTGCAATAGCTGTACATTATTAATAATAGTATTAATACATAGTATATGAATATTATAAGGAGTAGAAGGAACAAGTAATACGCTATACAGCAGATTAAGAAGATTTAGCATTCCGTCGATATGAGATACAATATTATATATCATTAAAATATCAAACTGACCAGGAGTCAGGAGCCTTAAGAACAGACGAGCGTGCATGACAAGAGTTATGAATGTCAAAGAAGCAAGTGAGGTGTGTAAGAATAAGCCTGAATGGCGCTCTGTAGTTCGTGCCTACCCCGCAAGGGAACTGCGTGAAGTTATGTATGTATGTATTAAAATATTAGGATAATATGATTTTTCGTGAAATTCATTCCTAGTTCACATCGTACAACCTGGTTGAGAGCGAATAAATAAATACTCAGCTTCGTGCACTAGTTGGCTGAACTGCACAGAACTGCACAATAGGCCCCGAGTTCAATTCATACACGACGATAACACAACAAAAGGTTACCCGTCCGTACGTTTACGTCTTTCCGAATACAATATTTGCTTTTTAAAGTGCGGAAATAGTAGCTGTCATACTGGAAATGGCAATTTGAAATAGCTTAAGTTAAATAAAAGAATTTTAGCTAGACGTGTTGCTGGGGAGTTTCTTGACGATTCCTGTACTTAAACTTGTGCCTAGAATAGGAAGTAGACTAGATTTTTAACACGTATATCTATCTATTTATTATTTATCTTTCTCTTCTTTAAATTAATTATATTATAATTTTTCACACAGCTTCCATGATCAAATTGATCGTGTACTAGCAGAAGGTGATGTCAGGAGCCTTAAGAACAGACGAGCTTGCATGACAAGAGTTATGAATGTCAAAGAGGCAAGTGAGGTGTGTAAGAATAAGCCTAAATGGCACTCCGTTGTTCGTGCCTACCCCGCAAGGGAACTGGCGTGAAGTTATGTATGTATGTATGTATAATTTTTCAAACTACAAAATATTAAATTGCACATAGTGTTTGCCTATAAGTAATTACTGCATTTATCATGTTTTTTTTATAAAGCTACTAGCTGTTCCGGCAGACGCTGTTCTGCCCTGAAGAAATAAAATTTAGAACCCGATTCCAGCGCCACCTACCGGGTCCAAATGTAAGCTATCCTATCTTTCAAGTCCGATCAAACTGCACACGGTGTGCAAATTTGATTAAAATCGGTGAAGTAGTTTAGGAGTCCATCGGAGAAACAACGTGACACGTAATTTATATATAAAGCTATGTACATCGTTGGCATTAGTGCAATTGTTAATTAGTTAGTTAATTGTTGGTACACCAAATAAATAAAATAAAATAAAAAAGACTCAAAAAATTGATGAACTTAGTTTGAATAAAAGCTTTTGATAATAAAATTACTTCTTAACGGTTTTAAGCGCGGCTACTGCTACTAAAAAGTGTCCAGTCGGAATAATAAAAAAAAACAAAACACGACTTCAAAAGAGTATACTATAAAAATATTATAATAAAAGGAAACCGATTTACTCAGTGCGTTCCATAAGTAGCTCACAACGCCCAAAATGCTCCATTGGCCGTTCCACAAGGCGACCGCGGTCGTTGTGGTCGTGGCGAAAACGTCACTAGCGACGTCATCATTTTCGATCACACAATGCTCACAAGGACCCATGCCAAAAGGCGGGTCGAATAACCGTTCCACTTAGGTTTACCATTGTAACGCCGGCAACGAGAAAAATCGCAGTCATGAACGTGGTCGTTGTGAGTCTCTAATGGAACGCAGCCCAAGAGTAAATAAAAACCAAAAAGTATTTTTTTTTAATTTATTATCCAATATGCTTACATTCATATACATTAGAAACATTTGAACTGTGGCACAGAAGAACTTGCCAGGTGGTAGGGTATTTGCCCGACTGGATGGCTACCACCCCTGGTCTAGAGTATGCCGCCATAACAAGCTTGAATTGTGTTCCGGCATTAGTGACCAGGTTCCAGTCTCCCTTAAGAGAGCAGCAGCGCATTTATAGCAACTTTGATGGTGCAAATGTCCATAGGCGATGGTAACCGCTTTCCATCAAGTGGGCCGTCTGCCTGTCTGCTGATCTTCTGCAATAAAAAAAAAACAGAAACCTCATAGGTTTATACGTGCCGCGTAGGGAGTCGTTTACACAATATTGCTATATCAAAAATAGGAGCAAAGGCAAGTAATGGTTATCATCATTCTAGTATATGGTTCTCATTTTAGCCCCAGGTCTGCACATATGAGCATGGTTTCTACGTCTTAAAATCGATGCTAACTAAAACATTAAAAAACAACAAATTTGCAAAATAGTGTTACATGCCGACAAAAAGTGAATGCACATCTGCCTGCCATAAAACCTGGTTTATTACCTTTCCCGCATTTAGGCTGCTTTTGTTTACTTTGTGTTTAAAATTTTATCCGTGCAGGAACGGAGAAAGAATACAATTTCCTGCAGCCGGGCGGCCTGTCGCAAGAGGCGACAAAACAACCTACAACTAGGTGGTAGGGCATTTGCCCGACTGGATGGCTACCACCCCTGGTTTAGAGCATGCTACATAACTTTGATTTCTGTTCTGGCATCAAAGATTATTATGTCAAATTTGGTTTAGATTGATGAATTTTTATATACATACATACATACATAACTTCACGCCAGTTCCCTTACGGGGTAGGCACGAACAACAGAGCGCCATTCAGGCTTATTCTTACACACCTCACTTGCTTCTTTGACATTCATAACTCTTGTCATGCACGCTCGTCTGTTCTTAAGGCTCCTGACATCACCTTCTGCTAGTACACGATCAATTTGATCATGGAAGGTGTGTCGTGGCCTTCCACGACTTCTGCATCCATCCACTTTTGCATTGTATATCTGTAGTCATTCTTTCATCATACATTCCCGAACCACCGGAGCATTCCTTTCCTTACCTTCACCCCGACACTCTCTTTCAGACCAACATGTCAAATTCTATATATTAATCGGATGTTCATTTATTTGGTTGCCGACCAGTGTTATTCGCCCTACATTTTAAGTACTTTTTTGTTTGTTTGTACCATTGTAATATGCCTTGTTGATTTTATTCAATAAATGAATAAAGTTATCATTCATACATCAGAGTATATATATATATATATATATATATATATATATATATATATATATATATATATATATATATATATATATATATATATATATATATACTCTAATTCTACAAATTACTCGTTATAACATCAGCTATTTGCCAGTGAAATTCCCGTCATAATCGGTCCAGCCCTTTCAGTGATTAGCCGGGACATCCAGAAAGACAGACAAAAATTCTAAAATTCTCCTGGTTTAAATTATACGCCCTGATTTTGAACACATTTTTATTTTGACATTATAAACAGGCACTTCAATTTTTTATCTGTATTGACGTGTAGATGTGCATAATATAAGTAGTACATATAGAGTCGTGAGGTTAACAGATATACGCGTCTGAAGTAAAAAGTATATTTTTCTAGAATAAATATCAAGATTTTGTTATTATCTTATCAGTTGCACTTGTATGTTTGTTCGTGTTATGTTTTAATACTGATTAGAATAACACCAGACATTCGTGCTACTTACGTGAGTAAATATTGAAATAGCTTATAGAATTAAATTACGATGATGTAGAAAATTTTCTGAAAATGGGCATATAGTAATACCGTGCCGTTTGGAGCTGAAACTCTAGGTCCGTGAGGTCCATCGGCAAAGGGTTTCTTCAAAGAAATTTGTAATTCTTTGATACCACCCGTGATCAGAAGGCTGGTTCGTATTTCGCGCAACGAATCAGCATTGCTATACAGCGTGGTAATGCGGCCAGCCTTCTGGGCACGCTTCCCTCTGGCAGCGATTTGTTACATACTTTATATTAATTTTATTCATAATTTCTTAAGTCTTTAGTTTAATTTATAATTTAGTTTTTTTTGCACTTAATGGACAGCGGTTACCATCGCCTATGGACATTTGCAACAGCAAAGTTGCTACAAATGCGCTGCTGCTCTCTTAAGGGACACTGGAACCTGGTCACTAATGCCGGAATACAACTCAAGGTTGTTATGGCGACATACTTTAGACCAGGGGTGGTAGCCATCCAGTCGGGCAAATGCCCTACCACCTTCTTTCATTGTAATACCATTTATGTTATTATAAATAAATTAATTTCTCCCTATATAATATTATACCAGACATTAATAAAATTTCGCAGAAGTCTTGGAAGGCCACGACACACCTTCCATGATGAAATTGATCGTGTACTAGCAGAAGGAGCCTTAAGAACAGACGAGCGTGCATGACAAGAGTTATGTCAAAGAAGCAAGTGAGGTGTGTAAGAATAAGCCTTTTTTTTTTTTTTTTTTTGACCAGGGGAAATCCATTTGAGGACTAAGTCGCGACAGGCACAGAAGCCTGGGGGGATATTCGCGACCCGTGTGAGTGTGGGATTCGCCAGATCGGGGGTGGCACTAGCGTGCCCGGTCAGAACCGGTGCCACGCTATTGCCACTCCCCAGTTAGGGATACCCACTAAAACCCCTGGGTGTTCCGTCCTGCGCCTTATGCCAGGGCTACGTGAATGCGGGATTCCCAACTCCGCGTGCCCTGGCAGGCGTGGGCCCCCCTCACTGGGCCTCTTCCTATGCCAGGGGACGTATCCCCCGGCTACTACTAGGTCTAATCCATGCGTGGGGCGGTTTGTAACGCGCCCCACGGGAAGAGAGATGAGCTCGCGCGGAACACTCGCGCTCTCATCTCGACGGCACGTGCGGGTGAGTGAGAACCCCTATACCCCTAGGGGCCCCACCCGCGCCGCCCGCTTACGGCGGCCGAAGGTCACTGTCTGACCTCCGGCGTCGGCGCGTCCTCCTTTGGCGGGAGCGGAGCAGGGAATTACGCTCACGCTCCCGTTCCGCCTCCTCCTTCGCGAACATGACTTGCTCGCAGAAGGAGGAGACGGCGTCCCATCCGGTGGAGCTCCCGACCATGGTACGTACCACGGCCGGAAGCGAGGTGTCAAGTCCGGTATGGGCGACGAGCTCCCGGCGCTGCTCCGTCCAGGCTGGACATTCCTGGAGAGTGTGCAGCGCCGTGTCCTCGTCGCCCGTGTCACAATGATGGCACCCTGACGTGGCCTCGCGGCCGAGGCGACACAGGTACCTTCCGAAGCAACCATGCCCCGTCAGGACCTGCGTCAGCCTGAAAGTCAGGGTGCCGTGACTTCGTCTAATCCAATCGTGCAGGACGGGCCTCACCGCCTCAATGGTGGCGGGGCCCGCGCTGGGGCGTCGTAGGCGATCTTCCCAGACCCCCACGGCTACCTGATGGAGCTCCGACCTGCACGCCTCGATCTCGCGAGGCGCGGGTCTAGTGCCCCTGGCCAGGGCCTCTTTGCGCCACACATATAGTGACGCCAGGACCCTGGCTTCCAGGTCCCATGGGGGGGATCCAGCCAGTAGCGAGGCCACTTCGAAGGACACCGTACGGTATCCTCTTATTGCCCTGACGGCCAATATGCGTTGCGCTTGACGCATCAGCGCCGCGTTTTTGGCCGTCAGGTGGTCCGACCATACAGGGGCCCCGTAAAGGGCCATCGAACGTACGATGCCTTCGAAGAGTTTCCGGCACGTGGCGTTGGGCCCCCCGACGTTGGGGAGCAGGCGCGAGAGCGCACCGGCTGCCCCCTTGAGTCTGGGGAGCAGCTGCCGAAAGTGTGCCGAAAAATCCCATCGGCTATCGAGGACCAATCCCAGGTATTTCATGGTTCCACCGATGCCGATGCGGATGCCTCCTACTATGATGCAGCTGTCCGGAGGTGGACGATTACGAGGACCGTGAAACATCACGGCCTCGGTCTTCTGTAACGCCACCTCCAGACCAAGACGCCGGATCCTGCCTACTATTGTCGACACCCCAGCCGTGCCTAGAAGGCACGCCTGCCGATGGGTCCTCCCACGCGCGGCGATCAGCGTGTCGTCTGCGTAACATACGACGCTGACGCCCGGGAGGACCCGACACCTCAAGGTCCAGTCGTATGCGATGTTCCACAGGAGGGGACCTAGAACCGACCCCTGTGGAACACCGCACACCATGGCTCGCCGATTCCAACCCTCGTGGACCGGGTAGATGACGGCTCTACTATTTAGGTATGCCCCGACTATACGGCGGAGGTAGGTCGGCACCCCGAAATATCGGAGTGCCTCCAGAATGCATGCCCAAGGCAAGGAGTTGAATGCGTTGGCGATGTCTAAGGACACCGCCAACAGGACCTCGCCCTGGGAGACTGCTTCCTCCGCCAGGCCTCTCAGGCGCATGACAGCGTCGATTGTGGAGCGCCCTGTGCGGAAACCGAACTGGTTGTCCGCCAGGTCCGGCCCCGTCGTCGATAGGTGCTGGACGAGGCGGTCGACGATGATACGCTCGAAGAGCTTGCCAACCTCGTCCAGCAACACAATGGGCCGGTAGGCGGACGGTGAGTCCGCAGGGCGCCCCTCCTTACGCAGCAGGATCAGCTTTCCGGTCTTCCACCGTTGCGGGAACTGGCCCTGCTCTAGGCATGCGCCAAAAAGCCTCATCAGTCGGGGCTCCAGGGCGTCGTAGGACAGAACCCACGCACGCCCTGGTATGCCGTCAAGGCCGGGGGCGGTGTTCTTGGCCTTTAGCCGTAGCATAGCCACCCCCAGCTCTACCCGGTCCACAGTGGGCACAGGGTCTCTATCCGCGCTGGGATCCGCCTCTGGCGGTGCCATAGCAGGAGGCATGTGCTCAGCACGTGAAGGGAACAGAGCGCCAACTACGTCGAGTGTGACGTCCCTGGGGAGAGACTCAGTTAGTGGGGGCGCCCAGGCACGGAGCTTGTTCCGTGCCATATTGAATGGGCGCCCCCAAGGGTCTTGATTTAAACTATCCAAGAGCTCCCCCCAGGCCACATTCTTTGCGTTGCGGATCGCTATCCGCAATGTTCTTCTGGCGCTTCTGTACCCCTCGTACAGCTGAGCCTCTACGGTCGCTACGTCCGCTGCGCGGCGACGCCGTCTTCTATGTCTGGTGTACTGGCGGCGCGCGCTATTGCACGCGCGCCTTAGCCCCTCGAGTTCGGGGTTCCACCAGTACACCTTTCGAAGGGGCCGGAATCGGCCCCTCCTCGGCATCGCCGCATCGCAGACGCCAGTAACGAGCAACCGTAGGTTTTCTGCCTCCTGATCTACATTTATATCGGGAGGGTTCACCTCGGGCCCTGATGTCCAGGTGGCGACAATCAGGGCCTCTTTGAACGCCTCCCGATCCAGCTTTTTCAATGCCCAGCGTGGACAGTCTCCTACCGGGGGCTCTCGGCATGGCGGGTCCGGATTCCGGGCGGAGACGCTAAACCGGATATATCGGTGATCTGAGAGCGTCTCCACCCCCGTGACAACCCTCCAGTCCCGCACACGGCGCGCCAGTTCAGGGCTGGCAAATGTGACGTCTACTATTGAGCCGCCCTGCTGGCGCACACACGTATGTACGGAGCCCCGGTTGAGAACTACGAGACCCTTTTCGATGGCCCATTCTTCCAATGCCTCGCCACGCGCGCTCGTACTCGGGCATCCCCAAGCCACGGATTTTGCATTAAAGTCCCCGAGCACGAGCACGGGGCGAGGCCGGTTGCGGGCCACCACTGTGCCCACTTCCTCGATCCATCCCTCGAAATCGGCGAGCCTTCTGTTCGGTGAGAAGTAGCCACCGACGACCACTATCTCACCGATCGTTGCCGCCACGTAGCCCCGTCCCTTCACCACGCTGGCTAGAGGAGGGCATGCGGCGGCGGTCCGGACAACAATGGCCACCGAACCATCCAGATCCCCCGCCCAGTCAGAACGGGGGGGGACGTAATATGGCTCGGCGACCACGGCCAACTGTATTCCCCACTGCGCCATGCTCTGGACCAGTAAGTCTTGTGCAGTGGCGCAGTGGTTCAAGTTGCCCTAGACCACTAGGATTGGATTAGCCATTGGAAGAATTCTTTTTATTCCTCCATCCTAGTGGTCCCGGGCGCTGGTGACGACGTCGGTGGCAACAGCGAGCGTGGTTTTGCCCGCGGCCGCTGCGGCTGCGGTAGCAAGGGCGAAATAGTAGCCGCAGCCTGCTTGGGACCTTTCCTTTTGCTTTTCTTTTTCTTCTTTGGCGGTTTACTTTTACCGCCAGTACTTTTGTCTTGGTCCACCCTATTACTGGTGGACCTCGCGGTGGTGGAGGGGCCCGCGCTTTTACGCGCGGCTGGCACTCCCCTGCACATCCAATGACCCGCCGCTCGGCCTGCTGCACTGCAGATGCTGCAATGCGGCGGATTCAGGCACGTAGCGGCGGGATGACCTGGTTGACCGCAGCGGTAACAATCCTTGCTGCGGTCGACAGGGGAGGAGCAGGTGCAGGCCACGTGTCCTGCCACAAGGCAGCGCCAGCACCGCTCTGACCGGCTCGGCAGAATTTTAACATCCGCCGAAGCCCACCCCACCATCAGTCTTCTTCTTTCTTTTAGGTTTATGGCCGCCGCGACTGGGCATGCTATTATTACATACCCCAGTCTGTCCGGTCCCAGGCGCACATCGCTGGAATTAAAACGCCCAGCGGCGATGTCCGTGGCCCGGGCTACGGCGGCCACAACTTCTTCAACAGTGGTGAAGTCGTCCAGACCCGAGACGCGTACGTTGAAGCACCTCTCGGGCCTAGACACCTTCACCTCATCCTCGGGAAGAACCTCCCTAAGCCGCGCGGCGAGGAGATCAGCCTTCTCCCCGCTATCTTTTCCGGGGAGTAGGAGCATACGAGCCCCCGTCCGCGCGGTCTTCAGCTTAACCCCGGCGATGCCGAGGTCGCCAAGCTTTATATTAGCCTTGGCTCTTTGCATTATGTCCGCGTAGCTGGTGCCCTTTTCCACCGCTGCGGGTAACAAAGTGAGGATCACCGCAGTGGTGTTAGGCACCCGCATGCGCGGACCCTGGGTCTTCGTGTGCTTTGGCGGCTTCGGCCTCGCCTGGGGATGAGCAGCTCGGTTGGCGCCGCTTGGTTGGGCCGGTGGCTTTTTCTTTTTAGCCTTGCGAGCCACCACCGACCAACCTTCGTCCAGCCTCGGAGACGGCTCTGGGGCTGATGTATTGGCCCTGGGCGTGCTCGTCGCGGTGCTTTGATCGTTTCCGCCGCCTCGCTTTCTTTTTGCGGGCAGCGGAGGAAATTCTTCGGGAGGGCGGGGGCGGTTGGCCTCTTTCCTTACAGGTGTTGGAGAAGGCTGCGCATTCGCCTGCCGGACATCTACTGCCAGCGGCGGGCGGACTCGCCTCTCTGGGAGGAGGCGGTCATCCAATGCTGCCAGTTTGGCATCCATCATTGCTCCCAGAGAGAGAGTCAGATGGCGCAGCAGCTCCTCTTGATCTTTAAACCGCCCTCCCACTACGGACATCGACGGTGGTGGTGGCGGCGGAGGCGGGGGCCTTGGTGTCGGCAATGGCTTGGACTTGGATGGCACAAGTACAGGCCGGGATTTGGAGATTTCGGCTCGGAGACTGGCCATCTCCGTCCTCATCTGTTTCATTTCGCCTTCAAGGCGTCGGTTGGCCGCTTCAAGTTTCCTTATTTCTTCAGATTCCGTGCGGCCACGTAGCACCTCGAAGGCGTCACTGATGATGCTGACGGAGTCATTAAGGGACTTCACGAACGTCCCTTTTAAACCCTTGGGGACCTTTGCCACATGGCGGATGACCCCAAGGGCATTCCGGACGTCCGTTTCAATGGCCTGTGCAGTCCTAGCTCCTGCCTCATCTGTTATTGAGACCGACCTTGAGCGATCTAGTAGTTCTGGAGCCCGCTGAGCGATACGCGCCTCTTCAGCGGTTCTGATCAACTCGACGGTACCTTCTTCGTGCTCCAGCTCAAGGTCGGTCACCCGACCTGCTTGCGCGATGCTCTCCTTGGCCCGCGCCAGGCTTGCAGCCTCTGCAGATGTCCTCGGTTTTGGTGGAGACACCTTGCGGGACGCTTTGGAGGCCACGGTTTCCTCCCCGCTTGATTGCGGGGCAGTATCTTTGGGGCCCCGGTAGGGTACGGGCCTCCTCCTCTTCTTTTGAGCGCGCCACTGACTCGACGGTTGCGAGGGCCCGGCTTCCGGTTCAGTTCGAATGCCGGGTCCAGATCCGGAGCGTGAGCGCGTCGGTGATCGCGAACGCGAATCTGACCTGGAGCGGGACCGAATAGAGAACATCGAGAGGTTAGAATCTGACTCATCGATGTCTCCGCTCAAGGCCCCGCTCATATCGCCGCTTCTGGCGCCACTAGCAGCAGATGTGCGGCCGCTCTGTCTGCTGCTACTTCGCGCAAAAGTTACTTCGCCGCCCATCTCGGGCACCTTCTCCTTGGACAACGTCCAGATTTGTGGGGAGCGCAAAATCGTCCCCCCCCCCCCAGAATACGATGGGGGACAGCTGGCCTTACCATAGGTACCGGCATCGGCGTGGGATTCGCCCTCCTTTTTTTTTTGAGCGGAAGATCGACCCACCTGGGGTAGTAGCTCTTGACTTTGTGCTTTCATGTTTTATTCGAACCCCTTATGGGGTTATTAAACCTAGTTTGCCTCCTCTACGGGAGACCATCTGAGTTACTTATAAACTAAGAGACTGCGAGCGGCGTGCGACATGACTGCAAACAGGTCACCCCACACGCCGCCCTCAGGGCGCTTGCAGCCGGGATAGCCCGCCCGACATACAGCTCCAAGCACGCCGACTAAGCTTCGGGTGGGTGGGGGAATCGGTATACCCTAAGGGCGAGCAACTCGAAGCCTCCACCCATATCCATCTGAAGGTGTTCTTCATCCGCGGTGCGGGTGCGGTCGGGTGAAACCGCCGCTACCACACCCCACATCGCACGACGGAGGCGAAGTCAGAAAGGGGGCGGACCGCCCTTAGGCCCACTCCGTCGCCGGCCCGGGGATCGGCAAAACGCCCGGCCACCAGACCCGTCGCCGCCACATCGCCAGGAGCCTCTCCGCTGAACGGAGAGGTGCGAGTGGCCCGTCTAACAAGAAAGGGATGGGTATTTGTGTAGGAGGGACACAAGGGAACCTTTTAGGGATCGGAACGAAGGTGGGACACCACTGTCACGGAGAGAAAGGGGGAAATGTGACAGTGGCCGCTGGGGCCCCGGGGACGCTTCCCCGTATGCCAACCGCGGTCGGAGGGGGTGAGAACCGCGGGTGGCACCCCCTGGGGGAGTGTAAGAATAAGCCTAAACGAGCCTAAGGGAACGGAGAAAGAATACAATTTCCTGCGTTGGGGCGGCCTGTCGTAAGAGGCGACAAAACAACCCACAGCCAGGTGGTAGGGCATTTGCCCGACTGGATGGCTACCACCCCTCGTCTAAAGTATGTCGCTATAACAACTTTGATTTGTGTTCCGGCATTAGTGACCAGGTTCCAGTCTCCCTTAAGAGAGCAGCAGCGCATTTGTAGCACCTTTGGTGTTGCAAATGCCTATAGGCGATGGTAACCGCTTTCCATCAAGTGGGCCGTCTGCCTGTCTGCTGAGCTCCTGCAATAAAAAAATTTAAAAAAATGGAGAGGACTCTAGCCCCTATACAGCGTGTTCCATTAGTAGCTCACAACGCCCGAAACGCTCCGTTAGCCGTTCCACAAGGCGACCGCGGTGGTTGTCACACAACGCTCACAACCACCTATGTCAAGAGGTGGGTGGAATAACCGTTCCACTTGGGTTTACGAATGAAACGCCGGCAAGCAGGTGGAACGGGAAAAATGGCGGTCGTGAACGTTGTGAGTCTCTAATGGAACGTAGCCCTAATACAGTGCAAACTAGTTTAGGAGCTAGTAGAATAAAATAAATACTGTCTGATCCATGTATAAGTTTCAAATAAATAAATAAAATTAATCAGAATCCCACTTCTAGTCTTGATTTAGTATTTACCAATATTAATTTAATACTTTTATTTTAATGTATTTATTCACTTAAAGTTAGGTTAATGATATGATGGGATTTTCTGAAGGATTTATGTTCATATCCATAGTTACCTCCTTTCTTATGTTTTTTTTATGTTTATGACTTGGCAACTCGGCCTTTAAGCCAGGCGCAATTGTATTGTAGGCTACAATCGACGCCGTTGAACGGAGTTCTTCTGAAAACTCAAAAGGCCACATTTGACTATACAGTTCGCATTTCCCACAAAAACACATAATTGCTACTCAAAAACTATCAATATCCTACAACTGTTATTCATTTTAGAGTGATTTTACACATTTTTAGAAAATAAAACTGCACAGCACAACGTCCCCTTTCAGTTCCCGACAAAAACTCTTTCTTATGTTAATTCTGAGTAGAATACGCAATTTAATATTTAATTAATGGCATAATTTAATTAATGGCAGAATACAGTACGAATAAGTTAAGTTTTCTTGCATTCTATTCGATTATATATAGTTTTATTTAAATAAAAATAGCTTATAAATTCTTGTCATTACTGACATCTTGAACGGATTATAATTTAAGACCTATTAATGTACCAGCAATAGAAAAACGAAGTCTCACACTTACAAAGTGAAGCCAGCTGAAGGATATCGATCTTAAAGTAGGGTGCCGATCGTGCCAATTAATATGGTTGAAGGTGGGATGGTTTCTAATGGATACGTTGCTATTACCCACACAGACGCATAATACATATATATTACATAAATTTACGCACACAAGTTTTTAAAAGAATGATGCGAATGATGATGCGGTCGAAGATGGAGCACGCTTACATAGATAGTACCTATTCACACGAGACTTGAAGATTCCCGGATTGTACTTTACTGGAAACACGGACTCTGGTAGTGCATTCCACAATTCTGCCGTACGCAAAAGGAAGGTGGAGGCGAAACGCTTAGTACGCACTGGTACCGTTTCCGCTGTGAAACGATGGCGCAGACCAGAGTGCCTTGTGGTCCGAAGATGGAATGGTGTAGGGGGAATCAGGTCAAACAGTTCAACCGCACACTCTCCGAAATGAATCCTATATATAATCCTATAATAAACTTTATTTGAATAAATTGCGACGCAATTACATTTCTATACACAAAGCACATTTTGGGAATTTGTACGCCGCATTTTCAGCAAACAAGGTTTGCACTCAGCATATTGCTGTGTCGGAATAATATCCGACACAACACTGATTTTCAGTGCAAACCTTCCATTAGGTGTAAGACCAAAATGACCCAGTTTTGTTAATTAAATAATAAATAAGAATAATAATTAATAAAACTAATTCTACTTATATAATATTTAAATTGTAAAAAAACAAATAAATTTTTTTAATAAAAAACCAACAATAAATACGTTGCTACAAAATTACAATAAATATTCGTGTATCAACTTGTATCGAATCATTTATTCGAATACAATTCGCTAGTGCTTGCCGAGTATTCATTACCACACTCAGTGTGCCACGTCACTATCATGAATCAACAAATGACATTTTACTTGGAGTTTTTGGCGGGAACTGAAAGGAGATGGTGTGCTGTGCAGTTTTATTTTATAAAAATGTGTAATATACTCTAAAATGAACAATAGTTGTAGGATATTGATAGTTTTTGAGTAGTAATTATGTGTTTTGTGAGAAATGTGAACTGTATAGTCAAATGTGGCCTTTTGAGTTGTCACAAGAACTCCGTTGAATGGCACTAGCTGATTACCTACAGTTCAGCTGTGCTATACATAGGCTTAAGAAAATGAAGAAACTATATTGTAAACTAAGATCTGGCTTATAGGCCTAGCTGCCAAGCCATAAACTTAAAAAAAAAGACATTTTACTTGGAGTTTTTGGCGGGAACTAAAAGGGGACGTTGTGCTGTGCAGTTTTATTTTCTAAAATTGTGTAAAATTACTCTAAAATGAACAATAGTTGTAGAATATCGATAGTTTTTGAGTAATAATTATTTGTTTTTGTGAGAAATGTGAACTGTATAGTCAAATGTCATGGCCATTCGAGTTTTCACAAGAACTCCGTTGAATGGTGTGCATTGTAGCCTACAATACAACTGCGCCTGGCTTAAAGGCCTAGTTGCCAAGCCTTAAACATAAAAAAAGTCATTTTACTTCATAACCTATAAAATACCGATTGTGTTATTTTACTGTTAAGACATGAAATGTTTAATATATTTTACTTTCCACTGTATATATAGGCTGTGCATAAGACTGACTCGCGTTACAAGTAAGTTGTCAGACAGTGATATGTGTTTACTGCATATGAGTTTCTTGTTTATTGAAAGTAATAATATAAACTGCAATTTTTAGAAGGATAATTAGAGTGATTTTGTGTGAGAACCACTAATCCAACAACAATAAAACATGCTTCACTTCATTTAATGCTTTTGTTTATATAGACTCCGTTTAAACTTTTATTTCCTCTGATAAGCAAATAAATTTCATTTATTTTTCTGGTTAGGATTATCAAGATGTTATATCTAGATGTCATATCTCCATGTCGCATTATTTTTAATCCAGGACTAAGACTTCGCTACAGGACTGGCGGTTATCTACTGTAACATTGTGAAATGCTTGCATCGTTATGGTACAATTGCATATACCTTACTTATATAAAATGTAACATAAGAGATTAATCCTTCTTTAATTTTATGAAAACTTTTACTTATGTTACTTTTAGTTAACTACAGACTCCTTTGGGAAACTTGGAGAAGTACAATGCTGAGACTACTCTCAAATAGCTAATTAAATTCACATGTTAATGTCGTGTTAGTCACTATATTTCCTTATTCTTTCTATCTATCTATATATTACAACGTGAAGCAAAAACTTTGTACCCCTTTTTACGAAAATTGCGCGGACGGAGGAGTATGAAATTTCGCACACTTATTATAGTTTATATAGAGAAGGAGTGCAGAATGCTAATATATATTTTTTTTAATTATGCATAAAAAATACATTAAATCAATAAAAAAACATTACACACACTATCATGTATTCGACACACACGCGCGTATATACTCTTTTGTTTATTGTTAAAGTCAAATTAACAGTGTAGCCTTGGCGAAATCTGTGATTATAGAAGTATAGTCTTTGACAGCAGAACCTTAATAATGTTCAAACTTGTTAATGTTATTATGGTCGAATTTCGACCACGGGCGACCACTAGTAATAATAATAGTCCATGTCCTATCCGTGCAGGAACGGAGAAAGAATACAATTTCCTGCGTTGGGGCGGCCTGTCGTAAGAGGTGACTTAACAACCCACAGCCAGGTGGTAGGGCGATAGTAACCGCTTTCCATCAAGTGGGCCGTCTGCCTGTCTGCTGATCTCCTGCAATAAAAAAATAATAATAATATAAGTTGAAATTGGATTTTTTTTCAACTACAGTATACTCGTATTTGAAAAACTGCATACTTTTTACGTTTAAAATCTACAAGTGATTATATAAATATAGCGCTCCATCACTCATAACTACTAGTAAGCGAGCTCAGCCACGGATAGGGTTGCAAACCCTTTCGTTATTATCGTTTTTTCGCAGCAAACATGCTGTCGGCTTGCCTGATGGTAAGTGGTGTTGAGTCAATGCTCTACCACCTGGCTGTGGGTTGTTTTGTCGCCTCTTACGATAGGCCGCAGGAATTATCTCACCGCATTATCCGATTTAATATTCAACACGCTCAAAGATTTACGTGTTAGAGTCATATTCTACCATATTTGGTGGCCTCTGTGGTTCTTCTTCTTCTTTTTTGGAGGATTATGGCTCCAACACAATTAGCATTGATTTCGCCAGTGTCACAGTAGTTGATAAAATGTCAGGTGCATATATATGAGATAAAAGAAAGAGAAAAATTTGGCCGGTAAATTCAAATTCTGTAATCCTGTGGACAAAACAGACATAGAATGTTAAACTAACTACACTATAAATATATGTTATTTGACGTTAAAAACTTCGATAAAATATTTACATGTTTCTTATCATCTAGGGTTAAAAGAAAGTTCACATTGACAGGGCGAGGAAAGTTATTAGGTAAAATGCTGTAAAGGGGTCTAACAATTTTGGGACAATCAAAGAAAATATGGTGAACTGAACCTTCAGCTAAGCCACACTCACAGGTTGAGCGGGCTAATACTTTGACAGTTGAGATGACAAGTGTCAAATGTCAAGCAGTGACGCTTAAGCATTTTTTTGTCTATGTTAAAATTTTTATTCATACAGTCTAAACTTCTTTGCAACATGGATAACAAGGTGTTGTACAACGTGTTTTTTCACTTACTAGTATATTTTTAATTTATACAAGAAATATTCACGTTCTCTACCACGCCTCGGGGCAAACTCTAGTCTTTCTATAATATTATAAAACTCTAAACATGCCCTGTCTGTACATTGAAACTATTTAAAAAAAGCAACTGAAATATACTTGACGGCCTCTGTGGTTGAGCGGGCTAAGCCTTTGCCGGCGTACCTCACTGCAATGCTGAGGATCCGGGTTCGATTCCTGGTATAGTAAATTTCGGAAACGTATGTTCTCTGTTATTTACTATGGTCTGGGAGTCTGAGATCGGCCCCAGAGTACTCCGTTGTATATTATCCATAACAAAAGAGTGACTATAGTTTTACATACATACATACATACATAACTTCACGCCAGTTCCCTTGCGGGGTAGGCACGAACAACAGAGTGCCATTTAGGCTTATTCTTACACACCTCACTTGCCTCTTTGACATTCATAACTCTTGTCATGCACACTCGTCTGTTCTTAAGGCTCCTGACATCACCTTCTGCTAGTACACGATCAATTTGATCATGGAAGGTGTGTCGTGGCCTTCCACGACTTCTGCATCCATCCACTTTTGCATTGTATATCTGTTTAGTCATTCTTTCATCATGCATTCTTTCCACATGCCCGAACCACCGGAGCATTCCTTACTATAGTTTTAATTTTTGTTTATGGTTATTTACTCTATGGGAGCCTAATCTAATTTACCACCGCTTTGCAAGATGTTGAGGGTTGAATAGAAAAAGCGGTGCAAGAAATTCTCCACCTATTAGAAATGTACCTTGAATTTCATTATTTAGGATCAAAGTTAAGAAATTTCTTAATGCTCATCAAAACGCACAAAGCTATCTTAGGCATGACGCAAGTGCTATATAACTGTACGAATTTATTTATTTGTATTTAATATTTTCTAAGTTTTCGCGACTTGTATACATAATAAAACTACGTTTTAACGGTTTCGCGGTATATATAATTTATTTGGGTTTTATTATTCCGACGTTTCGGCCACTTTTCAGTGGTCATGATCACGGAGGACAGAAATGTCAAGTGTCAATGACTATTGTTAAAGTTTTATAATACCGCCAACTTGTTCATTTTAATTATTTAGTTTTAATTTTATTTATGGTTATTATTTACTTTATGGGAGCCTAATCTAATTTATCACCGCTTTGCAAGATGTTGAGGCTTAAAGAGAAGAAGCGGCGCAAGAAACTCTTCAGCAAACATGCCTAACTCTAATAATTTTATATAATATTAAAATGGGTGGGAGGAACGATATTTTTCCTAACTAATTTAAATGAATAAGTTGACAGTGGGCTAAAAAAAACTTTTACAATACTCACTGACACTTGACATCTTAGTCTTCCGAGATCACAGCTACTCAAAGTGGCTGAAATGTCGGAATAAAAAAATCAAATAAATCACCGAGCTTAAAACCGTTAAAACGTAGTTTTGGACTCCTCAATTTTATTTAAGATCAAAATCCAAAGTTAAAAATATTATTATCAGAACTGACACAGCCCTAAAAGCGAGGTTGTGCTACAATTGTTTGTAATAGTTGTAAAGTGCTGCAGCGGCTGCAAGGTAATGTAGCTGTGTTTAAGTCTCTCGCTAAAATTACGGCTGAAAGGTTTTTTGATGCATTTTTAAAGAATATCAAGTACTTATGATTTATGGAAAAAACAAGATCTACAATATTTAAGTGTAAAGAATGTATCTATAAGGAATGGAAAGAGTACTTTGATTTTGAGTCTAGAGAAAAGGGCTTATGGTATAGAACATTGCAAAGCGAGCCTCCTATTCCCTGGTTTGCTAATAGAAAGAAAGAAAGGATTATTTTATTTAGGACAAATAAACATGTTAACAGTAGTCAGTAAAATAAAAGATAACTGCATCAATATAAGTCCTAAAATTGGACCCAGACTCAGCGTAATGCTAGCTGCTAAGGCCAGCGCTGTTCTTCCGCCTGGGACCAGCAGGTAGAGTCACGGAGGACAATACAACACAAATAATATATCAAAACGGGTTATTAGACATACTTACATCGAAATGATAATAATAAACATATATACATAGATATATAAACATAGTGAGATACGTGAACAAAAAACAAGTATGTAAATAAAACAAACAGATTATTACATTGGTAAAAATGGTCATAAAGCACTTGTATCATGCCTTAAGTTACTTTGTGCCTTTTGATGTTCGCAAAGGAATTTCTTTAGTGTGACCCTAAAGAGTGACACTGATGAGGCGTTTCTTATAGGTGCTAGCTATACTAGCTATGATAGACAGCTTTGTCCTTACTTCCTTGAGCCGCTTCGCCCTTGTACGCAATGGTTCTGTAGAACGTTTCTCTTGCATACCGTGGGGATTTTAAACGAGCTTCCAGCCGAGGTTTTCCCACAGCGCTACAATATGGGGTTTTTTAAAAAGGGCGTCATAAAATTTCATCGAGGCCGGCAGCGCTTTAGTGACACCTCTGGTGTTGCAAACGTCCATAGGCGACGGTAACCGCTTTCCATCAGGTGGGCCGTCTGCCTGTCTGCTATACTCCAGCGATAAAAAGTCCTAGTTGCAACACCAAAGGTGCTACAAATGCGCTGCTGCTCTCTTAAGGGAGACTGGAACCTGGTCACTAATGCCAGAACACAACTCAAGGTTGTTATGGCGACATGCTTTACACCAGGGGTAAATGTCCTACCACCTGGCGGTGGGTTGTTAAGTCGCCTCTTACGACAGGCCGCCCGGCCGCAGGAAATTGTATTCTTTCTCCGTTCCTGCACGGATAAAACACACATTCCACTAAATAAATTCTATCATGTTGTGGGAAGGAGCAACACTCCAAATTGTCTGCAATACAATATAGTCGAAGATGTATAGGGTCGTAGGTTTTAGGGTCAAACTTAAGAAATTTTTGAATGTACACCAAATTGCACATGCTAATCTAAGACAAGACACAAGTGCTATTTGAATTTTAATCTACATTCATTTTATTATAATTTGTTTATTTTGTATACTTATTCTCTTCTCCGGTGGTTCGGGCATGTGGCAAGAATGCATGATGAAAGAATGACTAAACAGATATACAATGCAAAAGTGGATGGATGCAGAAGTCGTGGAAGGCTACGACACACCTTCCATGATCAAATTGATCGTGTACTAGCGGAGGGCGATGTCAGGAGCCTTAAGAACAGACGAGCTTGCATGACAAGAGTTATGAATGTCAAAGAGGCAAGTGAGGTGTGTAAGAATAAGCCTAAATGGCGCTCTGTTGTTCGTGCCTACCCCGCAAGGGAACTGGCGTGAAGTTATGTATGTATGTATATGTATTTTTATATGTATTATTTTTTATGATATGTTGTGTTTAAATACATTATAGTTTTTTATCATTATTGAATTGCATTGTACACTTATTATGTGTGTGTTGTATTGTCGTTCGTGACTTCACCTGCTGGTACTAGGAGGAAGAAGAGCGCTGGTCTTAATTCGTCAGCATATGCTGAGACTGAGTCCAATTTTAGGATTTATTCTGTTTCTGTTATTTTACTGTTTGATAATACTGTATGTTATATTTGTCCTAAATAAAATATGTCTTTCTTTCTTTTCTTTCTTTCTATAGCATTTGTTAGTGCAATGTGTTCGGACCAGACGTCAAGAAGGGGCTGGTGGATGCTCTGGGAATTAATTTGATGGGCGTGGGGGTTTTCTAGAGCATTTTGCCGCGGCCAGTCTACTGCGGCTCTCTTAATATACAAAATGGTGAAAACTTTTTTATAAATTTCGTGTAATTGTATGATTAGGATAAGATGGGGCTGACATGATGACATCATCAATTTATCCGTGCAGGAACGGAGAAAGAATACAATTTCCTGCGGCCGGGCGGCCTATCGTAAAAGGCGACAAAACAACCTACAGCCAGGTGCTAGGGCATTTGCCCGGCTGGATGCCTACCACCCCTGGTCTAAAGCACGTCACCATAACAACCTTGAGTTGTGTTCCGGCATTAGTGACCAGGTTCCAGTCTCCCTTAAGAGAGCAGCAGCGCATTTGTAGCAACTTTGGTGTTGCAAATGTCTATAGGCGATGGTAATCGCTTTCCATCAAGTGGACCGTCTACCTGTCTGCTGATCTGCAATAAAAAAAATAAAAAAATATTTAAAAAAAAATTTAGTCTCAATAGATTTTATTTACATTTTTTAGTGATTTGAAAAGAATAATCTCAGAGCAACAAAACACTGTTTAATGCCCGGCTGGACCGGTGTGAACCTTCATTTTAGCTTTGAACTAGACGTGTTGCGAACGATGCGATTTTGATGATTCCCTATTCTACATACATACATAACTTCACGCCAGTTCCCTTGCGGGGTAGGCACGAACAACAGAGTGCCATTCAGGCTTATTCTTACACACCTCACTAGCTTCTTTGACATTCATAACTCTTGTCATGCACGCTCGTTTGTTCTCAAGGCTCCTGACATCACCTTCTGCTAGTACACGATTAATTTGATCATGGAAGGTGTGTCGTGGCCTTCCACAACTTCTGCATCCATCCACTTTTCCATTGTATATCTGTTTAGTCATTCTTTCATCATGCATTTTTTTCCCTATTCTCTACCTCCAATTTACCTCATGCCTCTATGTCATCCGCTCCATCCTTACTAGAGGCTGGCAACACGTTGATATCGCTCCTAGCGTTGTAAGCGTCCATAAGTAACAGCCTTCCATCAGGTGGGTCGTCAGTCCGTTAGCTCTCTTCAGACTATAGAAGTTAAGCTTTTTCCCGTCTTCCATGTTGCTACTAAGGTTATTTTTTAAATAAAAATGCTTGAGTTGCTTTTGATTTGTGTAAGGGCGGAGAACGATGAGAATGAACGTACAACGTAATATTTTTAGTACATTTGAACAGCCCCTGACACAATGTGTGGAGCAATAAATGTTGTTCTCACGAAATATTCGTTGTAATTTTTGTAGGCGACAACACATGGTGAAAATCCCATAAAACGAATAGTTTTCAATCATTATTCCATATTACATGTTATCATTAGATAGATAACACTTTATTGCTCACCAAATATACAATATCAAAAATACACAATTACAACATTGTCATGGTAGAAACAATAGGCGGCCTTATCGCTTAAAGCAATCTCTTCCAGGCAACCTAACCTAAGGAATAGTTTAACCTAATCTGGCGATGTAGGTAGTGCAGATCATTAGGTAGATCTTAAACACACATACTTGAAAATACGTATTTTATAAATTAAATAAATACACATACTTAAATTACTTGACAAATTTAATACATACAAAAATATTTATAAGATATATATTAATTAGTCTATAGTACAAGAATTAGGCATAATTATTTAAGTCATGGTAGCGTAATGGCTAGTGCACGCGTCCCAAACTCAAAGGGCGCGGGTTCAATCCTGGCCGGAACGCATGCATGCGTTCTTAAACAGTGTAGGCGATGTTACATATATATATTTAAGGCCTCTTAAATGTAGGCGATGACAGTAAGAGGCAGTGCATTCCAAAGTTTGACAGCCTGCACTGTCAAAGAGTTATCATAAAAGGATGAAGTGTGTGCAGTATCAATGTGCAATGTTGCACCATGGATCCGCAAATATGGTCTCTGATTCGTCATTTTTGTTAGTGGACTGTTATTTTATTAAAGGAACATATGGTAGTAAGCGATATATCAAATCTTTCACCAAAACCTATGAAGTAATAAGCAGCACTAACCTTCGAATCCACCTTCAATGGAGCAGCTACGTCAGCTCCTGGGAGTACACAGCATTAACAAGTCATCAGGTAGTCCTTTGTGATCATTGATTTCTAGCACACACATCAAAAGACAACAGCGCTCGCTTAATTAAGTTTAATCTATAATATTACAAAAGTGTAGTTCTTTTGTTTCTTACATTTTTATGTTTGTCTGTTTGTTCGGGATTCACGTAAAAACTATTAGGCCGATTCTGGTGCGGTTTCCGCTGATCGATATTAAATTCCCGGACTTAAAATCTTCGGTACGATGAGGTTTAAAGTGGCAAAAGTTTCAACACAATTCTAAAACAATTGTAGTTGTGTATGTGTTATAGTCAAACATCGAAGCTCTGGCGCTCTTAGGTTTGACTAGTCAAACCTCAGGTCTGACATAAAGTCTTAGTTAAAGTCCAAATAAATGACGTTTTTCTGCCTTTGTATGCAGTACGAATCGACGTTTGACCGAGTCTGCCTCAGCCACTTCTAAGATCGACTAGGCAAAGCCCGAATTGAAGAGGCCCAGTGAGGGGGGGCCCACGCCTGCCAGGGCACGCGGAGACGGGAAGCCCAATTCCCCGTAGCCCTGGCATAAGGCGCAGGACGGAACACCCAGGTATTTTAATACCCATATCCCTAACTGGGGAGTGGCAATAGCGTGGCACCAGTTTTGACTGGGCACGCTAGTGCCACCCCCGATCTGGCGAATCACACACTCACACGGGTCGCGAACATCCCTCCAGGCTTCTATGCCTGTCGCTGCTTAGTCCTCAAACGGATTTCCCCTGGCCAAAATAAAAAGGCAAAGGCCGAAACAGATTTTATCCGTGCAGGAACGGAGAAAGAATACAGTTTCCTGCGGCCGGGCGGCCTGTCGTAAGAGGCGACAAAACAACCCACAGCCAGGTGGTAGGGCATTTGCCCGACTGGATGGCTACCACCCCTGGTCTAGAGTATGTCGCCATAACAGCCTTGAGTTGTGTTCTGGCATTAGTGACCAGGTTCCAGTGACCCTTAAGAGAGCAGCAGCGCATTTGTAGCACCTTTGGTGTTGCAAATGTCCATAGACGATGGTAACCGCTTTCCATCAAGTGGGCCATCTGCCTGTCTGTTGAACTCCTGCAATAAAAAAAAATATAATAATAATAAAATTGGGTCGTTTTGGTATTACGCCAAAAGGAAGGTTTGCACTGAAAATTAGCGCTGTGTCGGATATAATTCCGGCACAGCAACATGTTGAGCGCAAACCTCGTTTGCTCAAAATGCGGCGTACAAATTCTCAAAATATGCTCTTTGTACGATAATGTATAAAGAATATAATTACGTCGCTATTTCTTCAATTAAAGTTTTTCTTTCTTTCTAAAATATCCATTAACCTGCTGAAAATAACATTTGATTTTATATTATTACCCAAATGCTAGCGAGATACATGAATGGAATATGTAAAGTTCTCTGTTGTCTCTGCACGGAGCACGCGGCACGTCTGTACTGACCCATCGTGCGTAGGAGACTGCTTTCTCCACGCAATGGCGGCGAAACGAAAGCCAGCGAGTTATAAAACTACCCACATTTGCATAAATATGAGGATTCAACAATCATGCATGATGAATAATATTCCTTGTAGAAATTTCAAGGAAGTAATAAAACACATGGATATTTCATAAAAATATAATTTAATCAATATATCTATATTACACTGTCAAGTATAATTGAAGGGATTAAAAATCGTCTTTATCTGAATCAAAACTTTCTCAACAAAAGTATCATAATTTTGTTTGTTGGTAAGCTACAGTTAGCCGAATATCCCTGCTCCATCTGGGATAATGTTAGTTAGTGTACTGTAAACACTTCTTGTTTACAGCGTTAGAAATAACGCCGTTAATCACGAGTTACATTAGTGTATAATGTCAGGAGCAATTAATAATATATTAATTAACAAATAATCAATAATATTTATTTCTAGTTCTTCAAAAATAAATTATATACATACGCACACACACAGACATACTTGTTCACACGTTAGCATATTAATCATTACTAACAAATAGACAAAAGAATCAATACGTTTTAGTGGCAGTAAATTTATTTTACAGTAGAAATATAAACAAGTATATTTATTGACTGCTCCTAACAAATAAAAAAAAATCAGGTGTCATTGGGACACCCGACAGAAGTGATAACTAAAACTAATCTAAGTTGCTCCATTAGTTTTTCCGTGATCACTCAACAGACAGACTGGCGCCGTAACGCGTGACGTAACGAAACAGTTTACCCTCCCATAAGAAGTTTCACTTCAAAAAAGTGTGCGTCTCGGGACGCCCGACAGAAGTGATAACCTTAAACTAATCTAAGTTGAAGTATTTAATATTAAAATTGTTTAACTTGAGAAAAGCTTCGGTTATTACTTAAATTTTATGTATATAGCGCGTGAGTTAGAATGAGAGAGGAGCCTGCCTTCCGCTGTCGTATGCGTGAGAGAAAGGAAAGCCAGACAGACTGGCGCCGTAACGCGTTACGTAACGAAGCGGTTTACCCTTCCATAAGAAGTTATCACTTCAAAAACAATGTCACATCACAGATAAGATATTAAGTCCTTGGCCACATCTGCGTGACATAAACACTAACATTATTCCAGATGAAGCATGGGCATAAGACAGCAGTATTTTTAAGTTATAATATTATTAGAGAGTCTGGCTGATCCATTTCTGACTTGAAAAGATATATAAAACCCGATTGCAACGCCACCTATCGGGTCTAATTGTGAATTTAAATTATCTGCAGAACCCACTCATGCATACAAAAAAAATTCATTATAATCAGTCCAGGTTTAGGAGAAGTTCAGTGACGTGCATACAAAAGAATTATATTATACTAATATATAAATACTTAAATACTATTGTAATATATTAAGCTGAAGAATTTGTTTTGTTTGAACACGCTAATCTCAGGAAGTACAGGTCTGATTTGAAAAATTATTTCAGTGTTAAATAGTCCATTTATCGAGGAAGGCTATAGGCTATATATCATTACGGTAAGACCAATAGGAGCAGAGCACCAATGAATAATGTTTCAAAATCGGGGGGTTGTTTTAACTTACTATTTTTTAACTATTCCACGCGGACGCAGTCGCGGGCAGAAGCTAGTACATTATAAAGAAGATAAAAGCTTTAAATCTCTTTCGATTCTAGATACCTAAATTAAAAAAATATATTGATAATTAAAATTTATACCTTTGAAAATATTACAATAGATCATGTATTTCAAATTTTTCAAATGTCATAAGAACTATATACGCTACGTTCCACACGAGGCTCACAACGACCACGTTCACGACCGCGATTATTCAGGTTGCATTTGCTTGCGTACGTTTCAATCATACTCAACTCTAGTGGAACGCATTATGGAGCGTTGATGTCATAAACGACGAAGTACACAAATGTCATTGGCTGATTTGAAAGCTTTTTTTTTTGTTTTTTTTTCGGAGTTTTTGGCGGGAACTGAAAGGAGACGTTGTGCTGTGCAGTTTTATTTTCTAAAAATGTGTAAATTTACTCTAAAATGAACAATAGTTTTGTAAGATATTGATAGTTATTGAGTAGTAATTATGTGTTTTGTGAGAAATGTGAACTGTATAGTCAAATGTGGCTTTTCGAGTTTTCACAAGAACTCCGTTGAATGGCGTCGGTTGTAGCCTACAATACAACTGCGCTACTATACGAAGTCTTATACATCAGAATTGGCTGTATGGACTAAGATTCCTTTGCCTGCCTTTGTGGCGAATTCTATTACTACTACTACTGATTTGAAAATCGCGCCTTTTTCAATGTCAATCGATGGCGAGAATTAATACTCTGTGATCAACGCCCACTTCGACCCAGCTCTGGACATGGGTCGTTGTGACAGCTGTGCGATCAAAAATGATAACGTCATTAGTGACGTTTTCGCCACGACCGTAACGACCGTGGTCGCCGTACGGAACGGCTGATCGAGCATTTTGGGCGTTGTGAGCTACTATCGGAACGCATCCATAGTAGGCGTCATAAGGTACTGTAGAAATCTCATTTAAATTAAACTAACATGACATGACGGCCTCTATGGTCGAGCGGGCTAAGCCTTTGCCGGCCTACCTCACTGCAACGCAGAGGCTCCAGGTTCGATTCCTGGTATAGTAAATTTCAGAAACGTATTTTCTCCGTTATTTACTAGTCTGGGTGTCTGAGATCGGCCCCAGAGTACTCCGTTGTATATTACCCATAACACAAGCTTGCTTAATTTGGGGATAAACAATATGTGTGTTTGTCTGCAGATTATATTATATTATGACAAAATAAATTATCTAACTATGCAACTTATATCAATTTGCTGGCAATACTAGGGAACACTCTACAATTGTTGGCATCTTTTCAGTTACTAAAGGGTGTCGCCACCCTGACAAGTTATTCCAAATTTGAAAATTGCTAAAAATTACAGTTATTATGATGAAAATTTTAGCAATTTTCAGGGGTACGTATATTTATGTATATCTATATATATATATTTATGTATATGATATCAATAGGTGTATTTATATGTGTTTATTAAGTATAATTCTTACTTATATCATATTTCACATACTTCCATGTTTATTATTGAATAATAGTACATTATGGTACTAGTGTGTAACATTGGTGATTACCGCCGAGGCGCCATTGAGACTCGAGCCGTAGGCGAGGGTCTTAAGAGAGCCGAGGACGGTAATCATCAATACACACGTGTATCATACGACGTTTTTCAACACACTTGTGAATAAAATAACAACAAAAACTCATTTTATTTAGTAGATAAAAAAATATATATATGAGTGAAAGTTATACGAGTTAAAATTATCTATTTAAATAAGAATTTGCATGAAATGAGCAAGCAATAGGAACATTAATTTATTTGTTCTATCGAAAACGATCTTTTTTTTTTTGAATAAAAACTTTTTTAAGAACAAAGCAACTCAATCAATAAAATTTAAAAAAAAATCTATAACTCACTAGTGAGTTATAATGTTTTTTAGTCACAGTTTGATTATGGGTGTCATTCTGTGCCTAATTGCGGTGACCATAGAGCCACTTTATGAGCAAGTGTGTTGAAAAATATAATGTAAGTAACTGCATATCGTACAATATTTATGTATAGCACCTTTGACCAATACAATCTGTTTTATTCCTGCCACGGGTTGTCTGGAAGAGATCGCTTCTTAGCGATAAGACCGCCCATTGTGCATATTTAGAATATTTTTAGGCTATAAGATTTTCTGTGATTTCTGTAATGGTGTACAATAAAGTGTTATCTATCTATCAATTTTCAGGGGCTTTCTGCAATTTACTTGGATTTGCGTGGGTGTTAACGCCATCTGTTACTCAAACTGCTCATTTCACTCTGACGCATTCACTCATTCCCGGTCCCATTCTTTATCATTCCATTTCCGCTCACTGTCGCCTCGCATCTCCTCGCGAAAACTAACCTCACTTAGAACGTGTCGTGACATCGTGTAGAACATTAAAAAGGAGAAATATCTCTTAAAAACTTTTAAAGAAACGTGTTATAAATGGTGTACTCAAAACCTCCAGCGACCTATAATTAGAGTGAAATCAGGTTAGACCCTGTTTTTCTTCCTTTCTGCTATAGTGGGCCAAATAGGCTTGAGATTCAGCGAATCGAAATACATAAAATCATATTTGACCTAGTTCTATAAAATTGCATTTTTTTTGCAATCTACTCAAATTTTTGAGGGTGTATGGACTAAACTGACCCCAGATTTGGATTCAGGCATCGAAACACATAAGAGCAGATGGGTCTAGTCAAAATTACAGACCACTTTGTGGATTTGTAAATGTTTTGAATAAATGAATGCGGTGCCAACCATCAGAGGGAGGGATGTCAAGAATAGAAGAGTTTATACCCCATAATAAACATCGAAATATGTTTAATGGAATTAAATCATTTATGCTTTTTAGCTCAGAGAAAAAAATTAAAGCAATCAAGAAACATATTAACATGATAAACACCCGGTAACTGAAAAATCTCTTTGACCCTATAACTCCAGATGGCATCACTAGTTCCACTTCTCATGTTTGGATATAGCAGAATTTTATTTTATCAAAAAGTGATGGAGGTTCGACCTGGCACGCCATTTAGGAATTTAAGATTTGAAACTTCAATATTACATACATACATAACTTCACGCCAGTTCCCTTGCGGGGTAGGCACGAACAACAGAGTACCATTTAGGCTTATTCTTACACACGTCACTTGCCTCTTTGACATTCATAACTCTTGTCATGCAAGCTCGTCTGTTCTTAAGGCTCCTAACATCACCTTCTGCTAGTACACGATCGATTTGATCATGGAAGGTGTGTCGTGGCCTTGACTTCAATATTACGTCTTGATATTGCCATTCTCAGTTACCCTCTATGATCATTGAATATTCACATATGCACTGTGCCACGTTGTGATTTTGACACTCTTGCGCCTAGCAACACTCGCAAGGCGACTTCCCAATTTAGTCGCAACATATCATACGAAAATAGCTAGAACTACTTAATTTGGCCGTGAAAAATCACACCATATCTGATTGAAACGTTTTCCCCTTTTGACGAGGGAAAACAAGTCGCATATGGCGTGATGTTACTGCGGGGGTGAGACGCGCGGGACGGGAGGAACCTAGGGGCTCCGTCGCCGCGGTGTAGAGATGGATATGGTGTGATTTTCCACGGCCAAATTAAGTAGTTCTACCTATTTTCATATGATATGCTGCGACTAAATTGGGAAGTCGCCTTGCGAGTGTTGCTAGGCGCAAGAGTGTCAAGATCACAACGTGACAACTGTCACTTTTTATTATTAGACTACATTTATTTCGCGAGTTTTCGCTTATAAATCTTAGGCTGGCACGCCACTGAAATTAACAGAATAGCGAAATCAGACAAAACTACGATTGAGACGATTTTGACGAGGTAGTAACGGCAGAATTGGGCCCCTAGATTATCTCTGAGATGATAATTTCGAAAACTCAAAGTAGGGATGAGGTGGTGTTCGTTAATGAAGCTATTCGAGTATCGATTATTATTCTCATAGAACTTTGAATCGATAGTGGCATGGTTATGCTGCGTGATCAGATCTGTTGCGGACAGAGAGCACCGCCGACGCCCATAGCTCGCACGGCTAGCAGCTAGGCGTCTGACGGAACGGGGGATATAAGAAGCGGCCTTGGCGGGTGAAAATGGCTCACATTCATATGCACATACGCACTACTATGGAACTCTTTGCCCATAGACATCAGAAAAGCTAAAACATTTGCCATATTTAAAAATTAACTCAGGGATCATCTTAAATTGTAATCTGCTGTCCATGTATGTCATTATTTTCTTTTTTTCCATTTTTTTTTTGGTTTTTCTCACTAATTTGTAGGGATGGGCTGGAATTCGGCTTGACCGAATTCCGGCAGCTTCAGCCGAAATTCGGTTTACATGCCGAACATTCGGTGCAAGGAAAAAGTACCTACCTACTTGCACTATTTTGACTGAAGTTAATAGAAATCATATCTATCATAGCCGTAATATAAAAAATTGCATCTATATACTCATGGTCATTTATTTTAGTTAGGAATATGTAAATCTTAACGTGCAATGTGATAAAAATAAATAAAATTAGTTCCCGAGTCTTTGTCAAAACAAAAATAAAATAAACTCATTGTTCCTCTAATAGGGCGTTCCATTAGTAGCTCACAACGCCCAAAATGCTCAATTAGCCGTTCCACAAGGCGACCGCGATCGTTGTGGTCGTGGAGAAAACGTCATTAATGACGTCATAATTTTCGATCACAACGACCCATGTCAAGAAGTCGGTCGAATAGCCGTTCCACTTGGGTTCACGATTTTAACGCTGGCAAGCATGTGGAACGGGTAAAGTCGCGGTCGTGAACGTGGCCGTTGTGAGTCCCTAGTGGAACATAGCCTAAGAAACATCAGTAAGTAGTGCAACTGCTTAATTATAATGCGTAACGTGAATTTCAAAAAACATGTCTAAGGGACATCAGCAAATATAATTTTAATTTTGATTGAAATCACTTTTCACGAATTAAACATTATAAATTTAGAATTATGAAATGTTTATTTTTTCAATCAAAGGTCTAAAAATCTATTTTTTTATCAACCTAGTCATAATTCAAGTTTACTAGAGACAGGTTATAGTGTGAAAAAAGGCAAAAATTCGGTGTTATAAAGTTGATGTTGTCAACAGGTCACGATGTGTTGCTCTTGAGAAAGCGTGACGCAACCAAACCGATATTCGGCCGAATTTTTTGTTTTAACCGAATGTTCGTATTCGGTTCAAACGACATTCGGCCCATCCCTATTAATTTGTATTAATTAGATAAGTTAGTCAGGAACTGAAAGGAGACGTTGTGCTGTGCAGTTTTATTTTCTAAAAATGTGTAAAATTACTCTAAAATGAACAATAATTGTAGGATATTGATAGTTTTTGAGTAGTAATTATGTGTTTTTGCGAGAAATGTGAACTGTATAGTCAAATGTGGCCTTTTGAGTTGTCACAAGAACTCCGTTGAATGGCACCAGCTGATAACCTACAGTTCAGCTGTGCTACGCATAGGTTTAAGAAAATTAAGAAACTACATTGAATTTAAGATCTGGCTCAAAGGCCTAGCTGCCAAGCCATAAAATCCAAAAAAAAAGTTAATAATTTCCTTACAGTGCATCAGGTTGCTGCCTGGAAGAGATCGCTTTTAGCGATAAGGCCGCCTTTTGTTTACCAAGTATGTAATTACTGTCTTGCTGTCCATTTTTGTAATTCGTGTTTTGGTGTACAATGAAGTGTTATTACCGTCTACTTTACTCTCTGCCATTCATCATTCTCTCTGCAACTCGTCTATATATACATACATACATACATAACATCACGACAGTTCCCTTGCGGAGTAGGCTCGTGCCAACAACAGAGCGCCATTCAGGCTTATTCTTACACACCTCACCGCTTCTTTGACGTTCATAGCTCTTGTCAGGCACGCTCGTCTGTTCTTCAGGCTCCTGACATCACCTTCTGCTAGTACACGATCAATTTGATCATGGAAGGTGTGTCGTGGCCTTCCACGACTTCTGCATCCATCCACTTTTGCATTGTATATCTGTTTAGTCATTCTTTCCACATGCCCGAACCACCGGAGCATTCCTTTCCTTACCTTCACCCCGACACTCTCTTTCAGACCAACTCTCTCTCTTACTTCGGTATTACGAACGCGGTCTATATATAATTGGACCTACTTAATGCAAAACAGAACCAATCCACAAATATGCCAAAATTGGGTTCAGGATACAGAAGACTTCCAAAATGCACCTTCTATCGACTCAATAAAAATCATAACGAGAAAATATAATATACAATATTCTAAATGGTTTTACCAAAATATAGACATATTTTTTTATACGCAAAATTTTAATAAAAACGGCTTTTTCTCAAAACTGTCAGTATGTGGGTTGGTTCCATCTTGCATAAGTATGAAGGGTGAGCCCCGATAGGGTGGAGGAGCGAGATGGAATGCTCCTGTCTTAAAGGAAGATGTTCCAGCGAGGCTAATGTTGTACCTCGCAGGCCTAGGCCCATCTATTATAGTTGAAATTTTGTATATATTCTTTTATGTTTCGGGAAACGTTTGTGACATCAGTTATTGCACAGCGCCATCTATTGGCTTGTAAGTGTTCCACTACGATCACATCTATATCCCCCACAAGTAGGTCCAATTTTAATTTAATTGTAAATAATACCAATATTAAGTCATACAGTCCACACATCAGATATTTTTTTTTCGGTACTCTGTGGGTGGTATCCTACAATAAAGTACGACATTATCTCTAGTACATTTTACCGGAAAAAACATACAACTTCATGGGCGTGAGGCAAAATTATCATCCTTTTGAGAACATACCACCTTTCATTTAAGGAAAATTTAATCCTCAGTTTATACTCGCAGTATTGACAGTTTCTTAGTTATAGTAATAAGCAAAAGCTTAATTCACTTTCACTACCAACCGTTACAAGTTAATATTATCATATAGTATAGTTATTTATTCAGCGTACAAATTTAATATTCTAATTTATATTAATATAACAACTTTATAAATATCAAATGCTAGTTTTCTATAATATTCGTGAAGTTTTCAAAACTTTGCGTACACGTAATATTATTAATTTTTCTTGTATTAAATACAAAGCTTTATAGTATCTTGTTACAAAGAGTATAGATCTGCAAAATAATGTCAGTCTACATTCTAGTAAAATTATCTTCTATTTTATAATTAAATCATACCCCGTTATTCTCATTTTATACTGGAAGTATTTACCATCACGCGACGTCGAGTGCCGTCTACGCTGTGACTTAGTATATTTCTGTCTACAATTAGGTACGTAGCGTAATTTCTCTTTCGATGTAATCTTATATTAACTGCAACTCTATTAATTCTTGGGAAAGAAATTGCATAAAATATAAAAATGGCTGAGAACACGTCGCGAAGCGCTGTATATAAAGAAGTAAAGAAAATAATTTATAAACTTCAAAAAATGTTCTCCGGCACAAGTAATTGAAATAAAAATGATTGAATTTGTATTTTAATTGATTACGCGATATAACGTGATAATTACATTTACATCACTATGATTTTACAATGAACATAGGGAAACCATTGATTTTTCAACATGAAAATCTGCTGGTTTATGTAAAAATGTATGAATTCAATTCATCCCTCGACGTCGCGTGACGATAACAAATTTGCCATTGTGATTTTGCAATAAAAATCCGTACACACAATCTAGATTAGTTCTGAAAACTCCACAAACCGGCATACGACTTTAACACTGACGCACGTCGCACGCTCACCGCGCGTAGACCTGCAGCTGAGCGGCCAGCTGCAGCAGCGTCTTGAGGCCGGGCAGGAAGGACGCGACCGACGCGAAGTCAGTCCCGGTCGCCAGTGCAGTCGTGACGTGCAGCGCGTTCTCATAGTCGCACGACTGCGCGCACTGCACGCAACTGTGGAGGGTCGCTAACGCGTTCTCCGATAACTAAAAATAACACAAATTCATTTATTTCTAATACAGTTGAAAGATGATCGCCAATGTTGGACACGTCGTAAGAGGCGACTAAAGAACTCACAGCCAGGTGGTAGGATATTTGCCCGTCTGGATGGCTACCACCCATGTGAAGGGGGTGCCTCGTAGTGGGTGGAGGAGCGAGATGGAATGCTCCTCCGTCTCAAAGGAAGATCTTTCAGCGAGGCTAATGTTGTTCCTCGGAGGCCTAGGCCCATCTGCTATAGTTGAAAAGTTGTATATATTTGTATCTTTCGGGAAACGTTTGTGACATCAATTATTGAACAGCGCCATCTATTGGCTTGTAAGTGTTCCACTACACCTGGTCTAGAATATGCCGCCATAACAACCTTGAGTTGTGTTCCGGCATTAATGGCCAGGTTCCAGACTCTGTGTAAATACCGGCAGCACATTGGTGTTACAAATGTCCATAGGCGATGGTGACCGCTTTCCATCAAGTAGACCGTCTGCCTGACTGCTGAACTCGTGTAATAAAAAAAATTAAAAAAACTTGTTATTGCGAACCAATATTAATCCTTTGCAGGTGCTTTATTACCCCTTTGAATTTGAGTGATCTACTGTTCGCGCTAATCGACGCCATAAAACCTTCTTTCCTCTGTTTGTATTTAATGCAAATTTATGGAAGCCATAAAGTTTACAAATAAATAATTCAAAGGAATGCCGGGCATGTTTCTAGAGGCCATTTCTAATTTACAAATGGATGAGGGTCGGTGAGTCGGGAAATGTGCCAGTCGTGTTCTGACTGCGAACGAGGCGTTACCTAGTACACTTTCGGAGCGAGTATCTTATAACGACGAACGTTGTGCGATTTATGTGATAAAGAATTTCTGCCCTACGGTTTGGTTTTCTTGTATTCGGCTATACTTGTAAGAACTGTGAATTACGTGTGTGTAATTCTAATACATTTTATGATGGATTTACATCTTCGATCAACATAACTATTGTTGATCGAAGATTTACATCCTAAAAATTCATCGCAATATTATGTATGACCTATGTAGGGGTTTGTTTTATCTGTTGTTTGGTGCGTCGATAATGTTACCCCGTTGGATGAGGGTGACGCACCACTGGCGAGAGCCCAAGGCTCGATCGCAGCGGGAACTAGGCTCAACCGCTGGAGGGGAGTATATGTAAAACCTAAAATATTCGTAGATGCATCTCTGAAGGTTTTTTGTTTTCTGTATTGACAGATTTTGGCACGTACATAGACTATTCAATTTTAACCTTGCTAATTATGTAGCAATAAAGTATTCCATGTGAACTTGTTTATTTATATACATAAAAATCAATTGCTGTTCGTTAGTTTCGCTAAAACTCGGAGAACGACTGGACTGGCTAATTTTGGTTTTGAATTATTTGTGGAAGTCCAGGGGGAAGGTTTAGAGGGTTGGTTAAATATAAAAAAAAAATGCTTGGAATATGGTAAAAATAACAATTATTAACAGAGTCAGATCTGCAAATCAGCAACTTTACAGGAGAGCGCTCTGAACTTTGAATTGCTTATATTTTTTTTACTACAAGAATTAAATTTTCAAAAAAAATATTATATGTTAATATATGTTCGAGAGCTTATTTGCAATGCAATTAAATAACATTTTTACTTATCTAAATGTTTGAAAAGCTAGTAATGGCTTTGTTATCCGTACATGGGTCATCATGATTTGTCGGATCTGTCACATCCAACAAAGTTACATGGACAAACATATTTATTCTTTGTAAGAAGTGCCACATACAACATTGTCATTAGTAAATCCTGTTTAAGTTTATGTCGTATTTAAATTGATATTATAAATTAAATCCAATTTTTAATAAATTTGTTTCACAAATAACAAATAATCAAACATAATTGACAATTTAGGGACAAAATGAAAACAATCTTTGCCATAAAATTTGTTAAAATCATTAATTATAAAGTCTACCTGTATGAATGGCACTTAATAATCACATTTCAGGTTTCATTAGCTTAGATAATCAGTCTTAGTAATTTCTTTCTTACAAAAATATACCCCGCATACCCCCCTCGCGCCCCGCTAATAACGTCGGGAGTTAACATTCGTCATTGTTAATGGGAGATGGTGGCATATATGACATTGTTAATGTGGCTATTTTAAAAACTATGAGGAAAAATTACCTTTTTGTTGCTGCTATTGAAAAACAATGCTTTTTTAGGGTCATTAGTGAAATAAAACCAAAATGTCGAAAATTGCATATCCTACATTAGCTGTGACGCGGACTGGGGAGGGGTCAAACTTCATGACATTCGTGTGATGATGTGCCCTTATCTTCTTTCACATATAATAACACAAAAAAAATCAATTTTAAATACAAACCAACCAAATATATTATTATACTAAAGAAATATATCAGCTTTACTTATTGAGATTTTACTTACAGGGTTGGCAGCCCTGTTGGCGCATTCGTTCCTAAGGTTGTCGAACACTGATTGGAGGATAATATGCTCTTCAGGAATGGGGGCTTTTTGGACGGGCACCACTTCTACTGGTGCTGGACTTTCAGCCTGAAAATCAAAAAGACCGTCTCTAAACATATAGTCTGGATAAAAAAACCAAATATATACTATGGATATATCTATATTTTGTCATCTAGGTAGTTTTGGAAATTAAAACCATATGGCGGAAGTAGTCAAATGACCGGATATTAGTTCCAGGCATTTATTATAGAGAGAACGGATATAGGAAATCGAGTTTAGTACATTGACTACCGACAATCAGCAGCGCGTTCCATTAGTAACTCACAACGCTCAAAATTCTCCGTTAGTCGTTCCACAAGGCGACCGCCGTCGTTTCGGTCGTGGCGTAAACGTCACTAATGATGTCATCATTTTCGATCACAAAACGCTCACGACCCATTTCAAGAGGTGGGTTGAATAACCGTTCCACTTGGGTTTACGATTGTAACGCCGATAAGCAAGTGGAACGGGTAAAACCGACGTGGTTGTGAATCTCTAATGGAACGTAGCCCAGATGCAGTCCTCAGCTGTCAAATAACTGGAACGCCAGCGCCGCCCTGGTGGCGCTTGACGGAGTCTACAAAGATGGACGGGACGATGATACACTTCCTCGCTGATTTTCGGGTAGTGAACTCGCATTGTAGAATATGTGAAGTTCTTTATAAATATTGAGTGAGTGAGTGAGTGAGTGAGTGAGTGAGTGAGTGAGTGAGTGAGTGAGTGACTGAGTGAGTGAGTGAGTGAGTGAGTGAGTGAGTGAGTGAGTGAGTGAGTGAGTGAGTGAGTGTGAGTAGGTGAGTTAGTGAGTGAGTAAGTGAGTGAGTGAGTGAGTGAGTAAGTGAGTGAGTGAGGGAGTAAGTGAGTGAGTGAGTGAGTCAGTGAGTGAGTAAGGAAGTGAGAGAGAGAGAGACTCATACATTGTCACGTTCTTTGTGTTAAATTGTTTTGCGAATTAAATTCAATCATCAAGATACGCCCACAAAGATCAAATAATGAGTACTAATACGGAGAAAAGCGGTACCTACCTCCGTGATATGTAAAAAATACACTATAAAAAATGTATCAAGATTACTATAAAAAAAATTACAAAAAGAAAATGGACTTCACACTAAAATCCAAACAATAACTATTAAACCGCCTTCTTTCTATTTACAACATCTCGAAGTCGAAAATTGATGGACTTGGGTGTTTGTCCAGAGCATTCTACCGCGATCCCTGTCCGCTGCAGCTCTTTACTTAAATATATGTCAAATTAGATGACACTAAAAGCCCCTGCATATGACTGAAAAAGTACCTGCTGTGGATATGCCGGTGCTATACCAGATGGATACTGCGCCTGGTACTGTTGGTCCGGGTATTGTCCGGGGTACTGCTGCCCGGGATAAGGGGGTCCCGGGTATTGCTGCGGAACCAAAGGCACATGCTGAGGAGGCTCCACACCGAAAAGAGGATGGGTGATCGGCGCCTGGTTCTGCACAGCCTCCTGTTTATGCTGTTAACAATTGTTTTTACTTATTACTTTGTCTGAAATTCCAGCTCCTCGATAATACAGACTTATTGACTCAAAGAGACAAAAGCATTTGAAACAAAAACAAAGAACACATGAACATCTTCCCTGTGACAGAAACGATATGAAATGTGTTATTGGACACTTTCTTAGTATAAGATATCAGATTTATATTACTCATTAGTGTTATTTCCTAGATTCGATTGTAATTATAATGTTGTATCTTTAAGATACATTATCTATGGGAAAGAATATTGATTATGTTATATAATATTAATAACAATCTGGTACGTTAACAATAGTGAGAAAACGAACAAAACTTTAATGCGTCTCTGAAGTAGTCAACATGTCGTTGCATGGTCGACAATCTCACACTTCACGAGGTGGTACAAAATTAAAACGCAAAAGTATTGCCTTCTTGCTTGGACGCTATTCGCATGCCATCTTTTTCACACTGCACAATGGACTAGACCTGCGTAAATACACAGAGCTAACTTCACTCGAGACGCATATAAGTTTTGCGCGTACTATAAAACTGTCACACAACACTAGCAAGTTTTAAATTTTACAAGTTAATAATTGGTTTACAGAACCTGAGCTTATAGGCTCAACTGAGGGCCCAAAGCGGCTGCTTTTGGAGAATCCCTCAGTGAAATTGGCACGTATCAAGATATACTAGATTTTGAAACTTTTCCGCATTAGGCCCTCTAATCTGGTCTCACAATATGGAACAAAAGTTATGAAGTCGTAATTCCAATTATTTTTATTATGATATTTTAAAGATAATATGTTATTTCAACGCCTGTTCTTGTATATGTAAATAATGAAAGAATGTATTGTAAAACGTGTCTACGTCCCTATTGTATTATATGCATATATACAGATGAAGAGTTAATGCACACGCACACGCACACGCGTCTACCTCGTGGGCGTGGCGGCGGTGCTCGATGGCGACGCCCCAACGACGGGTGCCCGCGTGCGAGGCGGACATCACTTCCGAAGCTCCTACTGGCTATATTAAGTTAATACATACATACATAGCACATATAAATAGGCATACATAGAATACATCTCAACATAAATATTAAACGATTTACAAATAAAAACAAAAAATAGTATTTTTTTATGCGAAGGTGGCATACAGACTAATATTTGAAAATTGACAAATAATACATATAAAACTGTTGAAGTGTAGCAGTGTTACGAAGAAATAAGTTTACGAGTTTATAAGTTTTCCATATACATTTTTTTCATATTACTTAAACATTTTATTACATGAAAGAACCAGAATTAAATAAAGATATGAACCGACCTTAGGCTTAGAGGACATCATCGGTGGGTCATTCCATCCTGGAGTGACGCTCTTCGGCATCGGCGCAGGCGCAGCTTCCGTCGCTTGCTGCCCATAATACGCACCGTTCATCACCGTATTAGCCGGATTGATCGGATTAACGGGATTAATTGGATTTAACGGGTTAATTGAATTTAACGGATTAATTGAATTTAACGGGTTAATTGGATTTAACGGGTTAATTGGATTTAACGGGTTAATTGGATTCAACGGGTTCATCGCAGCGGGATTGTTGATAGGTGTGAATGTGTTGGGAATGCTGCTATTGTTATATTGATCGGGCAAGGGGCTGTTGAAACCGTAGGCCGGTTGAGGGGGATTATTGAAGCTATATTGATTGTATAAGGGGGCGGATTGAACGGACGGATCGACTTTGTATTTCGATCGCGATGTGAGACCTGAAATTGGAATAATATTAAGTTTGCTATACAGGAAGCTGCTCGATATTCAACCAGAAATTATGTCACCAGGAATTTCATGATTTTTTTGACCACAGCTGGTCACACTTGTGAGTCTCCCCCCTCCCTCCCTAGAGTGACATCACATATTTTGTAATTTTACATCGAGAAATTATTAAATTAAATAATATGTATATTATTATTATTATTGCAGGAGTTCAGCATACAGGCAGACGGCATACTTTAGAAAGAAAGCGGTTACCATCGCCTATGGATATTTCCAACACAAAGGTGCTACAAATGCGCTGCTGCTCTCTTGAGGGAGTCTGGAATCTGGCCAGTAATGCCGGAACACAACTCAAGGTTGTTATGGCGGCATACTTTCATCCGTGCAAGAACGGAGAAAGAATAGAATTTCCTGAGTTGGGCCGGCCTGTCGTAAGAGGCGACAAAACAACCCACAGCCAGGTGGTAGGGCATTTGCCCGACTGGATGGCTACCACCCCTGGTCTAGAGTATGTCGTCATAACAACCTCGAGTTGTGTTCCGGCATTAGTGACCAGGTTCCAGTCTCCCTTAAGAGAGCAGCATCGCCTTTATAGCACCTTTCGTGTTGCAAATGTCCATAGGCGATGGTAACCGCTTTCCATCATGTGCAATAAAAAATAAAATAAATTACTCTACACCAGGGGCGGTAGCCATCCATACGGGCACAAATACCCTACTACCTGTGGGTTGCTATATTGCCTCTTACGACAGGCCGCCCGGCCGAAGGAAATTGTGTTGTTTCTGCATTCCTACATGGATAAAATAATATAATAATAATAATAGATATATTATAAGGCCATAATACCGAAGTAAGAAAGAGAAAAGAGAGTTGGTCTGAAAGAGAGTGTCGGGGTGAAGGTAAGGAAAGGAATGCTCCGGTGGTTCGGGCATGTGGAAAGAATGACTAAACAGATATACAATGCAAAAGTGGATGGATGCAGAAGTCGTGGTAGGCCACGACACACCTTCCATGATCAAATTGATCGTGTACTAGCAGAAGGTGATGTCAGGAGCCTTAAGAACAGACGAGCTTGCATGACAAGAGCTATGAACGTCAAAGAAGCAAGTGAGGTGTGTAAGAATAAGCCTAAATGGCGCTCTGTTGTTCGTGTCTACCCCGCAAGGGAACTGGCGTGATGTTATGTATGTATGTATAAGGCCATATATATAATTTTTTGGTCTTTCTTCTTCTTTCTGTATTAGAGGGAACAGAACAAACAAAAACATTTAAATTGGTCGAGCCGTTTTTGTTAATTACTTTAGGTGGTAAACTGTATATTATATTAATGTTCACCTCTCCTATATTACAGCTTGCTTACCAAGATGAGTTTTAGCGAAACTACTATTATATTTCTGTCAGGCGCTCTGTATTACTTAAATTATTTTAATCTTTAATTAATATGTTTGCGAATGTGTTTTGTGTTCATATGTGTATTTTCTATTCGTTAAATAATTATCTGTCTGTTTGTATGTTTTTCTCTGATTTAAATTTTTCAATGTAGGAGTAAACTCCAGTCGTGTGTCGGAGCTGACACGCAAGTTTTTTTTCCATTTATATTTTAGTTATTTTATTAAATGGAAATTATTTACGTGTTGAAAATGTAAGGTGTTATCGATATTGAAAGAGTAGTCAAAGGGTTTACTCACCGCCCTGGGGCCCACTGCTCTCCGGTCTGGGTGGCTGTGCTGGCATGGTAGGGATGGCTGCCATCGGCTGCGTCTGGATGGGTGGGGGCTGCTGTGCTGCTAAAGGTGGGGCGGGTGCTTGGGCAGGCGCTCCCCACGCATTCCTCGCAAGAGGTTGCGAGTGTGCAACTGGAAATACAAAGCCATTGTAATAATTGGCCTCGTCTGGTATAGCATTATAGATATTGACCGTAGCTGAATGCGTCTTATTTAACACTTTTGAAGGTACAAAGTTAATATTATTTTTGTCCAAAGCTGCCCCCTGCCATCAAAATTGCCGGGCCAAAACCAAGAGTATTATATCGTCTCTGTTACTCTAATACAAATTCTATGTAGTTAGAGGGAGAAAGCAACAGTTCAACGTTCGTTTCAATTATCTGTTCAATTTCAAGAAACCGTTAAAACGTAGTTTTATTATGTATATAAGTAGCGAAAACTTAAAGTTAACTTAATATTATCTTAAGTTTATTATTGAACTTATAACTGGCAACCTCAGAAACCGGGTATAAGACAGTTTATTAATGTTTGTTTGCTTATCTCCATTACGATATTATAATCTATACTAATATTATAAAGCTGAAGAGTTTGTTTGTTTAACCGCACTAATCTCAGGAACCGTTGGTCCGATTTGAAAAATTCTTTCAGTGTTGAATAGTACATTTATCGAGGAAGGCTATAGGCTATATTATATTTTCAAAAAATTAGGGATCCTTACTAAAAGTCCAATAATGTAACCCAGGGTGTAAAAAATGACCCGAAAAAATCCTTACACGGCGTGCGCTGCGAAAACTATTGATTATAGAACAAAACAATGTACTACCACTTTGCAGAACATATAATTGTCTACAAAAATATCGCGTAACCATATGTCTAACTATTGTAGTTATCTCACAACAAGTTTTTTCTTTTATTTTTTTAAATAATTAAAATGCCGTCACTTCAAAAACTCTTTATTTTGTACCTTGGTATTAATCCTTATCAAAATAAATTACTCCATTTTCAAAACGAATTCAATACCTTTCTAGAACTTTTTGAATTATTCAATTCGGACGTTTCATTCAAAAGCTATCGCGATATTTAAAATGTAAGTATTAGTGTTGTAGCCAAATATACTAATATTGTTTGATTGAACGCGCTAATCTCAGGAACTACTGGTCTGATTTGAAAAATTCTTTCATATCATCACGCTAAGACCAATAGGAGCTGAGCACCAATGAAGAATGTTTCAAAATCGGGGGGTTTTGGAAGGAAATTCCACGCGGACGACGTCGCGCGCACAGCTAGTTCTACAATAAAGAAAGAGAAAGGTATATCAATGAAGAGAGAGTCCTCACCACCTCCGTATGTGTTGGGGGGCTCGTGGTGGTGGGCGATGGCGCCTCTTTGCGACTGAGTGCTCATCGTGCGAGCGCGGTTCGATGAGAACTGCTGCGGTTGCTGAAACAAAATCAGTAATAAGTAAACTTGTATTATATTAGGTTGGGGAAAAAGTTCCTTCGCATTTTATATAAAAATTCAAAAGGTTTTTTGATAAAGTTTATTTACATTTAACTAAAGTATGCAGGTGCCATTTTGTTGGATAGCTTTTTGCCATCTTGCAGATAGGGACGTGATCCCATTGCAATAAAAATTTTGGGGCTTCTGATCAAAAAACTGCGACAAGTGGTTTTGGCAGTCCTCTCGTGATGTCAACCTGACACTGCCTAAGGAATTCTGCAGAGACCGAAACAGGTGAAAATCTGAAGGTGCAAAGTCAGCACTATACGGCGGATGCATTAACACCTCCCAGCCAAACTCTCGTAATTTTTGCTGAGTGGCTAAAGATGTGTGAGGTGTAGCGTTATCATGGTGAAAAACCACACCCCTTCTGTTGATTAATTCCGGCCGCTTTCTCTCAACTTTTTGCTTTAATCTCATCAGTTGTTCGCAGTACAGTTCAGGATCGATGCTCCTGCCTGGCGGTAACAGCTCATAATGAATAATGCCCTTCCAATCCCACCATACACACAGCATCACCTTGTTGCGAGTTAACCCGGGTTTCGCCGCAGTCTGTGAAGCCTGACCGGCCTTTGACCACGATCTTTTTCGCACGTTCTTGTCGTACTTTTTATTACTAGGATATGCCCGCGACTTCGGCCACGCTCGACTTGAAATTCCTGCGTGATTCACGGGACACAAAGTACCTCTTTTGTTTTGGTGAAAACTGCGTCGGACTAACTGGACTTCAACCATAATTGATTTAAATTATAAGTTTGAACATTATTAAGGTTCTGTTATCAAAGACAATACTTCTATAATCAGAGATTTCGCCAAGGCTACACTGTTAATTTGACTTCAACAATAAAGAAAAGAGTATATATGCGTGTGTGTGTCAAATACATGTTAGTGTGTGTAATGTATTTTTTATGCATAATTTTGAAAAACTAACTAAAACTAAACTAGCCTTCTGCACTCCTTCATCTATATAAACTATGCTACAAATGTCCGCGCAATTTTCGTAAAAAGGGGTACAAAGTTTTTGCTTCACGTATTAATATATAGATACTAGTGCGTAAGTGTTACAAGATGTCCACCACAGTAGTCATAAGAATCATAGTATATATTAATATCACATAGACAACCGTCATAGATAATATTTATTCAGACACAATACGCAATTCCGGATCCGGCCTTTTGGATAGTTGCCTTCGACAACAGCAACGACACAATATACGTAAACGTCACACGTCACATTAGCAGTGACAGATAAAACGTCACTTGCGAACTTCAAGTCACTTCATACTTGATTACTTCATTAATATATGTTTAAAAATTTACTGGTAAACTTCTAGGCGCTAAGAACCTCAGCCAGAAGGCCCAGCTCGCCGTACACAACGCGGTGCTGGTACCTACGCTCACGTATGGAAGTGAGAGTTGGGTATGGACGAGAGAGCATGAGAGTAGAGTAAACGCGGTCGAGATGCGAGCACTGCGCAAAATCTGCGGAGTGACGCTCGCGGACCGCGTTCGTAATACCGAAGTAAGAAAGAGAGTGTCGGGGTGAAGGTAAGGAAAGGAATGCTCCGGTGGTTCGGGCATGTGGAAAGAATGACTAAACAGATATACAATGCAAAAGTGGATGGATGCAGAAGTCGTGGAAGGCCACGACACACCTTCCATGAACAAATTGATCGTGTACTAGGAGAAGGTGATGTCAGGAGCCTTAAGAACAGACGAGCGTGCATGACAAGAGTTATGAATGTCAAAGCAAGTGAGGTGTGTAACAATAAACCTAAATGGCGCTCTGCTGTTCGTGCCTACCCCGCAAGGGAACTGGCGTGAAGTTATGTATGTATGTATGTAAAAATTTACCAGCGTAACGAATTTGTAAAATAAGAATTATACGAAATTTATACGAGAAAAAACCTCTCATCATTTTGGATATCCTCCGTTCCTGTGTCTACAATATTTATAGTCGATTTATAATTAAATTACCATTTTCTACCGGTTAGTTAATTTTATAAGCCCACTAAATTATCGTCTAGATAATTTAGTGCATCAGTAACTAATTATTATAATTGTTTTTGTGATACTGGCAACACTATGACGTAATTGCTATTTTTAGCAATGATGCAATGTTTATTGTTTTGTAGGGTAGTATAAAATAAAATTTCGTATAAAAGGCGTAGCGGCGTGTAGACGGTGTTCATTGCTTACTGTGCTGTGTGAATAGTCACATCAAAGGCTGAACAATAATAAAGGGAAAGAAACCCTGCCCAAATAGTTCATATTTGCTATATTTGGTACTTTCTTACCCGAATCTCTGCAAGGCTATTACATAAGTTTTCTGTAATGGTGTACATTAAAGTGTTATCTTTCTATTTATAGAATAGAAAAAATGATGTTCATTTTCTAAACATTATGGTCGAGTTGTACTAACACTGACATTATCGCAGGTCTAGAGTTTTTGGCGGGAACTGAAAGGAGATGTCGTGCTGTGCAGTTTTATTTTCTAAAAATGTGTAAAATTACTCTACAATGAACAATAGTTGTAGGATATTGCCAGTTTTTGAGTAGTAATTATGTGTTTTGTGAGAAATGTGAACTGTATAGTCAAATGTGGCCTTTTGAGTTGTCACAAGAACTCCGTTGAATGGCACCAGCTGATAACCTACAGTTCAGCTGCGCTACACATAGGCTTAAGAAAATGAAGAAACTATATTGTAAACTAAGATCTGGCTTAAAGGCCTAGCTGCCAAGCCATAAACCTAAATAAATAAATATCGCAGGTCTAATATGACATAACGATAATAATCAAAACCATTAAAAACGAAATAAAACCCAAGATTGATCTCAGTCTCAGCATAATGGCACTCAACAAGGACCTATATAACGCGGGGGATGATGATGAACTTCTCACCGGCAGTTCTTTCGTCTGAAATTAGTATTAAATCAACTCACGTGACTAGGTCTCCTCTGCGCCTGCATCAGGCCCAGGGCGTGCATCAGCCTGTCCCTGAGGACCGTCTCCTGGATGCCCTCGAGGGTGTTCAGGGCGCTCTGGAGGCAGCCCTGCGACGCCAACCTCGACGCGTACTCGTTTAACACCGACTCTACTTTGCCACCGGCCTGAAAATTAATATTACAGGGAACTGGCGTGAAGTTATGTATGTATTTAACTTAGATAACTTCACGCCAGTTCCCTTGCGGGGTAGGCACGAACAACAGAGCGCCATTTAGGCTTATTCTTACACACCTCACTTGCTTCTTTGACATTCATAACTCTTGTCATGCACGCTCGTCTGTTCTTAAGGCTCCTGACATCACCTTTAGCAGGTACACGATCAATTTGATCATGGAAGGTGTGTCGTGGCCTTCCACGACTTCTGCATCCATCCACTTGTGCATTGTATATCTGTTTAGTCATTCTTTCATCATGCATTCTTATCACATGCCCGAACCACCGGAGCATTCATTTCCTTACTTTCACCCCGACACTCTCTTTCAGACCAACTCTCTTTCATACGCTACTTTCATGCTCTCTCTTCCATACCCAACTCTCGCTTCCATACGTGAGCGTAGGTACCAGCACCGCGTTGTGTATGGCGAGCTGGGCCTTCTGGCTGAGGTTCTTAGCGCCTAGAAGTTTACCTAACGCTCCATTCAAACTATTCCCCAAATTCACTCTTCTTTCTATATCAGCGGTGTACCTTCCATCCCTGCTAAAAGCACATCCAAGATATGCTAATTCATAATTATTATTATTATTCGTCTGTTTTTTAAATGTAGTTTAAATACTAATACCTGAAAACCAACAGTTACATACAATGGGCCAAAGCTCCGGTGCACCAGTAATAAGGCTAAAATCGCTTGGAAAAAACTTCCGACGTTCCGGCCACTTTTCAGTAGCCGTGAGACCGCAGAAGACAAAATTTGTCAAGTGTCAATGAGTAATTTTAGTTTTTATTTAGCTCAACGCCAACTTATTCATTGTAATTATTTAGTTTTTTATTGTCCTCCAGCAAATAGAAATTTTTAACACAAAAGAAGCGACTCGCAGACGAACGTGGGCACATAAACACGTGTAGCACGGCGCGACGCGGACCGAAGACTGGCTTGGGGTGCGCGGGCGACAGCCGACACGAGCCAGCCCCATTACCCCGCTACCTCTCCCCCTGTTGTCGCTAAGCGCGCCCTCTGCCACCCGTCTCCACCATTTACTTAAAAAATATACATACATACATACATACATAACTTCACGCCAGTTCCCTTGCGGGGTAGGCACGAACAACAGAGTGCCATTTAGGCTTATTCTTACACACCTTACTTGCCTCTTTGACATTCATAACTCTAAAAAATATATTCAGTGTAAACTCCATGTAAGGTCACTCGATTTAACGACAAACTCCCTTAAGCGTCGAATCATGGCTTTCGCTGGTTTAGCTTGTCTTCCATACAATGATACACTCTATATAGCATTACACCCACTCTCAATAACAAGAAAAATTAAGTTATAAAAAGTACCTTATTAGGCCAAAATTAGTAGACTGCGCAGCTGTGTCCAGTCTTTTATCGCTTTATTATCCTAGCCCGTAATAAACTCGGCTGTCGGTATCATGCATGCCGAAGTTTCTAAGAAATTCCGATATACCGTAATTTCTAAGTACTTCCTTTATCACCAGGATGCCTCAATATCGCAAGATATGAATAAAATAAAAAAATACAACAAAATGACTGGTGCAAAAGACGTCAGACAAAAATAACAGACTTCTCTCTATTTAACGACAACTCTCTATAACGCCATAAAATGCCCAGTCCGTTCAGTGTCGTTATATGGAGTTTACACTGTATATTATTTACACATGCCAATTTGTAAAGAACAAAACAACCAACCCCTTTTCTATGTGTCGCCAACAGTTATTATTTACTCTATGGGAGCCTTTTTTTTACCGCGTTTAAAACAAAAACAAAATTTAATTGAAAATTAGTCCATAAACAATTTACCTGAACTAGCCTACCCCTCGCGGCAGCGGCTCTCCTGGCCAGCAGGGCGAGTTCGGTCAGCCTGGACAGGGAGGAGACGTCTCGCCTCTTCGCGTGGGGGGACCTCGCCACCAGGGGCTCCGGGCACATGGCGCACAGGTAACAGATGCTCGCCGCCTCCGACAGCGTCGGATCCGACTCCTTCGCGAGCTTGTCGCCGAGCATCTCTGGGGATTATTTAACTCATCGATCGAATGCTCCTGTCTCTTAATGAAGACGGCCTCTGTGGTTGAGCGGGCTAAGCCTTTGCCGGCCTACCTCCCTGTAACGCAGAGGGGCTCCGGGTTCGATTCCTGCTATAGTAAATTTCGGAAACGTATTTTCTCCGTTATTTACTATGGTCTGGGTGTCTGGGATCGGTCCCAGAGTAGTAGTAAGTTGTATATTACCCATAAAAAATTCAAATTCAAAATAAGTTCCACTGGAGAACACTTTTTGAAGGTCATACATGTAAGTTAACATCGACACACAAGCAAGACCACACAAGCGTAACTTGCTTAATTTGGGGATATACACAGATCATAAAAACACAGTTTTATGATCTGTGGGGATATACAATATGTGTGTTTGTCTGCCGATTATTATTATTATTATTGTTATCTAACATCAGCTTCAGGTGCAAACTGCATCGTCATGTTTATCATATACTAGCGGCCCGGCGCGGTTTCACCCGCGCTCTGTCCCGCTTCCGTGGTATATAGCATCATGTTATATAGCCTATGACACTCCCTGTTAACGTAGCTTTCCATCAGTAAAAGAATTTTTGAAATCAGTTTAGTAGATCCAGAGATTATCCCCTACAACTTCACAAACTCACAAACTTTACCTCTTCATAATATTAATATAGATCAAAACAAGAGAATTTTTTTTATTTTAGACAAATCTTATACTTTGTTTGTTTGTTTGAACGCCCTAATCTCAGGAACTACTGGTCTAATTTGAAAAATTCTTTCAGTGCTAGATAGTCTATTTATCGAGGAAGGCTATAGGCTATATATCATCACGCTAAGACCAATAGGAGCGGAACACCAATGAAGAATGTTTCGAAATCGGGTGTTTTTTTTTTTACTATTTCACGCGGACGACGGTCGCGGGCAGAAGCTAGTCCTATATAAACAGAGTGCGACAACAACAATAAATCGTTTCGTTTTAAATTCAAGCATAAATTTTTGCTAAATGGGTCGTTGCCAAATAGAGAGCGCGAATCCGAGTGTCAAATGGCACATATTTGTACTTAGAGGCTACATGATATCCTGTTATACTTACCACTGCGCAAGCGCAGATCTGCGCGGTCACAACGGACATATATGTGCTAGATGTGAGCGGGCGTGTAACTTGTTGTTGTAAGTAACTTAACGACCGAATAGCATAACCATCCGCAAAAAGAACGGAGAAAGTATAAAATTGCTGCACCCGCGCGACTTTAATGTCTTACTAGGATATGCCCGCGTCTTTGTCTGCACTTGACTCGGAATTGTCGCGGAGACTTCCGGGTCAAAAAGTTACGCAGCATTTAGAAAAAAAGTAATAAACTGTGCAGGAATAAGCTAATTTTTTATGCACCCGAACAACCACAAACCGCTCCCGAGAAATCTCCCTCGGGATTAACGGAATAGAAAATAACTAAATAATGTTCTATCGATCAGTGAAAAAAATCACATTGGAATTAGTTTTTTTTTATACTGGCCATTTTAAACGCTTCCTAGAAAAATTCCCACGGGATTACCAGGATAAAAAATAGCACAGAGTTTAAGTCTAAGAATTGGCTATCGCTCAGCGAAAACCGCATCGAAATCGGCCCAGTAGTTTTTACGTGAATCATGAACAAACAAAAAATAAAATTGAATCATTCTCTTCATCGGTTAATATAGTATATTCCAGTTGCTTTTTTTAAATAGTTTCAATATACAGACACGGCATGTTTAGAGTTTTATAATATTATAGAAAGACTAGAGGTTGCCCCGAGGCGTGGTAGAGAACGTGTATATTTCTTGTATAAATTAAAAATATACTAGTAAGTAAAAAAACACATTGTACAACACCTTGTTATCCATGTTGCGAAGACGTTTAGACTGTATGAATAAAAATTTGAACATAGACAAAAAAATGCTTAAACGTCACTGCTTGACATTTGACACTTGTCATCTGAACTGTCAAAATAAAAATTACCAATTTAAAACCAATATGATTTAGTTTTAACTACTTACCACAGTAATGAGAGAGAGCTTCGCCTTCGGTGTGAGTGACCAGAGCGGCCAGGGTGTCCCTCCAGCTCGAGGAAGACGAGCCCTGGACCAGGAGGTCCCATTTGGACTGCAGGAGACTGCCGGAGATCAGAGAGACCGGGTCCTGGGATGTATGGTTCAAGTGGTACTTCTGCACTTTGTATAACAGCTCTTGGCTTCCTGTTATTATGATAGAAAATAGAATTGTAACACACTAAAACTGCTACTCGACAATAGATGGTGCTGTGCATGCAGAAATTATGCTCCTACGGCTTCTTCCGGGTTTTGCTTCCACTGCGTGGGACATACTTTGGGGCCGTAGATTGTAAAATAATAAGAGGCTAAACGCTTCCATATTGTGGGACGTCTGTTTGTAAAATTACCTTTTTTTGTACTTTTACATAAGTACAAGTAAAAACATAAAAAGTTGGGGGTTTACTTCTTCCCCCCCCCCCCCCCCCTCCCCGCTTACAAGATAGTATTTGTATGTATGTATATCAATTTATATGCTAAATAATAACAGCTCATAAATATCCCATTGCTGGGTTCGAGCCTGCTACTATTGAGGAATGAACAGTATACTCAGTAAAAATGTTTATTACACCTAAACTGTCACTTTGACATTGACGTCTTGTGTAAGATTGAATTCCCGCCATTACTAACTACTACATTTTTTTTCTGGCGTTTTGCATTTTTCAACTAATTTCTGGTGATGTTTTCGTAAGTAACTCAATTAAAACAGCGGTTCAAAGGTTTTCAACGCGTCGGATCAAAAATAAAAATCAAATAAGTGACACGCTTAAAACCGTTTAAACTGAAGAATGTGCTATGATATTATAGTTGTGATGTAAGGCTCTTGAATAAATATAACTTCACTCTTAAACTGACTTTTTATTTTCACTCTTGTAAGTATCTTTTTCTCGTACAAAATGGTCTCTCCTAACTGAATTCAAAAACCGTGTCTCTTTCTACATTTTTAAATTCCCACCAATGAGAGCGAGTTTTATATACATCTCTCATTGGTTAGTCGTATCTTTACGTCCTGGCTAACATAGGCATATAGGCATTGAATAACAATAACAAAAGTAGATCATTATGTAATTGATAAATTTAATTTAATTAAATAAATAAGAAAATTGAAATAGATATTTATATATAATTTATTTTATTATTAGAAATTATGATTTAAACATGAATGGAAAACATAGCGTAGATCAAAAGAATGTTGTTGCTATATTTTTCATAAGGCACCACTTGTCAAACGTCAAAAGTCAAATGCCAAAGATTGACCTTGAACTTGACCTGCTTTTGTTTATGAATATGAATTACATTAAAATACAAGTTTTATTTATAATACGAAAGTTTCTGATAGAAATGAAAATGAAATTCCATAAATGTATAAACAAATAATTGAATTGGAAAACCGAGCGTGTGGTAACCAGGATCGTGGTATATTTTAAACAAATATAAAACTACAACTAAACGTGGTAAGTGCATCCACTACAAAACATTGATTTAATTATAATTTACGTAACCCAAACTCTGTATAGGCAAATTTATGTAATATACCATTAATTTCTACTAGCAAAATAATTAGTCAGACCAAAAAAGCTATAGCATATTCGAATTCCTGAAACTCTTTCATGCGTTTCTTTGTTAAAAAAGAACTAGTGGATTTTTGAACCATGGTATAACTAGGACACTTATAAACAGCAAGTAAGATATCATAGACTATAAATGTATTAGATATAAGAAGAAACGATCAAAAGAGAAAAGAACAAAAAGAAATAAATTACCGACGACCACATTTATTTACCCCTCGTTTAGTACATAAGAAAACAGAACAACTAAAAGATAAAAACCGAGCTCTGCCCTGAATCATGGCGGAGGAAGGCGGAAAAAAAAAAAAAAAAAAAAACAGACTAGGACACTTACCCAAAGAGGCGACGATCAACGCGTCGGCTATTCTCTTGGCGTCCAAGCACAGTTCGACCGCCTCCTCCAAATTACCGCACACCAGGGCACGGCAGATTAAACTCGTCGAGTCTGTATACAGAACAGTTGTATGTTTGTATTGTTATATGTATATAAACGTGTGTGTATATACATACTGTGCGATCCAAACAAGAATAGGAATGTCAATAACCTCTATCTGTATATATAAATTTTGTAAAACATATTATACTTAGGAGTTAAGAAATGAAGAAATGAGTTTGTATATCTTGGATGTGCTTTTAGCAGGGATGGAAGGTACACCGCAGATATAGAAAGAAGAGTGAATTTGGGGAATAGTTTGAATGGAGCGTTAGGTAAACTTCTAGGCGCTAAGAACCTCAGCCAGAAGGCCCAGCTCGCCGTACACAACGCGGTGCTGGTACCTACGCTCACGTATGGAAGCGAGAGTTGGGTATGGAAGAGAGAGCATGAAAGTAGAGTAAACGCGGTCGAGATGCGAGCACTGCGCCAAATCTGCGGAGTGACGCTCGCGGACCGCGTTCCTAATACCGAAGTAAGAAAGAGAGTTGGTCTGAAAGAGAGTGTCGGGGTGAAGGTAAGGAAAGGAATGCTCCGGTGGTTCGGGCATGTGGAAAGAGTGCATGATGAAAGAATGACTAAACAGATATACAATGCAAAAGTGGATGGATGCAGAAGTCGTGGAAGGCCACGACACACCTTCCATGATCAAATTGATCCTGTACTAGCAGAAGGTGATGTCAGGAGCCTTAAGAACAGACGAGCTTGCATGACAAGAGTTATGAATGTCAAAGAGGCAAGTGAGGTGTGTAAGAATAAGCCTAAATGGAACTCTGTTGTTCGTGCCTACCCCGCAAGGGAACTAGCGTGAAGTTATGTATGTATGTATGAGTTAAGAAATTAACGACTAAGCACCATCATTATAAGTGTCGATTGTTAACACTAAATCAAACCATTTGTTATCTGCGCAATTAAATTTCACGCCACGCGTAACGAACGATGATTCCCCGAAAAAGTAATTTACCCCGCACTTCCGCGTCTCAACGATCAGTCTGAATCGACCCGTCGTAAAGACATTCACGCATCGCGCGCGCATTTGAGATATCCACCCAATTGCAATACTAATCGGGTTCCAAGAGCTTGGTGATAAGTGGCAAGTGAATCTAGTTGTGAAGCGGGAGATATATAACAAGAGAACACGCACTGCTGCTCCTGTATCGCAGACGCTCCGGTTACTCAGCTCATATTATTACGGGTGAGTCCATTTATCTCCATTCCCTCTTACTGTGATCTGGCCGATTGCCAGATTTCAAGGGTGCAAGGGTAAGAGGGAATGGAGATAAATGGACTCACCCGTAATAATATGAGCTGAGTAACCGGAGCGTCTGCGATACAGGAGCAGCAGTGCGTGTTCTCTTGTTATATATCTCCCGCTTCACAACTAGATTCACTTGCCACTTATCACCAAGCTCTTGGAACCCGATTAGTATTGCAATTGGGTGGATATCTCAAATGCGCGCGCGATGCGTGAATGTCTTTACGACGGGTCGATTCAGACTGATCGTTGAGACGCGGAAGTGCGGGGTAAATTACTTTTTCGGGGAATCATCGTTCGTTACGCGTGGCGTGAACATCCTGGGGCCCGGGGAAAAGGTGACGGCTCCCATTTATAGTGCTGACTAAGTGCTGTTGTCGTCGAGGGGAAGTCTCGTTAAGCTGCCATCCTTGGTGCTGAGTTCTACGACTCGGACGACGTCATCCTTTCCGGGCAGAATCTTCTTTATTCTTCCCATCTTCCACTGGAGTCTGGGAAGATTATCCTCCTTTATGAGTACCAGCTCACCAATCTTGGGTCGACTGGTTTCCGTAGTCCATTTAGATCGGGATTGGAGAGTGTGCAGGTAGGATTTCGACCACAAGGTCCAAAATCGCTGAGCCAACGCTTGCACTAAGCGAAAACGTCGTAGGGTTGATGGAGGAGAGGATTCATGGGAATGTTCGGGTAATGCGGTAAGTGGGCGACCTATAAGGAAATGACCAGCGGTTAGGACTTCGAAGTCTGTAGGGTCTGAAGACAGAGGGCAGAGTGGTCGAGAGTTGAGAACGGCCTCAATACGGGCTAAGAGTGTAGAAAATTCTTCAAAGGTCAGATGCTGCTCACCTAATACGCGATAGAGTAATTGCTTAGTAGATTTCACGGCTGCCTCGTGCAGACCGCCAAAAGAAGGAGCTGAGGGCGGATTGAGCAACCATGTGATCTGCTGTGTGGCTAGCTTGTGCGTAATTCTATCATCATTGGCCTTTAAGAAGTTTTGTACTTCTATGAGCTGATTTCTTGCGCCGACATAGTTTGTACCGCAATCAGAGCGAATTAGGGTAGGGATTCCGCGCCGACTAACGAACCTTTGCAATGCCGCAAAAAAGGCGTCCGTAGAAAGTTCCGAGACAGCCTCTAAGTGCACTGCCTTGGTGGCGAGACAAACGAAAACACAAAAGTAGCCTTTGAGAAGTTTGGCATTGCGTAGAGTACTTGATTTAATTAGGAATGGTCCGGCAAAATCCGTGGACACTTGACTAAACACCTTTGTTGGTCAGACAGTACTATCGTACTCGCCTGGCTTAAAACTCCTTCTCAATCCCTACAGGTCTTTGAGGCCAATCGAGTCTCTGCCATTGCAGCTAATCCATGTAACCCTACTTGGAGACATGTACCCTCAGCTCTTAACCCTGCCGACTGTGCTAGCAGGGGAATATCAGCACAGGAACTCTTAGCCTATGACCTATGGTGGTCGCCTACTTGGCTCAAGGCCCCACCTGATACCTGGCCCACGATGCCCCCTGCTTTGGGTCATCACGTACTGCCGGGTCTGCCCACGATGCCCCCTGCTTTGGGTCATCACGTAAAACCAAGAAAAATGGTAGCTCACATCGCGGTTCCTGATCTAGACACGGATTTACTCACGAGATTCAGCTCCTTAGACACACTTGTAGGCGTAACCGCATGTATTAAACGTTTTGCACACAATTGCTTGGTATCTTCTCACTTTCGCATCGTTGGTCCCATTACCGTAGACGAACGTAAGAAAGCGCTCTTACACTGGGTACGCTCAGTCCAACAAAATATGTTCGCTGAAGACATCCACCGACTGCAAACTAACAAATTATGTACAGTGCGAATACAACGCCTCTCGCCCTTTCTCAAGGATGGTCTTCTTAGAGTAGGAGGGCGCTTGTCCAACTCAGCCCTTAGATATGACACACAACATCCCCTCATCTTACCCAGTTCAAGCCCCCTTGTGAACCTAATTATAGATCATTTCCACACTATACACTGCCACCCGGGCGCAGATACACTACACGCACTACTCCGTCAACAATACTGGATTTTATCTGGAAGGCGAGTCATTCGTCACCGTGTCTTTAAATGTGTACGCTGTTTTAGGCATCGAGCTCAGCCGAATCCCCCTTTTATGGCCGACCTACCGGCTGATCGAGTCAGCCCACAACCGGTGTTTAGTCAAGTGTCCACGGATTTTGCCGGACCATTCCTAATTAAATCAAGTACTCTACGCAATGCCAAACTTCTCAAAGGCTACTTTTGTGTTTTCGTTTGTCTCGCCACCAAGGCAGTGCACTTAGAGGCTGTCTCGGAACTTTCTACGGACGCCTTTTTTGCGGCATTGCAAAGGTTCGTTAGTCGGCGCGGAATCCCTACCCTAATTCGCTCTGATTGCGGTACAAACTATGTCGGCGCAAGAAATCAGCTCATAGAAGTACAAAACTTCTTAAAGGCCAATGATGATAGAATTACGCACAAGCTAGCCACACAGCAGATCACATGGTTGCTCAATCCGCCCTCAGCTCCTTCTTTTGGCGGTCTGCACGAGGCAGCCGTGAAATCTACTAAGCAATTACTCTATCGCGTATTAGGTGAGCAGCATCTGACCTTTGAAGAATTTTCTACACTCTTAGCCCGTATTGAGGCCGTTCTCAACTCTCGACCACTCTGCCCTCTGTCTTCAGACTTCCCCTCGACGACAACAGCACTTAGTCAGCACTATAAATGGGAGCCGTCACCTTTTCCCCGGGCCCCAGGATGTTCACGCCACGCGTAACGAACGATGATTCCCCGAAAAAGTAATTTACCCCGCACTTCCGCGTCTCAACGATCAGTCTGAATCGACCCGTCGTAAAGACATTCACGCATATCCAACACTGAAAGAATTTTTAAATCAGACCAGTAGTTCCTGAGATTAGCGCGTTCAAACAAACAAACAAACTCTCCAGCTTTATATATTAGTACAAGATTTATTTTGTTTTTGTACTTATACTTGCTATATTTATTAATCATTTTATCACAATTTATGATAATGCACCACCGTCAGTATTAAAAATCTATCAATCACTGCCAAGGGGGACAAGCGTGAGGGTTATTCTATCCCCCCCCCCCCCCCAGGATATGGTATAGGAGGAAGATTTGGAATAAAATGTTCAAGAGTGTGTGGCTTCCACTAACGCTTGCCATTATTACTTGTATACACATACAAAACTATCAAAATCGGTCCAAACGTTTAGCACGAGTCCAGTGACATTCACGCCAGTTCCCTTGCGGGGTAGGCACGAACAACGGAGCGCCATTCAGGCTTGTTCTTACACACCTCACTCGCTTCTTTGACATTCATAGCTCTTGTCATGCACGCTCGTCTGTTCCTAAGGCTCCTGACATCACCTTCTGCTAGTATACGATCAATTTGATAATGGACGGTGTGTCGTGGCCTTCCACGACTTCTGCATCCATCCACTTTTGCATTGTATATCTGTTTAGTCATTCTTTCCACATGCCCGAACCACCGGAGCATTCCTTTCCTTACCTTCACCCCGACACTCTCTTTCAGCAGCTCGCATCTCAAAAAAAAAAAGATTATATAACAAAATACTTTGTCACCTTCTCCATTTGGTATGAGGACATTCGTCACATTCGGTTTCAGATCCAAATTGGCCAACTTCCTTTCTATAAGGGTATGGGCATCCTGAAATCAAAAATAACACAAGGCACTCAAATAAAACTTCTAGCAGAAGGTGACGTCAGGAGCCTTAAGAACAGACGAGCTTGCATGACAAGAGCTATGAATGTCAAAGAAGCGAGTGAGGTGTGTAAGAATAAGCCCGAATGGCGCTCTGTTGTCCGTGCCTACCCCGCAAGGGAACTGGCGTGAAGTTATGTATGTATGTATGCACTCAAATAACAGAACTGCAAAACACAAAATAAAACAACCAGACTTTGGATTCACTAACACAGTGGTCGGCGAACTTATTAGCCAAAGAGCCAAATATGAACAATACAACAATTTAAAAAAAATTGGGAGCCAAATCAACTTGTTTAATCAACTTTTATTACATAATATTTTCTTAAGTTTTCGCGACTTGTATACATAATAAAACTACGTTTTAACCGTTTTAAGCGCGGTAATTTTATTTGATTTTGGTTTTTCCGACGTTTCGGCCACTTTTCAGTGGCCGTGATCACGGAAGACACAGATGTCAAGTGTCGACGAGTATTGTTAAAGTTTTATTTAGCCTACCGCCAACTTGTTAATTTTAATTTTGAAAAGTGAATAAAGTGAAAAGTGGCCGAAACGTCGGAAAAACCAAAATCAAATAAAATTACCGCGCTTAAAACCGTTAAAACGTAACTTTTATTACACTAAGTAAGTAGTAAACTAAATAAGACTAAATTTCATACTTAATAAATATTCATTAATGCGAACAACGTGTTTGCATCTCTTTGGAAAGTTTGAGTAAGTCAGGTTTGTATGTTGTTGTTTTTAATTTTAGGCATTTTTTTTTTATTGCAGCAAATCAGCAGACAGGCAGACGGCTCACTTGATGGAAAGCGGTTACCATCGCCTATGGACATTTGCAACAGCAAAGTTGCTACAAATGCGCTGCTGCTCTCTTAAGGGAGACTGGAACCTGGTCACTAATGCCGGAACACAACTCAAGGTTGTTATGGCGACATACTTTAGACCAGGGGTGGTAGCCATCCATTCGGGCAAATGCCCTACCACCTGGCATGATTCCAAGTTCTCATCAATAAGGTTTATTATTGCGCCTTCGGTAGACGTTTGTGCCAGAGCCGCACTTAAGGAGCCAAAGAGCCACATGCGGCTCTGAAGCCGCACTTTGCCGACCACTGCACTAACATATTCATACAGACGGCCTCTGTGGTTGAGTGGGCTAAGCATTTGCCGGCGTACCTCACTGCAACGCAGAGGTTCCGGGTTCGATTCCTGGTATAGTAAATTTCGGAAACGTATTTTCTCCGTTATTTACTATGGTCTGGGTGTCTGGGATCGGCCCCAGAGTAGTCCGTTGTATGTTACCCATAACACAAGCGTAACTTGCTTAATTTGGGGATATACAATGTGTGTGTTTGTCTGCCGATTATTACTATTATTATTATTACATACATACATAACTTCACGCCAGTTCCCTTGCGGGGTAGGCACGAACAACAGAGCGCCATTTAGGCTTATTCTTACACACCTCACTTGCTTCTTTGACATTCATAACTCTTGTCATGCACGCTCGTCTGTTCTTAAGGCTCCTGACATCACCTTCTGCGCTAGTACACGATCAATTAACATATTCAGTTCTTTATAATAAGTCTAAAGATTTATAATTTATTAAAAACATAATTACAGGATAGTTGTTGATAAACTTGCTAACTTTAAATCTTAAAAACTGTAGAGTTCAGAAAATATAGATACATATAATAACCCCATTATAATTTTAACTGATGCTAAATCTAACTGCCTTTTGAGATCTCTGAGTGCGACAAGGAAATTGTACCCCAAGCTTTTAATAATAATTACGTGCAAAGAAAAATAAGTATAAAGCTTAGAAAGTTGTAGCAATAGGGATGCGCAGACGCATAGTGCGCGTGTGACGTCATTAGTGTGTACCCTGAGTTACTATGGCTACGTTCCATTAGAGACTCACGACGACCACGTTCACGACCGCGATTTTTCCCATTCCACTTGCTTGCCGGCGTTACAATCGTAAGTCCAAGTGGAACAGGTTATTCGATCCACCTCTTGACATGGGTCATTGTGAGCGTTGAAATTAAATTAAATTAAATATTTATTCTTGCATAAATGTAGTTGTATACAGGTGTTATTCCTAGAAATATATGGTTCTGTACATTCTACCAGTTTCACTGATGTGCAAGTAAGCAAGATATTAATCGTCATTATTTAAATAGTTAATTCCTATTTATTTTATTAAGTACCTTTTATGCAACTTGAATAATATTTAACTAACACCTTTATTTATTAATTATATAGATGTCTGTCCTTTTTTAAATTATTATTTCAATCTGTGTTTGTCAATTATTTAATGTCTTTCTTTAATTAAAATATTATTATTCATTATGTATTCATATTAGTTTCAAATTTGTCATTAAGGAATTCGTTTGTGGAATAATATGATTTGTCTATTAATAATTTCTTTAGTCGTGTTTTAAATATACATACATACATACATACATAACTTCACGCCAGTTCCCTTGCGGGGTAGGCAGGAACAACAGGGCGCCATTCAGGCTTATTCTTACACACCTCACTTGCTTCTTTGACATTCATAGCTCTTGTCATGCACGCTCGTCTGTTCTTTAGGCTCCTGACATCACCTTCTGCTAGTACACGATCAATTTGATCATGGAAGGTGTGTCGTGGCCTTCCACGACTTCTGCATCCATCCACTTGTGCATTGTATATCTGTTTAGTCATTCTTTCATCATGCATTCTTTTGTTTGTTTGTTTTTTATTTGTTTTAAATATATCTAATGGTATTGTTTTTAACGGTTTTGGTAGTTTATTAAATATTGCAGGTGCCATTTCGTAAACACTCTTATGTGTTGTGTGATCGAAAATGATGACGTCATTAGTGACGTTTTCGCCACGACCACAACGACCGCGCTCGCCTTGTGGAACGGCTAACGGAGCATTTTGGGCGTTGCGAACTACTAATGGAACGCGCTGTACGAGACATTATCATAGTGACGTCACACGCGCGCTCGGCGTGTTTTCGGTCCTCGGGTACTTGGGGTTCGAAAATTTATTTTTAATTTAACACATTTTTTTAATATAAAATTAAACATAAATAGGTTGTTATAAAACTTATATATGATCTTATCATTTATTAAAACAAAATTATTTAAATCTCCAATGAAAAAGAACGCAATATATTGCAACACAGTCTATAAACACAAAATGTTAATAGAATTAAAACATGTCAACTGTCACGAGCATGCAAAATATTAAATTCGAATGGCGTGTGTCAGACCAACGCAACTCCAAAGTGACAGTGACAGCTGTCACGTTGACAGGTCCACTCACCGAGAGGTCGGTGCTCGTGTCAGTGGACAGCTCGGCTTCAGTTTCCGTCGACTCCCCCTGACGGACGGACCCAAGGAGAGAGAAAGAGATAGATGTGTGAAATTTTTGCAGGTATATTACAAACATGAGTTAAAAGAGATATGAAAGGTAAACATTTATGAGTCACTCTATGAAGTTTTTTTGGAATTTAGTGAAATAAAAGAAAGATACAATGTTTACACTTTTAAAACGATTTGACTGAATTAAAAAAAAAAAACTTAAATGTACATTTTTCAAGACAATGTAAAATATTTATAGTACAGTCACCAAATCTTGCAGTGAATTTCATGTGCGGTTTTTTTAATCGCATTTATTTGAACTGAAGTTTAATGCACGTACTGTCAAAAACATGTCAGCCAAATTAAATAATCTGTGTTTAACTTTTGCATTCGATACTAAAACCCACCTTTACATGAGTTTATTAAGCTCCAACACCATTATGTTCAGTCTATATACGACAGTTCAAAGTGTATATATGGAAGTTTTAATCGTTCAAAATTATAATATTGCTAGCTGCGCCCCGCGGTCTCACCCGCGTGGTGATGTAAAATCGTTATATTTTGGATAATTCACACTATATATCTTTATATGTATAAGCTGTAGTATTATTATTGTAAAGTTTCATCAAAATCCATTCGGCAGTTTTTGCGTGAAAGAGTAACAAATATTTTTACAAACTTTCGCGTTTATAATATTAGTAGGAAGGATATTGAAATATTTATTATGTTATTACATATTTAAGTCTCTTCAGTGAGATTCTGAACATTAGTTACATTCTGTGAGTAGTTTAATATAAAGATTAATAGTTATCAGGCAAAAAGACAAATTCAAGTAGCTTTTAGTAACAAAGTAAGGATTTCAAAAATTTCAAAAATAGACTACTTACTCGGCTCAAGCCAGAGAGGTCATGTTGCGTGCCGTCTCCTTGTAAAACGTTAGAACTCTTGAATTTTGATGGAATGTCATCTTGTTTAAATCCTGGAAATTAGATATTGATTATTTTTAGTAGTTTTTGTACATTTATATATTTATTTATTTTTTATATTATGAACAACTCTACGGACTCGAGTTCCGTACCCTTTTTTTACAACTTAATTTCTAGATTTTTTTTTAATTTAACACGCTTATTAGTTATTTTGGTTCTTGTGTGTGACATTAGTTTATTGATTTTTGTGTTGAGGTGTATGTATCTTACGAATAACTATTATATTAATTTATTCTAGTTTTAATACTAAACTTATACTAATGTAGAGTGTATCTGTTACTTGCTGGTGTTGTGCGGAAGTGCATGTGCAGTGTTGGCCTTATATCTATACTTATATATATAGTCCTATCTACTGCCATGTGTGTTGTTTTTTCTTTTCTGTGCCTGGGTTATGAATTTTTAGGCTCTTTGTGTGTACATTTATATTAAAACAGTTTAATAATAAAAGGCGATTTGTGTCTTCTCCGGCATTTTTTGAGGCCTATCACCGACTGCCTATTTTTCCATGTTCCCCGAACATTGCGACGGGCAGACGCCATAGTCCCCATATAGTCCTACACTGGCCGGGGTTTGTTCTTGGGTGCATTTTTATATGACTAAAGTCAGTGTCAGGGGATATTTAGATTAAATTTGTCAAGAGGCCTCTACGTGTTGGCCTCCCCATGGCCCCATTTTTATATAGACGGCCTCTGTGGTTGAGCGGGCTGAGCCTTTGCCGGCGTACCTCACTGCAACGCAGAGGTTTCGGGTTCGATTCCTGGTATAGTAAATTTCGGAAACGTATTTTCTCCGTTATTTACTATGGTCTGGGTGTCTGGGATCGGCCCCAGAGTAGTCCGTTGTATATTACCCATAACACAAGCGTAACTTGCTTAATTTGGGGATATACAATGTGTGTGTTTGTCTGCCGATTATTTATTTATTATATAGTCCGTGGTCTTCAAAGACATACATTCACACACAAATCATAATTGTACGGTTTGTACACTTCCAAAGACGCTGGGCTTAATCGTCAAATTCAAATTCAAAAGTTTTTATTCAAAATATGTTCCACTGGAGAACACTTTTTGAAGGTCATACATGTGAGTTAAAATTTAATTTTTACTTCCTATTCTATGTACATTGCTTCGCAACGTGTTGATGCTGTAGAGGAGAAGAAGCGGCAGGAAACTCCCCAGCAACACGTCTAGCTAAATATTGTTTTTCCTTATATTCATACATACATACATAACTTCACGCCAGTTCTCTTGCGGGGTAGGCACGAACAACAGAGCGCCATTTAGGCCCATTCTTATACACCTCACTTGCTTCTTTGATATTCATAACTCTTGTCATGCACGCTCGTCTGTTCTTAAGGCTCCTGACATCACCCTCCGCTAGTACACGATCAATTTGACCATGGAAGGTGCGTCGTAGCCTTCCACGACTTCTGCATCCATCCACTTTTGCATTGTATATCTGTTTAGTCATTCTTTCATCATGAATTCTTTCCACATGCCCGAACCACCGGAGCATTCCTTTCCTTATCTTCACCCCGACACTCTCTTTCAGACCAACTCTCTTTCTTACTTCGTTATTACGAACGCGGTCCGCGAGCGTCACTCCGCAGATTTTGCGCAGTGCTCGCATCTCGACCGCGTTTACTCTACTTTCATGCTCTCTCTTCCATACCCAACTCTCGCTTCCATACGTGAGCGTAGGTACCAGCACCGCGTTGTGTATGGCAAGCTGGACTTTCTGGCTGAGGTTCTTAGCGCCTAGAAGTTTACCTAACGCTCCATTCAAACTATTCCCCAAATTTACTCTTCTTTCTATATCAGCGGTGTACCTTCCATCGCTGCTAAAAGCACATCCAAGATATACAAACTCATTCACTTGCTCCAGCATAACATCATCGACTATTATCCTTGCATTCGTTCTGGTTTCTTCTCTTTCAAACACCATAACCTTAACCTCATAACCTTATATTCATATTCTATTTATATCTCAAATTCTTTAACGACGTTAACGATAGACCCCGTTTGAAAGGTGTTTGCAAGCCAAGCCACGTTGAGTTGTTGTATGTTGTTTATCAAGGTTATATGATGACCTGAGACGCACAACTTGCAGTGCACAAGTGCCGCACGTGATGGTGATGTCAATACGTCTGTTTAAATATATTATTTGTTGCGTATTTATATGTAAAATACGCTGTACGAGCAATATTGGCTCACAGTTTTTGTTGCCATACTCCTCCGAAACGGCTTGACCGATTTTGATGAAATTTTTTGTGCTTATCCGGTATCTATGAGAATCGGCCAACATCTATTTTTCATCCCCCTAAATGTTAGGGGTAGTCCACCCCTAAATTTTTTATTTTATTTTTTAGACAAAATTTTTAATTTCTATTTTTTTATGATTTAGTATTAAAAAATACATACAACCCTAAATTTTCATCCTTCTACCACCAACCCCTATTTTTTAATAGCGATATAAGTACTCTAATAATTTTCTACTCTGTTTGTTCAAGTTGTTTCGAGTTTAGATTAACATTTGGTCCCGGTAGATGACGCTGCAATCGGGTTCTAGAATTTTATTTTTTAAAGGCAGGACAACGTCTGCCGGGTACAGCTAGTATATATATATATATATATTATTGCACGAGATCAGCAGACAGGCAGACGGCCCACTTGATGGAAAGCGGTTACCATCGCCTATGGACATTTGCAACACCAAAGGTGCTACAAATGCGCTGCTGCTCTCTTGAGAGAGACTGGAACCTGGTCACTAATGCCGGAACACAACTCAAGATTGTTATGGCGACATACTTTAGACCAGGGGTAGTAGCCATCCAGTCGGACAAATGCCCTACCACCTGGCTGTGGGTTGTTAAGTCGCCTCTTACGACAGGCCTCCCCAACGCAGGAAATTGTATTCTTTCTCCGTTCTTGCACGGATAAAAATATATGTGCATAAATAAACTCATATATGAGACATAGATATAAATTCTGCAAGCACTAGGGTAACACTACAACTAAAAAATAAATTGTCTTCTGTAAGTGTTGCTCTTTATTAAAAAAAAAATTATTGCCACGTCACACAGTATCTCAATTTAAAAAAGCCCAACAGAGGATAAAGTCATAGAGTATACCAAAAAAAAAAAATATGCAAGCAGATACTAAGAAACAACTGGGATAGTTGTTATATCATGTGACCTCTAAATAATCTATGCAAGCTCTCATTGACAATGATTTTTGTAATAATTAACAATCTATACATTAATACGTGAAGCAAAAACTTTGTACCCCTTTTTTACGAAATTGAAATTTCGCACACTTATAGTCTACTAGCTGTGCCTGCGACGTCATCTGCGTGGAATTTGTTTTCAAAAACCCCCCGATTTCGAAACATTCTTCATTAGTGCTCCGCTCCTATTGGTCTTAGCGTGATGATATATAGCCTATAGCCTTCCTCGATAAATGGGCTATCTAACACTGAAAAAAATTTTCAAATCAGACCAGTAGTTCCTGAGATTAGCGCGTTCAAACAAACAAACTCTTCAGCTTTATATATTAGTATAAGATATAGAGGAGAAAAGTCGTGGTAGCGTAATGGCTAGCGCACGCGTCCCAGACTCCGAGGGCGCGGGTTCGATCCTGGCCGGAACGCATGCACCTCTTAGTCAGTTTTCTGATCTAATGTGCATATTATTACAATTACCATGTGCTAACAACGGTGAAGGAAAACATCGTGATGCAACCTGCACATCGAGATAACCGATGTGTCAAACCTGCCAAGCCGCCTTGGACAAGGGTGGCGGGTATACTGTCTGTTCCCCCTATAATGGGAGGCCCGAGCTCAGCAGTGGGACACTAATGGGCTGATATTATTATTTTTTATTATAGAGGAGAAACGACGAATGCTAAAATTTATTTTTAAATTATACATAAAAAAATACATTAAATCAATTAAAAAAAAAACACTACACACACTAGCATGTATTTGACACACACGCATATATACTCTTTTGTTTATTATTCAAGTCAAATGAACAGCCTTGGCGAAAACTGTTATTATAGAAGTATATATAGTCTTTGACATTAAAAAAAATTTGTAAGGCATCTTTCTTGGGCAACACCAGTAGGAAATCGTTTCACTCCATATTCCGACAGGCTTAGACATTTCAAAATGTTACCCCTTGTCATCACGTAGAGATTTACTGGACTTGATGATTTTATTCAAAATTGTCAGAAATAAAGTTGATTGCCCGCAGCTCTTGGAGCTTTTAAACTTTGCTGCCCCCATTAGGATTCCGCGTTATTATATCAAGCCCTTTGTACCGCCATCACGCAAAACAGCTCTTGGTTTCGACTCGCCCATTCCTCGTTTATGCAGGTTATATAATAAAATGACAGTATAGACATACATCATGACTCCTTATTCACATTTAAGAAATACATTCACTCCGTATTAATAAATAATAATAATCGGCAGACAAACACACATATTGTATATCCCCAAATTAAGCAAGTTACGCTTGTGTTATGGGTAATATACAACGAACTACTCTGGGGCCGATCCCAGACACCCAGAGCTTAGTAAATAACGGAGAAAATACGTTTTCCGAAATTTACTATACCAGGAATCGAACCCGGAACCTCTGCGTTGCAGTGAGGTACGCCGGCAAAGGCTTAGCCCGCTCAACCACAGAGGCCGTCAAAATAAAATAAATAAAAGTTCAGACTAGCGTTTTACCCTGATTTTTTTTTGTTGCGTATTATCTTTATATTAAGCAAGCTATGTGTTAAGGTGGATTCCTGGTCTAGGAGAGCTACTACTTGGTAAAATAACTAAAAGAAAATTTGGATAAAATTAACTAATATATTGAAAAACCGAAACTTGACATAAGAGTGACATGTCTGTATAAAACTTATAAAACGAACTATATACTAAAGAGGATCGTTACAAACATGCCGCCCACCAAGGACTTCCCAAGTCCTTAATCACAAAATCTCAATACAGAACAATAATAATCCGAAAACAATAACTTGTCAACCAAGAACCTAACATTAATCACATAATACATAAGTAAAAATAAAATCTATGGGCTATTGGCAAAGTGCATAACTTAAACATCGCTACTCTTAAAACTAGAACCCCTACAACTTTTGTTATCTGAACCAGGGTGCTTCATTTTGACTATGCCAAGTAACCGCATGACAGGATAGAGTTCACACAAATCAATTATTCATCAATCAAAACATTACAACAATAACAATTAGGTTCAGGTTTAACTTGACTTCTCTTCTATCTCTCTCTAACATAAAGTATACTTGAAAGTATTTTCAGCAGAAATGCTGTACAGGCTTGTGCATAAACTGCAATATTCAATACATAAACACATTCATATACATAACATACATATAGCATCATTAAACTCGATAGCTCAATGTTTCTTTAGCCTTCAATCTTATAACTACTTAAACTTTTCAAGCTTCTCACTATCATAGAAATTGCTGATAACTCTATCAGCACAGTGTTTATGCTTGTAAATTAACCCTACTCCTAACTTCTCGAATATCATACATCTAATATAATACAGCATTATCTAAAACCGCCATTAAGACTACTTCTGAATAATTTACTTAAAATACACAACCGTGTAACAAACTAACACTACATTTGAAATTATACTCTGCTTCACTGTAATATATTTAATATATACTCTAAGCCACAATCAGTACAAAATATCTTTATTCATTATCATTAAGTCACTTAAAAGAACGTAATCTTGTACCACTCACACTTCTCTTTGCATATATATAGCAAGACATGTAACTTCTTCAAAAAAGGCTTTATATGGCAAAGAGGCAAACATACATAACTCTATCAATTACTCTAGCATTCTAGCACATCATATGTAAGATCTCTACACGTATTTTCAAACTCTTGCCGAAACCTCGTGAAAAACCATCTACACCAAACAACAAGCCATATTAATATTTTCAAAGATGAATATTTCTTCCTAACTATGAGTCTCTGAAGTACATAGCGATTACTAACAACCCTATGTAATTTCACAATCTTCTCCTCTACATTTGATTTAGGAATATCCACGTATATGTTAGTATACTGAACTTGCCATACCCATTCAGGATCATTCAACCACAACTTGTACTTTACAAATTCATAAGGGTTTAAATCGCGAGACACACAATAGCTTGATTTTGGAACCGATTCTACGCGTGACAACTCACTATTTACTACAGCAGCTGAAACGACGGATCTTGAATATACCGCAACTTCATAAACGTCATCAAATACGTTAGAAAACCAATATAAATCAATATCCATATTGATGTCATTAATTTGAATCCAATGATGCCTCGTGACTTGATGAAGAGCAGATAAGTCTTTTCTAAGTATAATCCATTCATCGCCAGTTACCTGTTCATTCCAAAATATTATATCACACCAAATCCACTGCATATAGATTTCTACTACATGACTATCAGGTTCATATCCACACTTCGAGTCATTCACGTAAAACCCATTCAGTACCTTGCATGCTGTGTGCTCATAATTCTGATTCTCATCTCTAGTCAACTGTCTACGACTTTTTATAGCTAATTGCAGCGCTAAGAAAATGCTAACCTCGACTTGTAACATAAATATCTCTGTGACTTCTTCATTATTGCTTAATATCCACAGTAATCGCTGATATTTGTTAGCATCATTACTCCCCACCTTGATTTGTCTACACATTTGTACAATATGTACAAAATTAGCCACAAAAAACACTAAGCTCTTACACACTCTCAATAATATGTGATACAAATCAACCTGTAACCATGCTTTAATTAGCGAGTTGTCATAAAAAGACCTCATATATGTCCCTATATAAGTTGCTTCTAACACTACATGAACCCTACTTACGGTTCTGTACTTACACATGATGGCATGGCGCGGCATGTACACGCAATTTAATAGATTGGTCTTCTCTGCATAATCTATAATCTTCACGATGCCACCTACTAAATAAACATAAATTGCTCTGATGTACACCTCCATCCCTCGCCAAAGAGAATTATTAAATGTCTTTTCTATATAATCTACACTCTGTAGAGCTACATCCTGTAAACTCCCATTCTGACATAGAGAACCTTCGTCCCGAAAGGGAAAACTAACAACATAGCGACTATCGCAATCCCTAGTTGTAGTGGATTTGACATAGTTTTCATACTTCTGCTTATCCTCTAATAAAATCTTACAAGGATGCTCACTCTCAATCTCACAAAAACTCTGAACTAATTTATTTATATTATTATTTACTATGTGCAAGCTTATAATGTTTTTAACATTATCTACTTCCGACTCTTCTACACGACCTGACAAAATCCATCCTAGCTCCGTATTTTGTGCACTAAGTGCGCCGGAAGGATGCTTAATCAAACCATTCGTCAAAATCTGCGCATATATTTCGGCACCGAGCAACAAATCAATCTTATTCGGAACACCAAAATGACTATCAGCTAGTGTCAAGTTTGACAGCTCTTGCCAATCATGAAACTCTACTCTCCTAGTTGGCAGATTTGATGACAAATGTTTTAACACATAAGCTTGTACATCACAACTAAATGATTTAGAACTAATGGACTGTATATTAAACTCTACTGAATACCTGATGGAAAGTGATTTCTCCCCTCCCAAGCCACTAACAGCTCCCTTCACTGAAGATTTACGGAGGCCCAACAATTGAGCACAGTGCTCCGTAATGAATGAGGCTTGAGACCCCTGGTCCAGTAACGCCCTTAGCATAAAACATTCACCTTTACTACCAAATACTTTAACAATAGCAGTAGCTAAGATTACATGACCAGGTACATAAAAATGGTTAGAAAACACTTGTTTTACCACTGTTGACGATTGTTCATCACTCTCACTCTGGTGTGACTCCGCTGGATTAGAAACTTCATTAGGCGGAGTACTCACACTTCCTTCCGGATGTATTAACGAATGATGACGTCGACCACACCGATTACATTTTGTACTGCGTTTACACCGGTACACCCGGTGATTATCTCCAAAACAGTTGAAACACAATCTCTGTTTTAATACAAAATTGTAACGGTTCCCGTAGCTCTCCGTACTAAATTTCTTGCATTGGTGAAGTAAATGATTTTCAGAACAAAAGGGACAAGAAACAGTGGTAACTTTAAACACATTCTTCTCTACAACAGTTCTCTCTTTCGATCTATTATCCTTCTTATGAGGTTCTAAAAATTCTAAACTTCTATACTTCGACTCTAAAAACTGCTTGAAGTCATTAATTGTTGGAAAGTTATCTGTGTACTCACTGATTCTTTGTTCCCACTGCTTTCTTGTTTCTATATCTAGTTTTAGTGCTATTAAATGAATTACAATTATATCCCACGAAGACACGTCGATACCCAGGCTATTTAGCGCATTTAAACAATCACTAGTTGTATCCAAAATCAGCTTTATACCACTCGAAGATTCCGCTGACAGCGCCCTCTGTCCAAGCAATCTAGTAAGTGTACAATTAGCAATGTATCGTTTGTTGCTATATCTCTTCTTTAACAACAGCCAACACGACTCATAATTTGCATCAGTTACAGGAATGTGCCTTAACAGCTGTTCCGCTTCGCCTGTCAAATGGCATTTCAAATAGTGTAACTTCTGTACATCTGCTAAAGTTGTATTCTTATGGATCAATGTCTCGAACAAATCATGAAAAGTCTGCCATTCCAAATACTGTCCTGAAAAACTAGGCAAAATGATCTTAGGCAACTTCAGAGGAGCATGATCTGCTTCTTTGGATATATTGGAACTCGTACTAGGATGTCCGATCTGCTTATATATAGACAGAGCTTCCTTCAAATCAATCTTGTATGACATATATATCTCTTCCACTCTGTCATAAATATTCTCCTTAAGGTACGGAACATCACTATTCTCAGCCTTGCTCACGATGTTATAATGATTAGCTTCGAATTGTGTCCATTGCTTTTCTAGTTGATCTAATCTTGTCTCTAAATACGCTAGTGTGACACGAACCTTAGATGACTTTTTGTAATTTGTGAATCCGCTACTAATCTTTCCTTGTAAATCATATTGTATTTTAATTGTACCTTCCATTGTGTATTTTGAGGACTTCTACCAAAACTCAGTTAAATATTAGTGAGCACAATACAATAATTATGTATGAAAAATCGACAAGAAAACTTCTAGTACATTTGCTCACTTTTGATAAAAATACACATATGCACCAAAACTTTTACTACACCACTGCCTATCCGGCTCCTAGGACCAAATGTTAAGGTGGATTCCTGGTCTAGGAGAGCTACTACTTGGTAAAATAACTAAAAGAAAATTTGGATAAAATTAACTAATATATTGCAAAACCGAAACTTGACATAAGAGTGACATGTCTGTATAAAACTTATAAAACGAACTATATACTAAAGAGGATCGTTACAAACACTATGTTTGCCTGTAAGAGACTGTACATTTAGCATAAGACCATTAACATGTATATTTAATTAAGCATATCAATGTATCAGTTGTTGGCAAACTTAATAAATTAAAAATATATATATATATATAAACATCTAATAATACGATGACACAGTCAATAAAAACAAGCAGCAAGTCAACTCTGCACGAAACCGCTCACCTAAGAGATTAAGCACTTCGCTGCGGAACGTGGGCAAGAAATTCGCCCTCAAGAAGAACCACGTGAAACGTTCGTTCTGGTCCACGGCCGCGTCGCCCCTTTGACGGCAGTACCTACAAATTAAAAAAAAACCCCGTAGATGTAACAAACATCCTTACTTTCTGTTGTTTAGTTCCTCAACCATAAGAATGTATTTAATCAAAAAATTCCAATGAAACCCAATGAAAATATCCACTGAACAATATCTCAAACTAATGTTAGTAGTGGTTTATTGAGCTCTGTTACTTTACATACATAACTTCACGCCAGTTCCCTTGCGGGGTAGGCACGAACAACAGAGCGCTATTAAGAGCCATTCTTACACACCTCACTCGCTTCTTTGACATTCATAACTCTTCTCATGCACGCTCGTCTGTTCTTAAGGCTCCTGACATCACCTTCTGCTAGTACACGACCAATTTGATCATGGAAGGTGTGTCGTGGCCTTCCACGACTTCTGCATCCAACCATCCTCTGTTACTTTAATTTTCTTAATACAGTCAAACCTGGATAAGTGAGAGCTCAAGGGACCGCGATCTCTTTCTCTCTTATAGAGGTTTCTCACTAAACCGAGTTTCTAGCTTACAGACTTACAGAAGGGGTCTGTCTCACTTATACGAGGTCTATAGAAATACGCAAATAATATGACGCAATTAAAAACAAAATACGTGTATGTATGGGTATTAAATATGTTTAATCTAAATAATATTATAATAACATTTACTTCTAAAAATCTGTTAATCGTATGTTTTTCAAGTTCATAAATTTGATCAAATATGGTTTGATCAACCGCCGCAAATTCATAAAATTTGTGAAGCGTCTCCAATGCCTTTAAAGCTTCTCGTTTTGTTGGAATTTTCTCCACCTCTCTATCCAAAATATGTAATTGGATGGCTTCATTTTTTTTTTAAATTTTTGGCACATTCAGCTTTTTGAATAGAATGAGTTCGCCGAACTATAATAACAAAACAATAAGACGCACATTACGTTTGAATTAAATAATACATGACTCATTTAAGAATGAGTCATGTATAGCGAAAGTTAAACGCGTTTAACTGTCGCTTGTAGAGGTATCGGCAAGTATTAATCTCACTTAAAGAGGTTCACGTGTGGAAAACGACTGTCACTTATACAGGTTTTAAGTTTCTCACTTATAGAGGTATTAGGAGGGCAAAATGGCAGGACCTGGTAAATACTCTCACTTAACAGAGTTTTTCGCTTACTCAGTTCTCACTTATTCAGGTTTACATACATACAAAACTTCACGCCAGTTCCCTTGCGGGGTAGGCACGGACAACAGAGCGCTATTTAGGCTTATTCTTACACACCTCACTTGCTTCTTTGACATTCATAGCTCTTGTCATGCATGCGCGTCTGTTCTTAAGGCTCCTGACATCACCTTCTGCTAGTACACGATCAATTTGATCATAGAAGGTGTGTCGTGGCCTTCCACGACTTCTGCATTCTTTCCACATGCCGGAACCACCGGATCATTCCTTTCCTTACCTTCACCCCGACACTCTCTTTCAGACCAACTCTCTTTCTTACTTCGGTATTACGAACGCGGTCCGCGAGCGTCACCACCGCGTTTACTCTACTCTCATGCTCTCTCTTCCATACCCAACTCTCGCTTCCATACGTGAGCGTAGGTACCAGCACCGCGTTGTGTACGGCGAGCTGGGCCTTCTGGCTGAGGTTCTTAGCGCCTAGAAGTTTACCTAACGCTCCATTCACACTATTCCCCAAATTCACTCTTCTTTCTATACCAGCGGTGTACCTTCCATCCCTGCTAAAAGCACATCCAAGATATACAAACTTATTCAGGTCTGACTGTAGAAAGTTCCTTATATTACTTTATTGTTAAGTTAGAAATTGGACACATTTATAATGCCTTTAGAAACAAATATCTCGGTATATTTTTCAAGTCGAATCCCTTTAACGCCTGTGTAGATAGTACCGCCGATATTATGCCGCCACCGCACTACTCTCTATGAATTACTACGTACAGGCGAGTGGAACTGCGACGGCAGGAGCGGTAGCGGCGTAGTGGCGACATGCTCGCGTCTATTTGACACAGGTTGGCAGCGTGGCGGCAGTGCAATGGCGCTGCCGCGTATACAAGTACTTATGCTTTATAAAGATATGACTAAGAACACGCCATACAATTACATACACTGAAAAATATCAATCTCTAGATGTATGACAGCCACCCTAATCAATTTTTGTTTTATAGAACCATATAGACTATCCTATAAAATACTAACCATAATACAGTGTAAACTCCATGTAACGTCACTCGATTTAACGACAAAGTCCCTTAAGCGTCCAAATCACTTCGCTTAGGTTGGTTTAGCTTGTATTACATACAATGATACACTCTATATAGCATTACTAACCACTCCCAATAACGACACCAATTAAGTAATAACAAGTTCCTTTTAAGGCCAAAATGAGTAAAAGCTGCGCAGCTGTGTACGTCCTTTTATGGCTTTACTATCCTAGCCCATAATAAACTCGACTGTCGGCATCATGAATACCGAAATTTCTAAGTACTTCCTTTATCACCAAAGTGCCTCAATATCGCAAGATATGAATAAAATGAGTAAAACAATACAACAAAATTACTGGTGCAGCAAAAGACGTCAGACAAAAATAACAGACTTCTCTCCATTTAAATGACAACTCTCTATAACGTCATAAAATGCACAGTCCCTTCAGTGTCGTTATATAGAGTTTACACTATATATACACTCAGTAATTTCTAATAAAAATAACTATAATATGTAAAGACAGACGGACGAATAGACATGACAAAAAATTCCATTTTTGCCAAAATAATTATGGCACTGTAAAAGTAAAATGTCGACTTACTCTGCCAAACGCTCGAGTGCGCCTGGATCCTGGCTGAGACTGGAACCCAGGACCGAGTCCAATTCTGTCGCTCTCTCCACTATTTCCGGTTCACTTACTACCTAAAAATACGAATGTTTAGTGTTACGGCGCAACACTGGTTCGGTAGCGCAGCACTAGCTTCGCGCCTGCGCCCCGATTTATTATTTTTTCATTTGTTTTTTCTTCTGGTTTTGCCTTAGCTATGGTAAACATGTTTTGCGAGTTGTATTGAACTCATATTTCTTTATAAAATATATTTTAATGTATATAATATAACTTTAATTGCTGATATTACCCATAAACATTCAGGAAGTTTTGTTTTGGTAAAATCCTTTTAGAAGTAATTATGTTACAACTAGCTGCGCCCCGCGGTTTCACCCGCGTGGTTATGAAGAATCGTTATATTTTAGATAATTCACACTATATCTTTATAAATTATAGGCTACGTGTTATTCTGATGTGTAAGTTATACACGTTGTATAAGTTGTAAAGTTTCATTAAAATCCATTAAGTAGTTTTTGCGTGAAAGAGTAACAAACATATATTCATACATACAAACTTTGGGAGGTGAAAGAAAAGAGAATACATAATAAAATTTCATGATAATCAATTTCTACCCGACACCCTAAAGAGAGATTAAACAAACAAACAATTTCAATTGCATATGTTATACATAAATCAATATGCAATAATATTTTCTTAGTTTTCGCGACTAGTATACAAAATAAAACTACGTTTTAACGATTTTAAGCGCGGTAATTTATTTGATTTTTATTATTCCGACGTTTCGGCCACTTTTTAGTAGTATTTAGTATCAATATGGAATAAATGAAAATAAAAACAATTCTATCATACCTGACTGACGTAAACGAACTTCTGTGTTCCAAGCTCTTGCGGGCACTTCTCAAACGTCACTAATTTGCCTCCAAACTGCGAAACACATTGATCATTATAATATAAATAACTAGGATATGCCCGCGACTTCACCCGCGCTCGACTTAATATTCCCGCAGAATTCCCAAACACACACACAAAGGTACTTCTTTTATCGCCAAGATGCCTCAATATCGCAAGACATTAATAAAATAAATAAAAAATACAACAAAATTACTGGTGCAGCAAAAGACGTCAGACAAAAATAACAGACTTCTCTCCATTTAACGACAACTCCGTATAACGCCACAAAATGGGCAGTCCCTTCAGTGTCGTTATATAGAGTTTATACTGTAATTAGCAAGATTAAACTGAGTAGTTCATGTACGTATCAAAATTTGTTAATACAGAAAACCTTCGGAGATGCATCTACGAACATGTTTAGGTTTTACTCCCCTCCAGCGGTTGAGCCTAGTTCCCGCTGCGATGGAGCCATGGGCTCTCGCCAGTGATGCGTCACCCTCATCCAACGGGGCAACATTATCGACGCACCACACACGGAAATTAAACCCCCACACACACATACCGAGAACTTGGCGGAGGCGGGTCTTTTGAGCCACCTCGGTGGCGCGGGCAGCTGCTGCGGCTGCACGTGGGCGGTCTGCGGGGCTCTGCTCACGGCCGGCAGCTGGCTGAACGAGTCCAGGCCACCGAACGAGTCCATTATGTTGCTCTGGTTGTGGGCATTCTGCAAACAACGCTATCATCATCATCATCGTCATCATCCCCTTATCATTACAAAATTGTAAAAATGCCGCGTCTGTACATTTGAGCTATTAAAAAAAACAACAACGACTGGAATAGACTATACGAACAACGGTTTTGTTGTCTGTTTGTTCAGTGCTTACATAAAACTTCGCAAAGTGAAAGTTATCACTTCAATAATACAATATCAGAAGTGTTACGGAGAGGTCAGGTAAGCATGTTGTTTGTCAGGATTGTCCCAAATGGAGATCTATAGTCTCCGCTTACACCCATGGGAAACAGGCGTGATATTATGTATGGTAGAAACGTACGGTCTCAGGCCGGGAGCCGCCGAGCAGCGAGTGCACCGCCACCTGCTGGTCGAAGGAGGCCGTCGCCAGCAGCGCGGGGTTCCGCGGGCACCAGCTCACCTCGAACACCCACTGCTGCTGCTGACTTATCTCCGCGAGCAGCTCACCACCCTGAAATAGCAAAAAACAATCTATACTTGTATCTTCTTTTTACAGCCAGACAGGCAGACGGCCCACTTGATGGAAAGCGGTTACCATCACCTATGGATACTTGCAACACCAAAGGTACTACTGCTCTCTAAAGGGAGCCTGGATCCTGGCCACTAATGCAGGAACACAACTCAAGGTTATTATGGCGGCATACTCTAAACCAGGTGTAGTGGAACACTTACAAGCCAATAGATGGCGCTGTGCAATAATTGATGTCACAAACGTTTCCCGAACATCAAACATTTGACATTCAAAACCAAAAAAATGAGAAAAATAACTTTACTTTTAAATTTAATTTGATTTCTGAACGACTTTTAAATTTAATTGATTTCTAAACGACGGGACGAACATCAAATGTTTGACAGGTAGGAATAGTTTCTAAGGGAAAGCGAAATTGTTGTTTTTACTATATTCCAGGGTTTTTTTTTCATATTTACTGACCTTTTAAACCTTCCCCGGACTTCCACAAATAATTCAAAGGCAAAATTAGCCAAATCAGTGCAGCCGTTCTCTAATTTTAGCAAGACTAACGAACAGCAATTGATTTTTATATATATAGATACATATTACTTCTAAAACACCAAAAACTTAGTAAACATCAAAAATTCACAGAGACTGAATTGAGAATTTTTTTTTGTAATATTGAACATGTACACATTGTAGACAGTAAATAAATAAATAACTTACAGGTTTAGTGTTGTTGGGATTCCAGCAGAGGACTCTGCCGTCCTTGCCAGCAGACAAGAGAAGGTCCGGATCATGTTTACTCCACGACACTGACATCACCCCCTTATTGTGACCCTCCAAAGTCGCCAACGGTGATGCTGCTAATCTAAAAAGTCATAGGGTTAGTCAAATACTAAATACATACATATATAGCTTCACGCCAGTTCCCTTGCGGGGTAGGCACGAGCAACAGAGCGCCATTCAGGCTTGTTCTTACACACCTCACTCGCTTCTTTGACATTCATAGCTTTTGTCATGCACGCTCGGCTGATCTTAAGGCTCCTGACATCACCCTCTGCTAGTACACGATCAATTTGATCATGGAAGGTGTGTCGTGGCCTTCCACCACTTCTGCATCCATCCACTTTTGCATTGTATATCTGTTTTGTCATTCTTTCATCGTGCATTCTTTCCATTTGCCCGAACCTAAATAAATACCTCATAATATAATAATAATAACAGTCCATAAATGTCTTAGGTGAGTAGCGACACCTCATATCCGACTCCGAAGGGCCAAGGCAAGCCACCCGCCTCGGTGCTTTCCTCATCCAGCCGGCACGGAGTGCAGATCGCTAGAGCTAAGACTCACGCTCCAGGGGTGGAAGTGATAAATGGCATCACGTCAGAAGTAGCTTCGGTGAACCTGCAGCTCACCTCTCTACACCCCTTAGCCACTCACACCCATGTTACCCCTTGCCAATCTTGTATGGCATTTTTAGTGTCCCATTTTTTCCATGTTCCTTGAACATTGCAACTGGCAGACGCCATAGTTCCCATAGTCCTCGATCTGTAACTCCACTAGCAAGTCATTGTAATAGCCCGGTAACTTTTGTTCTCATTCCCTAAAACAGTGCTACACTGACCGGGGCCTGTCTTTGGGTGCACTTTTAAATAGTGTAGACAGGGATAATCACCGGTCAGTGTCACGCCACCAAGCGATTTCAACGCTTAAGGGACTTTGTCGTTAAATAGAGTGACGTTACATGGAGTGTACACTGTATTTACTAGTACAATATATATATATATTATAGTCATTTGTAGGAAATGTGGTGTACAATATATTGAATTTTATTATTAAAAATGTATGTATAAATATTTCTGCAACCATGTATTGTCGCTTTCCTAGCAAATAAATTCTTTCTTTCTTTCTTTACAACTTGCAAGTGTTGCAAGGAATGAATCTGAAATGTATTATTAGTACATACATACATACATAACTTCACACAAGTTCCCTTGCGGGGTAGGCACGAACAACAGAGCGCCATTTAGGCTTATTCTTACACACCTCACTTGCCTCTTTGACATTCATAACTCTTGTCATGCAAGCTCGTCTGTTCTTAAGGCTCCTGACATCACCCTCCGCTAGTACACGATCAATCTGATCATGGAAGGTGTGTCGTAGCCTTCCACGACTTCTGCATCCATCCACTTTTGCATTGTATATCTGTTTAGTCATTCTTTCATGATGCATTCTTTCCACATGCCCATGTATTATTACTGGAACATTTTATAAGTTTAAAGTGGGAATAACGTACCTGAGGTCCCACAACTGCACCACCGGCACTTGGTCGTCCTCGGACGCGATGCACACCTGCGTCGCCACCGACGGGTGCCACGCCAACGAGCGCCACCTCGTGCGCGATTGGGAGTCGCTGACAAACAGACATCGAGCTCTTATTCGAATGTTATATCTATAATTGTTCGCTCCATCAATTTTACTGTCTACCCTCTTTTTGTTTTAGTCGACGGCCATTGTAGAGCAGGGTAAGGGCAATTATCCTGGACACTTGTGTCAACGTTTGACGAGAACCACACCGCGTTGTAATTACTAGCCGTGCAAAGAGCATTTACTATACTTAAAACTTTGTATGAAGTATTAGCTCAATAGTGGAATTCAGAGCCAGGAGAGGGCGGATCTCAAGGTTGGTGGACCTTCTACTTTCTAGTGCAAGGATGTAGGTCATACCTTTTTTTTTTATATTGCAGGAGATCAGCAGACAGGCAGACGCCCCACTTGATGGAAAGCGGTTACCAACGCCTATGGCCATTTGCAACATCAAAGGTGCTACAAATGCGCTGCTGCTCTCTTAAAGGAGACTGGAACCTGGTCACTAAGGCCGGAACACAACTCAAGGTTGTTATGGCGGCATACTTTAGACCAGGGGTGGTAGCCATCCAGTCGGGCAAGTGCCCTACCACCTGGCTGTGGGTTGTTAAGTCGCCTCTTACGACAGGCCGCCCCAACGCAGGAAATTGTATTCTTCCTCCGTTCCTGCACGGATAAATAATATAAATATAGATAAATAATCTCCTCCATGCAGTCCACAATTACCGAACCAGAACATCACCCATGGGTATAGCCTACGGGTAAGATATGCTGGTCGCACCCCACAATAATATTATAAACTTCTAAGCGTGACGTGTCTGTACACAGAAAGCTATTAAATAAAAACAACTGGAATAGACTATATAAACAATGGAGAACATGATGCAATTTTTTTAGATTTCTTGTCTGTTTGCTCCGGATTCACATAAAAACTACTGGGCCGATTCCGATGCAGTTTTCAATTCGATGCATTACTAAAATACTATTGAATATCACAAATTCATAGTTTAAAGAGGCAAGTCCGATTTATGTCATTAATTCAAAAAGTTAAACTTCATAATGTAATCATGTTTAACTTACCTTAGTTTCATAATTGGCTCGTTCTTCCTCAAGTCCCAAACGACGCATCTGGACGCAAATGTGGAGCCAAGAATGTGTTGCACCTGTGTAACCAAATAATCAATCAATGCATCATTTTTTTATTTATTGCGCGAGTTCAGCAGACAGGCAGACGAGCCCACCTGATGTAAAGCGGTAACCATCGCCTATAGACATTTTCAACACCAAACGTGCTACAAATGTGCTGCTGCTGTCTCAAGGGAGACTGGAACCAGGCCACTAATGCCGGAACATACTTTAGACCAGGGGTTGTAGCCATCCAGTCAGGCAAATACATTACCACCTGGATTACCATTTGACGTGATAGGGCCATGCTAGAGTCATTATCTTGATAACAACTCTTGGGGATAGCTTAATCCGTGTAATACCATGCAACCACAGAATATCCGCTTGAAACAGTTAGCCTTTGCGCTAATTGTGTTTTCCTAGCCCTCATACCCCATCTTAAAGCTGACAACGCATTGGCTTGAACTCTGATGTTATGAATGTTTGCAGATGATGGTAACCACTTTCAAATTCAAATTCAAAAGTTTTTATTCAAAATAAGTTCCACTGGAAAACACTTTTTGAAGGTCGTAAGTAGCATAGAATTTAAGTCTAAGAATTAGCTGTCGATCAGCGAAACTTTTACATAAATCTATCGCATTATCCGGGATAAAAAGTATCTCTTGGCCACCCTCGGTATTAAAATTACATATGTACCGAGTTTCAGCCAAATCGGTCCAATAGTCTTTCCATAAAATAACAAACAGAAAGACATATATTTTTATCCTGGAAACTATCCCATTTTTCAGGATAAAAAGTATCCTATGTTCATCCTCGGCATCGAAAATATGTATAAACTGAGTTTCAGCCAAATCGGTCAAGTAGTTTTTCCGTGAAAACGGAACAGAGAGACAGACAGAGTTACTTTCGCATTTATAATATTAATAGGGATATATTTAATCATACCTCACACTAAGCAATACAGTACTGCCTGCAAACAAAGAATATTATTAAAAAGAAGTGAATTATTGCCAATAATACTAGGTGTATGTGGGTAACATTAGAGCTATAATCAAAATAATGATTCCAGCATTTCTCCACCATATCAATAGTCATGCCACGACACACCTTCCATGATCAAATTGATCGTGTACTAGCAGAAGGTGATGTCAGGAGCCTTAAGAACAGACGAGCTTGCATGACAAGAGTTATGAATGTCAAAGAGGCAAGTGAGGTGTGTAAGAATAAGCCTAAATGGCACTCTGTTGTTCGTGCCTACCCCGCGAGGGAACTGGCGTGAAGTTATGTATGTATGTATGTATGTATGTATCAATAGTCATAAATAATAAAAAGATTCTTTTCATTGTAATTTTACATTTTTTTTTTGAGAACTCAGAAAATCAAACCTGCTGATTCCAAGCCAACCCTTGTACATGGTCATAGGGTTGATTCCTATTGCCAGGTGCCATTGGCTGGCTTGTGTTGTTCAGGTCCCATATAAATATTTCACTTTCCGATGCACCCGATGCCAATAGATTCCTCTGATATGGATTGATGTCCAGTGCTGACACATGGCCTGTTAAGAAGATATTATATTTAATATATATATTAATAAGAAATCCAAACAACAGATAAGTTAATCTTTATTTAGTCTCTAATAGCATCTATATCTTTTCATCATGGCTACATTTCAGAAGAGACTCACAACAATCACATTCATGACCACGATTTTTCCTGTTCCACTTGCTTGAGGACGTTACAGTTATAAACTCTAGTGGAACGGATTATGGGGCATTGATGTCATAAACGATGAAATACGCAAATATCATTGGTTGATATGAAAAGCGCGCCTTTTTCAATGTCAATCGATAGAGAGAATTAATACTCTGTGGTCAACGCCCACTTCGATCCATCTCTAGATATGGGTCGTTGTGAGCGCTGTGTGATCGACAATGATCACGTCATTAGTGACGTTTTCGCCACGACCATAACGACCGTGATTGTCATGTGGAACGGTTGAGGGACCATTTTGGGCATTGTGAGCCACTAGCGGAACACATCCTATATTTTCAATTGCATTATGTTGGCTCTACACACCCACCGAGACATACCGTTTTTTATCCGTGCAGGAACGGAGAAAGAATACAATTTCCTACGGCCGGGGGGCCTGTCGTAAGAGGCGACTAAACAACCCACAGCCAGGTGGTAGGGCATTTGCCCGACTGGATGGCTACCACCCCTGGTCTAGAGCATGCCGCCATAACAACTTTGAGTTGTGTTCCGGCATTAGTGATCAGGTTCCAGATTCACTTAAGAGAGCAGCAGCACATTTGTAGCACCTTTGATGTTGCAAATGTCCATAGGCGATGGTAACTGCTTTCCATCCAGTGGGCCGTCTGCCTGTCTGCTGAACTGCTGCAATAAAAAAAAAATACCGAGACAGGTCAAGAGCAAATGTGTTCGTGGCGATCTTGACCCATCTCACTGTCAAACGGTCTTGTCAGTTCGCAAGTGAGGTGCAATGAACTGCATCACCATTGCAATCAACACATCAAGTGTGTGAGTGTGGACATGTGTACAGTCACCAAGTCTCTCCCGCTCGAGACTCCTGGCGATAAGCTCTCGAAAAGTGTGTACAGTCAGCATTATAGATGAAAACTATTTTCTATAATAAAAATAAATGATAAAAGAATTTTTACTGTCCCCAAAAATATAACAAATTTTGCCTTAAAATTAAGACTAAATACTAACACCTAGACTAGGCCGAGCCTGTATCCTAGGTGTTAGTTGCTTCCAGTGACGTAATAACTAAATTTTATAACAAATTAAATGTTCTACATTACAAATAAAAATTACACCAAAAAATTGGAGGTAGGTGAGGTAGGTCTTTATCTTTTCCAGTTAAAAAAAATCTTAATTTAGCATCACCCTAGTCCAAGGGACATTGTTGACTGTTTCACTAATTACTAATTGGTATTACATTTATTTATTTTTGCTCCACCTACATCGCCAGATTAGTTAAGAATTTCATTTAGGCTAGGTTGCCTGGAAGGGATTGCTTTTAGCAATAAGGCCGCCTGTTGTTTTGCCAAGAAGTATTGTAGTTATGCATTTTGTTATTTGTTTATTTTGTTCAGCAATAGAGTGTTGTCTAATCTAATCTAACTGGGTAGAATATTGAGAATAAGAAGCTAATTTCGAAAATATCCTTGTGTAACTATTTACTCTAGTCCGGGAGTTACTGGGAAACAAGTCTTACCCCCAGTTACATATACTTGTGTTTTGCACGATTCATGGTTATTTTGGAGATACCAAAAAGTATATGTTTAATAAAACATATTTTATTTATAAGAATAAAAACAGTTAAAAGGTCACATGTGCAACAAATAATGTTATTAATGTTATGTGAATAGACTATTCTACTAACCCAATATTATGATATCATTAAACAGATGGTTGACTACAACACATACTCAGAATATTATTAATAAGTTACATTAACATATCTACAAACAGAAGCTTCTATGTCACAATACACACATTTAGATAAAAAATATCACATGTTATTAACCCCAAGTCATTTTCATGACAAATATGTTGCCAACATTTATTCCCTATTATAATTTGAAGGCCTCTGTAGTTGCGCTGGCTAAGCAACCTTGCCAGCCTACCTCACTGCAATGCAGAGGCTCCGGGTTAGATTCCTGATATGGTAAATTTCAGAAATTAATTTTCTCTGTTATGTACTATGATCTGGGTATCTGGGATCGGCCCTAGAGTAAGTCCATTGTGTATTACCCATAATACAAGCATAAGTTGCTTAATTTGGGGATATACAGTGTATGTGTTTGTTTGCCGATTATTATTATATACCAAGGGCTTCATAACAAATGGGCGTACAGACAAAAGTGCAGTTTTACACAAGGGACAAAATTGTGAATAAAACAAAACTAGTTGATTGCATAAGGCTGAAATTTGGAATACCCTATTTTTTAGGTACACTTGCATACTGGTATAACTTTCTAAATTATAACATGCATAGTTTTTAGTAAACAACAACAAAAATTGCATATTTGCATTTATGCCTGTAAGTTATGAATCCCTCGATATATTGATTGATATTATTCACTTGATAAAATTATCAAAAGTATTAACCAGATCATGATCATTGTCCTATATTAATTATATTCTATTTACTTCTTATTTAAGAAGTAGTAATGTAAGGAAATAACATCATTTGTTGAGGTAAAAAGTATCCTACGTTTCAACCAGGGATATAACCTACCTATTTGTTGAGTTTCACTTAAATTTGTTCACTAGATGCTCTGAATTGTGGCAATTAATATCAACTTCAATTAGTACTTTATTACTCTTTTTTTTATTGCAGGAGTTCAGCAGACAGGCAGACGACCCACTGGATGGAAAGTGGTTACCATCGCCTATGGTCATTTGCAACACCAAAGGTGCTACAAATGCGGTGCTGCACTCTTAAGGGAGACTGGAACCTGATCACTAATACTGGAACACAACACAAGGTTGTTATGGCGGCATAATCTAGACCAGGGGTGGTCACCATCCAGTCAAGCAAATACCCTACCACCTGGCTGTGGATTGTTTCGTCGCCTCTTACGTCAGGCCGCTCGGCCGCAGGAAATTGTATTCTTTCTCCGTTCCTGCACTGGTAAATAATCATACTCTATTTTGAAATACAATAGTCAAATTCACTCACCATTGTGTTTAGTGCTGCTCCCCATTAAAGCATCACTTGCATTTTTGAGTAGTCTCTCTGAATTGTAGAACTGTAGTAGACCTCCATCACATCCCCCAACTATTATACCCGCTCCTGACCACACTAACTTCTGAAATCTATCAATTAGACATTTGATAGGATTTTTTTTTTAAATTCATATCTGTGCAGAGTCACTATAGGAATACCAGTTTAGCTTAACGGGCATACATAAAAGCACCATTTAAAAAAATTCTCTTATAAGGCAAAGAGTGCTGGCCAACCCTAGCCTTGCATACCCTACAGTTTGACATAACCAAAAGACATTGAGGTATATATTATAGCATAGTGCAGGCTGACTATATATACAGCATATTTATCCAAAGACTGAAAATTAGTGCTGTGTAATTAAAGTACAGCATTTACTGAGCTGGTATCATCTTTACAGTTTATCAGAACATTTTCTGAATAATTTATTTTTGGTAATTATTATGAAATGTTCATCTGCAGTAGTAAAATACTATAACAAAATCTATAAAAGCTTTAATGAGAAAACTCATTAATTAACAACAACTTGTACTCTATATTTCAAATTGCTTTGCTGTATTTTTAGAATGTTTTATGGAAAAGATATAAATATATAAAATTGTAGAATGAATTCCATGTTAATACAATTTACATATTTCATCATCATAAACAAGATCCAAGACAATAGGAAACATACATGAAGGCTGGATACACTACTTTAATTTTATGACACTAAAAAATTATCAGTCTGACAACCTAGTAATTCCTCAACACTACCTATATAAATAACTACTAGTTTAAAAATGAACTCACTTGTGCTGTGTCTGAAGACTTGATTTTAACTCCAAATCAAGTCCAGGGTCTTCTAAATTTAAAGAATACAGCTCTAAATACGAGCTGGAACTAAATGAGTCGTCGACTTGCTGAGCGGCGGAACCGGCCGCGATAGACGCCGGATAATGCTCAGTTGGTGACCAGCACACGTTCACCGTCCTCTTCAACTCCTTGATCTTCATCTTTACAACACTTTTCACTATAAAAACACAGGAAACCTAAATTATCACCGTAAAACACGATCCAACTCAAATAATTATGTCACTAGTTTCTATCACTTTTCACTAAATAAATAAACCACGTGGTGCTCTTAGAAGAAGCTGCAAGGATGGTTTATGATTAAATTGAGGCTGTAAATGCAAAATTGGCAATGTTTCAGTTGAAAATAAATATATTTACCATAAAAACACCAACTTGGCACTTCCAACGTGGCTGACGTAAATATTTCCAATTTGACAGATCCCTAAATGACATTCGTTCGGAAACGCGAAATCATACGACACGTCACATGCATAGTTCTTGCAAAGACTTGACGTGTCGTAATGATTAAAAAATCGCTTGATTTTTTGTGGACTACGGTTACTTACTCTTACACATGATCTTTCAATAAATATGTATATTTAATTGAATTAAACCATTAATCGTCTAAAGACTGCACTGATTATTGTTTAAAAATATTATAACATTGTAAAATATTGTTACCTTGACGACATGAAAATCAATAATTGATTTTTTGTTAAATATTATTGAAACAGTTGGTAATATCGTGACTAGAAAATTAAATTACATGTTTTAAATACAAAACCTAAAAGAAAGTAAGAGTTTCGATCTATTATAGGAATCGCAACAATACTGGCCATATTTCTGAAATGGTAGAAGAAAAAGAAAAAACTTCATGCGGATAAATTTAAAAAAATAAACCAGAATGCGCAAATGCTGAAATAATTTATTTTATATAATACCTAGAATTTGTCTAGACTATTATTACTTTAAAAAGCAAGGTAAATAAAAACAAGGTCCTAGGTATTTGTTGTTTTAAATTTTCTCACAATATTTTTGCGTGTAGATCTTCGTCAAAATGCCATTTGTAATATCAAGAGATGAATGGAACCGCATCGGGAATTGGACGAACCATGATAAAGAAGATCCAGAGGTCGTTAGAATACGGGAATATGTCAAATACTTGGATACTGAGAGCTCGAAAATGACCAAAACTTGGCCTAATTCTTTAGAGGTTTGCATAATTACAGTCAATTTTAATAATAAATTTATTCGGTTATTCCGACACAGTTTTCACGAAAACGCTAGCTTGCATTCTTTTCAAATGCTGCGATATTTTGTGTCCCGGGAATGCCGCGGGAAATTTTCCCAGGTATGGTACAAATTAGTTAGGTTGCATAATTATATATTATGTACTTGATTTCCATACGATTTCACTAGAACGATAGCTTTAGTATCGCATCACTTGAAAAAGTTCAAGTGATGCGATACGTTACCTATATTTCGAGAATCCCGCAGGAATTTTCCCGGGAGTGTTTTAAAGTGCGTAGTACTATACTCGTACATGAAAGTTAGCTGATTCGGATCGGATTGATACTAAAACAATATGATCCGGGACATTCTATATTTTCCGGGAATTCCTAACTTTATAACCTTGATCGATATGAAAGTTTTTATATTTATTAGACATTTTTAGTACAGATGTAGTTATGTATAAGCCGTGCGCGGAAGGTTTGCCGATGACTACTTACTATTATTGTATTGTATTACTTACTATTTACTATATGGAAGCGAGAGTTGGGTATGGAAGAGAGAGCATGAAAGTAGAGTAAACGCGGTCGAGATGCGAGCACTGCGCAAAAGCTGCGGAGTGACGCTCGCGGACCGCGTTCATAATACCGAAGCAAGAGAGTTGGTCTGAAAGAGAGTGTCGGGGTGAAGGTAAGGAAAGGAATGCTCCGGTGGTTCGGGCATGTGGAAAGAATGCATGATGAAAGAATGACTAAACAGATATACAATGCAAAAGTGGATGGATGCTGAAGTCGTGGAAGAACACAACACACCGTCCATGATCAAATTGATCGTGTACTAGCAGAAGGTGATGTCAGGAGCCTTAAGAACAGACGAGCGTGCATGACAAGAGCTATGAATGTCAAAGAAGCAAGTGAGGTGTGTAAGAATAAGCCGAAGGTCTGTTGTTCCTGCCTACCCCGCAAGGGAACTGGCGTGAAGTTATGTATGTATGTATGAAATATATACAATAATAAATTTATTGCAACAACTATTAATATAACCTTTTTTGTCAACCCTACTGAACATCGACGCGTGACATCATGAGGCTATCGGTAAACCTTCAGTGCACGGGTAGTACGACTTTTTTTTTGAGGCAGGGGGAAATACATTTCGTATATTACCGGGTTCTTTACTGGGATTAGACCAAAGCAATGAGAGTTATCCACTGAAGATAGCGCAGATAACAGAGTCGATTGCCGGCATGTGTGGGGACTCAGCAAGGTACCCCACCTCTCTATGTGGAGAGCTAACCCATATAACCCAATACCCCACTAAAGCCACCTTCCTCCCATGTGCCCCGCGCTGATGGTAGGAAGAGCGTGAAACTTATAACGTAGTTACGCCCACGCTGATCCTGCGCATCAGTGCTTGAGAATGTCCCGGGAAGCAGGGCAGACTCTCTTCGTCAGCAGGGGTTGGATCCACTGCTCCTCAGGTGCCAGAGAACGCCACGGGTAGTATGCCTTTTAATACATACATACATACATACATTACTTTACGCCAGTTCCCTTGCGGGGTAGGCACGAACAACAGAGCGCCATTCAGGCTTATTCTTACACACCTCACTTGCTTCTTTGACATTCATAACTCTTGTCATGCACGCTCGTCTGTTCTTAAGGCTCCTGACATCACCTTCTACTAGTACACGATCAATACGATGCCTTTAATACCATTACGTATCCAGGATTTTACGGGAATCTTCGGTATTCAGCCATAGTATGCCGCCATAACAACCTCGAGTTGTGTTCCGGCATTAGTGACCAGGTTCTAGTCTCTCTTAAGAGAGCAGCAGCGCATTTGTAGCACTTGGTGTTGCAAATGTCCATAGGCGATGGTAACTGCTTTCCATCAAGTGGGACGTCTGCCTGTCTGCTGAACTCATGCAATATTTTTTTTTAAATCATGTGTTTTCATACTAAAAAAATCCGTTGCCTTGCTGAAAATACTCTTTAATTTTAAAATAGTCCGAGACTGAATGAATGACTATTTTGCCAGTGTTTAAAATATATATATACTGAATATGTTTTACCTGAATTTCTGTATATAATTATATAATAATATGCTAAAGTTCTCCGCCCTCCCATACCGCCGCCTCACCGCTGACGCCTGCTTGACATTAAAAGTGTGGCGGCGGCGCTGTCGCGAAACAGTAGGTACGTCTGTTACAGAATGTAAATAAGCGCAATGAAGAACTACGCCGTGCAAGAATAGAAGTGGCCGAACAAGCGAACACTAAGTTCTATAAGCGGTACTTAAAACGCCAAAGAGAGGAGCAGCAGCGACTCATGTACAGCGCCAGGGATACAGTATTCAAGAACAAAGACGCACCTAAATTGTTTTTGAGGCATGTTTTTTTTTCTAACTCTGTCGTAAGGTGGACTGGGGCACCCGTTTACTAGCTCAGGGCCGTCTTTACCCGGGAGTGCAAGGAGTGCGTGGCGCCTGAGTGTAGGAACCTTATTAGCGCGAGTCGATCACCTTTCGTATAGGTACCATGTCTGAACTGCTAGTTTCCAAAATGACGACAAATATCCTATAATCCTATCCTATCCTATAAATATTATAAACGCGAAAGTTTGTAAGAATGTATGTATGGATTAATGGATGTATGTTTGTTACTCTTTCACGCACAAACTACCGAATGGATTTTAATGAAACTTTACAGTAATATAGCTTGCACATCAGAATAACGCATGGGCTATAATATATAAAGATCACTATCACTATGCGGGTGAAGCCGCGGGCGCAGCTAGTACGTAATAACATAAAATGTAAGTAATATCTTGTGCAGCTTTTAAGTATTAGTCTTGTCGAATTGCAATGTCCAAGTCTTTAGATCTTATTTCTACAACGATTATTATATCCCTGCGGGAACGGAGAAAGAACATAATTCCATGCGGCCAGGCGGCCTGTCGTAAGAGGCGACAAATCAACCCACAGCCAAGTGCTAGGGTATTTGCCCGTTTCGATGACTACCACCCCTGGTCTAGAGTATACCGCCATAAAAACTTTGAGTTGTCTTGAGTTGTCAGTCTCTTAGCGATCAGTAGCACATTGTTAACCCTTTTGTGTTACGAATGTCCATAGGCGATGGTAACCGCTTTCCATCAGGTGGGCTGTCTGCTGAACTCATGCTATAAAAAAGATTAAATTGATGCTCTAAAAAAACCATGAAACAAATAAAAAAAAACTTTTATTATTGTCGCCTTGGCATGGGGCGCAGGTTGATTTTTGGACCCCGGTGCGCAGCGCCCAATATACTTAAGACAGCCTTGTACCAGCTCAATCTCCTGGACCATATTTAACGTCGAGTCGTCCATGTAGTCAACGAGCCTTCGCATCTATGCGTATTATAAAATTCTTTTCGAGACCGGCGGAACCATGGCGCCAGTAACCTCTTTCCATCAGGTGGGCTGTTATCCCGTCTGCTCTATTCCACCAAGGAGAAAGTACCTCTAGCATGCAAGAGGAAAACCTGAGTGATCCCGATGTATGCAATTATAAATAAATATACAATTATGGGAGCTGCATACGTCTTGTCATTGCAGCGGACAGTCAGTGCAACGCGGGAGCGCACATATTAATAGTTGCTCTATCTCGCTCGCACATCATCCGTCCCAGTCACACACTGTGCTATACATTGTACTAGCAGTACGACTTGTTAATATTTGTACTTAAGGTTACCACTTCCACTAATCACTTGAGTTCACATCAGCACTCGACAGTTAATACTACTCTCTCTGCTATCTGAAGTATCATTTAACCTCTACCTCTCGCTGCTACACAATTAACAATGCAATTCGATTCAATTGACATTTGAACTGTGAACACGAATTCTAGAAAAGAAATTCTAAGCATTTTAAAGATCCAGAAGTCCAAAATTAAATGCATAAATAACTAATTATACTATCATCTAGTTACCTATTATCCTTTGCGTATTCTTACAATAATATACCGCGTAATGACAGTTTAGCAGGGATGGAAGGTACACCGCTGATATAGAAAGAATAGTAAATTTGGGGAATAGTTTGAATGGAGCGTTAGGTAAACTTCTAGGCGCTAAGAACCTCAGCCAGAAGGCCCAGCTTGCCGTACACAACGCGGTGCTGGCACCTACGCTCACGTATGGAAGCGAGAGTTGGGTATGGAAGAGAGAGCATGAGAGTAGAGTAAACGCGGTCGAGATGCGAGCACTGCGCAAAATCTGCTGAGTGACGCTGGCGGACCGCGTTCGTAATACCGAAGTAAGAAAGACAGTTGCTCTGAAAGAGAGTGTCGGGGTGAAGGTAAGGAAAGGAATGCTCCGGTGGTTCCGGCATGTGGAAAGAATGCATGATGAAAGAATGACTAAACAGATATACAATGCAAAAGTGGATGGATGCAGAAGTCGTGGAAGGCCACGACAGACCTTCCATGATCAAATTGATCGTGTACTAGCAGAGGGTGATGTCAGGAGCCTTAAGAACAGACGAGCGTGCATGACAAGAGTTATGAATGTCAAAGAAGCAAGTGAGGTGTGTAAGAATAACCCTAAATGGCGCTCTGTTGTTCGTGCCTACCCCGCAAGGGAACTGGCGTGAAGTTATGTATGTATGTAATGACAGTGAAGCCAATGCGATGATACTTGCTCATTGAGATAATCGATGTGTAAAACCCATCAATCCGTTTTGCAGTAACATGTCGGATACACTGCCCATTAGCCGGTACCCCTTGAAATGGGGAGGCTTGAGCTCAGCGGTGGAAAATTAAATGCCTGATGTTATTTTCGATCTTATCACCAAGAAGATGTAGTAGCTAGCGAAGTCTTTTTGTTGATAGATCCACTTCTTTTCTAAATTACAGTGCCGTAATAGAAACCGCAATTCAAAAAGAGCGTACAGAACAAATTAAATTTTTGAATGAGCAGCGTCGTCAGCAAGCCGAGCAGAAGCGTAAAGATGACGACGAGATCATCAGAAAGGCTAAGGAATGGGAAGCTCTGTTAGACTTGAAGAAGAAAAGACGGTTTGAAGCGAATAAACAACACCAAAAGGATATTGTTGACCAGTGAGTGTAGTTTTCAAGGCATATATTCACTAATAAACATATGTTTATAAACACTAAACAGTCATTCGCAAAGAAATTATTCGTGTTTCTGAAACATTTAAAACTGTTGCCTCAACAGCTATAAATACCAAAATCTCCCAAACGTTGTTTCTGTAAACATTTACGTGGTTATAATAACACTACGTTTCGACGGTTTTGAGCGCGGTAATTTTATTTGATTTTGGTTTTTCCGACGTTTCAGCCACTTTTCCACCAAACCAGCTGCCAGATCTCAAGACACTGTGAGCTCTTTCTGCGTACAACGGAACACAAACCAACTTGACTGATAATTACTTTTATTTTTCCTTCCACCCATTTTAATATTATATAAAATTATTAGAGCTAGATATGTTTGCTGGAGAGTTTCTTGCGCCGCTTCTTCTCTTCAAGCCATAACATGTTGCGAAGAGGTAATAAATTAGATTAGGCTCCCATAGAGTAAATAATAACCATAAACAAAATTAAAACTAAATAATTAAAATTAACAAGTTGGCGGTAGGCTAAATTACACTTTAACAATACTCGTTGACACTTGATATCTTTGTCTTCCATGATCACGGCCACTGAAAAGTGGCCGAAACGTCGGAAAAACCAAAATCAAATCAAATTACCGCGCTTAAAACCGTTGAAACGTAGTTTTATTATGCATACAAGTCGCGAAAACTTAAGAAAATGTTATTTACGTGGTTTTTCAGAATTGTATATCCGAAATTTGGTTTTTCGGTTGATACATGGTTTATGTGTGATTGCTTGTAATCCAAAATTAGTTAAAGTAGTTTAACATATATGTTTATAGTAAGAGGTTGATATGCAGTCTCTTCCCGGAATGACTGGTTCAGCCTAGGTTTGACCAAGGCCTTTCGACAAAACCCGAAATATATTCCAATTTCGGCCTAGTCAAACCTACCTAACTTTTTAGTCAAACGTCGAACGAAAAATAAGCTGATTCCGGCTTCGCCTAGTCAATCCTCGAAGAGACTAAGGCAGCCTTGGTCAAACGTCGATTCGTACTGCACTGCTACATGTTTAATGACTGTATAAATTAGTCTCTCCTAGGTTAGACAAAAATTCGTTAGTCAAAGGCAGAAGAATAACGTCATTTATTTGGACTTTGACTAAGACTTTATGTCAGACTTTAGGTTTGACTAGTCAAACCTAGTAGCACCAGGGTTTCTAAATTTTCTACTTAATTAATTTATTTATAAGTATTCATATTACTGGGGAGAATTTTTTTTAAAAGTATGTAAGATTTAATTTGGATGTAAGTATTTTCATGATAATCAATTTGTTCTCGCGGTCCGGCCAAGAAGAAAATACAATCAATCAATAGCTTTGTTTACTATATTCTACCACATCTTCTTCTTCTTCTTCAGCCACTCTCAGTCCACTGCTGGATTGAGGGTGGCCTCCCCAAGTACGCGCCACATATCCCGGTCTCCAGTCTTCCTCATCCAGCCCCTGCCGGCGATCTTGCGCAGGTCGTCAAAAAAAAAACACGATCGCTGCCGTAGCCGGGACTAGCGGGGCCGCCGGGAACTGAGGGCCATGGTCTATGTTTGCGTTTCATATTTGGGGGAAATGCCATAGTCACCACGCTTGGTATGCGGGCTGGTGACACTCGCATCGGAGACGCTGCTGCCCGAGTCCGATCAGGGGATTTATGTAAGCCGGATTTCTGTTGATGGTTATACCGCCATCGACCGGTCGTCAGAGCCTCGTTAGTTGGCGGCAGGGAGTATCGCGGGCATATAGTGGTATACAAAATGACTTAAATACTAAAATTAAATTTACATTCTAAGTCAGAAACATGTCAAAGAAGCTTTAGTAATAAATAAAAAATTAAAGAAAGAAATATTTGAAGAAATGGCGATGTTCTTACATTGCTGACATATATCAAGAATGGCCAGACCAGGCAGGACTATTATTTTGTCGCTATGCTCCTGATAATTTTTTTTTTTGGATTCTATGGCTTGGCAGCTAGGCCTTTAAGCCACATCTTAGATTCAATGTAGTTACTTCATTTTCTTAAACCTATGTGTAGCACAGCTGAACTGTAGGTTATCAGCTAGTGTCATTCAATGGAGTTCTTGTGACGACTCAAAAGGCCACATTTGACTTTACAGTTCACGTTTCTCACACAACACATAATTACTACTCAAAAACTATCAATATCCTACAACTATTGTTCATTTTAGAGTAATTTTACACATTTTTAGAAAATAAAACTGCACAGCACAACATCTCCTTTCAGTTCCCGCCAAAAACTCCATGCTCCTGATAAGTTCCCGCTGCGCCCCTAGTGCTCGATTCCAACACATACGTACCTATGATACTAGCATGTGCTAGTATCATCAAAAACGTCTGTTAAATTAGACAAAACATCGCGCTCATTTTTTTGGCAACGAACGAGCGTATTTGTGCTTTAATTCTTTAAAAAAAATCGATTTTTCTTCCAAAATATTAGATAATTGGTCCACCGACACCAAGGTCCTTGTGCATTATTTTATCACTCTGAATGAAATAAGGTAGGTCTATACATAGCATTGCTCTAGCTAGGGTACCTATAATATCTAAAAAAAAAACAAAGGCGCAGTTATAGAAGCTCGCATAGGGCGCATAGAAGGTTATCTACGGCACTGGCTGTGCCAACATAATATCCGACACAACGCTGATTTTGAATTTATGTCAAAAAAAGAAATTAACAAATAGATCACTAAGCTCTCCCATATAGATAATAACGACAAGCACGAGCAAATAAACCCCTTATTACAAATCAGGGTTATAACTTCTAGTAATAATAGGTACCCAACTAATGTATATCTGACATCTTTATTATTTAGAGCTCACGAAATTGCGGAGAGGAATAGAACGGAATATGAAAGCGAATTAAAACTGCAGCAGCTGGACAACATCAAGGCCAATCAGCAAATAGACGCTATTAAGGAGTTTGAGGATAAATTCGTAAATATTTTCTCGTTTTTATAGTAATTTGTTTCTTTATCAGCCTTAATAATTGTAATCCTCCATGATCAAGCTCTACTTACTCACTATTGGCAGTTTTTTTTTTTAATTTTTTATTGCATGAGTTCAGCAGACAGGCAGACGGCCCACTTGATGGAAAACGGTTACAATCGCCTATAGACATTTATAACACCAAAGGTGATACAAATGCGCTGCTGCTCTCTTAAGGGAGACTGGAACCTGAGCACTAGTGCCGGAACACAACTCAAGGTTGTTATGGCGACATACTTTAGACCAGGGGTGGTAGCCATCCAGTCGGGCAAATGCCCTATTACCTGACTGTGGGTTGTTTTGTCGCCTCTTACGACAGGCCGCCCGGCCGCAGGAAAATTGTATTCTTTCTCCGTTCCTGCACGGATAATATTTTGCATTGTGTTTATAAATGAATAAAATATATGTAAGTAACTGTTATATCCTCTAATATTTATGTATATCACCTTTGACCAATATACATACATACATACATAACTTCACGCCAGTTCCCTTGCGGGGTAGGCACGAACAACAGAGCGCCATCAGGCTTATTCTTACACACCTCACTTGCTTCTTTGACATTCATAACTCTTGTCATGCACGCTCGTCTGTTCTTAAGGCTCCTGACATCACCTTCTGCTAGTACACGATCAATTTGATCATGGAAGGTGTGTCATGGCCTTCCACGACTTTCGCATCCATCCACTTTTGCATTGTATATCTGTTTAGTCATTCTTTCATCGTGCATTCTTTCCACATGCCCGAACCACCAGAGCATTCCTTTCCTTACCTTCACCCCGATACTCTCTTTCAGACCAACTCTTTTTCTTATTTTGCGCAGTGCTCACATCTCGACCGCTTTTACTCTACTTTCATGCTCTCTCTTCCATACCCAACTCTCGCTTCCATCCGTGAGCGTAGGTACCAGCACCGCGTTGTGTATGGCAAGCTGGGCCTTCTGCCTGAGGTTCTTAGCGCCTAGAAGTTTACCTAACGCTCCATCCACACTATTCCCCAAATTCACTCTTCTTTCTATATCAGCGGTGTACCTTCCATCCCTGCTAAAAGGAATTTGACCAATATAATATATTTCATTCCTGCCACGGGTTGTCTCGAAGATCGCTTCTTAGCGACAAGACCGCCCATTGTGCACATTTAGAATATTTTCTAGGCTATAAGTTTTTCTGTGTTTTCTGTAATGGTCTACAATAAAGTATTATCTATCTATCTATCAACGCTTATTTACAAAAACATAGGTACCTACATGAATAGATATTACATAATACAAAGTTCAAATATATTTATTTAAATTATTTTGTATATACGTATATATATTATTATTATATGTATTAAATTTATAAATTAGTGTAAGTATGTATATTTAAATTGTACAGTCCTATCTTTTTTCTGCTCCACCTACATCGCCAGATTAGTTAAGAATTGCTTTTAAGCTGGGTTGCCTGGAAGAGATCGCTTTTAGCGATAAGGCCGCCTGTTGTTTTGCCAAGAAGTGTTGTAATTATACATTTTGTTTTTATTTATTTTGGTGAGCAATAAAGTGTTATCTATCTATCTAGTTTCCAGCATGCTTTGTCACTTACATGACGTGCAAATGCTTACATTAACTAAATGTCTTGATGCTATAACCCTACACTAATGTTTCCATATTAATTTCAGCAAGTATACATGTCAAATAAACAAAAAAGAAATTTTAAAATTATTAAAAATATAATATTTTCTTAAGTTTTCGCGAGTTGTATACATAATAAAACTACGTTTTAACGATATCGCGGTAATTTATTTGATTTTTATTATTCCGACGTTTCGGTCACTTTCATTAGCCGTGATCACGGAAGACATAGATGTCAAGTGTCAATGAGTATTATTAAAGATTTATTTACTCTATGGGAGCCTAATCTAATTCATAAATAATGTATTAAAATAATAATTTACCGCGCTTAAAACCGTTAAAACGTAGTTTTATTATATTAAAACATGATAAAGTATTACATTTGAAAATTAATGTCATTATTTATTTTTATCCGTGCAGGAACGGAGAAAGAATACAATTTCCTGCGTTGGGGCGGCCTGTCGTAAGAGGCGACTTAACAACCCACAGCCAGGTGGTAGAGCATTTGCCCGACTGGATGGCTACCACCCCTGGTCTAAAGTATGTCACCATAAGAACCTTGAGTTGTGTTCCGGCATTAGTGATCAGGTTCCAGTCTCCCGTAAGAGAGCAGCAGCGCATTTGTAGCAACTTTGGTGGTGCAAATGTCCATAGGCCATGGTAACTGCTTTCCATCAAGTGGGCCGTCTGCTTTTCTGCTGATCTCCTGCAATAAAAATTGTCTTATTTTATTGTATTATCATTAATATATTCGTCTACGCTATAGTATAATTGTTAAATAAAAAAAATGTCTATAATTATTGTAAAAAAGGTTGTCCTCCCATGTGATCCCCTTTACTGTATTTTTCTGTCCAGCCCTAAAGGCCTGGTAACACGTTAGCTTCGCTCCTAGTTTTGCAACGGGATGACGACCATTGTCGATTAGGTGGGCCGTCTGCCCGTTTGCGAGCCTCGCAATAGAAATGGATAATTTCATTCAGAAAGCTACGGAGAAGGCCCGGATCTGGTCGGATATGGAGCGATCCCGACAGGAGGCCGAGGCCCGGCGCGAGGAGCAAGCCAGCAGGGACAGGATGGACGACAGACTCATCGAAGTGCTGCAGAAGTCGCGCACCAGGACCGAAAGGAAGCGGCTTCAAACCGAGAAAGATGTAAACGCACTATTATATACTTGTAGAGACTCCCATGATCAAATTGATCGTGTGCTAGCAGATGGTGATGTCAGGAGCCTTAAGAACAGACGAGCGTGCATGACAAGAGTTATGAATGTGAAAGGGAACTTGCGTGAAGTTATGTATATATGTATGTATGTAGAGACTCGATTAAAAAAGCGCAGATATTTTCAAATTAATTTAAATTCAAAATAAATTCCACCGGAGAACACTTTATGAACGTACGTTAAAATTTAATTTTACTTCCTATTCTATGTACACCGCTTTGAGCGGGATAAGCCTTTGTCGGCGTACCTCACTGCAACGCAGAGGTTCCGGGTTCGATTCCTGGTATAGTAAATTTCGGAAACGTATTTTCTCCGTTATTTACTATGGTCTGGGTGTCTGGGATCGGCCCCAGAGTAATCCGTTGTATATTACACATAACACAAGCGTTCTAACTATCCTACATGTATTGAGTATTGCTGCTTTTTGTAATGAGATGTAAATGTGTTTAGGTAGACCAAGTATTTCGAGCCGTAAGGATAAATCTTTTGTTATTATTATATTAAAATAGCAGTTCCGTTACTAGTTTAATTTCCATTTAAATTATTTGTTAATCATTTAAACACTATGTTTATACACATAGGTTTAGAAATATTTGAAGTTTTTCGTTAATAGTTCATATTTCCATGTTTTAATGCTTAAATATATTAGATTTTGAATGGTGATGTCACGAAATTTAGGTGTTCGCCCGCCCCTTGTCACACAATGTCACACTTCGTCCTTCCCCCCTTACCCCCCCCCCCCCGCCGTCTTCTGAACTCGTGCAATAGAAAAAGAAACTTTTTAATTTGGTCTTAAATTTAGTGAAAGGCAGATGTAATATTTCATTCGGAATCTTATTGAAGAAGCGTGTACCAACCCCCAAGAAAGAGGACAATACTTTAGTATTTTAAAAGATGATCAGTATGTTTAATTGATAACTATTATCTTAATGTGTATAAATTACGTGTCACGTTTGTCCGCGATGGACTCCTAAACTACTTGAACGATTTTAATCAAATTTGCACACCGTGTGCAGTTTGATCCGACTTGAAAGATAGGATAGCTTACATTTGGACCCGGTAGGTGGCGCTGGAATCGGGTTCTAAATTTTATTTCTTCAGGGCAGAACAACGTCTGCCGGGACAGCTAGTCTACTATAAATGCGAAATAAATACTAATGTGAAATTGAGTTTGAAGGTTTTTTTGTTCTACCTTTTAGAGATAAGAACTGACGATCATGAAATTGGATATAGCCTTAGTACAGTGGTATTTTAATGGCGGAAAATGGCAGTAAAAAAATACTTATTGATGCCCACTGAAAAGTTTGTACTTTGTCACAAGGGGGCCAACAATGCTTTTAATTTTTTTTTACTCCAGGAGTTCAGCAGACAGGCAGACGGCCCACTTGATTGAAAGCGGTTACCATCGCCTATGGACATTTGCAACACCGAAGTTGCTACAAATGCGCTGCTGCTCTCTTAAGGGAGACTGGAACCTGGTCACTAATGCCGGAACACAACTCAAGCTTGTTATGGCGACATACTTTAGACCAGGTGTGGTAGCCATCCAGTCGGGCAAATGCCCTACCACCTGGCTGTGGGTTGTTTTGTCGCCTCTTACGACGATAATTATGTGATTTACTGTATCAATGTAACATTGGACTATATTTTTAGATAAAAACAGAAAAGCTTCGAGTCCTGGAGCAAATCAGTGCGAAGCTGGAATCTGGTGACGCTGCTCGCGAAGCCACCGAACAAGCTATACTGAACAAGGCAATTAAAGAGAAAGATGCCATGTATGTCGTTTGCATAATCTATACATCTATGCAGATAAATACAATTGAAGTGTTTGAAAAAATCGGGGGGGATAATTCTGACCAAGAAATACCAAAAACGTGTCTGTCTGGATGTTTCGGCTAATCTCTGAAACGGCCGAACCGATTTTGACGGGACTTTCACTGGCAGATGGCTGATGTTATAAAGAGTAACTTGGGCTACTTTTTTTCTTTGGGTGTTTCACGAAAAAGAACTCCACGCAGACAAAGTCGCGGGCACAGCTAGTTTTTTAAATGAAAGTTATTCTACAGAATAAACCGCAACATGGGAAATTGAAAATGACAGTTGGATAAAAAACAGCTGAGTTTAGTCGGGTTATAATTTATTCGACTGACGATTGCAAAATCGGCCCTGAAACTACGAGACACATCATCATCATCATCATCATCCGAGCGTTAAATCCCGGTTGCGTTCGGAGCGTTCACTCCGACGCCCAGGGTCGGCTTTCCTACTTTTTCTACTCCACTTCACGCGGTCTTTAGCATCCCCCGTTTGGAGACCATTGGTACGCATGTCATCCTTCACAACGTCTTGGGCCTTCCCTTTTGACCGATTTGCTCCCCACATAATTAGCCGGTCTCCGTAAAACGTGGCCGTACCAGCGTAAGGCCGGGACTCCACCAAAGCGGAGACAAGACGAGCGGAGAGGAGATGTTTTTTAAACAACCAACATAATTGCGTTATTGAGACATCTCCTCTCCTCTCAGCTTCAGTGGAGATCGCTGTGCGGAGATATGTAATATTTGTATGGCGCGATGGAAGCGGAGATGTGAGCTGTGCGCGGACGACGCACGGCGGACTACTGACTACACGTACTGACATGTACTGACTGTACTGGCGGACTACACGTACTGAGCACTCAATGCCTCCCACACTCGCAAGGCTAGCCAGCACACATCTCTGTTACACTACGCATTTCCGCACAGCTCCGGTGGATTCACCCGGGCTGAAAAAACATCTCTTCTCGCACAGCACACAGCACATCGCACACATCTCCGCTTTGGTGGAGTCCCGGCCTAAGCGGCACTCTTGCAATTTGTCTGCTATGTCACGGACATGAAGACTGCCGCGGAGGCGGGAGTTCCTGACACGGTCTTTCCGCGTCACTCCACACATCGCAGCATATTTATCTCCGTGACACGCAGTTCTTGCTTGTGTCGCTCAAGTACAGGCCACGCTTCACTGCCATACAAAATGACATGGTCTAATAATGAATTTATATACCTGTCCTTGGGGTCACAAATGACACCTGTCACCTCACGCCGCTTGGCCCAGGCAGCTGTGATACGGGCCTTGACGTTGTGGTCGATATCCCCGGACGCACCAAGTCTAAATCTATGAGACACGTCCTCTGATAATTCAGTGAAGAAGCGAAACGCCAGGCTCAGGTGCGCAAGCAGGCGCAGTTCAAGCGCGAGCGCATCGACATCAGGAACAAGTACCTCGAGGACGAGGCGCGGCGGCTGCACGAGTTCAACACCACGCGCCAGTGGGAGATCATGAACAGGTACATACATACATACATACATACATAACTTCACGCCAGTTCCCTTGCGGGGTAGGCAAGAAGAACAGAGCGCCATTCAGGCTTATTCTTACACACCTCACTTGCTTCTTTGACATGAACAGGTATATATAAACTATATAGTCAAGGTGGCGAAGTCCTTCAGTGGGGGGACTCTATACACCTCATTATTTCGGTGTTTCAATAGTTACGACGACAACAAATCAGTCAGTGAAGAAGCTAAGACACCATTGAATTCTGTCTTTGAATTGTAGTTGGCGTTAAATTCAGTTTAAAAAAGTTAAAAAATGAGCTCTGTATGAACTGTCTATCCGTGCAGGAACGGAGAAAGAATACAATTTCCTGCGTTGGGGCGGCCTGTCGTAAAAGGCGACCAAACAACCCACAGCCAGGTGGTAGGGCATTTGACCGACTAGATGGCTACCTGGTCTAAAGTATGTCGCCATAACAATCTTGAGTTGTGTTCCGGCATTAGTGACCAGGTTCCAGTCTCCCTTAAGAGAGCAGCAGCGCATTTGTAGCACCTTTGTTGTTGCATTTGTCCATAGGCGATGGTAACCGCTTTCTATCAAGTGGACCGTCTGCTTGTCTGCTGAACTCCTGCAATAAAAAAAAGAAAATGAACTTGCCCCATTGACGGACTTCCCCACCTTGACTGAAACTATTATAAGCGTCATCGAAACTTCGCACAATAAATCAATAAAGACACATATCTTAGCCACGGAAATTATAGAAAGAATAACTGTTCAATCATTTGATAGCAACACATACATACATACATAACTTCACGCCAGTTCCCTTGCGGGGTAGGCACGAACAACAGAGCGCCATTTAGGCTTATTCTTACACACCTCACTTGTTTCTTTGACATTCATAACTCTTGATAGCAACACATTTAGATATATTACCATGATGATAGTAAGAATGGGTCCAATCTGGCCCGGTAGACTCCAACACCGCTTAAGTAATCCCGTGCCTCACAAATTACCTCAATATTTCAAAAGTATTGAGATCATCTCAGTGTTATACACATATTAAATAATACACAATGCATGACTTCTCAGATTACTGAATTCAAATTCAAAAGTTTTTATTCAAAAATAAGTTCCACTGGTGACCACTTTTTGAAGGTCATACTTGTAAGTCAAAATTTTAATCTACTTCCTGTTCTATGTACACCGCTTCGCGATGTGTTATCGCCGTTCAAAGGAGAAGAAGCGGCAAGAAACTACCCAGCAACACGTCTAGCTAAAAAAGATTTTTTCTTCATAATTATTTATATATTATCTCAGGCTCTTTCTTTTAAATACATACGGAAGTTGTATTACAATTACTTTTCAAAGAATGAAGTAGAAAGAAGTTTAAATACTATAAATTACTTGAAAGTACCGTCAATTAAATGTTCGCAATCTAAAATGTCTAGCAACTTGTTAATACCTCTTACAAATGCCACCAAAACGTTTAGTAAATATAACAGTATTGTATTCGCTAACCTCAGCCAGAAGGCCCAGCTCGCCATACACAACGCGGTGTTGGTACCTACGCTCGCGTATGGAAGCGAGAGTTGGATATGGAAGAGAGAGCATGAAAGTAGAGTAAACGCGGTCGAGATGCGAGCACTGCGCAAAATCTGCGGAGTGACGCTCGCGGACCGCGTTCGTAATACCGAAGTAAGAAAGAGAGTTGGTCTGAAAGAGAGTGTCGGGGTGAAGGTAAGGAAAGGAATACTGCGGTGGTTTGGGCATGTGGAAAGAATGCATGATAAAAGAATGACTAAACAGATATACAATGCAAAAGTGGATGGATGCAGAAGTCGTGGAAGGCCACGACACACCTTCCATGATCAAATTGATCGTGTACTAGCAGGAGGTGATGTCAGGAGCCTTAAGAACAGACGAGCGTGCATGACAAGAGTTATGAATGTCAAAGAAGCAAGTGAGGTGTGTAAGAATAAGCCTAAATGGCGCTTTGTTGGTCGTGCCTACCCCGCAAGGGAACTGGCGTAATGTTATGTATGTATGTATGTATGTAGTCTAATCTATTAAATCTTGACATTATTGTACGAGTAGTTACTACAACTGTAGCTTCATAACATCTCCCATAAATACATATCAGCTGCCATAAGTTTAGGTTGCCAACACTATATAGAAACGCAATTAGTATGGTATAAGATAAGTAGAAATAAGAATATATAAAAGAATAGTAGTAGTAGAATTCGCCACGAGGCAGGTAAGAGAATCTTAGTCTATACAGCCAATTCTAATGTATAAGTCTTCGTGCAGATAGCGCACTTGAATTGTAGGATAACTGACGCCATTCAACGGAGTTCTTGTGACAACTCAAAAGGCCACGTTTGACTATAGAGTTCACATTTTTCACAAAAACAAATAATTACTACTCAAAAACTGTCAATATCAGACAAGTTTTTTTTTGGATTTTATGGCTTGGCAGCTAGGCCTTTAAGCTAGATTTTAGATTCAATGTAGTTTCTTAATTTTCTTAAACTTATGTGTAGCACAGCGGAACTGTAGGTTATCAGCTAGTGCTATTCAACGGAGTTCTTGTGACAACTCAAAAGGCCACATTTGGCTTTACAGATCACATTTCTCACAAAACACATAATTACTACTCAATAACTATCAATATCCTACAACTATTATTCATTTTAGAGTAAAGTTACACATTTTTTGAAAATAAAAATGCACAGCACAATGTTTCCTTTCAGTTCCCGCCAAAAACTCTCAATATTTAATAGAGAAAGTTGTAAGTAAAGTACCCCACAAGCCATTTATTTTTTCCAAAAAGTAAAAAAAAAATACCTGAATTGATTAATGAACGAAGAGAAAGAAATAATGTTGCATTTCTCTATCTGTTGTATTAGGTTCAAAAATGCTGAACTCTTCGAAGAGTTTAAGGAGAAACTTCGTTTGGAAAAAGAGAGGAAAGTCAAGGAGTATAGAGAAGACGTCTTAAGATTATGGGTGAGCATGACATAGGTTTCGTGTACTTCTTGATTCACCCTCCAATAGTTTTTCTTTAGTAATAATCGAAGCCTTACCCTGCGAAGATTATCCTGGATACATCGCCACTCTTGACAAAACCTCTGAAAAAAGAAGAACATAAAACAAAAAAGTGTGTTTCGCTTTCCTGGATAAAAAGTATCTTCTATTACTTATAGTACTTAGCTTGTTTGGATATGTACTGACTATAAAGCCGGGTACTCACCTGCAAGCCGTAAATGTAACCTTTGCAGTTAGGAGCCATCCAGAAATTACGTCACACGTTAAGGGGAGGAAGGGGTCGAGAAAGTGTGACATTGTGTGACAAGAGGTGGGAGGGATCTTAAATTTTGTAACGTCACATTTCAAAATCTAATATATTGTTGAGAGACTGGTGTAGAAAATGTGAGGCGTGTGCATCAGTAAATGGGCCATAGACTAGAAGTAGAGGCAAACTTAAACTATACAATGTGGGGGGACCATGGGAACGCATAGCAATTGATGTGGCTGGGCCGTGTCCGGAAAGTGACGACGGAAATCATCATTGTAGTACAAGACTACTTCACTAAGTGGCCTGAAGTATTCGCTACGCCTAACCAAGAGGCTAAAACGGTGGCTAAGAAGCTAGTTCAAGAGGTGATCTATCGATACAGTATCCCGTTAGTAATTCATTCGGACCAAGGGCGGAACTTCGAATCTAAATTATTTCAAGAACTTTGCAAGCTTCTAGGAATGAATAAGACTAGGACGACTCCAATGCATCCACAATCAGATGGAATAGTTGAGAAGTTCAACCAGACTTTGGAAAATCACCTGGCTAAGGTAGTTGATGACCATCAGAGGGACTGGGGCCAATACATATCGCTATTCCTGATGTCGTATCGATCAGCCGAACACGAAAGTACCGGGGCTACTCCAGCCACTTTATACAGGCTACTTTATCCGTGCAGGAACGGAGAAAGAATACAATTTCCTGCGTTGGGGCGGCCTGTCGTAAGAGGCGACTTAACAACCCACAGCCAGATGGTAGGGCATTTGCCCGACTGGATGGCTACCACCCCTGGTCTAAAGTATGTCGCCATAACAATCTTGAGTTGTGTTCTGGCATTAGTGACCAGGTTCCAGTTTCCCTTAAGAGAGTAGCAGCGCATTTGCAGCAACTTGGTGTTGCAAATGTCCATAGGCTATGGTAACCGCTTTCCATCAAGTGGGCCGTCTGCTTGTCTGCTGATCTGAGGCAATAAAAAAAAGCCAAAGTTAACTTTGGAAGAGAGATGAGGCTTCCAATCGACGCTATAACTGGGACACCGCCAGATACCCTAACACCAGTAACAATATTTAAGCTTTAAAACACGAAATTTGAACCGCTAACTGAAAAATATTTCCAACTCTATCTGTATGAACAGTGTTTAAAGCATTAAAAAATAATTTAAATAATTTCTTGATGTAACACTATGGAGGGAGGAGTCTCACGAATGTGACCAGCTGCTACAAGGGTCAAAAAAATCATGAAATAGAATAGAATAGAAAACACTTTATTGTTCACCATAATAAACGATTACAGAATAAATAATTACAATAATTTAACGGCAAAACAAAAGGCGGCCTTATCGCTTAAAGCGATCTCTTCCAGGCAACCTGACTGAGAGGATACTTTTAACAAATTATGTCTATGTATAATTAAATTAAAAGAAGTAATATAAAAAAAGGATGAACAGTACAATGTGGACAGTAAACAGCTAAGTTAAATTAATAAAAAATATATATTTTATTATAAACTAAGGTTTTTGACAGATTTTTTAAATATGGCAAGTGATTTAGCTTTTCTGACAGCCACGGGCAAAGAGTTCCAAAGGCAGACAGCCTGCACAGCGAAGGGTTTGGAGTAAAATGTTGAAGAATGTGCAGGTGCCTTTAACAGGAGGTTATTAGAGGGGCGCAAATCGAAGGTGTGTGATGTATGAAGGAAGTTGAAACATTCCTTAAGGTAAAGAGGAGTGTAGGGTATAAATAGTGTACGATATAATAAATGTAGAAGATGAGCATTCCGGCGAAGTGAGATTGGCAGCCACTGAACACATGAAATTTGTGCGACGTAATTTGTGAATGGCCCCTTATTGTAACCAAAATCTATAGGTGATTTGTACGTAGGTAGCTCGTGAGTCTGCCGCGAGCGGAACTCACGCGTACGCGGTCAAAGGCGGCTCGTTGGACGCCGCGAGCGAAGGTCATTTCCGGCGTACAAAGCTTAGAGCATATTACTGCATCTGCTCGGTTACATTAACGACTCGTACCCCGGCTTAAAAGAAATTTTAGTTTAGATATTATTTCGCATTTTAGAAAGAGCGCGAGGAGCGCGAAGCTCGCGTAAGAGCCGAGACGCGTTACTTCTACGGCGAGTTGGCGGAGAAGAAGTTAAGGGACGCGGACAATAAGCTGTTCACCCACGCAGCTAAACTCATAGAGGAAGCTAGAGCTCACGGAAGACCTGACCACGCCCTGCATAAGGCTGTCGACGTGAGTATACTATTCATTGCTATATTTTTATCCGTGCAGGAACGGAGAAAGAATACAATTTCCTGCGTTGGGGCGGCCTGTTGTAAGAGGCGACAAAACAACCCACAGCCAGGTGGTAGGGTGTTTGCCCACCCCGCAAGGGAACTGGTGTGAAGTTATGTATGTATACATTTTTTAGAATACAAAAAAATATTTGTTACACTATTTATGCTGAAAGTTGGTATTTTAGAGTACCAACTAAACTTTTAGTTGGTACATGGTACAAAACCCTAAAAAATGGTACGCATCCCAAGAAATTGGTACGTCTAACATCACTGACAGCGTTTAGCTGTCGGAGAAAGAGGGGCGCCGTAAGCGCCCCTCGCCTTGCCACGGTTACATCGCTTAGGCAACCTGCTGGCCGCTACAACTTACAAGTACATTTGGACCTACTTATGCAAAATGGAACCAACCCACATACTGACAGTTTTGAGAAAAAGCCGTTTTTATTAAAATTTTGCGTACAAAAAAATATGTCTATATTTTGGAAAAAACATTTAGAATATTGTATATTATAAGTATTTTGTCCTCAGCTCGTTATGATTTTTATTGAGTCGATAAAATTTTGAAAGTCTTCTGCATCCTTAATCCAATTTCGGCATGTTTGTGGATTGGTTCTGTTTTGCATAAGTAGGTCCATTTATTTGTTGCAAAAGTTATTTTAAACTATTATTTAGTTTTAAGACTTTCAATTTTTGATTAACTAAGCTCTAATCTAACTACAACTGAAAGTCTTAAAGCACAATTATAGTTTAAAATACATTTTGCAACAAAAAAATATACTCAAGTCCAAATGTCGCTTACGATAAAATCGCGGTAAAGACTCGAGACACTTTCTGCATCATCCGTCCCCAGATTAGCATGGAATTTCCTCTAAAAATAAGTTGGGTTACCTGGAAGAGATCGCTTAGGTATTGTAGGAAAATTGCATGTTTAATTACTTAACAATTACTAGTTTACTATGGCTACGTTCCATTAGGGACTCACAACGACCACGTTCACGACCGCGATTTATCCCGTTCCACTTGCTTGCCGGCGTTACAATCGTAAACCCAAGTGGAACGGCTATTCGACTCACCTCTTGACATGGGTCGTTGTGAGCGTTGTGTGATCGAAAACGATTACGTCATTAGTGACGTTTTCGCCACGACCACAACGACCGCGGTCGCCTTGTGGAACGGTTTACTGAGTATTTTGGGCGTTGTGAGCTACAAATGGAACGCCCTGTATGTATTTATTCCAATACATTAATCATTCATCCAATCGTTGTCAAACTGTAGGACGTAGGCTTCCCAAAGTCTAATGGTGTGCGTAATTATGAAGACTTTATTTACTTTTATAGCGCTACTGTAAGCTATATCGTCTGTACCCAATGCCGGATTTACCGTCTTCGATGAAAGAGCACTTCAAGCGATACGCGCCCTGGGATGGGTCGAAGTCCGATCCCTGGTACAAGGAGCCGCCTCCTCCGCCCCCAGACCTAGGTCCAGATGCTCCGGACGAGGAAGATATGCCTGTTGAGAGGAAGCAAGATGGCCTGCAGGATCCTAAGGTCGGTCATTATCAGCTTCTGTTTGATGTTAGGTACGTCGCTGAACGGCAGCGCTCGAGCAGTTTGTAATGGGACGCATTTATGCAAACCTGAATAGGCGAAGCACTATTCGTATTTTTTTAATTTTTTTATTATTATTAATATCTCTACGGACTCGAGTTCCGTACCCTTTTTTACTACTTAATTTCTATGAAAAATTTGAGACTCTATACACGCTTATTGTTTATTTTTGTTAGTGTATGTGACATTATATGTAGTAATTTTTATTTTTTGGTGTACCTTAAGAATAACTTATTATATTAATTTATTCTAATTTTAATACTAAACTTATACTAATGTAGAGTGTATCTGTTACATGCTGGTGTTGTGAGGAAGCATTATTCGTATTTGTCATATATTTGTTTGTATGAATGGAATTTGACAGTTCTGTTCAAAATCGATTGATTGGATGGATTTGATCTTGATTGGCCGTTTGACATTTCTTAGAAATTGTTTTTTACAAGCTATAATATTTTCTTAAGTTTTCACAACTTGTATGCATAATAAAACTACTTACGTTTTAACGGTTTTAAGCGAGGTAATATATTTGATTTTTATTATTCCGAAGTTTCGGCCACTTTTCAGCAGCCTTAATCACGGAGGATAAAGATGTCAAGTTTTAATGAGTATTGTTAAAGTTTTATTTAGCCTACGGCCAAATTGTTCATTTTAATGATTCAATTTTTAATTTTGTTTATGGTTATTATTTACTCTATGGCAAACTAATCTAATTTACCACCGCTTCGCAACATGTTGTGGCTTGAAGAGAAGAAGCGGCGCAGGAAACTCTTCAGCAAACATGGCTAGCCCTAATAATTTTATATAATATAAAAAAGTGACCGAAACGTCGGAATAATAAAAATAAAATAAATTACCTCGCTCAAAACCGTTAAAACGTAGTTTTATTATCTTACAAGCTATTGTTATAATTTGAAATAATAATACAGGTGTGTTTATTTTTTCAAAATCGGCCGATTCGATTTCTGACAAGGGTAATTGATTTTTCTAAAGTCTGATATCATTAGACATAACTTTTTCGTCAAAATTGGCATCGAGACTTATGAGTACATTCAAGTCACCATTATTATGTTAACAACCATCTCGCCAAAACAAAGAGACACACTAGAAAAATGAACTCTATTCTAAATGTGATTAGTGTCAAATCGAGATGATTTCATACTAAATCAAAATTCCAATAGTATTATTACTGTTATAAAAATCTTTTTCATTTTTATAACGTAACTAGTATTTGCCTTCGACTTCATTTTCATTACTTAGATAGCAAAGATTAAAGTTATTTTATCAATATGTAAAATTGAATAAATATTTAATATGACAATACATGAATCCTGGATATATTCATAAACTCCCGATATTTGTAATTTACTAAAGACTTATTCAACTACAGATGTTTCTTCACTAAGGATTTCTAATAATTACAGACAGTGTCTTGTGATTTGCGAACATTGCGTCAAAGTTGATCTAGTGGTTTGGAAGTGGAAGGAAATCCCGGGAAATCTCAAGAGTCCCAATATGGTCATGTATAAAAATGTCATAAAGTATTAAACTATGCTGTAATAAGAGTAACACGAATAGTTTTCATGCTATATCTAGGCGCATTATTCCCAAGAAAATTTTGGAACTTTCCGTCACTAAAGTATAGGAGTAAAAACATGAAAAAGTGAATCCGGTTTCCTGAAAAATTACACTAGAATTCCCATGATATTAGCTTTTTCAGCATTTAAGTAAAAAATGTCTGTATAATAGTGAAAACCTCATAGAAATTAACATATTTATGAAAAAAAAAACATTAATTGTTTCAATTTTCCATCAATCAAACAATTGGATCCCAATTGGTTTTTTTAATAGCTTCAATGTACAGACAAAGCTATTTTACAATATTAACTTAATTTTAACATTTCATTTGACATAATACACTATGTATATGTGAGTATATTTTCTATGTATATGTGAGTTTGTTGAAATATCTACTAAAGAGTTTCAATACATAAGAAATTTAGAATTCGAGATAAACCTTTTTTTATCAGCAATGAATAATTGATGTTTCTTGGATACTATTTTAATGTCTAATACGTATATGAATTCTCATGATCTATACTGAGATCATACTATACATATATATAATATACCCCAGTCATTGAAAAAAGCTTAATCTAACGTTCTGGTGAAATCGTATCGGAATCAGCCAATTTTTATGCAGTATAACGACTTTAAACCACTCCAAGGAAGTTTTCGCGGGGTTCCCGGAATATAAACTAACAAAGCATTCGGAAAAGAACGTAAACCATCGTTTTAGTATCAATTGAATCTGAATCAACTAATTGTTATGCAAATAAATAATTTATACTTTTTCTATTTTTACTTATTTGAAAAAGAAAGTGCATTGTGTTTTAGTATAAGCTAATTTATATGCATACTAACCATTAGAAACCACCCTCGGGAAAATTTCCGTGAGATGCCCAGGACACAAAGTATTGCTGTATTTAAAAAATAATGTATCGTGTCTAAAATCGTGTAAGAATAAATAAACTAATTTGTAAGCGTCCTAACAACTTTAACCAGCTCCTGAGAAAATTCGCGGGATCCCCAGGATAAAAAGTATCACAGATTTAATTTCAGAAAATTTGCTATCAATGAGTAAAAACATCGCATCGAAATAAGAAAGCTTTTTTTATTCTGGCCTCTTTAAACCGTTCCCGGAAAATTTCCCGTGCGATTCCGGAATAAAAGGTAGCGCAGAATTTAAGTGTGAGAATTTGCTCACGATCAGCGAAAATCGAATCGCAACCGGCCTAGTAGTTTTTACGTAAATCCCGAACAAACAGAAAAACCGACTAACAGACAAGAAATCTAAAAAAAATCATCGTGTCTCCATCGTTTATATAGCATGTGTATTGATGTATGCTCTGGTGTTTTAGCCTGGCCCATCGTCTAAACCAAAAAAAGTTCAAACTAAGGAAACAGTGGAAGATTATAAATTGGTCGGACGCGCCAATGGTTTGCAAAGGAAAGTTGCACAGGTAAACTAAATTCAATACTCACCTTCCATCACCTGATGGAAAGTGGTTACTGGGTACATGACATATTGATTTTTGTTGGTTCCGGTTTTCATTGTTCTGTACATGAATTCAATTTGAAATACATAATTCGAAATACAATTTTGGTTTAGTATGAAATCATCTCGATTTGACACTTATCACATTTAGAATAGAGTTCATTTTTCTAGTGTGTCTCTTTGTTTTGGCGAGATGGTTGTATGGTGACTTGAATGTACTCATATTTGGCGTTGTCGGTGTATAAAAATGATTCAATTGCTGTTGTACGTACTAATGAGTCTTATCGATCTAAAACTGACGACATATGAATACGGGCTTGGACTGATTTTTCCTTGAGTTTTTTGTATATCCAGCACTGCCCTGCGTGGGGGTGGCAGTTTTGGTTTTGCAATTAGCATTTATTGTGGAAGTCTAAACAGGGAAACAGGTTTAAATTGGTCGGACGCGCCAATGGTTTGAAAGATGAGTAAATATGAAAAAAAGTGCTCGGAATATAGTAAAAACAACAATTTCGCTTTCCCTTAGAAACTATTCCTACCTGTCAAACATTTGATATTCGTCCCGTCGTTTAGAAATCAACAATTAAATGTAAAACTCGTTCAGAAATCAAATTAAATTTAAAAGTGAAGTTTTTTTTTCATTTTGAATGTCAGACGTTTGATGTTCGTTCCGGTTAAGTTTTGACCACATTTTTTACTAAAGTTGAAACATTCTGCGATTATCATTCAGCTTTTTTATTTATTGATTCTGAGGCGGTACGAAGTTCGCCGGGTCAGCTAGTTTATAATATTGATATTTTTGCGTTTGAATGTACATAGTCAAAACAATTAACATGTACTATATAATTAGATTAAATAGGATTTAAAATATGTGCTTTTTGACGACATTTCTTTCTGACGTTTTGACAGTCGTCAAATAATATGTCTAAAATTTGACCTGCCGGCGAGTAGGTGAAGGTAAGGAGGCGCTATTCGCCACAAATCGATTTTCATAATACTTACATACATACATGCATAACTTCACGCCAGTTCCCTTGCGGGGTAGGCACGAACAACAGAGCGCCATTTAGGCTTATTCTTACACACCTCACTTGCTTCTTTGACATTCATAGCTCTTGTCATGCATGCTCGTCTGTTCTTAAGGCTCCTGACATCACCTTCTGCTAGTACACGATCAATTTGATCATGGAAGGTGTGTCGTGGCCTTCCACGACTTCTGCATCCATCCACTTTTGCATTGTATATCTCTTTAGTCATTCTTTCCACTTGCCCGAACCACCGGAGCATTCCTTTCCTTACCTTCACCCCGCCACTCTCTGTCAGACGAACTCTCTTTCTTACTTCGGTATTACGAACGCGGTCCGCGAGCATAATACTTACATTCATAATACTTGATATATACATACATAATTACTATAATATTTCGAAATTGCAAAGGTTGTGTGGTTAGTACATACGTGAAATTTTTAAACTAGACCATTGAAGAACACATTAACTTCTTAATTCTTCATTCTTCTTCATCCACGTACCTGAAATGTTTAATCTTGTATTGTGGCTTTAACTTTTTATTTACGAACTGTTTGTATTGATGTAGTTATATTTAAATTACGCTGAGATTTGTATCTTATACTAATATATAAAGCTGAAGAGTTTGTTCGTTTGAACTCGCTAATCTCAGGAACTACTGGTCTGATTTGAAAAATTCTTTCAGTGTTAGATAGCCCATTTATCGAGGAAGGCTATAGGCTATTATACTAATATATAAAGCTGAAGAGTTTGTTTGTTTGAACGCGCTAATTTTAGGAACTACTGGTCTGATTTGAAAAATTCTTTCAGTGTTAGATAGCCCATTTATCGAGCAAGGCTATAGGCTATTATACTAATATATAAAGTTGAAGAGTTTGTTTGTTTGAACGCGCTAATCTCAGGAACTACTAGTCTGATTTAAAAAATTCTTTCAGTGTTAGATAGCACATTTATCGAGGAAGTCTATAGGCTATATATCATCACTATATGACCAATAGGAGCGGAGCACCAATGAAGAATGTTTCAAAATCGGGGGGCTTTTCAACTATTCCACGCGGACGAAGTCACAGGCAGAAGCTAGTTATTATAATGCGAGGACATAATATGTAATGCTTAATATGGCTTCTAATGCCAGATTATGATAGAACAGAGCTGTTCAAGAAATGTTGTCTCACGGTCTCACTAAAAATCACCGTCGCCTGTAGACGTTTTCAACACCAGATGCGTAGGCAACGCGTTGCCAAGCTTTAGGATAGGATCTATGTATGTAGTATGGTATGCTTTTCAGCTGGATCCAACTCTGCCACCCATATCGGTGGTGCCGTGTAAGACCGACTCGTGCAAGTGCGGACTGAAGCAATGAAACGATCAAATAGAAAATATCATTTGTTTTTATTTCTTTTAATTTTATCAACTTTAGAACGTGTTTTTTCATTGTTTATTATGTTACCTAAAAGAGCTTTATGGCACGTGTGGTGTACTACAGTTGATTGGATTGACCAATTTTGAGCAAATTTGAATATAATATAATATATTTTTTTATAAAAAAATTTTTGGACACAAAATATTTTATCGACATAATGCAATTATTATTTTTTTATTTTTTTTCTTAATCTTTACCCGGATGCACAATTAAGTGTTTAATAAATGTTTACAATGTTGAATTTCTGAATCAAAGTGAATTATTTTTTTGCTGATAGTACTAAAATAATATTTAATAAAATAACAATTTAATTCATTAGTTTAAAATCGTATCTGTAAATCTTCAATTTCATTTTTGCTCAAAATAAGTCTCACAAATAGCTTTCGTGACTAGAAAAATGGTGGTTTATGCGTCAAAATTACATGTCAACAATAAACTTATCGATGGGTCGTGTGTTTTGTTATCTTAAAAATAATTTTGTCTATACCTAAACACTTAGAAATAAGTCTAATACAAATCTTTGGTCGTAATGAGTGTAGATGCGTATATAAATGATGTTTACCAAACAAGATTGACCAGTAATACTGAACGATACCGCAGAGAGAGTATTATATAAAGACGGCATAGGTAACAGAAATTGTTGACTTGTTCTCGTGGTCATAATTTGAAAGAGAGAATGAGAGAGTAGAGTTACATGATTTTGTTTCTTGCTCTGTGTAATCTACGGGTTGTTTGGAAGAGATCGCTTTTTAGCGATAAGACCGCCCTTTGTACACAATTAGCATAATACTAGTTCGTAAGTTTTCTGTAATGGTGTACAATAAAGTGTTATCTATCTATCTATCTATCTATATGATTTTGCTGTTGTTACTCTTCGTATAATGGTAGTAGGTTGACTTCAAAATTTGAAATCGACTGGATTTTATTGTTACTGACAATTTTGAAGTTTGAATGGATTTAAAGTTCAAATAAGTATTGTTAAAGTATAAGAAACGTGCTGATCTTAACCTAAACGTGGCGAGCCTGATATTTTGGGGATCTGTAAGTATTTGCAGTCTAAATGCAACTAATATTTCCTATTATGTTTATCCGTCGGGTTCTCATTATGTCACAGTAATTTTTCTTCGAAACTACTACATCCCTATAGTTGAAATTTTAATTAAAGAGTTAATAATAGAAAATTTGCTCTATTGGACCGGTGATTCTTCTAATGAACTACAAGTTCTAATGATTAGACCACTAATCCATAGCAGCAGTCATTAGTCATATATGTACAATTTGACAAGAATTTATTCGTGTCTGGTATCATTCAGATTCAGATTTTGAAAAATCATAACACTCAATATTTATCAAAGATACGCTATGTTTTCTCTATATAATTTTCTCTCTACAGACAATGTTGTACTAGTTAGACATGTTTGTAAGCACCAGTGTAAATTGAATGCATACAAAACTCATTCCTACTGGCAATATTTGTGCATAGTTGTATAATAATATATTGTGCTCTCTGTTTTTTCTTTATTTCTTTACATTGGAATCGTTTTCTCAACACAGCGTTCGTAATACTTTCGTTTGCTTTGGCTTACCTATACAATGTTGCCACTCGTATTATCGTGGTCAGTGTTGTTGACAAAATAATTAGCGATGGACTGTAACCTTGAAATATATACGCAATCTTTTGGATCCTTTGGATATTGCATACTTGGAGGTCAGGAATTCCAGAAGACGGGCGTTTTCTCAGTTTTTCTCAATTTTTAGACGGAAGTGGTGTAGCAAGTGCGTTACATAGCACAGTGTGTGAGCAGGAGGGACTATGCGAGAGTGAGACTGAGCGACATTTATAAAAATGGTGCGCTCCCGTATTGCGCTAGCCAGTTGTTCGCTGTACGCGGCGATGACTGGACGTATTCAGCTCCCATAAGTTAATAAATTGTTTGAAATAAAAATATATTATGTCAACATCACTAACTTAACAAGAATGAATGGCAAACTTGAAACATTAGTACAAAGAAACGACAACACAATGCTAGTGGAACGTTCGAATGTATCGGTCGAGTCTTGTCGTTGCTTCGGTCACTTAACTAAGTCGTTATGTTGAACAAATACCTATAAAGCCTGATTTACATTAGCATTACTCAAGTATTTAGTTAAGTTGTAAATAAGTCCTTATCGCTATTTGGACAGACATCTACTTATGACTGTCCGTATATCATACTTTTCAAACACTTGCCTTAGCATCGGTTGAATTTTGATATATTTGTATGGAGCTTATGTCAAATTTAAGCCGATAGTCAAGCAAATGAACGGTTAATAAGATAAACTGTCCAAATTATGATAAGAACTTATTCACAAGTTTTGTAACTTAACTAACTACTAAACTAATGCTGAAGCAAATTAAGCTTAAAGCAATAAATTAAGTGGAAAATGGTTCATGTCTTTGGGAAACGTAAATTCATCTACTTAAAACTGATGTTACATGGTTCATTTCTCTTTCAATTTGGTTGAAGCAACCAAAGTGATTTATGCATAAAAATATGTAGTTCCAGTTCATTTCTGCGCTTTTGAAATTTAACCAAGTTCATTTTGGTTGAACCGTGTAATTCTATTTAATAGAATATTCAACATGAATTTATTGATATGTTAAATAATTCCATTTAACGCGCTATCTGGTTGTGCAGCAGAAAATATATGATACTTCACTATTATGTATAGTTCATTCGTAGCTATTGTACGAGCGAAAAAGCAACGCATTTGTGGGTGTAGAAAAGAGATAGATGCATCGATATAAGAAATACTATTTGCATAGCAACCGGAGTTATCGCTTTAGAAATATAGGAACTTGTAATTCTTGTATATCCGTTTAACGTTCAACATAACTTTATATGCAATAATATCTCTAGCTTGTACTCTCGTTGTATAAAGCTACAAAATTATTATGTCACAAACTATAGTAATAACAATATCAAATTTTTTACAAACTACACTAAAATTAACGTAATGTAAAAGATGGCATGAATTTGTGCTGGCCTTTTTAATAATAGCCTAATATTTTAAAACTATGTTCCTAACACTACAATAACGTCGAGTAAGTATGAAAAAATATTTTTTATTTACAAAAAAGGTAGATCGGATTCTGTTTTTGGATAATTTGAATATTTCATTGAAGAACAGTTCGGTGGAAAAACGTTTGAATTGTAAATCGACTACTTCGTGTGAAGCACTCCCGTGGGCTGCGGGTGCAGGAGAACGAATAATAGCGGAGGGGAAATATAGTATGAGGGCGGCAGAAACGCTCAACTATAGCCCTTGATAAGCTTCTCTGCCAATCTTAATTCAGAATTGTAACTGAAGCCAATATATGATGAATATCAAGGCAAAACGACGGCCTCTGTGGTTGAGCGGGCTAAGCCTTTGCCGGCCTACCTCACTGCAACGCAGAGGCTCCGGGTTCGATTCTTGGTATAGTAAATTTCGGAAACGTATTTTCTCCGTTATTTACTATGGTCTGGATGTCTGGGATCGGCCCCAGAGTAGTCCGTTGTATATTACCCATAACACAAGCGTAACTTGCTTAATTTGGGGATATACAATGTGTGTGTTTGTCTGCCGATTATTTATTTATTTATTATTAAAATAAAAACTGAACAAAACATTTTTATCAATATAAAGCAGGGGTGCGCAACTTGATCACATCCAAGCAGTGCGTTCCGTTAGTAACTCACAACGCCCAAAATGCTCAACTAGCCGTTCAACAAAACGACCGCGATCGTCGTGGTCGTGGCGAAAACGTCACTAATGACGTCATCATTTTCGATCACACAACGCTCACAACGACCCATGTCAAGAGGTTGGTCGAATAGCCGTTCCACTTGGGTCTACGATTGTAACGCTGGCAAGCAAGTGGAACGGGTACAATCGCGGCCGTGAACGTGGTCGTTGTGAGTCCCTAACGGAACGTAGCCAAGATCTACTGTTTACTGACGAAACCCTGTGCGATCAATGACATACTTCTAAAAAATGATACAAGATCCGCACAGTTATTCAGCTATGCAGATTCAAAACCTAGCAAGTGTATTCTAAAAAAATTAGATGGACAAAAAATTATATTAATTTCAACCATATGCACATTTCGAAACTATGGAGTATATTGGGAGCGATATCATATTTTGATACAACCTTTACATGTTTTGGCAAACACAATACAGCAACGAATGCCTAGTAAGACAATAAACGTACAAACGTTCATCTAAAAACAATGTCAGTTGCTGGGTTTTGAAATTGTACAGCTGAATTGTAATTTTCCTCTACGTATTTTTGACATATTTTATAAATACTATTATGCTCATGTTTTTTTTTTGGCCTTTCGACAATCGATTGCACTATAGCCGCGATAGACCGGTTGGCTACCCCTGATATAGTGACAGAAAAAAACTACATAAGCTTCTGTTATTCGGACGACTCAGCTAATATACCTTTATGAATGAAATCAAGTAAATATTCAATAATTCATTATTATTAGACATATAGTACCCCCCGCTGTTTTATATCCCCCGACGGCTGCGGGTCTTGGGAGTGCTACGAACAAACCTGTCGACCTATAGTCATTTGTAACTTGTCATTGTCAACCAGTACGTTGATGATAATGACGCGGGCGTCATTCGACAACTAGTCAAATACTTTTGGATAAAATATCAGTCAATTTAACTCTTGATACTATACATTTTTTATATATTAAGGCAATTTTCAGACCTATAATATTTAAGTTTAATTAACAAACCGTAAAAACCTTAACCCCCCCCCCCCTCTATTTTAAAACTATTTGTGACGTCATGAATTCATAATTCCACGATACGAACTAAAAATTTACACTTAAACCACTCCATTTCTCCATACATACATATCCATACAAAAATAAACATATAGGCGGAGTGTTAGAAAAAAAAAACAAAACGAAAAGCTTGGAATAATTTCTCCGACTTAGAATTTTACTATACTACTACATACAACAATAAATTAAGTAACATAACTTAAATATTTTAATTACAACAAACGGTCTTAAGGATTTCAGTCGCTAACCAAAATTTAATATAAACCGCCTATTTTAAATAGACAATTGGCTTTATGGGGTGCATAATCAGCGAAACTCTATTCAAAATGAGCGGGTTATAGATAATTTTTTTATCAACGACTGTATCTTACTATTGAATACAAATATCTCGTTTTGGCACTAAGCTAATACTTTATAACTATCTTGTCCTATTGAGGAAATGCATTGGAAAACAATTTTTATATTTAATCAAAATGCATTCATTAATTCACAAGTCAAATACTTTTAAAAGAACTGCTATAGATGTATAGATGATTCCCATACGGTTATAGCCGAATTACGAGTCAAAATACATATTATAGTCGGTCATGAAACTGACATTATCAACTGCCAAGGATGTCATTACAACCAGTATAAAAAGTGTCGACTTTTATAAACTAAATGTTTTTTAAAACAATATAATACATCAAAAGTGCGAATAATATTTTTTGTACTGATTGTATCAATGTCGCGTGACAGCAGTCAACGACGTCAAGTTTGACAGACCGGCATGTCAACGTGACACCTGTCAATATGACACATGTCAATGTCAAGCAATCGGTCATGGCACGTCTCTGGAGGCGTCCATCGCTTGGTTCAAACAGCGACTGACGAGCTCAAGTTTATTTAGATAAGCAGCCGCAACTTCGCCTCTTGGTGAACTGAAATACACGATTTTATTATTTATTGTTATCAAAATACGAAAAATACTGTATGCATTCTTTGGGATTCAGCGGTAAAGGCATCTATCAAATATTGATCACTTTGGTTCAGAAGCAGTTTGAGTTTGTTGCACTGATTAGAGTATATTTCAGATAGGACAGTTGTAGTAAGTAGGTTTCGTTGTGGATTTTTTTTTTATCGCAGGGGATTAGCAAACAGGCAGACGGCCCACTCGATGGAAAGCGGTTACCATCGCCTATGGACATTTGCAACAGCAAAGGTGCTACAAATGCGCTGCTGCTCTCTTAAGGGTAACTGGAACCTGGTCACTAATGCCGGAACACAACTCAAGGTTGTTATGGCGACATACTTTAGACCAGGGGTGGTAGCCATCCAGTCGGGCAAATGCCCTACTACCTGGCTCTGGGTTGTTAAGTCGCCTCTTACGACAGGCCGCCCGGCCGCAAGAAATTGTATTCTTTCTCCGTTCCTGCACGGATTATCGGATATCGAAACAATGCTAGATTTTGTATATATCCATTTATTCTTACTTTAAGTATATTTGTTTACTACAATAACGTTTAGCAATAAACTAAAAGGTATTAGCGAGAGGCACGTGTGTTTCTAACGGGATGCTACGACCAACGAAGTAAGGGATTATGACGTCGGCGCAATCGGCGCATGCAACGGCCCGTGTTACAAAGCAATCTAATAACTGCGCGCTCACTCGGCGATTCTTGTAAAATATATTTTTAATGGAATTTATTTTAAACGTGTGTATGTGTGTTAAATAATTTAGTTTTAAGTTGGTTATAAGTTAAGTGTTTGTCGATATATATTTAGGATTAATATGTCAGTCAGTCAGTACTTATGTAATATCCCTACAACGGTCATGGGAGAAATTACGTAAGTAGGAAAATGAAATATATTTTTATATAATTAAAATTAATATTTATTTTTATTTGCACTTTTTTTGTTAACGCTACTAGTTACGTTTTATAAAAGTGTCAGCCATAAATCCTCCTATTTGTAATAGACTTTAAGCAGTTTTTCAGGCTTAAAGTGCACACGTTTGACTGCCTCTGTGGTTGAGCGGGCTAAGCCTTTGCCGGCCTAGCTCACTGCAACGCAGAGGCTCCGGGTTCGATTCCTGGTATAGTAAATTTCGGAAACGTATTTTCTCCGTTATTTACTATGGTCTGCTTGTCTGCGATCGGCTCCAGAGTAGTAGTACGTTGTATATTACCCATGACACAGGTGTAACTTGCTTAATTTGGGGATATACAATATGTTTGTTTGTCTGCCGATTAATATTATTATTATGCTGTATTTATTTGTTTATTAAAATTTTACATTATTTTTTAATGTAAAGATATTTTTTTATTAAAAAAATAGATCACATTATTCTTTTATAAAAATACATTATTATTATTATTATTACGTAGATGAAGATGCGACATGGTGAGAAACTACGCATATCCATGTGCGAAACCCAGCAATTTAACGATTTATGGCCGGTTCTTATATCTTACTGTTTATTCACTTGTATTAACATGGGTAGAAATTTGACATTACTTGTATGTAAACACGCTGAACCTCACCAGCAACGGCTTCATCGCCATGCGAATGTCGAGGCCATCTAGCTCCTCGTTAACACAGACCTAGTAATTAAGTAATTATCCGTAAAGTATGTCGCCATAACAACCTTGAGTTGTGTTCCGGCATTAGTGACCAGGTTCCAGTGTCCCTTAAGAGAGCAGCAGCGCATTTGTAGCACCTTTGGTGTTGCAAATGTCCATAGGCGATGGTAACCGCTTTCCATCAAGTGGGCCGCCTGCCTGTCTGTTGATCTTCTGCAATAAAAAAAGTAAAAAGACTCAAAAGGACCAAACCTTTTGAGTTGCTGTTGTAAATCTATCACGACCATGCGAAGTGCAATGTGCTTAACATTAATAAAGAACACATGCACAAAGTGTATTCCCCTCAATAAAGATAATAAGAAAAGTGTTATTGGACACATTCTTAGTATGAATGATTATATCTAGTATTTTAGGTCAGATTTAAACTACTTATTAGTCTTGATTTTTAGATTATTTAGGATTGTTCTATGCAGGAACGGAGAAAGAATAGAATTTCCTGTGTTGGGGCGGCCTGTCGTAAGAGGCGACTTAACAACCCACAGCCAGGTGCTAGGGCATCTGCCCGACTGGATGGCTACCACCACTGGTGTAAAACATGTCGCCATAACAACCTTGATTTGTGTTCCGGCATCAGTGGCCAAGTTCCAGTTTCTCCTTCAAGGCCGGTTTCACCTCCGGTATTGCTAATGTCCATAGGCGACGGTAACCACTTTCCATCACAGTTGGGCCGTAAGCCTGTCTGCTGTGCTTCAGCAATAAAAAAAAGATAATTGTAATTTTAATGTTGTATCTTTAACGCAGTATTTAGTAAAAAAAAACTTGTATAGAACTTATGTAATTTTTTTAACAAATAGGTAAGTGAACGGTTAGTAAGATATAAGAATCGGCCTTTATATGAGTTGTTACTTTAAACGACGGCCTCTGTGGTTGAGCGGGCTAAGCCTTTGCCGGCGTACCTCACTGCAACGCAGAGATTCCGGCTTCAATTCCTGGTATAGTAAATTTCGGAAACGTATTTTCTCCGTTATTTACTATGGTCTGGGTGTCTGGGATCGGCCCCAGAGCAGTCCGTTGTATATTACCCATAACACAAGCGTAACTTGCTTAATTTGAGGATATACAATGTGTGCGGTTGTCTGCCGATTATTATTATTATTATTATTAAAATGGATCGTACCTCAAAACAAAGGGCTCGTCATGTGGCGAATTGGTATACGGCGATCTCCTTACGAAATCTCCATCTGACAAAAAATAATGAGTCTTTTTAGTGTTTTAGTTTATTATAACTTACTTTACAAAATCGTTTTTTACATAATTATAATTAGTGAATAAAATAAAAGTCCATTTCGTGACACTGTTTCCTCCAAATGATATATAAACAAACATACAAAGCCACTTTCATATTTGTATGCATTCAAGTTGTAGATATATAAATTCTTTAAAATAATCCACTCTTAAAAATTTCACACAACATAGCTTTTCTAACAAAAATAAAACGGACAAAAGAAATACCTTTATTAGTGTCTAAAGTACTGTTCGAAACGTCAGTGAAATATTATTTAAAAAATATAGAAAATAAATTGAATTTCGCAAATTATACAAATGAGGGTAGGTGACCGAACACTTACACCCGGGCGATGTGGGTAGGTTCAGTCTCATCTCCTGCTTGAGCACGCGCCGCGCGAGGCTCTCGTTGGCGCGGACCGAGTTCGCGACTGGCGTTGGCGGCGGGCGGTCGCGCGACGGCGGAGACGTGCCCGTGTATTGCGCACTTCTGAACAAATTATTTCATTCGGATGTCAAAAAAAGAAAAAAAACAACGATCGAATCGGAGACACTTTGAAAAAATTCAAAAAAAATCTCAAATAAACTTGCAATTAATATAGGCAGACAGGTAAGTGTTTGTCGGAATCATAACAAGGGAAGATATACTGTCTTTGCCTACCTCTGATAGACATGACAGTTCGAGCTTTTACCGCTATTTTACTGTAAGCGATATTTGGACCTAAGTGTATTTATTGTTGTAAAATATGTTTAAAACTATTATTTTGCTTTAAAACTTTCAGTTTGACTTTTACAACAAAAAATATACTTAAATCCAAATGACGCTTACGCTTATAATGCGATCAAATAAGAATAGGAATGTCAATAACCTCTATCTGTCAAATGTCACTTGAAAAGTATGGTTTGCAAAAAACTTATTTGCATATCAATAATAAATAGTCTTACATTAAATTTATAATAATACATAAATATCTGCGGAGTGACGCTTGTGGACCGCGTTCGTAATACCGAAGTAAGAAAGACAGTTGGTCTGAAAGAGAGTGTCGGGGTGAAGGTAAGGAAAGGAATGCTCCGGTGGTTCGGGCATGTGGAAAGAATGCATGATGAAAGAATGACTAAACAGATATACAATGCAAAAGTGGATGGATGCAGAAGTCGTGGAAGGCCACGACACACCTTCCATGATCAAATTGATCGTGTACTAGCAGAAGGTGATGTCAGGAGCCTTAAGAACAGACGAGCGTGCATGACAAGAGTTATGAATGTCAAAGAGGCAAGTGAGCTGTGTAAGAATAAGCCTAAATGGCACTCTGTTGTTCGTGCCTACCTCGCAAGGGAACTGGCGTGAAGTTATGTATGTATGTATGTATGTACATTAAATTTAAATAAAAAGGTTAAATTGTCTTAATATTTAATTATTTAAAGTCATAATTCGCAGCTATGACGTCACAATATGGCGCAAAGTCGATCCTATTCTCATTTGAATCGCATAGTACTAGTAAGTGAAGTGAATATTAATACGAAAGAACGTTTGAGGGCAGTGTGTGTCTGTACAAAAGACACGCAGTGATAACAATCCATCCAAATTCAAAAGTATTTTAACTAGCTTAGCTCACTAGAACACATAGGTCCCGAGTTTCCCTTCCTGGCGTGGTAAATTTCATAAACAAACTGCGTAATTTAGTATGGTTCGGGTATGTGGGAACAGCCCCCAGAAAAGTCTGTTGTATATAAACCATATCACAAACGTACCTCGTTTAACTTGGAGATAGATATACAACGTGTCTTCGTCTGCTATTTATTTATAGTTCCCAAAAATATGGATCTAAGAAGGTGGGTGGGTCTATGAGCGTGTACAGTACGCGCAATAATTAAATGCGCTTCGATTGAAGTTAGTTCGGAGAGTTTGAGCAGGTCCAGTCAAACATTAACGGTTATTAAATTTCGCAGTGCGTTGTGCGAAAGTGATGGCATGCGAGTCTGGATAGCGGCCGAGCGAAAGCGCAACAGTCCCGTCTCGGCTCTGTGTATAAATCTTATAATTGTGTTCTGCGCAATAACGTATACGAACTTCAAGGACGCATATTTGTTTTGCTCGTACTATATGTGCGCGTGTGCGTGTGTTTTTTTATTTTTTATTGCAGGAGCTCAGCAGACAGGCAGACGGCCCACTTGATGGAAAGCGGTTACCATCGCCCATAGGCATTTGCAACACCAAAGGTGTGCTGCTGCTCTCTTAAGGGAGACTGGAACCTGGTCACTAATGCCGGAACACAAATCAAGGTTGTTATAGCGACATACTTTAGACGAGGGGTGGTAGCCATCCAGTCGGGCAAATGCCCTACCACCTGGCTGTGGGTTGTTAAGTCGCCTCTTACGAAAGGCCGCCCGGCCGCAGGAAAATTGTATTCTTTCTCCGTTCCTGCACGGATAATATATATATATATATATATATATATATATATATATATATACACATACATACATAACTTCACGCCAGTTCCCTTGCGGGGTAGGCACGAACAACAGAGTGCCATTTAGGCTTATTCTTACACACCTCACTTGCCTCTTTGACATTCATAACTCTTGTCATATATATATATATATATATATATATATATATATATATATATATATATATATATATATATATATATATATATATATATATGACAACATATACATATATATATATGTGCGCGTGTGCGTGTGTGTGTTCGCGTGGTGTTGTGTCTGTGACGATACACTCACGTGTTGCTCCTCGGGGTGTTGGGCTGCTGACCCTGCGGCGTCCTGAGTATGACGTTGGCGGACAGCGCGCGCACGTACTGCCGGCGGCGCACCAGGAACCCCATTCGGAGGACTACTATCACCGCTGTTGCTACACACCTAAAATAAACAGTATTACACAATAAGATATGGCGTGTAAATAAAAATAAGAAAGTGTAAATCTGTAAGGAATAACATACATACATAACTTCACGCCAGTTCCCTTGCGGGGTAGGCACGAACAACAGAGCGCCATTCAGGCTTATTCTTACACACCTCACTTGCTTCTTTGACATTCATAGTTCTTGTCATGCACGCTCGTCTGTTCTTAAGGCTCATTACAAATAATAAAACTAATTTATTATTCCGACGTTTCTGCCACTTTTCATTAGTCATGTTCACGGAAGACAAAGATCTCGAGTGCCAATGAGTAATGTTAAAGTTTTTATTTAGCCTACCGCCAACTTGTTCTAATAAAATTTACACCGGAGCACAGCTCAGCTTGATTAACAATTTTCTCTTTTTACTTTACCTCCCACGCATAGAGTAAATAATAACCATAAACAAAAATTAAAACTAAATAATTAAAATGAACAAGTTGAGTTAGGAGTGAATGTAATAACCGGATGGGACGCCGTCTCCTCCTTTTGCGAGCGCGTTATGCTTGCGAAGGAGGAGGCGGAGCGGGAGCGTGAGCGGGCGTCCTTGCTCCGCTCCCGCCAAAGGAGGACGCGCCGACGCCGGAGGGCGGATTTCGACCTTCGGCCACCGTAAGCGGGCGGCGCAGGTGGGGCCCCTTGGGGTGGATATAGGGGTTCTCACTCACCCGCACATGCCGTCGAGATGAGAGCGCGAGTGTTCCGCGCGCGCTCATCTCTCCTCCCGTGGGGCGCGTTACAGACCGCCCCACGCCTAGAGAGCATGATGATGCCGGAGGATGAGTCCCCCGGCAATGAAAGAGGCCTTGGTCATATACCCGTAGCCCTGGCATAAGGCGAAGGACGGAACACCCAGGGATTTTAGTGGGTATCCCTAACCGGGGGCGGCAACAGCATGGCACCAGTTCTGACTGGGCATGCTGGTGCCACCCTCGATCTGTCGAATCCTACAAACGGGTCGCGAATTATCCCCCCCAAGGTTCTGCCCTTGTCGCGGCTTATGGTCCTCAGAGTGAATGTAATAGACATGTAAGGCAAGCAACGAGCTTTGACAGTCTGCTGCATATTTGCCGATGTGAATACAGTCCATTGTCACCTTGTTGAGCAGTTCGACGTAAACTTACTTGAAGCGTCTCTTCCCTTGGCTCGGCTGGACGGTCCTCGAGGAAGGCAGCCACAGGTTCCTTTCCAACTGGGTATATCCCTCGACCACGCGTTGCAGATACCGCTTCTGCCACACCAGCGCCTTGCGACAGCTCTCCAATCGGAGGCAGCGTCCGTGAAGATATCGAATCTATAGATACAGAAACGATGTACGACTTAAAAGTTTGTAATGAAAATAATTCACTCGATTCGAAACGCCAAGCGCGAAATTTAATGAATTTTTTTGTTTAGGTTTGCTTGTAGGCACACTACCTAATGGGTCCACTTGATGGCAAGTGGTTATCGTTGCCCATGAATATCTGCAACACCAAAGAATTCGATGATTCTCTACCTCGTTGAGACTCAAAATATTTATTTACGCCCTTTATGAAGAGCCCCCTGTTGTATCGCTCTGACTGCGTTGAATTTAGGTTATACCTAATCAATGCTACTTGACACCCGACAAGCACCGTCTTCTTCTTTTTTTTTATTGCAGAAGATCAGCAGACAGGCAGACAGTCCACTTGATGGAAAGCGGTTACCATTGCCTATGGACATTTGCAACACCAAAGATGCTACAAATGCGCTGCTGCTCTCTTAAGGGAAACTGGAACCTGGTCACTAATGCCGGAACACAACTCAAGGTTGTTATGGCGACATACTTTAGACCAGGGGTGGTAGCCATCCAGTCGGGCAAATGCCCTACCACCTGGCTGTGGGTTGTTAAGTCGCCTCTTACGAAAGACCACCCGGCCGTAGGAAATTGTATTCTTTCTCCGTTCCTGCACGCATAAATTCTTCTACAGGTGAATGCGGAATATTTACCATTGAAAATCGCTTGATCGACAAATTGCTGACTAGTCTATCAACTACTGCTAAGCACTACGAGCAGCGGGTTGTCATCGAGTGGTCCACTCATAGTCCCATTTGGACAGCTTGCGAGCAAAGCGATCCATTACTGACCGGGTGCCTGATGGCTCTGATGAACCATGACGGTATATTTCGAAGTCTACTTCTACACATGATATATAAGCTTGGTATTTAAACTCTTTGAAAGACACGTTTAAATTATTAAATACTAATATTTTCTTAAGTTTTCGCGACTTGTATACATAATAAAACTACGTTTTAACGGTTTTAAGCGCGGTAATTTTATTTGATTTTGGTTTTTCCGACGTTTCGGCCACTTTTCAGTGGCCGTCGGAAAAACCAAAATCAAATAAAATTACCGCGCTTAAAACCGTTAAAACGTAGTTTTATTATTAAATACTATTTTGTTATATTATATACATACATACATACATACATACATACATAACTTCACGCCAGTTCCCTTGCGGGGTAGGCACGAACAACAGAGTGCCATTTAGGCTTATTCTTACACACCTCACTTGCCTCTTTGACATTCATAACTCTTGTCATGCACACTCGTCTGTTCTTAAGGCTCCTGACATCACCTTCTGCTAGAACACGATCAATTTGATCATGGAAGGTGTGTCGTGGCCTTCCACGACTTCTGCATCCATCCACTTTTTCATTGTATATCTGTTTAGTCATTCTTTCATCATGCATTCTTTCCACATGCCCGAACCACCGGAGCATTCCTTTCCTTACCTTCACCCCGACACTCTCTTTCAGACCAACTCTCTTTCTTACTTCGGTATTGCGAACGCGGTCCGCGAGCGTCACTCCGCAGATTTTGCGCAGTGCTCGCATCTCGACCGCGTTTACTCTACTTTCATGCTCTCTCTTCCATACCCAACTCTCGCTTCCATACGTGAGCGTAGGTACCAGCACCGCGTTGTGTATGGCGAGCTGGGCCTTCTGGCTGAGGTTCTTAGCGCCTAGAAGTTTACCTAACGCTCCATTCACACTATTCCCCAAATTCACTGTTATATTATAAACGTCTTATTTCAGTGTGCTAATAACTGCCTTCCACTTCGTACACATCCCGCTGTCTAACGTAACAGTGGCTACGAGTTGGCTCACCCGCATCAAGAAAAACAGTCATGGCACAATTCGGAATTCTCACGAGTTTTGACCATATTTCGCAGTCTTGGCATACATATAAAGGCCGATTAAATCAGTGGTTCATCGCGAATGATGTGAAAAAGTATCGAAGTTCAATCTATTAGGACCACGATCGTAAAACTCTACTTAATACAACAAAGTCAACTGACATCCTGAAGTACTATAGTAATACAGGTTGAACTCAAGAGTTAATTAAAAATTAGAAACACATCTTTTAAATTGTAATAAAACTATTGCAAGAAATAAACATTGTTCGAACTATTTGAAACGAAATTCAAAAAAAGAACATTTCAAAATTGACATTTATTTGACGTCTAAAGTCGCCATTCCGTCAACGTGACATGTACCTACATAATTAATTCCGCGAAGTCCCTGTTATTTTCCAACAACAACAACATCCCTTTGTTTTATAATGATATAGCAGAATTGGATTAATATGGATCCACCAAAGAGCGATGTTCCGAAATTGTCCGACATGGTGTAAGTATAGCTTTAAGAAAATGACAAGAAAATCTTTCATAATTTTATTATCGAACAAAAAGTAAAGAAATAATCTTGAAGCATGATAAAATACCGTAATAATGGCCAAAGTCTTGCATTTCATTGTAATTATTCGTCGCTTTTGAGAAGTCCATAATGAAATACGTTCCGTCTTTAACATTGTTCTGAAGCAAGGTCAGAGCAAGGTATTACATTAGTGCACTTTGTAGAATCATAACTTGCCGTCAGTAAAGGAATCACCGCAATGAAAAATGTACCAAGTGCTAATAGACGTGCGAAATCAGTAGACTTAGCTTTTTAACCGACTTCAAAAAAAGGAGGAGGTTCTCAGTTCGTCGGTATCTTTTTTTTATGTATGTTCACCGATTACTCCGAGATTTATGATCCGATTTACGTGATTCTTGTTTAGTTTGATGCGGAATAGTTGCCATTTGGTCCCCTAAAAATTTGACATAGTTTGGCCCAGTAGTTTTCATTTTACGAACATTTTTTTGTTCCCGTTTCTTGGAACCTATATTTTTTAAGGAGCGCGGCACCTTTCGTAGGTCTACCCATACATAGCTAGACACTAAAAAGTATCAAAAAAAAATAAAAAAACTTCGTTTAAAAAAACTGACTTCAAAAACTAAAAAGTATAAAATAACTTATTTCTAAAGCTATTATTATTAATATATATTATCTAAAACATCTTGAAGTCGGTCCAAAGTAAAACATAAAAATTACTATATTTTTTTGAAAATTACTAAGCACCGACCTTAAGATGCTTTAGATAATATATATTAATAATAATAGCTTTAGAAATAAATTATTTTATACTTTTTAGTTTTTGAAATCGGTTTTTCATATTTTTGGATAAGCGTGACGGGTGAAATACAAATACTAGAGAGTATCTATAATTAAAGCGAAATGTTAATTCCAAATCCACTTTTCAGCATGTGCGGTGATCACCCTTCGTTCGTCAAAACCGAATCGAATATGAAAGATAGCAAAGTGGACGTGAAGGAGAAAGAGAAGACCAAGGAGAGAACTCCTATGTCTCACCCTAGGCTCACACCATCGGTAAACTTATCTTACCTGCAACCCTGATCCAAGTAGTTCATGATAAATAGGCACTGGGAAATGTTATCTAGGAAAACGAAAATAATACACACGGATAGTAAAAAGAAGATAAAAAGAGATGAATAAAGATAAATAAGTAATTTTAATTAAGACGTTACGGCACCCTGACGTTCCGCCTGACGCAGGTCCTCTCGGGGCACGGATGCTTCGGGAAGTACCTGTGTCGAATAAGGCGTGAACAGACGTCAGGGTGCCACCACTGCGTCGGCGGCGACAAAGACACGGCGCTGCATACCCTCCAGGTGTGTCTAGCCTGGGACGAGCAGCGTCGTGATCTCGTCGCGGCCTTCGGGGCGGATTTGTCCCTTCCGGCCGTGGTAAAGGCCATGGTCGGGAGCGCCGACGCGTGGGACGCAGCCGCCTCCTTCTGCGAAAGCGTCATGTCCGCAAAGGAGGCGGCGGAGCGGGAGAGGGAGCAATCCGCTACGCTCCCCTCCCGCCAGAGCCGGCGGCGGCGTCGGAGGGTCGTCCATGACGACCTCCAGCCGCCGTAGGCTACGGCCGTGCGGGCGACCGGCGGGGAAACCGGACCCGCCCGCACATAAAGGCCGGAGAGGAGGGACGCGCGCCGATCCGCGCGCCCCCTCTCACCTCGCGGTGAAGTAGAGGAGCCGGAGAGACCCAGATTTCCGGCTACCAAATGGTGAGGCCAGCCCACAAAGGGGCCGGCCGCCGTCCGTCCGGGCTGGTGGTGAATGCGCGAGCGAGCCCACAGCCCGGACAAAGGACGCTCGGGATGGGACAGGGGTTTTAGTGGGTATCCCTAACCGCGGCGTGGCAATAGCATCTCACATCTCAACGTGGGGTGCTAGTGCCACCCCGACCTGGCGAATCCCACTCACGGGCCGCGACCTTTCCCCCTCGCGCGGCCTACGGTCCTCAAACGGATTTCCCCTGTATAAAAAAAAGTAATATTAATTACTTTGATGACATAAGCCCTTCTCCATATATCTGTAATCATATAAGTTTAGATCACATGGCATTGTATTTTAAGGAGTGATGTTGTGCGGTTTTTCATTCTAAAAATGTATAATACATACACACATAACTTCACGCCAATTCCCTTGCGGGGTAGGCACGAGCAACAGAGCGTCATTCAGTCTTATTCTTACACACCTCACTTGTTTCTTTGACATTCATAGCTCTTGTCATGCACGCTCGCGTCTGTTCTTAAGGCTCCTGACATCACCTTCTGCATCACCTGACACGATCAATTTGATCATGGAAGGTGTGTCGTGGCCTTCCACGACTTCTGCATCCATCCACTTTTGCATTGTATATCTTTTTAGTCATTCTTTCATCATGCATTCCTTTCCTTACCTTCACCCCGACACTCTCTTTCTTACTTCGGTATTACGAACGCGGTCCGCGAGCGTCACTCCGCAGATTTTGCGCAGTGCTCGCAATGTATTGAACAACAGTTGCAGGATATTCATAGTCTTTAAGTAACAATTATGTATTTCTGTGAGGAATATGAATTGCGTCAAATACGGCTTTTAACCTGTTACAAGAACTGCGTTGATTAGCGTCGATCCAACTTGTAAGTCGGTCGGACCTAAGTTTGCCTGAGCTGAAAATTTAATACATCAGACAAGGTTGTATGGACTAAGTTGCTTTGCCTGCGATTGTAACGAATAAAACAACAACAACGACAATTTAGCCAGTATGGATAATAAAATCAATACAAATGCTTTTCCTCAAACGACCATGCATCAAATGTGTATGAAATACGAACTGTAACCGAGTACTTGATAATCTATCCATTAGGGAATTAAACTACAAGCAGAGAATATCACTAATAGTTTCTCATGAGGGTAGGCTCATGAGGTATTTCATCCGTGCAGGAAGGGAGAAAGAATACAATTTCCTGCGGCCGGGCGGCCTGTCGTAAGAGGCGACAAAACAACCCACAGCCAGGTGGTAGGGCATTTGCCCGACTGGATGGCTACCACCCCTGCTCTAAAGTATGTCGCCATAACAACCTTGAGTTGTGTTCCGGCATTAGTGACCAGGATCCAGTCTCCCTTAAGAGAGCAGCAGCGCATTTGTAGCGCCTTTGGTGTTGCAAATGTCCATAGGCGATGGTAACCGCTTTCCATCAAGTGGGCCGTCTGCCTGTCTGCTGATCTCCTGCAATAAAAAAAAAAAAAAAAAAAAGGCGGAGATTATAGATCTCCACTTGCAACGATCCTGACAAACAACTTTTTCATTAATCTTTCCATACATGCAAATTTATTTGAAATGCTTTTTACATCATCTTTCTTTAACACTTCTACTATTTGATTATGGTGTGTACGTCGCGAATTGCCGGCACCAACTTTACCATTCACACTATTGTCATACACTTGTTTTGCGACTCATTTTCATTCATCCTCTGTACATGACCAATCCATATTAACAGTCCTTCTTCTACTCTTGTTATTTATTACATACATACATACATACATACATAACTTCACGCCAGTTCCCTTGCGGGGTAGGCACGAACAACAGAGCGCCATTTAGGCCCATTCTTACACACCTCACTTGCTTCTTTGACATTCATAACTCTTGTCATGCATACTCGTCTGTTCTTAAGGCTCCTGACATCACCCTCCGCTAGTACACGATCAATTTGATCATGGAAGGTGTGTCGTGGCCTTCCACGACTTCTGCATCCATCCACTTTTGCATTGTATATCTGTTTAGTCATTCTTTCATCATGCATTCTTTCCACATGCCCGAACCACCGGAGCATTCCTTTCCTTACCTTCACCCCGACACTCTCTTTCAGACCAACTATTACATGTTCTTTTAATGCACAACGTTCACTCATCACACTGATCCTTGTAATAAAATGTTATGTTTTAGGCCTCTCGCACCGGCGCCGTTGAGCAACGCGGACGAGCGACGTCGGACCATACATTACGCTGGATAGAGGCGAGACGCCGCGTCCGATCGCTCGAAGTGGTCCGAAGTCCCGACGTGAACGTCACCGCGACCGGTAACAGGGCACTCGTTCAAGGTGATTGATATTTTGAACAACTACTAGGTATCGCGGAGATGTTTTTTTTTTATTGCGGGAGTTCAGCAGACAGGCAGACGGCCCACTGGATGGAAAGCGGTAACCATCGCCTATGGACATTTGCAACACCAAAGGTGCTACAAATGCGCTGCTGCTCTCTTAAGTGAGTCTGGAACCTGGTCACTAATGCCGGAACACAACTCAAAGTTGTTATGGCGGCATGCGCTAGAAAAACTTAAACTATGGATATAATATAGACCACAGTAGTAGCCGGGGGATACGTCCCCTGACATAGGAAGAGGCCCAGTGAGGGGGGCCCACGCCTGCCAGGGCATTGCGGTGTCGGGTAGCCCATTTCCCGTAGCCCTGGCATAAGGCGCAGGACGGAACACCCAGGGGTTTTAGTGGGTATCCCTAACTGGGGAGTGGCAATAGCGTGGCACCGGTTCTGACCGGGCACGCTAGTGCCACCCCCGATCTGGCGAATCCCACACTCACACGGGTCGCGAACATCCCCCCAGGCTTCTGTGCCTGTCGCGGCTTAGTCCTCAAACGGATTTCCCCTGGCCAAAAAAAAATAAAAAAAAAATGGATATAATATAGACGCTGTCCGGTAACAAACTACTAAACTCATCATATTGATTTAGTTTATATCGGGATTGTGCTATTAACAATCTCGTGTTATGTAAATCTGTGATACCGGAAAATTTGTGGAGACATATTGCAGCATAACATTTTAGCACGTCATGTCATTATTATATAACTATAACATTATTTTTCTTTCCTTTTATTGTCTTGCTCTTATTGAGTATGCATTCTTTGCTACAACTCCATTAATTCTTCAAAAAGTAATTCTGTAACATACTTCTGTACGAAACTTATAAAAAAAAGGATTTGAGATATAAATAGAATATGAAATATAAAGAAAAACAATATTTAGCTAGACGTGTTGCTGGGGAGTTTCTTGCCGCTTCTTCTCCTTTACAGCATCAACACGTTGCGAAGCGGTGTACATAGAATAGGAAGTATAAATTAAGTTTTAACTTATATGTATAAATAACCTTCAAAAAGTGTTCTCCAGTGGAACTTATTTTGAATAAAAACTTTTGAATGTGAATTAATTAATTGGTTTCGAAAGCAAACTCCACGCGGACGACGTCGCGATTTAATAAATATTAATAAGTTGCAGAGAAACAAAGCTTTTGTTGTTGAGAGCTGTTTATTTCTAGCCGCCCTGGGCAGTTTCCGCTGGCCACCGTACCTGCTGGCGGTTTGGGTGCTAGTGTTGATATTGACGCACGTCCTACACTGCCTGGTGAGCGCGCTCGAACGCTCGCTACCAGCCATCAAGTGAGTATATATTTATATTATTATTGGCTACAACATCTTTTGGACGATTGTCAAAAAGTAATCGCTTGGGAATGTGTACTCATGAAAATGATTGCATAGTTTTTATTCATTCATAAAGATTTAGGGTGTGCTGAGAAAGAGCTCATTTTGTCACGCGTGTAATTGGTGTAGTATCTCGGTAAAAAATGTCAGTTTCTTTCTAACATGTGTTTCTGTAAGATTATTACTCATACATTGTTCGCGCCAAATGATAATATTGTTACGACCGACAAAGATCAATTCACTCAGAATCACGTCAGAATTTGGACTTCTTTTGTTTACTTTGTGTTTAAAATTTGTAATTAGAAAAACAGCCTATTGTGTGTTGTAATCTTTTATAGCAGTCATTAGCCAGGTGTGTCGAACTGATTCGAAGAAATCCGGTCCACGCGGTCGGGCAGACATATTGTATCGGTGCCGTATAAAGCAATGGCCCAATGGAGAGATCGGCAGTCAAGCCATAACCACAAGTGTGGCAAGACGTGTGTACATTCGATAATCTATATAGTGACGGACTTTGCGCGTGTTATTGAATTGTGCATTACGTTTGTACTGATTGTGTTCAGTTATATTTGTACCTGTCTTATACGTGTTTGTAAGGTTCTAAATAAACCCTATAATAATTCCAACGGCATTTTAATTCGAATCCCGTAACTGGTAACAATATAATAATTTAACGCTATATTCCTATCCATCTATATATGGCCATCTAGTGCTGACATGAAACGCACAAGGTCTACGAAGTCTGCGATCAGTGAACCCACGCTGGATAAACCCAACCACTACATCAGATTCGATAACCCACAAATCCTCGCGAATGAGAATCGTTTCATACCTAGAATGATGCGTGAGGCTATTGAAATCAAAAAACACCCAAATTTCAATGGAGAAGATGGTTGGCAAGTACCACCTGTTTGGGACCCGATCATCAAAACTAATTAAGACCCAAACCCAGCAAAAACCAACTGCCAGACGTCAAGACACTGAGCTCTTTCTGCGTACAACGGAACACAAACCAACTTGACTGATAATTACTTTTATTTTTCCTTCCACCCATTTTAATATTATATAAAATTATTAGAGCTAGGCATGTTTGCTGAAGTGTTTCTTGCGCCGCTTCTTCTCTTCAAGCCATAACATTTTGCGAAGCGGTAGTAAATTAGATTAGGCTCCCATAGAGTAAAACTAAATAATTAAAATGAGCAAGTTGGCGGTAGGCTAAATAAAACTTTAACAATACTCATAGACACTTGACATCCTTGTCTTCCGTGATCACGGCCACTGAAAAATGGTCGAAACGTCGGATTAACAGAAATGAAATAAATTACCGCACTTAAAACCGTTAATACGTAGTTTTATTATGGTTACTTCACACTCGAGATGCGAGCACTGCGCAAAATCTGCGGAGTGACGCTCGCGGACCGCGTTCGTAATACCGAAGTAAGAAAGAGAGTTGGTCTGAAAGAGAGTGTCGGGGTGAAGGTCAGGAAAGGAATGCTCCGGTGGTTCGGGCATGTGGAAAGAATGCAGAAGTCGTGGAAGGTCACGACACACCTTCCATGATCAAATCGATCGTGTACTAGCAGAAGGTGATGTCAGGAGCCTTAAGAACAGACGAGCGTGCATGACAAGAGCTATGAATGTCAAAGAAGCAAGTGAGGTGTGTAAGAATAAGCCTGAATGGCGCTCTGTTTTTCGTGTCTACCCCGCAAGGGAACTGGCGTGAAGTTATGTACTTACACACTTTAAAAAAACTCCATACTGTAGTGTTCAGAGTAAATCTCTGCTGGAGAGATAATAATTTCATTTGGGATCCAAATGAAATTATTAAATTTATTTACTTTTCCGTTTCAGAAGTTTATGCCAATACTTCCGTGCATGGACCGAGGATTCCTGGAAGCTGGAGCCTACCACCAACCACCACAAACGCGTGTACCCATTAGGCCTCGCCTGCATGACCGGCCTATTCTACATCCTATACTTCGGCCTGTACGCGTTTTACTCTGTCGCACTGTGGTCCATCGAACCCCTTTGTGGCGAAGTAGAGGAGAAGAAAAGTCTGGCAGAAGAGAGAGACGCGGGAGAGACTAAGGTGACCGATTACGAAGGAGCTTCCAGTAAGACCAGCACGAACATCAAACAATAGACCAAGATGGTCTGGCATAAGCCACTCAGGAATAAACATTATAATTCGGTGCTTAATTTAAATAAATTCAATTAAATTTGATTCCTAAATTATTTTGTAATCTTTTATAAATTAATATTATAAAACAACATAAAATACAAAGCGTGTTTTATTTTAGGTTACGTTAGTAAAAAGTGCTTTAACAAAACTTTATTTTCAACACACTTGCTCATAAAGTGGCTCTATGGTCACCGCAATTAGGCACAGAATGACACCCATTATCAAACTGTGAGTAAAAAACATTATAACTCACTAGTGAGTTATAGATTTTTTTTTTAATTTTATTGGTTGAGTTGCTTTGTTCTTAAAAAAGTTTTTATTAAAAAAAAAAAGATCGTGTTCTATAGAACAAATAAATTAATGTCCCTATTGCTTGCTCATTTCATGCAACTTCTTATTTAAATAGATAATTTTAACTCATACGTGTTTAATAAATAAAGCTTTCACTCATATATAACTTTTTTTATCTACTAAATAAAATGAGTTTTTGTTGTTATTTTATTCACAAGTGTGTTGAAAAACGTCGTATGACACATGTGTGTATTGATGATTACCGTCCTCGGCTCTCTTAAAACCTCAATGGCGCCTCGGCGGTAATCACCAATGTTATACACTAGTACCATAATGTATTATTATATCATCAAGGAGGGTTTTACATGATGTTTTGACTGTGGCTTAATTTTTTTACTTTTTATTGCAGGAGATCTGTTATTTTTTACCTTATACAACCTTAATTTTTAAGTTGAAAAATAAATTTAAATCGGCAAACAAACACACCTATTGTATATCCCCAAATTAAGCAAGTTACGCTTGTGTTATGGATAATATACAACGGACTACCCTGGGGCCGATCCCAGACACCCAGACCATAGTAAATAACGGAGAAAATACATTTCCGAAATTTACTATACCAGGAATCGAACCCAGAACCTTTGGGTTGCAGTGTGCTACGCCGGCAAAGGCTTAGCCCGCTCAAGCACAAAGGCCGTCGTTAAGTAAGTTATAACCTTAAAAAAATGTTCTGCAGTAAAATTAAGTTTGAGTAAAAGCTTTGTGATTTTTGGCGAAGTGTTGCGTCACACTCACGGCTTGGTCCCTGTCGTCGGGCAGGGGCGTCCTGGCCTGCACTTCGGCCTGCAGCTTCTCCAGCTTCGAGCTCAATTGCTGGTTCTCGCACCTGAGCGCCGACAGTTCGGGGTTCGATGCCTCCGATAGGCATTTCTTCAGCGTCGCTATCTCGCGGGCCAGTTCCGTTTTGTGGCTCTCGATTTCCGTCTGAAATTACAGATAATCAATACATCCTATCCTATAAATATTATAAACGCGAAAATTTGTAAGAATGTATGTATGGATGTATGTTTATTACTCTTTTATTAGTGCAGGAACGGAGAAAGAAAAAAAAAACAACCCACAGCCAAGTGGTAGGGTATTTGCCCGACTGGATGGCTACCACCCCTGGTTTAGAATATGCCGCCATAACAACCTTGAGTTGTGTTCCGGCATTAGCGACCAGGCTCCAGTCTCCTTTATAACACCTTTGATGTTGCACATGTCCATAGGCGATGGTAACCGCTTTCCATCAAGTGCACCGTCTGCCTGTCTGCTGAACTCCTGCAATAAAAAATTAAAAATAAACTCGTTCACGCAAAAACTACTGAATGGATTTTGATGAAACCTTACAATAATATAGTTCTTTTTTTATTGCAGATCAGCAGACAGGCAGACGGCCCAGTTGATGGAAAGCGGTTACCATCGTCTATAGACATTGGCAACACCAAAGGTGCTACAAATGCGCTGCTGCTCTCTTAAGGGAGACTGAAACCTGGTCACTAATACCGGAATACAACTCAAGGTTGTTATGGCGACATACTTTAGACCAGGGGTGGTAGCCATCCAGTCGGGCAAATGCCCTACCACCTGGCTGTGGGTTGTGTTGTCGCCTCTTACGACAGGCCGCCCCAACGCAGGAAATTCTATTCTTTCTCCGTTCCTGCACGGATAGAAGCAGCAGCAGCTAGTCTAAACTAAAAACAAAGCGATATCTTTGTTTTTGTTCTAGATCGATTGATTGATAAATATGAAGTGAAAAGCTATTTATGATACAAACAACTAGACGAATCTAACTAGTTTGTAAAATCCAACAACCGCAACAAACCGCACGTGTGTCATACAACGTTTTGGAACACATTTGCGAGAAAATAGGTTTTTTTTTTATGGCAGGAGTTCAGCAGACAGGCAGACGGCCTACTTGATGGAAAGCGGTTACCATCGCCTATGGACATTCGCAACACCAAAGGTGCTACAAATGCGCTGCTGCTCTCTTAAGGGAGACTGGAACCTGGTCACTAATGCGGGAACACAACACAAGGTTGTTATGGCGACATACTTCAGACCAGGGGTGGTAGCCATCCAGTCGGGCAAACGCCCTACCACCTGGCAAAATACAAATAAGTACAATAAGTAATGAAACAAACATCAATACCAGTCGGAAATTAGCAACAATCTTGGACGTTTCTAATATAGAAATGGCGCCACATGCGCGTGGTACAAATTAGAACTACATCTCTCGTCCCAATTTCTCCATAGTATTAAAGCGAGACCAGTGTATGGATCAAAAGCGTCTTGTAAAGAGGTTCGATTATTCAACTTATCTATTTTCGTAATATGAAACACCTTGGTGGACTTCATGTATTTTTTTTTTATCTAAGTACCTATTTTACCGCACGTTCCATTGTGCGATGTGTAATTTTTTACTTTCATACAACGTATGCAGGCTTCGTAAGTACATTTTTTGAGCAAATGCGTTGAAAATGTTATGACCTTCAAATGTTCTCCAGTGGAACTTATATAAAAACTTAGAATTTTGAATTTGAATTTTTCTTGGTATAGATTGTGCCTATTGTAGAGAAGAAATCTTTTAAATAATCAGTTCTTAATGACCGCTACTTACGAGTGCATCGTTGATGGGTTTGTTATGCCTGATGGAGGCAGTGCTGAGCCTCTTCTCCAGGTTCGCGATGGTGGCGCTCTGGGTGTTCACCAGCTCCTTGGCACGAAGCAGTTCCACACTAGTGTCGTGTTTCAATCTGGGAAATTGGTTTTCATTTTAGCCGTCATTCTGATAATAATTATTTTATATGTTAGGTTAGAGCTTCTCGGCCAAAGCAAAAAAACTCTACAGTGAGTCGGAATAGTTCATCAATTATTGCTTACCAATAACCTAGATAGACTTCGTATAGTAGTGTCTAATGCGATGCGAATATAAACTCCGGAAAAACATATAGAATTCAAAGGTATTCAAAGATCTTTTGTCTGTTTTTGTGGGTCGCAACATAAAAATCGCTGTGAAATAATGCCTTAAGGTGGGAAATAAGTATATTCATTTTTATATATGTATGTAATGACCAAGGTATAATAATTTAAGCTGTAATAATCAAAGTGTAATAATCAAGGTGTAATTATCAAGATGTAATAGTCAAGGTGTAATAATCAAGGTTTAATAATTTAAGGTGTAATAATCAAGATGTAATAATCAAGGTGTAATAATTTAATGTGTAATAATCAAGGTGTAATAATTTAAGGTGTAATAATCAAAGTTTAATAATTTAAGGTGTAATAATCAAGGTGTAATAATTTAAGGTGTAATGATCAAGGTGTAATAATCAAGGTGTAATAATTTAAGGTGTAATGATCAAGGTGTAATAATTTAAGGTGTAATGATCAAGGTGTAATAATTTAAGGTGTAATAATTTAAGGTGTAATAATTTAAGGTGTAATGATCAAGGTGTAATAATCAAGGTGTAATAATTTAAGGTGTAATAATCAAGGTGTAATAATCAAGGTGTAATAATTTAAGGTGTAATAATCAAGGTGTAATAATTTAAGGTGTAATAATTTAAGGTGTAATGATCAAGGTGTAATAATCAAGGTGTATTTATCAAGGTGTAATAATCAAGGTGTATTTATCAAGTTGTAATAATCAAGGTGTAATAATTTAAGGTGTAATAATTTAAGGTGTAATGATCAAGGTGTAACAATCAAGGTGTAATAATTTAAGGTGTAATGATCAAGGTGTAATAATCAAGGTGTAATAATTTAAGGTTTAATAATTTAAGGTGTAATAATCAAGGTGTAATAATTTAAGGTGTAATAATCAAGGTATTTAAAGAAGTTTCATGCTAAGTTTTTCAAAGAAGATTAAAGTATCAGATCGAAGAAGTTTTGTTTTAATTTAACGTGCGCAACGATGTTACCACCACCACATCCTTACTTACTATTTACCACCACATCTATATTTATATATATATAAATTTTTTGACGTATCCATTCTTGGAACATTACACATTCATCTCTACATTTCCATCTTAACTGGTATAATTGTGAACCTTATTTTCGACCAATAAAGGCACTGACCTCTTGGCGTCGGCCAGCTCGCCCCTGAGCTGCGCGCACGCCTCGCTCCTGGCGTCCAGGTCGCGCTGCGCGTGCAGCTTCGCGTGGTCGGCCATGGCCTGCAGGTCCAGGTACCGGTTCCTCTCCACCTCCAGCTTCGACTTCAGCAGCGAGATCTCGCCTTTCAGACGCTCGTTGTTCTCCATCTGTACAGGAGGGGAGAATGGGCTTTATTTTCATTGGAAATTGCACGAAAAATACTGAAATCTAGCCAAAAAAATGCCAGAAAAACAAAATTCGACTTTTAACCAATATTTAAAAAAAGTTAGTAAGTGACTACAGCAAACAGGTTGACAGCCCACCTGATGGGAACTGGTCACCGTCGTCTATGGATATTTGGGGGCGATTCACAGGCGTCGTGTCCCTCTAGGATGGGATAGGGTAATGAAATAGAGGCGACCGGATAGGAGGGGTATTTAAGTTTATAGCTTGGCAGCTAGACCTTTAAGCCAGATCTTAGATTACAATATAGTTTCGTCATTTTCTTAAGCCTATGTGAGCTAAGCCTATAGGCTAACCTAGCTGAGCTATAGCTCAGATAGGTTATCAACTGACGCCATTCACCGGAGTGCTTGTGACAACTCAAAAGGCCACATTTAACTTTACAGTTCACATTTCTCACAAAACACATAATTACTACTCAAAAACTATCAATATTCTATATTGCTCAATTTTTTTAGAAAATAAAACTGCGCAGCACAACATCTCCTTTTAGTTCCCGCCGAAAACTCCTATAGGAGGGATAAGATAAAAGGAATAAAATAAGGATGGGGGAAGAGGACTATGAGCCATGTGAGACTAGCTGGTGCCCGCGACTTTGTCCGCGTCACGATCGTTATGTAGAATACTATCAGCGCCATCTAGTTTATTTAATATGATGATGAAATTCGCTATGCTAAACACTGTTTTTATAAGGTCTTACTTTTTCGCGGAATCTCGTGTTTTTAATGTATAAATCGTTATATTGTATGATGATATTGAAGGGTGAGGCTCGATGGGTGGAGGAGCGGGATGGAATGCTCCCTGTCTGTTAGGAAGATCTTCCAGCGAGGCTAATGTGGTTCCTCGCAGGACTAGGCCCATCTGTTATAGTTGAAATTTTGTATATATTCTTTGTATGTTTCGGGAAACGTTTGTGACATCAATTATTGCACAGCGCCATCTATTGGCTTCAAAATGTTCCTCTACAACATCGGCAATATCGACACTTAATTAGGTGCATAAGTTGTATAATAAGCTGTTTAAGTAATTAAAGTTTTTTTTATCTATCCCACGGGAACTCTTTAATTTTTCGAAATCAAAAGTACCCTATATATTGACCAGGGATATAAGCTACCACCATACAAAATTTCATTTAAATCGGTTCAGTCGTTTCGGAAATTAGCCCGTACAAGCAGAGAAACAAAAAAATTGAAAATATCTAAATTAGTTCTATTTCACTTCTTGCATCCCCTTGACTCGGTTTTTAGATTTTATTTTCATTGTACAGAACTTCGACCTCTACAGTTTTATTATGCGTATAGAAAATTTGTCGTTGAATCTCCAGTTCCAGTCTCCCTTAAGAGAGCAGCAGCGCATTTGTGGCATCTTTGGTGTTGCAGATGTCCATAGGCGACGGTAACCGCTTTCCATCAAGTGGGTCGTCTACCTGTCTGTTGAACTCCTGCAGTAAAAAAAAAAAAAAAAAACTAAAAAAAAGTCGCAGTACATAATATATACAAAAACTGCAAATATTATCATATAAGACATTACTCATATTACTTATATAAAAATAAATACATTATTAGAAAAAAAAAACTTAAACGAAATCTATATCCATGTTGCTTTTGGTTCGAAGGAAATTGTAACTTGCATGTACAAAAAATAAATCAAAACTACCTGCAAATTTTAGTATTTGTGCTTTCTATCTCATTACAAATTACAACTTATTTTTCAACAACTTATAAATGTTTGACGGCCTCTGTGGTTGAGCGAGCTAAGCCTTTGCCGGCGTACCTCACTGCAACGCAGAGGTTCCGGGTTCAATTCCTGGTATAGTAAATTTCGGAAACGTATTTTCTCCGTTATTTACTATAGTCTGGGTGTCTGGGATCGGCCCCAGAGTAGTCCGTTGTATGTTACCCATAACACAAGCGTAACTTGCTTAATTTGGGGATATACAATGTGTGTGTTTGTCTGCCGATTATTATTATTATTATTATAAAAAAAAATGTTCTCATAGTTTAAGTGAATCGTGAAATTTCTTTCATGAGCGTTACCTCGTGCTGCAGCTGCGCCTTGAGCGGCTCCTGCTCGCCCTGGGCCAGCAGCTGCCGCTCGAGCTGCGCGATCCTCGTCCTCTGCTGCTGCTCCTTCTGCTGCAGCTCCAGTTCCGACTGCATTGAGCTCTCCAGCCGTTTCTTTAGTATTTGTATCATATTCGAGTCTTGGTTCTGGAATAATATCTCATTATTCAAACGTAAAATATTAAACTTTTATTCCGCATGTTACAAGCGTCACAATTGAAAATAATCAAATCTAACAAATTTACGGCGAGGGGCGTTCAATGAAAAGTGACTTTTATTTATTAGCATGTTATCGACTTTATTGAACATGTCTTAGGTCAGCTCGGAGGGGAGTAAGCTTTGACAGATATTCCTCCAAGTTTGAATTCGGTGCACCAACGTGCAAATATAAAATTTATTTATTTATTTAATTTGTTTTGGAAACATACAATAATTAATATTCTTAAATATAAAACACACAATTAATACACATATCAATCAAATTTCCACTAAAAAATAATTTATATAATAAAAATAAAAAATTGACTCAAACAGTTAATTACATACATACATACATACATAACTTGACGCCAGTTCCCTTGCGGGGTAGGCACACACCTCACTTGCTTCTTTGACATTCATAACTCTTGTCATGCACGCTCGTCTGTTCTTAAGGCTCCTGACATCACCCTCCGCTAGTACACGATCAATTTGATCATGGAAGGTCTGTCGTGGCCTTCCACGACTTTTGCATCCATCCACTTTCCAGTTAATTAAAAAAAAAAATATTACAATTATACGAAAATTACATAAAATGTCTTTTTAATTTACATGAGGTCAATATTGAACAAAAAAAAATACGATGGAGCGTTTGCTCCTCAAGTATCCTGTAAGCCTTGATTAACTATTTCCACAGTGCAATTTTTCAAGCACAGATACAAGCGCAGTTCAATTTCTTCCATTTTTTATTTTATGTTTATGGTTTGGCAACTAGGCCTTTAAGCCAGGCGCAATTGAATTGTAGGCTACAATCGACGCCTTATAACGGAGTTCTTGTGAAAACTCGAAAGGCCACATTTGACTATACAGTTCACATTTCTCGCAAAAACACATAATAACTACTCAAAAACTATCAATATCCTACAACTATTGTTCATTTTAGAGTGATTTTACAGATTTTTAGAAAATAAAACAGCACAGCACAACGTCCTCTTTCAGTTCCCGCCAAAAACTCTTCTTCCATTTTTGACAACAGACTGAAAGCAATAGACTTCCATTTAAAAAAAATAAAAGCTCCAATTCAAATTATGTTCTTTTTTCAAATTTACTCAATATTCCAGCTTTACCAGCCAGTCTTAACTTTTTTTGGTACCAGAGAGTTTGTACCTCGTTCTCACTTTACAATAACCTATGTATCTATGGATATTGGCAACACCAAAGATGCTGCCATTAATGTTGAAACATCACCCAAGGTTCTCATGATGGCGTACCCCAAATCAGGGGTGGTAGCCATCTAAACGCGCAAATTCTCCACCACCTAGCCAAGGGATGCCGTTGTTATTTGAGAAATAAATTGAATCGTAACTACCTGCAAGGTCTCGGCGGTTTCCTTGTGGGTGTCGAGTAATAGTTGCAACCGGCCAGAGTTGTCTCGCTCCGCCTCGTACCGAAGTTTGCTACTCTGCCAGTCTTGAACCAGTTTGTCGCGAACCCTAACAGGCGTATTATTTTCATTAAACACACACAAAGTTATCATATACTAGTTGTGCCTGCGACTTCGTCCGCGTGGAATGCTTCTTTGCGGAACCGGAAAAAAAGTAGCCAAGTTTCTCCTTATATAAAACTGATAGTACATGCGTATGGCAGCAGTGTGGATGGTAGAGTTGATGCTATTGGATAGCAGCGTACTTACAAATTGTAGACATTTTGAATAAGTCAAGTAAAAAAGTACTTATAACAGATAAGCATTTATGAAGACGTCGATTCTCCAAAGCCTACCTTTACGAAATTACCGACTAGCAACCAAATGGTCGAAAGCGTCATGAATTTGTAGACGCTTATGTTTTTTATTTATGCATATATTATTACTGTATTAGTATCTGTTACGCTCGGCGGCTTTCCACAAGTATTGGATGAAATAGCAACTCATAACCCGATCGGGCACCGGCTTTTGTTTCAAAATATGTTTTATTTTTTTATTGCAGGAGCTCAGCAGACAAGCAGACGGCCCACTTGATGTTAAGCGGTCACCATCGCCTATATGTAATCCCTAATGCCGGAACACAACTCTTAGTTGTTATGGCGACATACTTTAGACCAGGGGTGGTAGCCATCCAGTCGGACAAATGCCCTACCACCTGGCAATATGTGGTAAGATTGCAAAATTAAAAATACAAATTGTAATAAGAAAAATACGTCGCAAGTTAGAAGTTCTTTCAACAGCGGTGTAGTCAAACCACTGATGAAGAGATTAATGGAAAGAGATCAATTAAAAGGTTGTGCCACTATCATAGTAAGAGGGGGTCCATTATCTTTATTTACTTCTATGAAAGCCTAGCGTGATAATATGGTATCAAAAGTCGATATAAAAAATGTCACGAAAGACACTGTAGACGCAGGAACGGAGGATATCCAGACTGATAGATTTTTTGTATAAATTTCGTATAATTCGTTCTTTACAATAGTCATTACGCTGGTATAAATTTGAATGTATGTAATGAAGTGACATAAAAGTTAACAAGGTGACGTTTTATCTGTCACTGTTAATGTGACGTTGACGTATGTTCAATGTCATTGTTGTCGATGGCAACTATCCACAAAGCGAAAGGTTATGGAGCCAGAACCGAAATACGCGTATTGTGTGTGAATAGATACTTTAAAACCACGTATACCTGTTCAATTCAGTGATGAGGGCATCCTTGTCCTTGAGCCTGAGTTCAAGGTTGTCCACTTGCATCTGCAGCTTGTCATTCTCACTCCTCAGCCTGTTGATGCGATCCGACGACGACGAGTGTATCGAGCTCGTTGACCTACAACATTTAAGTGTTTTCTTTGTTTTTATAGTTGGAGTACATCAGACAGGCAGGCTTTCCACCTGGTGGAAAGTGGACGTTTGCAACGTCAGAGATGGAATTCTCTTATCATAATAAATCACTTACTTTGAAGTGTTCAAAGCGAGTCTTGGTATGTCCTCATGCTCGTCACTACTCGCTGATAAAATCTGAAACATGAAAATCGCGTTTAAATATAATTTCAAGCTTAACCTAGGACATGTTCATTTTTTATAATTTGGGTGAGGGCGAAGAACTCTATTTTGTATTATAGACATGACCAGGGTTTCCCTAGTTTATTTTAGAAGCAATGATTCACACAGGTTACATTGCATTAAATTTTAATCTAGGCGCTATTCGCCCTCGGAAAAATCATTTAATTTCATTCCGGAAAATGAGGTAGATGAGTATTAAGAACAAAACTACACAATTCCAGTAAAATCGGTACCGTGGTATATCAGTGTCATAGTAATACTAGTGTACATTCAAACATATTAACAGAAGTAAGAGATTCATGGTATTATATAAAAGAGGATGTCAGTTTATTTATCTTGGACATCCAACGTTGGAACTCTTCATCATGTATGGGCGGAAGAATGTTTCTTTCTGACAGTCTTGAATATGAAGCGAATCAATATACTTGGTACAGTTAATTTTTATTGCATGAGTTCAGTAGACAAGCAGACAGTCCGCCCAATGGTTAGCGGTTACCATCGCCTATGGACACTTGCAACACCAAAGGTACTACAAATGCGCTGCTACTCTCTTGAGGGAGTCTGGAACCTGGCCACTAATACCGGAACACAACTCAAGGTTGTTATGATGGCATACTCTAAACCAGGGGTGGAGCTATCTAGACGGGCAGATACCCTACCACCTGCCTGTGGGTTGTTTTATCGCCTCTTACGAGAGGCCGCCCCAACGCAGGAAATTGTAATCTATCTCCGTTACTGCACGGAATAAAATATATTCAATATTTGACAGAAATTGAAGATAATAGAGATTAAATGCAAACATTTCTATGAGCTTGGGAGCCGGATTGTATAGCAGGAAGGTTTTAGTATTATACCTACCTGTTCCATAATGTCCTCGTCCAGGGTATGAGAGTAGTCGAGCTGATCCCTCAAAGCCTTTTCCAACTCAGCAGTGGGGGACCTCACCGCCAAAGCTCGTTGCTCCTGCAACGACAGCGGCCTCTCGCGACTTGGGGACAACTGAAGCCTGGTACGAAAAAAAGTTCTAAAACGTGACTATTCATAGAACTTAAAATTTCATACAATTGTTATAAGCTGAATAGAACTGTTTTATCGACACTTTAATTTTACTACTCTACCGACATTTTCACTGCTAATATAATATGTGCAAGTGAAATCGTTCGAATGTTTGTATTGTTGTTCATTGCTCCCTTAGGCTTTGAATATGAATTGATTTTTGTGACCTTTTGGTTTAAAGCTATTTTACAGATCGTAGAATATACACGTGAAATCTATCTTAAAACAAATCTTACAGGTTCTGCGAGTTAAAGAGTTGACGTTTATGGGTATTATCCACTTACCTGTCAATTAGATCTTTCAGATCTTGCACCTCCATCTCTAACTCCTTACACCTCTGTGTTTTCTGTCGTAACTTCATCTTCAATTCTGTTACGTTTGACTCTTCCCGCAATCTATTGAGTAATTACACATTCTTATATTATTTTGAACTAAGAAAAAATGACACTTTAATAGGATTTATCTATGCCTGAGAAAAATTGTAATTTTTCAATGCATGAGCAAACACAGAACATAAACTACCCGTAAAAAATTTCAACATAGAACTGGTAATATTGTCTTTGACGTATTGATGATACATTAGTTACAAAAACCAAAACTTTCAACAGTTTCTTTTGAAGAACAAAATTAAATCTATACAAGTAAATAAAATTGAAGTGTCCGTTTGTAATGTATATATATATCAAAAATCAATTTTTACATGTTTTTGTCTGTCTGTCCGACTGTTTTTCCGGCTAATCTCTGAAACGGCTGGACCGATTTTGACGGGACTTTCACTGGCAAATAGCTGACGTTATAAATGTTAGGAAGTAACTTGGACTATTTTTATTAAAAAAAAAATATATTTGGGAGGCCCACGCGCACGCCGCCGCCGTCGCCGCACCGGAAGGCAAATTAAATGAAATTATTATTTTTATTGAATAGGTTCGCGTTTGACTGACATTGCACCTGACGTCAGGCGGAAATGCAGTCTAAGGTGGAGCACGCTTACCTAGAAGATACCTCTTCACGCAGGACTTAAAGACACCTAGATTATATTTTTCAGGAAAACAGACGACGGTAAAGAGTTCCACTCTTCAGCGGTGCGTATGATGCAAGAGGAAGCATAGCGTTTCGTCCGCTTCGTTGGTATTTCCACCATATATCGGTAGCGTGAGTGCGTACGTCTGCTTGTCCGGTGGTAGAACGGTGAGGGAGGAACCAATTCATGTAATTCCGTGGCACACTTCCCGAAGTGTAACCTATAGAATACCGGCAAACTGGCGACCTTACGTCGATGGCTTAGGCTCTGAAGCCTCTCGTCGCATAGTTGGTTATTGCCTATCAGTTTCCTAGCTCTTTTCTCTATTGAATCGAGTGTCTCTAACTGGTATCTAGCTGAGCCATCCCAAAGATGAGAGCAGTACTCCATGCAAGACCGCACTTGTGCTTGATAGAGATTCAGCAACTGAAGTGGTGTGAAGTACTGCCTGACCTTTGATAGAACCCCTAGCTTTTTGCCAGCCAGCTGAGCAACAGACTCTATATAGGAGCCAAAGTTTAGAGATTGTGTTAAGGAGACGCCAAGAAGCTGAAGACTGTCGGCTAACGGTACGAATACACCTCGGAAAGTAGGAGTAAAGTCAAAAGGACTCCTTTTGACAGAGAAGAGACACGCCTGGGTTTTTAGAGGCATTGAACTTGACTAGGTTGGATTCACCCCAATCGGAGACTGCCTTCAAGGTCAAGTTCAACCTAGTGATCATTGTCTCCCTCAATCATAACAGCAGTATCAATAACAGCTAGTCATAAAATATGAATAGTGGCATTGAGATATAATACTTACCTCGCCACGACATCTTCCAATTGTTCAGCTAAATTTTCTTTTTCCGTCGTCAGTTGCTCTATGTCACATTGTAAACTTGTTATTTGCTGTCTCATATTGTTGTTTTCCGCGTCTTTGTCAGCATTCAGTTTCATAGATTGACTCAAATTATTCTTAAGTTCTGTTACGTCCAGTTTTGATTTTGCTAGCTCAAACGCCTGAAAGTATTGATAGTTGATGGAAAATTGCAAAAAACGAAATCATCTATACTAGATATTGTTTAGGACGTAAATATATATACACACACTAGCGGCCCGGCGCGGTTTCACCCGCGCTCTGTCCCGCTCCCGTGGTGTATAGCGTCATGTTATACAGCCTATGACACTCCCTGTTAACGTGGCTTTCGAACAGTAAAAGAATTTTTTTAATTGGTTTAGTAGATCCAGAGATTACTCCCTACAACGTCACAAACTCACAAACTTTACCTCTTTATAATAGTAGTATATATATATATATAAAACAAAGTCGTGTTAGTTACGCCATTTATAACTCAAGAACGTCCGGACCGATTTTCATGATTTTAGTGTTTTTGGTATTGTCTGCGTCCGGAATAGGATAATAAGTATTAAAATATGATATTCATCAATAAAAAAAATTATCATTAAAAAACATCAGTCGCAACATGAGTCTAGCCATTTGTCATGATCTTTCCCGGCCGATTTCGGCAACGGTGACTGCATTTAAACTCATTTTCATTTGTCTGATTTAGGTGACTTATTTCTGTGTGGGTCCCGGGATGGTTTAGATTCAAATTTGAACCAGGTAGATGGCGCTGCAATCGGGTTCTAGGATTTAGGTGAAATTATTTTTGTGTTCCTTCAAGTAGATTCGAGAATGTTTTAGACCAACAATTGGTACCGGTTGATGGCGCTGCAATCGGTTTCTAGATTTTTATTTTTTAAGGGCAAGACAACCTCTGCACAGTTAGTTTTAAATAAATATTGTGCTTTTGTACAACTCTTACATTATAAATAGTTGTCTATAGGACTATGCGCTTTTAACTTTTTCAAAACTAACGTATTTTCTTTTACCAGTAACAGCGAAAAAAGAAGAAAAATAAATTACAAACAAACGCACTTTAACATTTGTATATTAGTACGGATGGGTGTATCGCGAAATTGAAGCAAGGCGAGCGCATTTTAAAAACCAGTAGTTAAAAAGGTTTTTAAATACAAGCTTCTGAGTTCCTGGATATCATGTAGCAGCTGAGTGCTAGCCAAGAAAAGTGAAACGAGACCAAACACGACGGGTCTATCTTGTTTAGTACAGGAGTTCCTATGACCACCTTCCGACTCCATCATCAGATCAGCTCCATGGCATTGTCAGGCGATATACATACGCGTGCAAAATTTTAGCTCAATCGGATACCGGGAAGTTGGTCAAATTTAACTTGCAAGATCCCATCCGAACTTACATACATACATAGGTACAGCCATTGCAAGTTAAATAAAAGCTTGCGAAATTGAAGCAAGTTGGAGCGCATTTTTAAAACCAGTAGTTAAAAATTAACACATAGTTAATCTATTTTTACACCAAAACTGACCTACATAGCTTGTTAAACATATACATTCCACAAGAAAATTGGTTAACAAAGTTTGACCTTAATAATGTATGATTATAGAAACAGAAGTATCTTACCTTATCATTCAATTCTTTTCTATTAAAATCCAGTTCGTGTTGCAGCAATGAGATTTGCTTCCTAATTTTTGTTAGCTGTTTCTTATCATTGGTCATCTGTCTGTCTAAAGATTTTTTCTCTTCTCCGCCTTTACTCTTCGGAGATGGACTCCTAGAAACCATTTTCAACTGCTCCTTTAAAGACGCCACCTCTTCATGAAAAGAGTTGATGTCTTCTTGAAGTATTTCTATTTCTGTCTCTCTATCTTTCAGTTTATGTGTTAGATCTTTCATCTCTTCTAATTTCGAAGTCAATTCGTTATTTAGAGAATTCAGTCTTTCTAACTCACTCTCACTATTTTGTAGCCTAAGTGATGCGTTTTCTTGTTCTTTTTCTAATTTTGTCAATTTAAGCTTCAATTCTTTGTTTTCTACGTTAAGTTTGGTACTTTCTTCATTGGCGTTAGCTAAGTCTCTATTCAAAGCATCAATATTTTCTTGTATTTGGAAGAGTTGATTGGATTTTTCTTCAAAAGCTTCTTTGAGGTTATCATGTTCTTCAGTTTTGTCACTAAGACATCTTTGCAAATCGTCCAGCCTATCCAAATGCTGATTTAGACTATCTATTTGTTGATTCTTTTCAGACACTAATTGCTCTAATTTCTGAAGTTCATTTATTTTTTCTTTCATTTGACTACATTCTGTTTCGTAGTTTTCTAATGCTGTATTTCTACTTTGTAATTCGTCTATTTTAACTCCCAATTCTGTCATTTTATTGGTCAAGTTGCGTTTCTCCTTTGCTAATTCCAAAATCATGTTTTCACGTCTTAAAATATCCTCCTTCAATAAGTGAAGGTCTTTTGATTTATCATTCACTTCTTGAGTAAGTTCTGTTAATCGCTGTTCAAGCAACTTTTTGTTTGATGAAAAATTGTCAAGTTGATTTTCATAGAACTTTTTGTCATTTTCCATTGTTGCCATAGTATTTTCTAATAACCCTTTCAACTCTTCTACTTCTTCTTTTAGCGCTGGAAACTCGCATAGCTGTTCTTCAGCATTTTTCAAGTCAGATTTGCAATTTTCTAATTCAGTCCTAGATTTTTTAATTTCATGTTTTAATTGTGTCAGTATATCTGGGAAATTTTCTTGCTTCACATCTAAAGTTATGCCTAGTTCTCTTAAAGACGTGAACTCTTCGGTTTGCGTTCTGTTATCGTTTGATGGTTCTAATGAGAAGTTTATCTTCTTTGGTTCAACAGAAACGTTCTTACTTTCACTTACATCTCGGTTTGGATATATTGAGCAATTATCTTGTATTTGAGCATTTTTACCGTCAATACCGAACATCGTTGTCTCATTAATATTTCTTTTGTAATCTTTCAAAACATTCCTGTTTTGAGTTGACGTCATATGAATCGGTAAGGAATCGGCTCTGGGCGAGAAATTTGGCACGTCAAAGTGATCTCCGTAATCCAAGTTCAATGAACTCATATTGGGCCTTGAAAGATCAGGTGGTAATGTTTTATTCTGTGACTTTTCTCGAATCTCAGGGAACGGGGCACCGGTCAAACTGAGATTTTCGACCTTCATCTCTGCCCGTCGCATTTGCAAGTCCTGTTCATCAAACTCTGATATAGAAACTATATCACTCAGCGTTCTGGCCGACACTTTAGCTTCCAGCACCTCGCTCTTTTCCTTTTCCTCGTCCAATTTTAGCGCTGCAATGAATCATATTCGCGTTTTAGTCAGACGGATATAAAGCATTAGCACATGGTGAAACTTTTGGCAGCGGTGCAATAACATGTTTTGAATACACACTAATATCCATCACCATGTAACACCAGGATCTAACAAGCTATTTAAGGACTCGAAAGTTTATAAGAAATTTGGTGAAGATTGTAACAAACATCAGATTAAATAATTACATATTCTGTAGCCTTTCAATGCTCATTTAGAAAATTAATTAGTACATCTACCTAAAATACCTGATCTGCTTACATTCTTTTTTTACAAAAAAGGGAGTCGACCTGGAAATTAAATCCAATAAGCTATAAACTTGTAAAAACCTTTATTTTGAGATTCTGAAGTAATCTTAAAAGCCTTTTATTTGAGGCGGGTAAATGCGTTTAGCACACTACCGACGCGACGAGACGTGTCACCCACGAATGGGCGCACCAGAGTCAATTCGCCGGCTTGTGTGGAGACTCGAAGACTCAATACTCCACTAAAACCACCTCCTCCCATATGCCCCGAGCTTATGGCAGGAAGAGCGTGAGACTTAAAACGTAGTTACGCACACGCTGGATCTTAAAAGCCTAAGGTATTCACGGTCAAGGGTTGCGAATAATGTTTTCTTGGAAATATCTCGCTTCCTATGCATTAAAGGATGTTCGCATATATTATAAAAGTTATAGAGCATAAGGTAATAAAAGCTTTGAGATAGAGCGCTCAGCCATCATGGCATATGTTAAGATGAACCGTGAATTTCAGCATCTAGTTCGGTTAAAGTTAATTATTCACTAAAAAATAATTATAACTTTACTGGACTACAAACCTAAAGCGCGTAATAGACGAGCGAATAAGTACGCGTACTTATTGCTCGAGAATCTGCTTCGCTTGTACAGTCGTGGTATGAAAAAGTTCGCCAGTTGCCAAATTGATTCATTTAACTTTCCGCGAGCAAATGTTACCTTTTCAAACTAAGTCACAGAACAGACTGTTCCACAGAATATTGTTTCACTGTTTGACAATAAAGTTTAAAATTAGTTAGATCAAAGTTGTTTGACTTTCTACCTTGTTTAACAATACTTTTATTGTTTTTAATATTTATGATAAGCGTAGCGATTATATCCTTTTTGTTTCTTATTGTTACTCTCATTGTCAACATTGCAATATTCTTAATTCACCTTTGTATATTTTATAAATGTAATATTTATTAAAATATTGGCAGTACTGTTTCTTGTATTCATGCCAGCAAAAGTCGACTTTAAGGTGACGAACCTTTTCATGTCGCGACTGTACTTAAGGTGACACATGGGCGAAAGACTTCGTCGAGCTATAAGCACGCGTATTATTACCACATCCATCACAGTTCAGTTCATGTTGTATACGCTTTCAAATCACAGTTAACCTGAATAAACGTTATGATGTTGGACAAGTTCCAAATCTGTATTTGATTGAAATTGTCTAGACTGATATCCAGTGGAACAGTACGCGCAAATCAACTCAGATCTGTATACTTTCATTGTTTGAATACAAAAGATCAATTAAAGAGATTTAATGCTCATGTGAGTAATGTGTGCTCGGGTTAATGTACTTTCTGAAGGATCCATTAAACTTTTATGATGTTTGTTTTCAAATGCTTCAAGTTTGGGATAAATATTGCGCGTGTTAAGAATGAGAGCAAATATCGTGTTTTATGTTATTGCGTGCAAGTATGTGTAAGAAGATTTGATCCGGCTTCATGTCGATGTAGTGAATAAATCTATGCATAATTTTGTATAGGGATCATATTTTCTTAATATATGAAGCTGCCTTGTACTTACTGGAACTACACTGAATACCTGTTGCGGACAGAGAGCACCCCCCTGACCCGCCCGCCGGAGCACATCTACACTCCGCGCCCCGCATACCGCCGACGCCCATAGCTAGCGCGATTAGCAACTAGGCGTCGGACGGAATGCGGGTATAGGAGGCCGAAAAAACTAAAAACATACATAATGCTGATACTACCACTTCAAGAAAAATTATCAATTCAGCCACTCAGCTATATTGTACTCTCTTTGTTATACTTTTTAAATGTATAATGTATTTATAAATAATAATCATACAGTCCATTATTACGTCGAATTTTCATTTACAACCCGAGGTGCAACTGCCACCAATAATACCCATATATATAATATCAGCCCATAAATGTTCCACTGCTGGGCTCGGGCTACGGGCTCGGGTACGTATGTATTGTATTCACCTATCTATGTACATATAATTATTTAATTTTATATTCTATTAATTATTAATGCAGAAGTCGTGGAAGGCCACGACACACCTTCCATGATCAAATTGATCGTGTACTAGCAGAAGGTGATGTCAGGAGCCTTAAGAACAGACGAGCGTGCATGACAAGAGCTATGAATGTCAAAGAAGCAAGTGAGGTGTGTAAGAATAAGCCTGAATGGCGCTCTGCTGTTCGTGCCTACCCCGCAAGGGAACTGGCGTGAAGTTATGTATGTGTGTAGCAATTGATTTAGTGAAGCCTTACTCTCCAGGTAATGTCAACTTACCAAGCAATTCCTGAAGCTGGTCTTCTTTTTCAGCAACATTTCTCTGCATATCCCTTACATTGGTCTGCATTTCTTCTTTATCCTTCTCTAAACTCCTTGCTAACGCCTCTAATTGCGCTATACGAGTTTGAGCGGAGGACAGCTCGCGTTCTAGAATTATTACCTTGTCTTTGGGGTTACCTAAGGATCAAATAATCACATACTAAAGATTTCGAATGCGCTAATCACACTGGAATAAGCCTAAATGGCACTCTGTTGTTCGTGCCTACCCCGCAAGGGAACTGGCGTGAAGTTATGTATGTATGTAATCACACTGGAGCACGCCGAAAGTAATAATGCATTAAAGCAAACACTGTTTCAGCGTTTCTCCACGCATAAACAAGTCAAAATACAACATTCGAATATTGCGGTAAAATCTTTGAAATTTTTGAAAAAGAGCTATTTTTATTTTTATTGCAGGAGATCAGCATAGAGGCAGACGGCCCACTTGATGGAAAGCGGTTACCATCGCCTATGGAGATTTCCAACACCAAAGGTGCTACAAATGCGCCGCTGCTCTCTTAATGGAGACTGGAACCTGGTCACTAATGCCGAAACACAACTTAAGGTTGTTATGGCGACATACTTTAGACCAGAGGTGGTAGCCATCCAGTCGGGCAAATGCCCTACCACCTGGCTGTGGGTTGTTTAGTCGCCTCTTACGACAGGCCGCCCGGCCGCAGGAAATTGTATTCTTTCTCCGTTCCTGCACGGATAAAAAGGCTAAAAGCTACAGGGTACTTTCCAATTGATCGATTTAAAGTATAAAAAATATGTTTTAAATAATAAGGCATTGATTGAAGCTTTACAATTTGGGGCGCCTGTAGTAAAAGGCGACAAGGACTCCCACAGCCAAGTAGGTACGTCTAGAGTGTACCGCCATAAGAACCTTGAGCTGTGTTCCGGCATTAGTGGCCAGGCTCCAGTCTCCCTTTACAGAGCGGCAGCGTATTTGTCCTTTTGTGTTACGAATGTCTATAGGCGATGGTAATCGCTTTCCATCAGGTTAGCCGGCTGCCTGTCTGCTGAACTCATGCAATATAAAAAGAAAGGACAATGTAAAACTGTAACACACTCTGCAAACACTACTTATAATTCCGATCGGTAGTTCTCGTTCGAAAAGTGCAGAGCGGTCTCAGACACGTATATAATCTATGTTGAGTAAGCCTTTGCCGGCCTACCTCACTACAACGCACAGGCTCCGGGTTCGATTCCTGGTATAGTAAATTTCGGAAACGTACTTTCTCCGTTATTTACTATGGTCTGGGTATCTGGGATCGGCCCCAGAGTACTCCGTTGTATATTACCCATAACACAAGCGTAACTTGCTTAATTTGGGGATATACAATATGTATGTTTCTCTGCCGATTATATTATTATTATTATTATTATTGAACTTTATTCGCAAGCAGAAATGGCAGTGTCGCTTGCTATGCATTCTTAGCTTCGTTACGCTTACACGATTCGTACACTGTCGCTCGTCACTAAAATTGATTTACTGCGCAAGTACATCGGGAGCAATTAATTATGTAAATCTACACGAGTCACGTATTTTAGTATTCTTTTTACAAGCTTTTATTTAACTTGCAATGAATGTATGTAAGTTCGGAAGAAATCTTGCAAGTTAAATTTGACCAACTTCCTGGTTTCCGATTGAGCTGAAATTTTGCACGCATATGTATATCGCGTGACAATGCAAGCTGATCTGATGATGGAGTCAGAAGGTGGCCATAGGAACTTCTGTAATAAATAAGATAGACCCGTCGTGTTTGGGCTCGTTTCACTTGTCTTGGCTAGCACTCTGCTGCTACATGATATCCAGGATCTCAAAAGCTTGTATTTAAAATCAATTTTTTTAATTCTTCTTTTCGTGCTTACAACATTAACGATGAAAACCAAAATTAAGTACAATGAAACTTACACGAATTTCCGTACAGAGAATGATGTTGTTCGGAGAGTTTGTCCCTCTCTTCCAGGTTCTGTCTCGCTCGAATCAATTGCTTGTCTTTTGATTCGAGTTCTTCTTTAAGCCTTTGCACCTATACGAAACGAAATTTCAGTGGATAATGAATCAGATTTGAACGTGTATGGGTAGACATATCAGCTGAGTACACACGATATTTGATATATATGGTTTCAGATTGGTTTTTTCGCCAACCACTAATACCGTTTCAGTCACCGGTAATGCTAGTACGGCTAGAATTGCATTAAATGTAGACCAATAAAGAAAGAATTTCTGTGTGATATCAAAACAAATAATACAACTACGTTTTAACGGTTTTAAGCGCGGTAATTTATTTGAGTTTTATTATTCCGACGTTTCGGCCACTTTTCAGTAGCCGTGATCACGGAAGACAAAGATGTCAGGTGTCAATGAGTATTGTTAAAGTTTTATTTAGCCTACCGCCAACTTGTTCATTTTAATTTTGTTTATGGTTATTATTTACTCTATGGGAGCCTAATCTAATTTACCACCGCTTCGCAACATGTTGTGGCTTGAAGAGAAGAAGCGACGCAAGAAACTCTTCAGCAAACATGCCTAGCTTTAATAATTTTATATAATACCAGCTGTCCCAGCAACGCTGGAATCCGCGTGGAATTTGTTTTCAAAGCGCCCCCCCCCCCCCTATTTTGAAACATTTTTCATTGCTGCTCCGCTCCTATTGGTTTTAGCGTGATGATATATAGCCTATAGCCTTCTTCGATAAATGGGCTATCCAACACTGAAATAATTTTTCAAATCAGATCAGTAGTTCCTGAGATTAGCGCGTTTAAACAAACAAACAAACAAACTGTTCAACTTTATATATTAGTATAAGATTAAAATGGGTGAAAGGAAAATAAAAGAAAATATCAATCAAGTTGGTTTGTGTTCCGTTGCACGCAGAAAGAGCTCACAGTGTCTTGAGGTCCTGGCAGTTGGTTTCTGTTGTTAGGTCAGTGTAATGCGACTCGTCGTTCGGAATACTCACCTCGGCTAATGTATCGTGCAGTTGTACGGAGAGTTCGCTGGTGGCCTGGTGGGAGAGCGCCTCGGCGTCGTTCCGCTGCTGCTGCAGCCGCGCCGACAGCGACGATATCTTGAGCGCTTGCTCCGACATACGCGCCTGGAGGACATCGCGCTCGGCGCGCACCTCCTTTACAACGAAAGGTTTGTGTTAACAAATAAAAAAAATTACATGTCCACAGGAGAAGACTACAACTGAAAAAATGAGAGTAAGAAGATTAAGTTGGTATGGGCATATAATGAGGAGGGATGAAAGTCGCGTGACAAAAAGAATGTTAAAATACAAGATGGACAGGTAGAAATCTGAAGGTAGACCAAAAAAAGATGGATGGATTGTGTGAAGGATGATATGACGATATGTGGTGTGATAGAAGATGTATGTCAGAGTAGAGGAGTATAGAAGGAAAAAACATATTTTGCCGAACCCAATTAATTGGGATATGCTGAAAGAAAAGAGAGAAGAGAAGACTACAAATGATGGAACAATATGTTTATATTGTTACGACCTATACGCCGACAAAAGTGGATTCACACCTGCATACCGTAAAAACACACTTTATTACCTTTCGGCATTTGGACTTCTTTTATTTACTTTGTGTTTAAAATTTGCGATTAGAAAACAGCCCATTGTGTATTGTAATATTTTATGGTAGTCATTAGCCAGATGTGTCGGACTGATTCTAAGAAATTCGGTCCACGCGGTCGGGCAGACATATTGTATCTGTGCAGTATAAAGCAATGGCCCAATGGAGAGATCTGCAGTCGAGCGATAACCACGAGCGAAGCAAGACTTGTGTACATTCGGTAATCTATTTAGTGACGGACTTTGCACGTGTTATTGAATCGTGCATTACGTTTGAACTGGTTGTGTTCAGTTATATTTGTACCTGTGTTATACGTGTTTGTATAGTTCTAATAAACTCTATAATAATTCCAGCGGCATTTTAATTCGAGTCCTGCAACTCGTAACTATATGTTTTGATTCGCAAACATGGATTGCTATATGAAAATTTGTTTAATTTTTACATGTTTCTGTTAGACTGGGTCCCGGGATTATTTAGATTCACAATTGCAACCGGTAGTTAGCGCCAGGATCAGGTTCTAAGATCTTCTTAATCTCTTGGACCGATTTTTACTCCCTGATGGTTTAGATTCACAATTGGAACAATTTTTAGCCGTGCAGAAACGGAGAAAGAAAACAATTTCCTGCGGTTGGGCGGCCTGTCGTAAGAGGCAACAAAACAACCCACAGCCAGGTGGTAGGGCATTAGCCCGGCTGGATGGCTACCACCCCTGGTCTAAAGTATGTCGCCGTAACAACCTTGAGTTGTGTTCCGACATTATTGACTACACTCCTGACCAGGTTCCAGTCTCCCTTAAGAGAGCAGCAGCGCATTTGTAGTACCTTTGGTGTTGCAAATGTCCATAGGCCATTGTAACCGCTTTCCATCAAGTGGGCCGTCTGCCTGTCTGCTGATCTCCTGCAATAAAAAATAAATAAAAAAAACGAACAATTGTCGCTGGGATGGAATTCTAAATTTTTATTTTTTCAGGGCAGGACTACGTCTACAGGGACCTATAGTTTTTAAAAAACTAATGAGGTGTCTTTGGGACACATGTTTGGAACGAAGTTCTCCTAAAATGTCTTAAAAATTCTCAAAACGTCTCAAAAAGTGTGTCGTAAAGCATCGAAAACCATCGAAATTTTATCAAAAACCTATGTATAGAAAGAAATACATAAACAAACAAATAGTATCAAAAACAGCGTATATTATTACACTAATTGATATTTTAGATTTTATTTCATTGCATTAAAGTTGAAATTGTATAATAGCTTACTATAGCAAAAGGTGTCGTGACAACTTTTCGTAAGAATTTTTTCCGTCTAGCCCCCTTTCACAACGCGCGATAAGGAACTTCGTTCCAATAATCACCATCTTCTTTGAATCTTAACTTGTAGGCATGCAACGAGAACAACAAACAAAAGCTATCCTCAATAAAGGTGCGTTATAGAAGAAAGTTTCATTCGCAGAACACCACCATCGTCATAAACACCACTTATCTCATTTCCTCATACAGGGTCATCGGACCATCGAGAGCCCTCCCACACGAAAATTCCCGTACACTCATCATTTCCCATAACACTTGACTTTAGTCACTGGCACAAAGACATAAGGTTCCTTTTACTACATTTTTCGAATGATAAAAATAATTAGGGTCAGTTACGTACCTAGTTGAATGTAAAGAGCAAACTTGTTAGTCAGACAGTTTAATTTTATCATTAGCAACCTGATTGTCGGATAAAGAGGTCGGAAGAAATCATGAGGGTCATAGTTTAGCTAGTTTTACAAATTGGCTTGAATAGGTTAGGTTTCGCTTATTTAATAGACTGGCAAGGTTTGATTTAATAGAACTGAAGTACAGCAGAAGGCGTACCTGATGTAAAGTGGTTACCATCGGCTATGCTATTTGAATTATAAAGTTAACAAAATATTTATACTGTTTATTCGATGTAGGTATATATTACTATTTGCAAATTAAATAGTTTCTAAATTAAATTCATAAAATATTCGTGTAGTTTTAGTATTATGCCAAAAGGAAGGTTTCCACTGAAAATCAGCGTTGTGTCGGATATAATTCCGGCACTCTCTATTCTGGCATACTTCCATGTCACACCACAAATCATCATGTCACCCTTCATACAATAATCCATCTCTTTTTTGTTCTATTTTACCTTGTATCTATCGATCTTTTAGTTTAAGATTTTATTTTGTCAACAGGACTTTCATCCTTCTTCATCACATGCCCATATCACCTTAATCTTCTTTCTCTCAATTGTTAAGTCAGAGGTGCAACTTTCACTCTCCTACGTACCCATTTCTCACCTTATCCATTCTTGTAACACCACACATCTATCTCAACATTCTCATCTCAGCTGAGTGGAGATGTTACTAGTCTACCACTTTAGTGGCCCAAATTAATTCTCCTACACAATTTATACTGCTGAATAAAGAAAGAAAGAAAAAGATCTATTGACTTAAAAAAGACGACGCTATACATAAAAACACATCATACTGTTACCGAGTGTGGGACTCGAATTAAAATGCCGTTGGAATTACCTTAGAATTTATTAGAACTATACAAACACGTATAACATAGGTACACATATAACTAGACACTACTAGTCCAAACTACACGATTCTATAACACGCGCAAAGTCCGTCACTATATCGCTTGTCGAATGTACGTCTTACTCGTATCGTAATCCTCGGTCGACTGCCCCACCCCTCATTCGGGAATTGTTTTATAGTAAACTGTACAATACACAATGGAAGCTCGTGGGCTAGGTTCTTCCAAGAAAATGTAATTTGCACACCTGCTAACGGCCAACAAAGTTGAAAACAATAACAATAAAGATTAGTTCGACACTAATGACGGCCATAAAACAAGTAGAAAAACAATAGCATGTTTTTCTTAATTACAAATTCTAAACACAAAGTAAACAAAAGAATTCCTAAATCCGAGAAGGCAATAAACTGCGCGCTTTTACGACCGACAGGTGTGCGTATTTCTTTGTCGATATGTAACAATACATTCACAATAAATTGTACACAAAATAAATAAAAATCTTCACAAAAGACAAAAACATATATAATAAATAAATAAATAAGGCTTCCACGTCGAGTTTTTTTAGTCAATGACGCTGGCAACTGTTGTTAGATCATAGTTAAGACTCACATTGCAATTGGGTCGATGATACAATCTTTTGATGCACCAATAAAAAGAGCAATTGATGCAAATAAAAGTGGCAAATTGAAATAGTGGATCGTTGAATATTTTCAATTGATATCAGCACGTTCCTTATACAATTGGCAATCGTTTTCATTACTCGCTGACGGTGACACTGCACAAGGTCACTATGTACGAAACGCGCCGATTCTAAAGGCGTTATAGCGTTTGATTTTACTACAGCCCGTAGTAAATTTTATCCGTGCAGGAACGGAGAAAGAATACAATTTCCTGCGGCCGGGCGGCCTGTCGCAAGAGGCGACTTAACAACCCACAGCCAGGTGGTAGGGCATTTGTCCGACTGGATGGCTACCACCCCTGGTCTAAAGTATGTCGCCATAACAACCTTGAGTTGTGTTCCGGCATTAGTGACCAGGTTCCAGTTTCCCTTAAGAGAGCAGCAGCGCATTTGTAGCTTTGGTGTTGCAAATGTCCATAGGCGATGGTAACCGCTTTTCATCAAGTGGGCCGTCTGCCTGTCTGCTGATCTCCTGCAATAAAAAAAAAGTCCGTCCCAATAAAATAGAATTTGTCAAGTGCCTGCCAGTCTACGAACCATGATAAGTATTTTTTATTCCGAAGCTGCTAAACTGCCAGATGGGTCACCTAACGGAAAGTGAAGCCAACGTGATGCCAGCTTTCAGGATCAGACAGAAGATGAAGATACACAAGGGCATGGAGTAAAGAAGAAACATCATCACACATCGCACGAACATGATTAGCTGAAAGCTGATTGTTCCACGCATATTTTTTTTTATGGCAGTAAAGGTTTGCGTTTGACCACTGTCTCACCTGATGCTGAGTGATGACGCAGTCTAGGAAGCAGCACGCTTACCTAGAAGATACCAAGTCACTCGTGACTTGAAGACTTCAAGATTGTATTAGTCAAGAAAAACAGACTCCGGCAAATTATTCCACTCTTCGGCAGTGCACCATAGAAAAGATGAAGCGAAACGCTTGGTGGTGTTTCCACCATGTAACGTTGGCGCAAGACGGTGCGTCTGGTTGTCCGTTGGTAAAATGGGGATGGAGGAATCAGCTCGTGCAACTCTAAGGAACACTCCCCGAAATGTATCCGATATCAGTTAGCCCCGCGATCTTGTGTCTATGCTCCAGACTCTGAAGTCTATATATTCTGTGTTCGGATGGTATCACACTGATCTGGGCCATCGAGCTGGAATCTAGATGACAATTTCAGCATGTCTTCACCACGTAAAAGATTCCGTGGGTGGGACACAAAACCGTTTTTTCTTTTGGCTAAGGAACTATAACAGAAGCTTTTAATCCAAAATATCGAGAAAGAAAAACTCTCAAACCAATTTTCGTCGAAAATATTTCTGTAACTTTACAATCTCAAATTTTGCTAGATTTTTTGCATTTCATAGTTCAAAACAGTGGATGATAAGAATGGATAAGGTAAGAAAAGAAACTAGTACATAAAAGGTTGTTTCAAATTTGCATCTGTTCTGAGGAGCTGTTTGGTTTGGTACGTACATCACCATTTTGCCACCGCACTGCTCGCCGGCGACTGGGAGTTCATCCACACTTCTTTTACATCTGGAAGTTATCCACTGCTGGCTCCCTTATGCCATACGTGAGCAAGCTGTGGAATGAGCTCCCTCCCGCGGTTTTCCCAGAGCGCTACAATATGGGGCTCTTCAAAAAGGGCTTAAACAGATTTTTAAGGTCTCAACGAGGTAGGCAACGCATCGGCTCCCTTAGTGTTGCAAATGTCCATGGGCGACTGTAGCCACTTGCCATCAAGTGGACCCGTCTGCCAGTTTGCCTATACGCAAAAAAAAATATCTGTGACTCAAAAATTCAGAGGAAGAAGACTAATATGGTATGGGCGTGTAATGACGAGGGATGAAAGTCACGTAACAAAAAGAATGTTAAACTGCAAGACTGGCGGGTACAAAGGTAAAGGTAGACCAAAAAAGACATGGATGGATTATGTGAGGGATGATATGATGATTTGTGGTGTGACAGAGGACGTATGACAGACTAGAGGAGTGTGGAAGGAAAAGACATATTGTGCTAACGCCAAGTAATTGGGGAAAGCCGATTGAAAAGAGAGTTCATAAAGTAAAAAAAAATCGATTAAAAAACCGACTTCAAAAACTAAAAAGTAAAAAATAACTTATTTCTAAAGTAAGTTATTTTATACTTTTTAGTTTTTGAAGTCGGTTTTTTTAAACGAAGTTTTTTTAATTTATTTGTTACTTTTTAGTGTCTAGCTATGTATGGGTAGACCTACGAAAGGTGCCGCGCTCCTTAAAAAATATAGGACCCAAGAAACGGGAACAAAAAAATGTTCGTAAAATGAAAACTACTGAGCCAAACTATATAAAATTTTTAGGGGACCAAATGGCAACTATTCCGCATCAAACTAAATAAGAATCACGTAAATCGGATCATAAATCTCAGCGTAATCGGTGTACCTACATATGGAACGGAATGGAATTTTTTTCATAAAAAATGTTATTAAAATGAAAACTATGTCAAATTTTTAGGGGACCAAATGGCAGCTATTCCGCGTCGAACAAAAAAAGAATCACGTAAATGTAAATCGGATCATAAATCTCGGAGTAATCCGTGAACATACATTTAAAAAAAAAACAAAAAAAAAGATCCCGACGAATTGAGAATTCCTCCTTTTTTTGAAGTCGCTTAAAAACAGTAGAGAGGGGCACAACTTTTACAATTTTGTAAGCGAATCTCCGCATCCATTGGCACAAATACAAAGTCATTAAGGAGCACCATTATGGCTTTTGAAGGCCTGCCTAGCGATACCTTACTAGCCTATTTAGATTTTAATTTCAACAATATAATCGTTGTATACTTGTTGATATATTAAATATTTAAGTTCAAAATGACATTTTTTTATATTGCTGGGGCAATGAATTTGCGCATCCCCTGGGAGGGGGTGATCAACGTGGATCAGTATGTGGATCTCTTGGGGACATGGATAAAAATCCAATTAAGGTTCCGTGTCCAAATGAATAGGGCAGTAAACATTTGTCATCTCTACGGTACGCTTCATTGTACATGAACGCACGCGCATCTTGGCCGATTATTTCAAGTCTTGGAAATATTTTCTCGTAATCTAAGTTTCATCGTTTAAATGAACGTATTTTTAATAAAACTACGTTTTAACGGTTTTAAGCGCGGTAATTTTATTTGATTTTGGTTTTTCCGACGTTTCGGCCACTTTTCAGTGGCCGTGATCACGGAAGACAAAGATGTCAAATGTCAACGAGTATTGTTAAAGTTTTATTTAGCCTACCGCCTACTTGTTAATTTTAATTATTTAGTTTAAATTTTGTTTATGGTTATTATTTACTCTATGGGAGCCTAATCTAATTTACTACCGCTTCGCAACATGTTATGGCTTGAAGAGAAGAAGCGGCGCAAGAAACTCTTCAGCAAACATGCCTAGCTCTAATAATTTTATATAATATTAAAATGGGTAGAAGGAAAAATAAAAGTAATTATCAGTCAAGTTAGTTTGTGTTCCGTTGTACGCAGAAAGAGTTCAAGTTGGCGGTAGGCTAAATAAAACTTTAACAATCCTAATTGACACTTGACATCTTTGTCTTCCGTGATCGCGGCCACTGAAAAGTGGCCGAAACGTAGGAAAAATGAAATAAAATTACCGCGCTTAAAACCGTTAAAACGTAGCTTTATTATGTATAAAAGTCGCGAAAACTTAAGAAAATATTATGTGAACGTATATTTCTATGTTCTTCTATCTATAAATTAGAAAAGGTGAGCAATAGAGTGAGTAATATGTGTGAGATAACACAAACAGTGTTACGAGACAAATTGTCATTGGATGTACATATAATGATATACATGTTTTTGTTATTGCTAAATACGCATTTGGCAGTGCTCAGTTGCGACCAGAGGTTAATTACGCATACTAGTCTATTTGTTTTTATAGCATTTTATGCTAATGTTTGGAGTCTAATAGCACTGAATTTTTTCATTTTTTATTGCAGGAGATCAGCAGACAGGCAGACGGCCCACTTGATGGAAAGCGGTTACCATCGCCTATGGACATTTGCAACAGCAAAGTTGCTACAATGCGCTGCTGCTCTTTTAAAGGAAACTGGAACCTGGTCAATAATGCCGGAAGATAACTCAAGGTTGTTATGGCGACATACTTTAGACCAGGGGTGGCAGCCATCCAGTCGGGAAAATGCCCTACCACTTGGCTGTGGGTTGTTAAGTCGCCTCTTACGACAGGCCGCCCGGCCGCAGGAAGTAGTATTCTTTCTCCGTTCCTGCCCGGATAAATTTATATGGGATCACTTTGAAGCTACACTTTTTATTATTGCAGGAGTTCAGCATACAGGCAGACGGCCCACTTGATCGAAAGCGGTTACCATCGCCTATGGACATTTGCAACACCAAAGGTGCTACAAATGCGCTGCTGCTCTCTTAAGGGAGACACTGACTCCAACACAAAAAGAATAATCAAAATCCGTTTAGAAACAAGTTATATATATATAGGTACTTAACGCTTTTGTCGTTATAACGCTACAAACAAGCCAAACCCCCCCCCCCCCGCCATATCTCCTCGTTTTTGGAGGAAATTTTATGTTGTTTAATTTAGTCTAAGATCATTTTTTGCTATAGACTGTAGTTTTGGAGTTATTCACAAAAAACCGCCCCCGAGTACTTTTAGTATGTTGTTCAGAACACATTCCCCAACGACTGTGTCAAAATTGGCTTCCACACGAATTATTTCCCCTATTTGGTCTTCTTCTTTTCGTTGCTTGAACTATACGGTGTACAAATAAATACGAAACATGTCGCCTGTTTCGATGAACAGGCTATTCAAATTTTCTATTCAAACTATGTTGGTACTGGGGAACATTTTTTGAAGGTCATACAGATAAGTTGAGAATTAACTCTACTTCCTATAATAAATAATAAAACTACGTTTTAACGGTTTTAAGCGCGGTAATTTTATTTGATTTTGGTTTTTCCGACGTTTCGGCCACTTTTCATTGGCCGTGATCACGGAAGACAAAGATGTCAAGTGTCAACGAGTATTGTTAAAGTTTTATTTAGCCTACCGCCAACTTGTTAATTTTAATTATTTTAATTTTGTTTATTATTTACTCTATGGGAGCCTAATCTAATTTACTACCGCTTCGCAACATGTTATGGCTTGAAGAGAAGAAGCGGCGCAAGACACTCTTCAGCAAACATGCCTAGCTCTAATAATTTTATATAATATTAAAATGGGTGGAAGGAAAAATAAAAGTAATTATCAGTCAAGTTGGTTTGTGTTCCGTTGTACGCAGAAAGAGCTCACAGTGTCTTGAGGTCTGGCAGCTGGTTTTTGCTGGGTTTGGGTCTTAATAGTTTTGATGATTGGATCCCAAACAGGTGGTACTTGCCAACCATCTTCTCTATTGAAATTTGGCTGTTTTTTTATTTCAATAGCCTCACGCATCATTCTAGGTATGAAAAGTGGCCGAAACGTCGGAAAAACCAAAATCAAATAAAATTACCGCACTTAAAACCGTTAAAACGTAGTTTTATTATGTATACAAGTCGCGAAAACTTAAGAAAATCTACTTCCTATTCCATGTATATTGTGAAATGAAATCAAATCAAATATTTATTCTTGCATAAATGTAGTTGTATACAGGTGTTATTCTTAGAAATACATGGTTCAGTACATTTTAGCAGTTCCACTGGTGTGCAAGTAAGCAGGATCTTAATAGTCATTATTTAAATAGTTAGTTCCTATTTATTTTATTAAGTACCTTTTAAATCTGGATAATATTTATTACCTTTATTTATTAATTATATAGATATCTGTTTTTGATTAAATTATTATTGTAATCTGTGTATGTCAATTATTTAATTTCTAATTTACGTACATACATAACTTCACGCCAGTTCCCTTGCGGGGTAGGAACGAACAACAGAGCGCCATTCAGGCTTATTCTTACACACCTCACTTGCTTCTTTGACATTCATAACTCTTGTCATGCACGCTCGTCTGTTCTTAAGGCTCCTGACATCACCTTCTGCTAGTACACGACCAATTTGATCGTGGAAGGTGTGTCATGGCCTTCCACGACTTCTGCATCCATCCACTTTTGCATTGTATATCTGTTTAGTCATTCTTTCTATATGCCCGAACCACCGGAGCATTCCTTTCCTTACCTTCACCCCGACACTCTCTTTCAGACCAACTCTCTTTCTTACTTCGGTATTACGAACGCGGTCCGCGAGCGTCACTCCGCAGATTTTGCGCAGTGCTCGCATCTCGACCGTGTTTACTCTAATTTCTCATAATTTCTCATACTCTAATCTTTGTATAATAACTAGAGTAGACTATATGAACGATTTATTTTTTGACATATTTTTTTAAATTCGATAAAAAAAATCGATTTCTTGTCTGTTTGTCTATTTGTTCGGGATTCACTTAAAAAACTACTAGATCGACAGCAAGTTCTTAGAACTAAAATCTACACTACTTTTTATCCTGGAAATCCCGCGAGAATTTTTGCATAAAAAAATAACTTATTCCGACACAGTTTCCAGTAAAGCGATAGCTTACATTATTTTTTTAATTCATATCAAGCGTGGACGAAGTCGCGGGCATATCCTAGTATTTTATAATATTTTTAAGTATCTCAAAATACACCATCAACGACTCACCGTCAAATCGGGCAGACCCATACCGATAAGCCTTTTCAAACGATCCAAAACAAACATCACATCACACGACGGGTTATCACACTTAACTACATAGATTACATCGTCGGCCAACTATGCGTGTGTGCGGGTTACATTGTGAATGGGAACCGCAATGGATTGCGAAACGGGGTTAACGTGAAAGGACCTTTCGACAGCAGAACACGCCGTGGAACATCGACGGAGACTGACTGAGCTGGTGTCGTGACAGCTGGGCGACGTAAACGGAACGGGGATACAGAACTCGAATGGATGCGGTATTATTATTCACTTGTACGTGTAGGCTCACGCCGGGAGCGAACGAATGACACTCCGAGAATGACACAATACATACATACATAACTTAACGCCAGTTCCCTTGCGGGGTAGGCACAAACAACAGAGCGCCATTCAGGCTTATTCTTAGACACCTTACTTGCTTCTTTGACATTCATAGCTCTTGTCATGCACGCTCGTCTGTTCTTAAGGCTCCTGACATCACCTTCTGCTAGTATACGATCAATTTGATCATGGAAGGTGTGTCGTGGCCTTCCACGACTTCTGCATCCATCCACTTTTGCATATCTGTTTTGTCATTCTTTCATCATGCATTCTTTCCAGGTGCCCGAACCACCGGAGCATTCCTTTCCTTACCTTCACCTCGACACCTTCTTTCAGACCAACTCTCTTTCTTACTTCGGTATTACGAACGCGGTCCGCGTGCGTCACTTCGCAGATTTTGCGCAGTGCTCGCATCTCGACGGCGTTTACTCTACTTTCATGCTCTTTCTTCCATACCCAACTCTTGCTTCCATACGTGAGCGTGCGTAGGTACCAGCACCGCGTTGTGTATGGCAAGCTGCAATATAATGTACTAAACATTATATTAACCTATCATACGCATGAAAGACACTAGAATGCTTAAAGCCGTCTTTTACTGAGAGCCGAAGGATGGAAAGTGTAAATCTGGCGGTCAATTTCTGCGGTATAGGAACGTACTCAAGCGCCATCTTTTGCATGTGACATCTCAAGGGACAGTTGAAAAGATTGTACACTACAAAGAAGGGAGTGGCGTACTTCTATTGATAAAGCTGTTGCTGCCTCCGAAACGCAACGCGTAGAACACTCAGATGAGCAACGCCCCTATGAAAAACAATAGCCCTTAACTCTCCTACCGTTACACATATGACTCATTGGGAGAGCTGTATTGCGCTCCTTGCTCGAACTGTTAAAACCAAATTTGGTTTCGCTAGCCACCTGCGCTCACACAGCCGGACTTAAGAAGGTTCGCCGTTGACAGATACGTCAGGGAAGACTTTATTATACACCCTTGCATATTAGCACGGTTGTTTCCCTTGGGGGTAGGCAGAGATCTTGGATATCCACTTGCGACGATCCTGATAAATAAATAACTTTCGCGTCATCTACTTTCATTAATCTCTTGATATTATTCACTTTTACAATACTTACTTTATTTATAACTACAGCATATCGCACGGCATCGCTAATGAATAGTTTGGCTTCTTAGGAATACCCTAAAAATGGCACGTGTTCTCAAAATAAAACGTTTTCTATATATGTGGTCTATATAAATCGGCTTAAACTTATTTTTTGTCATGGTATATGTTCGCGTTCCATAACCATCTCACGTATAAGGCCCACACTGCACATGCACTTCCTCACAACACCAGCATGTAACAGATACACTCTACATTAGTATAAGTTTAGTATTAAAATTAGAATAAATTAATATAATAATCGAAACTTGGGCTGTTCTGGAGTCTTTGCAAAGATGTCGTATTGATTGGCGATACATTGAGGTGCTGAGATGCCTGTATTACGCCGCAACGATGACCGTCCAGATACAGGACCTATACCCCTACATCGCGGGGTGAGACAGGGGGATGTGATTTCCCCGAAACTGTTCACCAACGCGATGGAGGATGTCTTCAAAACTCTGGACTGGGCTGGACGGGGCATTAACATCAACGGCGAGCGCATTTCTCACCTCCGTTTCGCCGACGATATCGTGGTCTTTGCAGAGACTTTGGAGGAACTTGCCGAAATGCTGGGCAGTTTAAATGAATCTTCCCGACGGGTCGGTCTCGGCATGAATTTGGACAAGACGAAAGTCATGTTCAATGAACACGTCATGCCGAGACCGGTAAACGTCGATGGCGTCCCTCTGGAAGCTGTGCAGGAATATGTCTACCTTGGACAGAACATACAGGTCGGCAGGCACAACTTCGAGGGGGAAGCCAATAGGAGGATTCAGTTGGGCTGGGCAGCATTCGGTAAACTTCGTCAAGTCTTCTCGTCGACCATTCCGCAATGCTTGAAGACAAAAGTCTTCGAGCAGTGCGTCCTCCCCGTCCTGACCTACGGGGCCGAGACATGGACACTTACGGCAGGATTGGTCCACAAGTTCCAAGCCGCTCAACGGGCTATGGAGCGAGTATGTAGAGATGTTAATAATAATAATAAAAAAAACCATCTCACGTGAATTAAGTGACGATGCGATCTAGGACAAAGCACGATTACCTAGTAGATACTTATTCACTCGTGACTTGAAGACCACTGGTTTATATGAATCGGGAACACCGAATCTGTCAAATTGTTCCACTCGGCGACGGTGCGTAAAAGAAATGTGGAGGCAAAAGGTTTAGTCCTAACCAATGGTATGTCCATCCTGCAATGATGGCGTACATGGGTGCGTCTGATTGTCCGAGGATAGATGGAGTATGTGGAAACTAGCCGCGAAGGTAAACAAATCCAAGAGATACTATAATTACTACTGTATTAATTCACTATACTAGTTTCTCATTACTTTATAAAGTTTGTATTTGAAAAAAAAAACTATTATTAGTCAAAATCTATAGTTTTTTGCTTTTACACGATATATTTATAGCCTAAAATAATATATTGTATAACGGTTCAAATTTCACATACATAAAAAAGTATATAATATACATACATCAAAAATTCAAAAAATAAAGAGTTATAGCATTGCCTCTAAATCAAAGTAGAGAAAACCAATAAATAACAAAAGTACAAGTTAACGTTATCAATATTAAATTCTGCCCCCGATACTGATACCTTGTTCTCATGCACTATACTTTTTCATACATCCTACAAACAAAACTAAAATAAACCATATCAAAACAGTTCCACGTATAAACTTGATTTATTGATAATTCTATCATATTTAATATGAAAATAAACAAATAATATTTTAAATAGCTAAAATACCACCAACGACGTTTATTTATTTTAAAAACTACTTTTGTAGTATTCGTAATATGCCGCCTCCACAAATTCTGAAATCCGTGTTCAATAGATGCTATATTTATCACAAACTCAGCAACACAAAGATCGCTGTATGTATGTACAACGTTTAGTAGGGTTGTTTGGACTCTAAAACAAATCGCATTAATTAAGTTTTTTTTTTAAATTCCGCTACGCTAAAGATAAATTAATTTCGAATACATATTACATTACCCATGAGCAGGTTATCCGATAGCCTCATGATGTCACGCGTCGATGGTGAGTAGGGTTGACAAAAAAGGTTACATAAATAGTTGTTGCAATAAATTTATTATTTTAATTTCGTCGTCAGCCATTTGCAGTCCACTGCTGGACGTAGACCTCCCCAAGACGGCGCCACTCATCCCTGTCCTCCGATTTCCTCAGCTAGCGCTTACCGGCGACCTTGCATAGGTTGTCGGTCCATCGGGCTGGAGGGCGTCCGACACTACGTTTACCGAGACGCGGTCTCCACTCCAGGACTCGTCTGCTCCATCGGCCATCGGTCCTGCGGCAGATGTGACCGGCCCACTGCCACTTCAACTTGCTAATTTTGCGAGCTATGTCGATTACCTTGGTTCTCTTACATCCTCATTTCTAATTTTATCCATAAGAGAAACACCCAACATAGCTCGCTCCATAGCCCGTTGAGCGGCTTGGAGCTTGTGGACCAATCCTGCCGTAAGTGTCCATGTCTCGGCCCCGTAGGTCAGGACGGGGAGGACGCACTGCTCGAAGACTTTTGTCTTCAAGCATTGCGGAATGGTCGACGAGAAGTATTTTAATTTATTATTGTATATTCTTTACATAAGTATATACAACAATAATAAGTAATACAACACAGTAATAGTAAGTAGTCATCGGCGAACATTCAAAGTTCAAAATTAAAAAGTTAAAAAAGTTAGTATTAATTTTTAATTTAAATAAAACTTAAAACATTTAAAATTTTTAGCTCTATCTGAACTTAAGGCGGATATTCTTTTATACGTAGATCAAAGGAAATTGTGCGTAACGGTGCATTGAATTTTAACTTTTGATTTAGATTGAATTATTACGAATAAGAGTCAAAATACCTAAGAATAAAGACGTCTATAGTAGAAGAGAAATGCGAAAATGCTTATTCTCTGAAGTTTCACTTGTTACGACATCCCGTCACATTCCCGGAAAGCATCGCTTCCCCGGTAACATTTCCTCTTCCACCTTACTTTGGCCGGGACCACCAGAGGGCGCTACGCACACACATGCATTTCATTGGCCGAGCCGAATTTTTTCAATGGCTGCCTAAATATCGTCGCGACACCACGCTCGCCGATAAATAGTCAAAATCGTCGGAAAACTACTGCATTGAGCCCTATAACCGCTCCCGAAAGTGCCAACTGTGTCTCGAACGTCTAGTGTAGTGTTTGTGTAAAAGCAGGACGCGCGAATCCGGCCGAAATCCTGCATAATTCCTTACACAATTCCAGTGACGGTAAGCGTTCATTTTTTTCTGCTTGGTTCACTAGGATTTGCGAGGCGGCATCAGGTCTAATAGAGAAACAGGGTTTGCTCCGGCTAAGTAGCCATTCATATCTGACCACACTTCTACTACGTTTCATCAATTCTAACCTAAACAGTATATAGAAACAAAATTTCCCTAGGGCTGTCACTTAGTCCATTAGCATGTGTGTTCGATTGTTTACGCTCTTGCGTAACCAACGGCCAAAACTCCGAAGCGTAAATGGGTTAAGCCGTAACTGACCACTTTTACTGTCGAACCAGTCAACAAGATGGTTGGTAAATCGTTTCGATGCTGTGAAAATCTATTATTAAATTTAACTGCAACTGTCAATACGAACTAGCGACGCTCTGCGTAAATACAACAGTTAAGATGGATTATGGTAGACTAGCGGCTCGGCGCGGTTTCACCCGCGCTTTGTCCCGCTCGCGTGGTATATAGCGTCATGTTATATAGCCTATGACACTCCCCGTTAACGTAGCTTTCCAACAATAAAAGAATTTTTAAAATCGGTTTAGTAAATCCAGAGTTACACCCTACAACGGCACAAACTCACAAATTTACCTCTATAATATTATAGTATAGATAACAAAGCCTAAAATCAATTGTTTTATAGCCTCTAATACAATCGTCTGTATAACGTTTTAATTTTGCCAAACATGTAAGGACTTTATGATATTGTTACATGCCGACAAAAGTGAATGCACACCTGCCTGCCATAAAGCACAGTTTATTACCTTCCCGAATTTGGACTTCTTTTGTTTACTTATAAAACAGCCTATTGTGTATTGTACTCGTTTATGGCCGTTCGCAAGAATAATTAAGCAAGTGTGCGGATTAAGTTTTCTGGGAAATTGCATCGACGCTTGGCAGGTAGACATATTGTATTTGTACAGGATAAAAGGAATGCCCGAACGGAGGGGTGAAGCAGTCAAGCGACGAATACGATACGAGCAAGACGTGTGTACATTCGATGAGCTATATAGTGACGGACTTTGCGCGTGTTATTGAATCGTGCAGTTTGTACTGGTTGTGTCCAGTTATATTTGTACCTGTGTTATACATGTTTGTATAGTTCTAATAAATTCTATAGTAATTCCAACGGCATTTTTAATTCGAGTCCCGCACTCGTAACAATATGTTCCAGTACAAACTTTTAGTACGGCGCATGATTATTATAACAATAATAATATTCTTCTTTCCTCTTACTGTTTCTTTGTCTTACTGAGCATGCACTGTTTGCTACAACTCCATTAATTCTTCGAAAAGTAATTCTGTAACATACTTCTGTATAAAACTTACAAAAAAAGATCTTGACAGATAAATAGAATAAGAAATATAAACAAAAACAATATTTAGCTAGACTTGTTGCTGGGGAGTTTCTTGCCGCTTCTTCTCCTTAGCAGCAACAGCACGTTGCGAAGCGATGTATATAGACTAGCAAGTTAAATTAAATTTTAATTTATATGTATGAACTTCAAAAATTGTTCTCCAATGGAACTTATTTTGAATAAAAACTTGAATTATAAATTTTTGAACTTTATACCTTTGACTTGATGAAATGACCTAATGTGCATATTGTTATAATAAACATCACGATCAGACAGTGAAGGAAAACATCGCGATGAAACGGGCACATTGAGATAAGCGATGTGTCAAACCCGCCAACCCACCTTTGGACAAGTGTGGCGGGTATACCGTCTGTTCCCCTAACAATTGGAAGGTCCGAGCCCAGCAGTGAAACGTTTATAGCATGTTATTATTATTTAGGTTTTTTTTACAGCCTTTATTGCTGAAACTGAACAATGATTTTACATACAGTAGTAAATTGTTTTAACTTAAATGTAATACATCGGAGAGTGTCGGGGTGAAGGTAAGGAAAGGAATGCATGATGAAAGAATGAATAAACAGATATACAATGCAAAAGTGGATGGATGCAGAAGTCGTGGAAGGCCACGACACACCTTCCATGATCAAATTGATCGTGTACTAGCAGAAAGTGATATCAGGAGCCTTAAGAACAGACGAGCGTGCATGACAAGAGTTATGAATGTCAAAGAAGCAAGTGAGGTGTGTAAGAATAAGCCTAAATGGCGCTCTGTTGTTCGTGCCTACCCCGCAAGGGAACTGGTGTGAAGTTATGTATGTATTTATGTATGTATGTAATACATCGGGTTTCCCGGTTCAGTGGTCAGCGTGTCCGGTGCCACATAAGCCTCTTCCAGCTGCTTCCATTCCATTCCATTGATATATATTAGTATATATTAAATGAGAGCCCGGTCTCCATTACTAATAAAACTTATTACTACAAATTATCAAGCATTCGACTAGCACACATACACAGTGTGTGTTTGTATTGTGAGCACATGACACACTAACATCATTATATTGCATACAGTGTGATTAGATTGGAACAACGCACAACCCCTGACTCATTCCCGATGACGTATTTCATCAAGAGGACCCTTGAAAACCACCCCTGTGACTATGCGTAAGCAGGCTTTGTTAATCTAGTTCTATACATATTTATAATATAACTAGCTGTGTCCGCGTGGAATTTGCTTTCAAAACCCTCCGATTTGGAAACATTCTTCATTGGTGCTCCGCTCCTATTGGTCTTAGCGTGATGATATGAAAGAATTTTTCAAATCAGACCAGTAGTTCCCGAGTTTAGCTCGTTCAATCAAACAATATTAGTATATTTGGCTACAACACTAATACTTACATTTTAAATATCGCGATATCTTTTGAATGAAACGTCCGAATTTAATAATTCAAAAAGTTCTAGAAAGGTATTGAATTCTTCTTGAATATGGAGTAATTTATTTTGATAAGGATTAATACCAAGGTACAAAATAAAGAGTTTTAGAAGCGACGGCATTTTAATTATTTAAAAAAATAAAAGAAAACACTTATTGTGAGATAACTACAATAATTAGACATATGGTTACGCGATATTTTATGTAGACAATTATATATTCGCCAAAGTGGTAGTACATTGTTTTGTTCTATAATCAATAGTTTTCGCAGCGCACGCCCTGTAAGGATTTTTTCGGGTAATTTTTTTACACCTTGGGTTACATTAATGGACTTTTAGTAAGGATCCCTAATTTAAAAAAATATATAATATAGCCTATAGCCTTCCTCGATAAATGTACTATTCAACACTGAAAGAAGAGTCCACTGTAATCCACTTTCACGTCAGGCTCCTGACATCGCCTTCTGCTAGTACACGATCAATTTGATCATGGAAGGTGTGTCGTGGCCTTCCACGACTTCTGCATCCATCCACTTTTGCATTGTATATCTCTTTAGTCATTCTTTCATCATGCATTCTTTCCACATGCCCGAACCACCGGAGCATTCCTTTCCTTACCTTCACCCCGACACTCTCTTTCAGACCAACTCTCTTTCTTACTTCGGTATTACGAGCGCGGTCCGCGAGCGTCACTTCGCTGATTTTGCGCAGTGCTCGCATCTCGACCGCGTTTACTCTACTTTCATGCTCTCTCTTCCATACCCAACTCTCGCTTCCATACGTGAGCGTATACAGTTAATAGAAATAATTTCGTGCTTTCAACGCGGTTATTAGTAGCGGCCATTATTGACGCAATAATAGATTTAACTAAAGATTCATTGATATTTAACTGACCTACATAAACTGTTTTGATGGACGTTATAACAACCATGTTTAACATAAACATGTAATTTATAAAGCTACGTATAATATTCTCTGATGTTCCACAAACTGGATGCAACATATTTTTGTTTACTTGCCCTACACCATACATGTGTAAATTGTGATGAAACTGTATGAAAGAAATTATTGATGGCGTATACTTCATGGAAAGTTGAAAAAAGTTACTAATCTTAGGGGCGAGCAACGCGTTGGTTTCGCCCTGGTGTTGCAAGCAGCTATAGGCGACGGTAACTAATATTCTGGTGGGCAGTCCGTGTCTTTGGCCGCATTAAGCAATAAAAAAGAGTTTTTGGCGGGAACTGTAAGGAGACGTTGTGCTGTGCAGTTTCATTTTCTATTCACAAGAACTCCGTCGAATGACGTCGATTGTAGCCTACAATACAACGGCGCCTGGCTTAAAGGACTAGTTGCCAAGCCTCAAACATAAAAAAAGCAATAAAAAAAATGTCAGTGTCACACGAGTATTAAATTAAACTAGTGGTCGCCCAGTAGTCGAAATTCGACCATAATTAATTTAAATTATAAGTTTGAACATTATTAAGGTTCTGTTGCCCAATACTATACTGCTATAATCACAGATTTCGCCAAGGCTACACTGTTAATGTGACTTGAACAATAAACAAAAGAGTATAAAATATATGCGTGTGTGTGTCAAATACATGGTAGTGTGTGTAATGTTTTTTTTATTGATTGAATGTATTTATATGCATAATAAAAATAAAAAAGTAGTATTCTGCTCCTTCTCCGCGCAATTTTCGTAAAAATGGGTGCAAAGTTTTTGCTTCACGTATTAATATAATGATTCTCTACGCAAGCTTTTTTATTGTTGGTATACAGCAGACAGCAGTGGTTATCGCCGCCTATGGACATTTCCAACATCGAAGGTACTACGAAAGTCTTGCCGGTCTCCAAGGAACGATTGATGCCGCAACACAACACGATGCTTTTATGGCGACATACTCTTTTTTAGTTATTTTTAAGGCGGGGGAAATGCTATTTACGCACAATACTGAGTCCTTTGCAAGGGATTAAACCATAGTTGATCATGGAGGCTTTACCCTTTAATAAGGGGCAATCCAAACAGAAATAAAGCCAGCTTGTGTGGAGACTCAGAGAAGTTACACGGGCAACAACCACTACCCACTAAAACCACCCTCCTCCCATGTGTCCCGCGCTTTTTATGTAGGAAAGGCTGAGACTTAGAACGTAGTTACGCCCAGTCCGATCCAGCGCAAAAAGTGCCTGAATGTGCCCCGGAAATCAGAACACATCCACTTCGTCAGCGGGGGTGATGAATCCTTTGCTCCCTTGATAGCTAAAGGCCCCCCGAAGCGGTATTATTCAGGGTGGGAAGTCATGCGCATACCTGCGTCTCCGGATGCCAGCCAACCGCCGTCGTCCGCGTGGGGTCGCATTAGTACGCGCAATGGCGACATACTCTACACCAGGTGTGGTTGAATCCAGACAGATACATGCCCTACTAACTGGCCTGTAAGTTCGTTTGTCATCTGTCACGACGAGCCGACTTATTATAACAAACACCCTTGAGAGCCAAGAAAGTCAATTACTCTTCGAAGGGTAAAGAAAGTCATCAGCTTAAGAGACAGTCGTGTTTATAAACAAACCAATGTCAACTTGACAAATGTAAAAGTCTTGGCAATTGGCAACATTGTAAAAATGCACCAGACAATTACACTCTTTACTAGATTTTATTTTAGAACCGATGAGATCATACAGTAGAGTGATAAAACTATAAGCGAATTTCTTTGTGTGTTATCACATACTATTTTCGTTGGTTACGATCCCCTGAAAGGTGGTACGGTTTTAGAAAATTGTGTGCTCTGATTTCAGAGTCCGGAAGACTATGATGGCTACCCAATAGCCCGTGGATCGTTGAACATCAAAAGCTGAGCCGCAGACGAAACGAACAAATACCCCACATAGACCATCGATAGTCAGTGTTGACTAAGGCGCATAGGAAGCCAACGCTAACGATGGACCTTGATAAAGCTGACGAAAGCTATCAGACGCGGTAAATTGACCAATGAGAGTCGTTAAGGGTACTAACAGGTGGGAAGATTTCAGTGTCCGCAAATCCAGTCACCGGCGCTATTTCTTTAAATAAAGTATTTTTCTTTCTTTCGAAGGATAGTTGTCGGACGAGAAGCAGCAGAAGCAAGTAAGTCAACGTCGAGACTCCAATAACGCCAATGCCTTTAAGATCACTTATATCCATCAAAATGATGTTATAAACGATAATAAACCAAAGAAAATAATAAACTATAAGTTCATTTATAACTAAAAGAATATTTCCTACATTATTATAGATATTTATGTATCACTACTTACAAAATAAATTACGCACAGACAAATGTTTATTCAACAAGTCTAATGCGCTGGATTTCGTAAAATTATCCATTATGGTAAGATTAAGTATATGCGAATGATACATAATTGCAAATCTTCATAAATCATCATATCACTGGCTGTGTCGGCTTGATACTAATACGACATCTGCCAGCAGCAGTTTACTGCTGGACGTAGGCAAGACTACCCCACAAATTCCGTCTTTGCCTTTCTTCATCCTTACGGTCGACATTAGGCAGGTCATCGGTACACCGGGCCGTAGGCATCTTACTCTACATTTATCGATTAGCCTGAATCGCTTCAAAATAGTTGCAGACTACTACTACTATTGCTTTGAAAACCCGTTTATTACGCAGGCATCTATTGTTAGCTAAAAGTGGTCATATATTCGGCACAGACTATTACAAGAATACGTGGCGATTTTTTTTTAATGGACGTATAGGTTTGGGTTTGACCACTGTCTCACCTGATGTTAAGTGATGACGCAGTCTAGGATGGAGCGCTTACCTAGAAGATACCTATTCACTATTGACTTGAAGACTTCAAGATTGTATTTGACAGGAAAAACAGACTCCGGCAAATTATTCCACTCTTCGGCAGTGCGCACCAGAAAGGATGAAGCGAAACGGTTGGTTCTGACTGGTGGCGTTTCCACCATGTAACGGTGGCGCAAACCGGTGCGTCTGGTTGTCCAAAGGTAAAATGGGGATGGAGGAATCAGCTCGTGCAATTCTAAGGAAGACTCCCCCAAAATGTATCCGATAGAAGACAGTCAGCCCCGCGACTTTCCGTCTAGACTCTGAAGTCGAGCATAAAAAATACGATCACTGATCATTTAAAGAGGCTTTACAGATTCATTAAAAACATGTACCTGCCCAACTGTCAACTACGGTCATAACAAGGGAGCAGCCCCAGAAGCTGAGAATCAAAACCGAACCGATAATAACGCTTCAACGGGATCACTTTCTCGGAGATGTATATCATTTTCCGGCGCATCCGCCATTGTGACAGAGTTGTGAAAGCGTGACGCGGTTCACACTATGAAAATAACAGACGGTATTGGACCCGCGCCAGCCATCAATGAACCAGCGCCAAGGTCCCCCTCGCCCGAATGTTTATCCAGGAAATGTTACGTCACGGCACTTATTGTACAAATATAATATAATTTGTGTGATCGTAACACCGATTGCTGGATTTTATCATCCTAATACTAATTAATTATCGGTGTAGGAACGGAGAAAGAAGTCGTAGGAGGCGACAAAACAACCCACAGCCAGGTGGTAGGATATTTGCCCGACTGGATGGCTACCACCCCTGGTCTAGAGTATGCCGCCATAAGAACCTTGAGTTGTGTTTCGGCATTAGTGGTCAGGTTCCAGTCTCCCTTAAGAGAGCAGCAGCGCATTTGTAGCCTTTAAAGTTGCAAGCTAGGCACCCAAATATCGAGCTTTTTTGTGTACCCAGCTTTTTCAAATGCGCCAAAACCGTTTTATGGTCAATTCCCAGTTCTCCAGCTACGTCGTAACTACTAATATGCCGATCTTGCTCCACTTTTTCAAAAATGGCATCAATTTTGTCCGTAACAGGGCGACCAGAGCGACGTGCACCTTTAATATCCAAATTTCCGGATTGAAAACGCTTAAACCAAATTTGCGCTACTCTCACAGATACTGCATTAGGTCCATAAACATCACAATTTTTTTTCGCGGCTTGTGTTGCATTTTTACCTTTTTTGTAGTAAAATTTTAAAATGTATCGAATTTCTTCATTAGATTCACTCATTTTAACAATAAGAAAAACAAATGAAAATCACACATTTTCCTAATTTGAATTTGGAATTGTCTTCTTTAAAATTAAAACTTTTTAATGATACCAAAACCAATCAGATGCAAATGGTATAGCCAAAGAGATCTTATTCCAAGTTCATACATACTACATGCGAAAAGACTTTTTCCCCAACCTATTATATAGGTATACATATATATCGGTTTATTAGCATTTACTAAATATCCTGGTTAGTTTAGCTGGGATTGCTCATACATTTATATTAAAATATGCAAAGTCTGCACACTGAGAATTCAAGCCACGCCAGTGTAGGGTACCGTGCGAACTGAAGAACGTGGATAATTTGGTGTTTATGATTTGTTGTTTTGCAACGGAATCATAAGAAGCATATTTGATCAAAAATTTGACTCTACTTTGAAAGTGACTACGTCATCCTTCAGTTACACGTATATTTTTTATCGCACCTGATGGGAAGCGGTTACCATCGCCCGTGGACATTTGCAACACCTAAGTGCTACCGCTCTCTAAAGGGGTGCTAGAAACTCGTCACTAATGCAGGAACACAACTCAAGGTTGTCAGGAGCCATAAGCAAATTACGTCACACTAACTACAATTTTGACCCCTCCATCCTTGTCACAGGTGGTCACACTCTTGAGACTCCTCCCTCCCTAGTGTGACATCACATATTTTGCAATTTTACATCAAGTCATTATTAAATTAACATAGAATTGGGTTTTGAAGTTTTCCAGTCATACGCAAATTACGTCACACTAACTACAATTTTGACCCCTCCATCCTTGTCACAGATGGTCACACTCTTCAGACTCCTCCCTAGTGTGAAATCACATATTTTGCAATTTTACATCAAGAAATTATTAAATTAACATAGAATTGGGTTTTGAAGTTTACCAGTCATACGCAAATTACGTCACACTAACTACAATTTTGACCCCTCCATCCTTGTCACAGATGGTCACACTCTTGTGACTCCTCCCTCCCTAGTGTGACATCGCATATTTTGCAATTTTACATCAAGAAATTATTAAATTAACATAGAATTGGGTTTTGAAGTTTACCAGTCATACGCAAATTACGTCACACTAACTACAATTTTGACCCCTCCATCCTTGTCACAGATGGTCACACTCTTCAGACTCCTCCCTCCCTAGTGTGAAATCACATATTTTGCAATTTTACATCAAGTCATTATTAAATTAACATAGAATTGGGTTTTGAAGTTTTCCAGTCATACGCAAATTACGTCACACTAACTACAATTTTGACCCCTCCATCCTTGTCACAGATGGTCACACTCTTGAGACTCCTTCCTCCCTAGTGTGACATCACATATTTTGCAATTTTACATCAAGTCATTATTAAATTAACATAGAATTGGGTTTTGAAGTTTTCCAGTCATACGCAAATTACGTCACACTAACTACAATTTTGACCCCTCCATCCTTGTCACAGATGGTCACACTCTTGAGACTCCTCCCTCCCTAGTGTGACATCACATATTTTGCCATTTTACATCAAGTCATTATTAAATTAACATAGAATTGGGTTTTGAAGTTTTCCAGTCATACGCAAATTACGTCACACTAACTACAATTTTGACCCCTCCATCCTTGTCACAGATGGTCACACTCTTGAGACTCCTCCCTCCCTAGTGTGACATCACATATTTTGCCATTTTACATCAAGTCATTATTAAATTAACATAGAATTGGGTTTTGAAGTTTTCCAGTCATACGCAAATTACGTCACACTAACTACAATTTTGACCCCTCCATCCTTGTCACAGATGGTCACACTCTTGAGACTCCTCCCTCCCTAGTGTGACATCACATATTTTGCCATTTTACATCAAGTCATTATTAAATTAACATAGAATTGGGTTTTGAAGTTTTCCAGTCACACGCAAATTACGTCACACTAACTACAATTTTGACCCCTCCATCCTTGTCACAGATGGTCACACTCTTGTGACTCCTCCCTCCCTAGTGTGACATCACATATTTTGCCATTTTACATCAAGTCATTATTAAATTAACATAGAATTGGGTTTTGAAGTTTTCCAGTCACACGCAAATTACGTCACACTAACTACAATTTTGACCCCTCCATCCTTGTCACAGATGGTCACACTCTTGTGACTCCTCCCTCCCTAGTGTGACATCACATATTTTGCCATTTTACATCAAGTCATTATTAAATTAACATAGAATTGGGTTTTGAAGTTTTCCAGTCACACGCAAATTACGTCACACTAACTACAATTTTGACCCCTCCATCCTTGTCACAGATGGTCACACTCTTGTGACTCCTCCCTCCCTAGTGTGACATCACATATTTTGCAATTTTACATCAAGTCATTATTAAATTAACATAGAATTGGGTTTTGAAGTTATCCGTCATAGTTCAAATTTCGTGTTTTAAAGCTTATATATTAGATTTAGGTAGCCATCCAGACGGGCAAATACCCTACCACCTGGCTATGGGTCGCATTGTCGCCTCTTACAATTCAACGTTCTCAACAGGAACGGATGGTTCCTGCACGGATAACCTATAATAACCTTTTTATTTTATTTTATTTTTAATAAGGATCACCAACAGTTTTGTACATTTAATCAGTTACTAGACTTATGACTAAGGTTTACAATGCGATGTAAAAACTAATTATAGGTGAACACAACTTGCAGTATAATTTCTTCACTGTTATTTACTTAGACTCTAATAATAAATATAACAAAAATGGGTATTGAAATTAGTCTGTCCGTCAGTCTGTCTAATAAGTGTCCTATTGGGCTAAACATCACTGCTGCTGTTGAGAATTCTACACATTCTAGAGATAGGGGAGTTTGCACCTAGTACTGTTGTTCTTAATGGGGGGAAGAGGGGGGTTTATAGGTTGTCGCGGGGGTCTCGAGGGAACTCTTAAGCGGAACTGGCTTAACAATTGAGGGCAATCAATGTTATTATGAAATAATTTATAAGCAAACATGGCATCTAAAATAATTCTACGTGTCTCCAGGGAATCAATTTTGAAGTATGATGTTTCATTTTTTACTCTATGCTCAGCAAAAGAATGATGCCACAAAAACCTCTTTTGTATGCGTTCCAATCTTAAGGTGTGTGTGTGCAGTAATGAATTTGCGAATCTTAAACAGTAATTAGTGTTCACAGGATTCGATGATAAATCAGCCCTAGTTCTGACGAGTGGCACTCACCTGCGCGACGTCCTTGAGCTTCGCCCTCTGCATCTCGAGGTCCGCCACCCGCTTGAAGACGGCATCCTCAGCCCTGGAATGGGTGTCCAGGCACTCCCACACTCCGGCCAGTTCAGACATCCGGCTCACGCGAGGTGTCATCGTCGCCTCCGAGGATTTCACCTGAGACAATATTCATTTATTTAGCGCAGTTCGCGTATAAATATTAAACGTTACTTTAAGGTAAAATTGGTACTTAGGTGAAAATTCCACCAAGGAGTTTCACATTACGAGAATGAATAAGCTGAATAATCAAACCTCCTTGGAAGCGCTCTTGATCTTTTTTTTTTTATTTTTTTTTATTGCAGGAGTTCAGCAGACAGGCAGACGGCCCACTTGATGGAAAGCGCTTACCATCGCCTATGGACATTTGCAACACCAAAGGTGCTACAAATGCGCTGCTGCTCTCTTAAGGGAGACTGGAACCTGGTCACTAATGCCGGAACACAACTCAAGGTTGTTATGACGACATACTCTAGACCAGGGGTGGTAGCCATCCAGTCGGGCAAATGCCCTACCACCTGGCTTGTGGGTTGTTTTGTCGCCTCTTACGACAGGCCGCCCGGCCGCAGTTAATTGTATTCTTTCTCCGTTCCTGCACGGATGTAAATGATCAACACTAAAGAGAAAACGAGACGAAAAATGTAGTTCTGATTTCCACCACGCGCACGTGACGCCATTTGCAGATGCGCGCCATTTTTATATTAGTAATGTCAAAAATTATTTAATGAAAAATTCGTTTCATTACCTATTGTACTGTTTACTCGCAAATGTATTGAAATACGTTGTAAGACGTGCGATTGTTGAATCCTGCAGAATTTCTATAGATATTCTATAGGATTCAACTCACAGTGGTGAGTTGTTTCAAGCTTGCAACATAACAAAATGGTCAATAGCAGCTGTCACATTAGTCCAGGTAATTAAAAATTAGAGTATAGGATAATTTGTTTAAAAATACACTACTTTTATCCGTGCAGGAATGGAGAAAGAATACAATTTCCTGCGTTGGGGCGGCCTGTCGTAAGAGGCGACTTAACAATCCACAGCCAGGTGGTAGGGCATTAACCCGACTGGATGGCTACCACCCCTGGTCTAAAGTATGTCGCCATAACAACCTTGAGTTGTGTTCCGGCATTAGTGACCAGGTTCCAGTTTCCCTTAAGAGAGCAGCAGCGCATTTGTAGCAACTTTGGTGTTGCAAATGTCCATAGGCGATGGTGACCGCTTTCCATCAAGTGGGCCGTCTGCCTGTCTACTGAACTCCTGCAATAAAAAAAATTGTTTAACAATACACGTACCTCAAGGTTGGCGTCCCTCTGGTCGCGCAAGGAGACGTCTTCGGTGGGCTCGCTGCAGCTGGTCGAGCACACCTCGTGGATGCACTCCAGCCTGCGCGTGCGCCGGTGGATCGCCTCCTCCAACGAACGGCACTATGTCAGAAGCATCGAGCAACATATTATAACATTTTTTTTAGGTAAGGTAAGGTAACTCTTTATTTTACACGAAAACATAGACAAACGGAAGTAGAAAAATACAAAAGATAGTACAACGTGGAATTTGCTTTCATAACCTTCCGATTTTGAAACATTATTCATTGGTGCTCCGCTCCTATTGGTCTTAGCGTGATGATATATAGCCTATAGCCTTCCTCGATAAATGGGCCATCCAACACTGAAAGAATTTTTCAAATCAGACCAGTAGTTCCTGAGTTTAGCTCGTCAATGAAACAATATATTAGTATATTTGGCTACAACACTAATACTTACATTTTAAATATCGCTATATCTTTTGAATGAAACGTTCGAATTGAATATGGATAATTCAAAAAGTTCTAGAAAAGTATTGAATTCGTCTTGAATATGGAGTAATTTATTTTGATAAGGATTAATACCAAGGTACAAAATAAAGAGTTTTTAAAGCGACGGCATTTTAATTATTTAAAAAAATAAAAGAAAACACTTATTGTGAGATAACTACAATAGATAAACATATGGTTACGCAATATTTTTTGTAGACAATTAAATGTTCTGCAAAGTGGTAGTACATTGTTTTTTTCTATAATCAATAGTTTTCGCAGCGCACGCCGTGTAAGGATTTTTTCGGGTCATTTTTTTACACCTTGGGTTACATTATTGGACTTTTAGTAAGGATCCCTAATTTTTTTGAAAATATAATATACCCTATAGCCTTCCTCGATAAATGTACTATTCAACACTGAAAGAATTTTTCAAATCGGACAAGCGGTTCTTGAGATTAGCGCGTTTAAACAAACAAACAAACTCTTCAGCTTTATAATATTAGTACAGATTAGTATAGATATGTAAAAGATATAGGGTTTAAAAAATCTGTTTGCCCATTTGGCCCTTTTATCTATCAATTTTAATGAAACAACCAAAGCAATCAGTATAAACAAATTTGAATCATTCAATGTCATTGAACAGCATCATATCCTTTCAATTCTGTGCTTTTCGATCAAACTGGTTCAATTTAAACGTAACTAACATTAAACTTAAAAAAAAAACATAAGTCACTTTTGTAATCTAAAAATACAAAGTATTCTATAGAAACTCTTTAGCATATTTCATAGGAATAAGACCTTATTAAACTAATAACTACCAAAAATTTACTAGGCTTCTAGATTTTTTGAATAAAAATATCTTTAAATACTAATTACCCGGACACAGGTCGACACCACTAAATTTAATTTAAAAAAAAGAGCCTGAGATAATATATTGCTACGACCTACACGCCGACAAAACTGGATTCACACCGGCATACCGTAAAAACACACTTTATTACCTTTTGTTTACTTTGTGTTTAAATGTTATGATTAGAAAACAGCCCATTGTGTATTGTAATCTTTTACGGCAGACATTAGCCAGGTGTGTCGGACTGATTCTAAGAAATTCGGTCATTCATATTGTATCTGTGCAGTATAAAGCAACGGCCCAATGGAGAGATCGACAGTCAAGCGATAACCACGAGCGAAGCAAGACTTGTGTACATTCGGTAATCTATTTAGTGACGGACTTTGCGCGTGTTATTGAATCGTGCATTATGCTTGGACTGGTTGTGTTCAGTTATATTTGTGCCTGTGTTATACGTGTTTGTATAGTTCTAATAAACTCTATAATAATTCCAACGGCATTTTAATTCGAGTCCTGCAACTCTTAACAATATAAATAATTATGATGAAAAAAACTTTTTTTATCTAGACGTGTTGCTGGGGAGTTTCTTGCAACTTCTTCTCCTTTGAACAACATATTGCGAAGCGGTGTACATAAAATAGGAAGTAGATTTAAATTTTGACTTACACGTATGACCTTCAAAGTGTTCTTCAGTGGAACTTATTTTGAATAAATAGTTTGAATTTGAATATAAGAGAATAATCGTTTACAAACTGTATTTATTCTGTGTATAAATCAAGTCTCACATCTCGCAACATAATTAACGACTCTAGAACCACTAGAGACTCACAACGACCACGTTCACTTGCTTGCAGACGTTACAATCATAAACTCTAGTAGAACGGATTGTGGGGCGTTGATGTCATAAACGACGAAATACACAAATGCCATTGGTTGATTTGAAAATCGCGCCTTTTTCAATGTCAAACGATAGAGAGAATTAATGCTCTGCGGTCAACGCCCACTTCGACCCTGCTCTAGACATGGGTCGTTGTGAGCGCTGTGTGATCGAAAAGGATGACGTCATTAAAGTTTTCGCCATGGCCATATAGACCGTGGTCGCCATGTGGAACGACAGACGGAGCATGTTGGGCGTTGTGAGATACTAAAGGAACGCGCCCAACGTGTGCACCGGACCAAAGCCCGATATACGAGCGAGGACAAAAAGAAACGACTACTAATCCCAACTACCCAGATATATTATCTGCTCTCTTCTTTTCTTTGGATAATGGCTGGAACTGAAAATCAGCGCTGCCCTATTGCCGTGAATGGGTTGGAAGTTTTTTATTTTTTTATAATTGTATGTTAGCTGTACAGGTCTAATGTCTTATTACTTAAGCGTATTTTAAGTTCTGTGTAGGCACACGCATTAACGTCCATAAAATCTTTTTTCTTTCTTAGTCAGTATTTTAACTTATTAGCAATAATACAATACATTATTGTATTATTCAAGCAAAACCATAGAGAAGTAAGAGTTTTAGAATACAACACCTGTTCCTTGACCTTCTCCATGAGTTCCCCGTACTTGTCCTCGTCCTGTCCGCATTTGAGGCAAGTGACGTCACTCTGCTCCATCTTCTCGTTCCTCAGAGACTCCAGTTCTCCCAACACCGAGCGTATCTTACTGTCGCGATCGTCTATAGTCTGTTTCATTTGTTCCAGTTCCTGGTAACAAATTGCACTTTCATTTGAAATGGTTATTCCTGCATAGGGGAAATTATACATTATACACACCCAACACACACACACACTCGTTCGCTCACTCGCTCACTCGCTCGCTCACTCACTCACTCAATCACTCACTCACTCACTCAATCATTCAATCACTCACTCACTCACTCACTCACTCACTCACTCACTCACTCACAATTTATTCAAGAAATTTTAATATTCTTTATTTAATATAATATTTTGTATTAAAAAAAATTAAAAATAATTCAGTTAATAACTTTATTATATTTCCTACGAAACATAACCAACGGCTGAATTTGAAATTTTATCATCGCACGATAGTTGGCCGACTTACAAGTCGAAATCTCAAGTGTTGAGTGTTGAAAATATACCTGCAATATTTCAGCTTCATGGGCGGTCTTCTGTTCCAACTGTGCTTCCAAGTTGGCGATGATATCTCGGAGCAGCGTGATCTTCTCTTCTGTCGACTTCAGCTCCTCGTCTGCGGCCGCTTTCCTTGTCTCCAGTTCTGATATTATTTGATTCATCTCGCGTGTTTGCGTTTCCAGTTGTTCCACCTTTTAGCCGAATACCATATTCATCATAACTCTACTATACATACGAATGAACTTACATTGAAATAAAAACATTTTTATATGATAATGATATACGCAATGCAAAAAAAGTAACATAATATTGATATAAATATGTAATTGTTACAGGAATATAGTGAAAGACATGCTGTTAAAACGTCCAATAAATATAAGATACAAATTATTAATGATATAATAGTACATTATGGTACTAGTGTGTAACATTGGTGATTACCGCCGAGGCGCCATTGAGACTCGAGCCGTAGGCGAGGGTCTTAAGAGAGCCGAGGACGGTAATCGTCAATACACACGTGTATCATACGACGTTTTTCAACACACTTGTGAATAAAATAACAACAAAAACTCATTTTATTTTTAGTACATAAAAAAAGTTATATATGAGTGAAAGTTTTATTTATTAAACACGTACGAGTTAAAATTATCTATTTAAATAAGAATTTGCATGAAATGAGCAAGCAATAGGAACATTAATTTATTTGTTCTATAGAACACCATCTTTTTTTTTGAATAAAAACCTTTTTAAGATCAAAGCAACTCAACCAATAAAATTAAAAAAAAAATCTATCTGAGTTATAATGTTTTTTAGTCACAGTTTGATTATGGGTGTCATTCTGTGCCTAATTGCGGTGACCATAGAGCCACTTTATGAGCAAGTGTGTTGAAAAGTAAATTAAAGAATGAAAGAAGAATATTCTATTCGGCGCCATTCTTCGTATGGACGTACAGCCGCTTTCACACTATCAGAGTAAGCTCGAATCGATTTCAGTTCAGTTTCAGACCACAGATATTAAGTAAATGCTATTTCTACTAGTGGTTGCCCGTGGTCGAAATTCGACCATTATAATTAATGTCAAAGACTATACATACTTCTATGATAACAGATTTCGCCAAGGCTACACTCTTAATTTAACTTGAACAATAAACAAAAGAGTATATATGCGTGTGTGTGTCAAATACATGGTAGTATGTGTAATGATTTCTTTATTGATTTAATGTATTTTTTATGCATAATTAAAAAAGAAATTAGCTTTCGTCGCTTCTTCACTATATAAACTATAAGTGTGCGAAATTTCATATTACTCCGTCAGCGAAATTTTTTATTACATGTAAAACTTTAAATACATGTAATATTTAATATAATATCTTATAATAAAACTACGTTTTAACGGTTTTAAGCGCGGTAATTTTATTTGATTTTGGTTTTTTGGTTTTTCCGACGTTTCGGCCACTTTTAACAATACTCGTTGACACTTGACATCTTTGTCTTCCGTGATCACGGCCGCTGAAAAGTGGCCGAAACGTCGGAAAAACCAAAAAACCAAAATCAAATAAAATTACCGCGCTTAAAACCGTTAAAACGTAGTTTTATTATGTATACAAGTCGCGAAAACTTAAGAAAATATTATAATATCTTATGTAAAATATTATCTAAAACTTTCAAACAATAATGTAATAAATTCTTGTCATTCATAACCTATTTAATTAAAATAGTTTATCAATGACTTCAATCCGCTATCGGTTGTGTCAATTTGTTAAGATTGTTGGAGTGATGGCGAGGTGTTCAAAAACGATTGTTCACTATACACATGTTTGTTCATATAACACTAATTTATGCCAAAAAGTAAAATATGGTTCAAATAAAACTAAACTAAAACACGTAAAAGTGTGCGAGATTCACTAAATGTGACCACCACAAAATGTGGTTTCATTTATACTCATAAGATCTCGTCAGCGCGATGTACTTATTCAACGATATTGCACAGTGCCATCTTAAGTGAAGTTAAGTGGACTAAATGGAAACTAATTATAATTTTTGACGCTCCAGGGCACATAGATGGCGCTAGTTTCCGGTCATTTTTTTATTTTTCGATTATGTAGGGGAGATCCACTGAGATGGATACGCGTTTGAGGCGCTCCGACCGCCAGTCCGAGCGTACTCTGATCTTGTAAATCCGGCGTTAAGTGTATCAAGGAAAGATGGAAGCAAGCATTAGGACTTACGTGTGCATCGTGCTCGCGACAGTTACAGGTGGGGAGACGAAGACAGTGCATCTACACCACACACCCAACCAAACCATGTTAGTGCAAATAAACGTGGACAACACAAAAAAAAACAGCTAGTTATAAAACCGTATCCAGATGGCGCCACCTGTACTAGTTGCCTTTAAACTACAACAATTAATTTCATTTTTTTATATTATGAACAACTCTCCGGACTCGAGTTCCGTGCCCTTTTTTTACAACTTAGTTACTAGATTAAATTTTTTATTTTAACACGCTTATTGGTTATTTTGGTTCTTGTGTGTGACATTAATTTATTGATTTTTGTGTTGAGGTGTATGTATCTTACAAATAACTTATTATATTAATTCATTCTAATTTTAATATTAAACTTATACTAATATAGAGTGTATCTGTTACCTGCTGGTGTTGTGAGGAAGTGCATGTGCAGAGTGGGCCTTATATCCTATACTTATATATATTGTCCTATCTAGTGCCATGTGTGTTGTTTTTTCTTTTCTGTGCCTGGGTTATTAGTTTTTAGGCTGTTTGTGTGTTTCTTATTAATTTCAATTATCAAGTCTTATTTAAAAGTAGATCTTTAATTGATCAGGATTAAAAACCGACAAGTCAAAAAATAATACACACAAATAATAGTTACGATATGCAATTTTCATTTGCGCATATAAAGCAGATCACTCATATTAAAGGGATTTTACTATATTGAACTTTATTCACAAGCGGAAATGGCAGAGTGTTGCTTGCTATGCATTCTTAGCTCTGTTTTTTTTTATTGCAGGAGATCAGCAGACGGCCCACTTGATGGAAACCGGTTACCATCGCCTATGGACATATGCAAAATCAAAGGTGCTACAAATGCGCTGCTGCTCTCTTAAGGGAGACTGAAACCTGGTCACTAATGCCGGAACACAACTCAAGGTTTTTATGACGATATATTTTAGACCAGGGGTGGTAGCCATCCAGTCGGGCAAATGCCCTGCCACCTGGCTGTGGGTTATTAAATCGCCTCTTACGACAGGCCGCCCCAACGCAGGAAATTGTATTCTTTCTCCGTTCCTGCACGGATAAAACACCCGCTAACACGATTCGTACACTATAGTACGCTACTAAAATTGATCTACTGCGGAAGTACATCGGGAGGAATTATTAGTTGTGTAAAACTGTAAGCCTCTTTAATCAAAAACTTATAAAAGTATACAACACAAGATGATAAGCGAGGGTATGTATAAAATGTAGTTTTATAATTTCTTAAACTGACATAATCAGTATTAATATTGTTACAACTCGGGTCCCGACAAAACCAAAATCCACCTGCATATCGGAAACAAAGCACGTTTATTACCCGTCGGCATTTGAAGTAATAACATTTAAATTCTTTTATGGTCATCTTGTTTTGTTTACTTATTGGCATACAGTCTATTGTTGCATTGTGATCATTAGCCAGGTGTTACGGATTTAAAGTACAAGCTGATTTTAGGAAATTCAGTCCACGCGGCCGGGCGGACATATTGCATCTGTGGAGTATAATGCAATGGCCCGATTGAGGGAGCAGGCAGTTGAGCGATAACGAGACGTGTACTACATTCGGAAATCTAATGAGTGACGGACTTTGCGCGTTCTATTGAATTACGACCTTCTGCATTACGTTTGGACTTGTTGTGTTCGGTTATATTTGTACCTATGTTATACGTGTTTGTATAGTTCTAATAAACTCTATAATCATTCCAACGGCATTTTAATTAGAGTCCCGCAACTCGTAACACCTATATATATTCGTCTCAGACACGGCCTGACGAAAATTTAATTAAGAATAGCATAATATAAATTTCAGACAATATTGTAAATAATTATCTAGTACAGATGGCCCTTTAATAAAAAAAAGTAAGTTTTGTTAAAAAAAAAAGTGAAAAAATTAGTACGAAAAACCATGCAAAATGAAACTTTCAAAAATTACATATAAAGACTTACTTCGTTTAATATCCTGGCGTTGTTCTGCAGCCGCGTGACCAGTCTCGAGTTCTCTTCGCGTAAGTCCGCCAATCTTCGCGCGAACTCGTCCCGCTCCGATTCGCGTTCGCTCGCTTGCTCTTCCACGAACTGGCGCGTGGAGCGCAGCTGGCGGTTCGCTGCTTCGAGCTACAACAACGATTATCACCGCTGGATATAATAATTATCTCTTGATGCCCGGTTTCTATATATTACCGACCGTTGTTCTCGGTTAAAATTGTTACCATTCTGTCGGAAAATCGATTGATTTTTATTTGGCAGCAAATATCTCACCACCTATTCAAATCTATACTAATATATAAAACTGAAGAGTTTGTTTGTTTGAACGCGCTAATCTCAGGAACTACCGATCTGATTTGAAAAATTCTTTCAGTGTTAGATAGCCCATTTACCGAGGAAGGCTATAGGCTATATATCATCACGCTAATACCAATAGGAGCGGAGCACCAATGAAGAACGTTTCAAAATCGGGGGTTTTTTTATTAACTTACTTTTTTTAAACTATTCCACGCATATCAAGTCGCAAGCAGAAGCTAGTATACAATAAGAGAAATCGTTGTAATTTTTCGAGGAGCTGTCTAACGAGCATCTAGTCCGCGGATGGTAGCCATCTTTAATTAAAAAAAAAATTCAATCTACCTATACAAGTATAGTATTGTACATCTTACTACCAAATTTCACCTATATGCACTATATACCCAGTAGTGAGAAAAATGCCTAAACATATATAATATACACATGGAAATGACAATATTGTAAAAGATTAATTTTTGCCAAATTGACCCCAAAAAGGTTTGAAGTCAATACAAAGACTATAATGCGTCCAGTAAACATCCTGTACTTGATGCATTTTTTGTAAATTGAATAATTACGTAAAACCAAATTCATATTAGACCTCATGTTAAAAATGCATTGTATAAATTAAGCACTCAAGTCACTTAAACCACTACGATAATTAAGGTAGTGTAATAAACTTATCTATTTTGATATACGCTTTATACTGTTTCCAAGCGTTTATTTTACTTTTATGTTTGCACGTCTACCAAGTTACTAACTTCTAGACAGTAAAGCCCACATGAAACAAATGACATAATTGTCGTACTTCACTGCTGTGAGTTACGTAATAGTGATGTTCTATGAGTCATGTAACGCACAGACTATTAAACTATCGACACTATACATAAAAAAGTAATCGATTTGAAAATATTTTTATTTTCCAATTTAAAGAAAAATAATTAATTAAAAAAATAAGGCTTTTAAATACAAGCTTCTGAGATCCTGGACATCATATAGCAGCAGAGTGCTAGCCAAGACAAGTAAAACGAGCCCAAACACGACGGGTCTATCTTGTTTAGTACAGGAGTTCCTGTGGTCACCTTCCGACTCCATCATCAGATCAGCTCCATGGTACCATACTATTGCATTGTCACGCGATATACATATGCGTGCAAAATTTCAGCTCAATCGGAAACCGGGAAGTTGGTCAAATTCAAATTACAAGATTCCATCCGAACTTACAATACGTACATCCATTTCAAGTTAAATAAAAGCTTATAATAAAGTCGATCTACATAACAAATCGAGTCGGTAACGCTTTAGGATAAAAGTAAAATAAATGCTTAAAAAGGGTATTACCGTGATCATTTATTATTTTTCCTCGTCATATACAAATATACGAAATTGACTCGCAAAACAGTTTTTCTTGTACATTTATAAAAGCCATGCAACAGTGAGAAAAACTACCATTTATAAATAAAAATAAGCGCAACGTCAACATTTCGAATGGACTGCTTATAATTTGTGTAGATTATAAAAAATATATAATACAGTGTAAACTCTATATAACGACACTGAAGGGACTGTGCATTTTATGGCGTTATAAAGAGTTGCCGTTAAATGGAGAGAAGTCTGTTAATTTTGTCTGACGTCTTCTACTGCACCAGTAATTTTGTTGTATTTTTTACTTATTTTATTCATATATTGAGACATTTTTATGATAAGGAAGTACTACTTAGAAATTTCGGTATTTCGCAATTTCTCAGAAATTTCGGTATGCATGATGCCGACAGTCGAGTTTATTACGGACTAGGATAATAAAGCGATAAAAGAACGTACACAGCTGCGCAGCTTTTACTAATTTTGGCAAATCAAAATCTACTTTTTATTACCTAATTGGTGTCGTTATTGAGAGTGGGTGTAATGCTATATAGAGTGTATTATTGTATGAAAGACAAGCTAAACCAACCAAAGCCAAGTGATTTCGACGCTTAAGGGAGTTCGTGTGACGAGTCGAATGACGTTACATGGAGTTTACACTGTATATAAAATTTAAAATATTAATTTACAAATTACGTGCGTGTGTTTTACCTTTTCGCAGCATATCTTATGCACGGGTGAGTCGGTCATCCGTTTAACCTGTGCGGGCCGTGTCGGGTGCAAAACATAATACGCATACGATGTAATATTCATATTTATATAGACTACAATAAATAATTACACGTATAAATATGTACATTAAATAACATACAATAAAGTGTCCATTGCTAATTATTTATAATTATACTACTACAACGCGAAAGAGTGAATTCTCGTTGTTGTTCTTTATACCTTTACACTGTAGGTCAGGTATTCCCAAACTATTTTGGGCAACAAACCCCTATTTCAAAATAAACTGATACCTCAGACCCCCATAGTCAAATTATCTTGCACGAACTTGTGCGTGCTTATCGACTTGTTGAGTTTTATAAAAGTACAACAATGATACTTCCTACTAAAATATTCGGCATTCTTATTACAAGTTGATACACGTCACACAACTTATAACTGCATAAGTTGTGATAAGACGAGTTAAATGGATTAAAACTTATTTATAGATGAAGTCGATTTTATAACAACTCGAGTTGGTAACGCATTAGGCATTACTAATAGATCCATCATCGAGCTGTCAAAAGAAAAATAAATGCTCAGAAAGGGTATAATTACTATATAATAATACTTTAGAGCGCGATTACCACATGTGCATCGGACCAACGCCGAAGTGAGAATCTGCATTCGGCTAAAGTCAGAGGCAGAATGTGTCAGCGTTCCGTTCGCACGCTTTTATATTCGAATGATGACGGAACGAGCCTAGTAGAGGGCGAAACGATACAAACCACCCCTTAATATTATCTCCTCAGTAATCCAATTAATTAGCAATAGTACATTAATCTAACACTATATAGGTAGTGACAATCTCTGTGGTTGAACCGGCTAAATCTTAGCCGCCCGAACTCTCTGGAACGCAGAGGCTCCGGGTTCGATTCCTGGCATAGTAAATTTCGGAAACGAACTTTCTGTTATTTTCTATGGCTGGGTGTCTGGGATCGGAACCCAGATGCGTTGTATATCACCCATAACACAAGCGTAACTTGCTTAGCTTGGCGATATACAATGTGTGTGTTTGTCCGCCGATTATTATTATTATAATGTTACGACACTATACAAGTGTATGAAATAAATTTGGTCTAACCTGTTGGTGTAAGTCGTCCCTCTCTCGCTGCAGCGCGTCCAAGTCGTGCGCCATGCGACTGATGTGGGTGCGCGGCGACGAGCAGCCGTCGAGCGAGAGTGTTCCGCACTCCGACGTGGCTTTGTTTCGATTCGCCCTCGTGGATAGTGAGCTCGGGGTGCCTAGTTGAGTACCTGTTCCGTATCTGGAATGAAGATACTCGTTCAAAGTCGACTGTGTTGGCAGTATATAAGTATTTATTTTTAGAGATTAAACGCACTTTATAATTTAAGTCAATCCGTTTTTGCAGTGAAAGCAGACAATTAATAGTTCTACACGATTGAGACAATTAATAGTTCTACAGGATAAAAATACAGTTTCAGAAATATTTCTTTAAAATTACAGTTTCGACTATTATCTCTGCTAAAATTGAACGGAGATATGGTCTAGGATGGATAAACATAAAATATGACGTGTCTCAGATGTACTACTTTTATAAACCAGTTCGGAAATTAAATTAAATAAACAAGGATTCGCATAACAGATAAAGACTTAACTAACAAGAAAACAATCAGTAAAGTTTTTTAGGTTATAATTTAAAAAAACCGTCAAATGGCATACATATTATATAACACAGTACATAAAATTAAAACGTAAATATTATCTACAAAGTCATAGTTACTATGTAATAGAAAAATGATAATTTGTTTATTTGTACGACGAGACTATCACACGTCTGACTCGTTCGAAATTCGAGCGAGAACTGATTGTGACTTTCGCTTAATACTTAGCCACGCTAGAGCGCTGCTACAACACGTGCATCGGACCAAAGCCGACGTGAAAATGATTGTTTGTCGACAGAGCAACGACAAAACTCATTAACAATTGTATAATAGTGTAATAATTATTTTACTAGAATACATACCCTTCGGCAATGACATCTGCGCTCATGAGTTGTGCTATTTTCATCAGAGCCGCTTCCAGGTCGGATCTGAGGAGATTCTCCCTCTGTAGGCAATCCGCCATCGCTTCTTCCATGTTCTACAATAACAACACAACAAAGTTATGGAAAAAACGAATCGCAACTAAACTTGAAGTTTTACTGGCAAATTGTTAATGTACTGTCTAATTTGAAAACCTGCCTGTATCACTTCAAATTAAAATTTTGTAGCGATTCGTTTTTCCACTTGTCTATTGAAGTTTCACTTTTACTATGTGCCCCAGCACACATTTAACTTTTTTTCGAGTTTAGAAGATTTTCGACTTAAAGAGGTTCTACTGTAGTACACTTTTACAAATTTATAATATTGCCAACCTACCTTTCTGTGTAACTCGCAATTGTCACAAGACTTCTCCTTGTTGTCGAACTCGTCGACTAACTCCGTGACCTCCACTTGACTAGTCTCCGACATTTTAATCTCTCTTCCTTCTGGAATCAATTTATTTACATTTTACAAAATATTATAAAATCGCATTTAACACTGTTAAAACGCAGTTAAACTATCCATTTTTGATGGAAGTATATACAATTTTGAACAATATACGTGGTTTTTTTACAATTTGGTATTCGGCCGAATATCGAATAGTTGAAAAAGTGGCCGAATAGCAACCGAATATTCGTGGCGTCTCTGCTCGAAAGCTCAGTCTGAATCGACCCGTCGTAAAGACATTCACGCATCGCGCGCGCATTTGAGATATCCACCCAATTGCAATACTAATCGGGTTCCAAGAGCTTGGTGATAAGTGGCAAGTGAATCTAGTTGTGAAGCGGGAGATATATAACAAGAGAACACGCACTGCTGCTCCTGTATCGCAGACGCTCCGGTTACTCAGCTCATATTATTACGGGTGAGTCCATTTATCTCCATTCCCTCTTACCCTTGCACCCTTGAAATCTGGCAATCGGCCAGATCATATGGTCTTTCGAACCGAATATTCCAACTGGCGACCTATTTATACAGTCTGCAACAACCGTATTTTGCCATTTTATGGTTAATTCAAACCAAATTGTAAATTTTCACATACCTAAAAAGTTAAATAAACAATCATTATCAATCTGCCCATTTACCCGTTTTCTGCCCTTGTTTTTTCTTTTTTGTTTTCTTATAAACATATTACTTCTGCCCTTATATATTTGAATACCCATTCCACATTCCTCAGATAATTACGCAAATTGCTACACGATAACTATTTTTTGGTACGTAGGTAGGTTAATATAACCTCGAGTACGTATTCTGTACTTTATTCAGCACACCTATTCTCGAATACTTGCACTAAACGTGATATCGGACGTGATATCGGATCGATATAATAATATTGAATATTATATTCGTTTCACTCGGTGTGGTTAGCTTGCCGTGCAACTTTTATAGCTTATATATAGCTTCGTGTTTATTAAGACTCAGCGCACACGACAGTTTGATATATATTTTTTTTTCCTAATCATTTTTATTACAAATCAGACAGTTATTTTTAGCCCCTCTTATTTCAACCCAATCGGCGCTTAAAAACCTAAACTTACCACTACATGACTCAGACTACGTCCTAGTGTCAATAGTAGTGCGGAAGTTAAAGGGCGAGCTTCGCACATTATTTGAACGAACGCATGGGTCTTCAGACACTCTGCCCACCTTAAAGGATGTAATCACATTCTTAGAAGACCATGCACGTTGCACAGAAACTGAGACATATAACCCACCCCCCCCTCCCCTCAGCCCGACATACAGACAAACTGAACGTGCTTCTCCCTCAGCACGGTACCAACCACGCGCTTCTGCACCCAGACCAGAAATTCGGCACGTTCGTTTTCAGCCCACTACTTCCGTCCGCCCACCTTTAACGCGCCCTGCATATCCTCTACAAAGTCAAGCGTACCCTGTACAGTACGCTCAAGGATACCCACAGTCTACACAATATTTCGAGCCCATAGCACAAGATTCCGCCCACCCACCAGCACCGACCAATAATTATTACTGCCCTTGGTGTCACGTTAGAGGACACAGGTTGCTGAACTGCGGTGAATACCTAAGACAGCCTACGCAAGGGCGCTGGGATTTTATCCAAGCTCATGAACGGTGCCGTAAGTGTCTAGGACCCCATTACTCTGACGAGTGCAGATCCACAGGACGGTGTAGAGAATGTGATAGCGAGAAACACCATACCACCTTACATCGCAGTGGCTTTGAATCACCCACATATGACAATTCTCACCTCTTGCCCCCACAACTAAGAGGACAAGAACACACCCGCCCAACCACGGAATCAAGAAACTCTTCTCGTCGTAATTCACCTATTAATTCACAACAATGACTACCTGCTACTCACTTACACAATACTACACTACACCCACCCATACCATCGCTACAATATACACCATCCACTACATCACGTAAACAAAATAAATCCCAGTTTCATACTCAGCACTATGATAATAAAGTTTATCATAATAATCACAGCCGCTATTGACTTAATTTTAGGTTCTGATGTCTTGGGCCAAATTTTGGATGGTAACAAAATTTTTTTGGGCCCCGGCAGACCAATAGCCTTCGGCACGATCTTCAATTTCGCTCTTTTAGGTCCTATCAATCCAAACTACACAAAGCCTGAGCCTCAAGTTAATTCAGCACTAGTAAATATTGACTGTTTACAACCCCAACACTCAAATAAAGAAATACACTCCGCTCTGGAGAGATTCTGGGAAGTCGAAGAAGTGCAATCAAAGGACAACTCAACCTCTGACGAGTGTGAGGAGAACTTTCGTTCTACCACCACACGTGATCCCACAGGGCGATACATAGTATCCCTTCCCTTTCTTACAAAGGCACCTAAGCTCGGTGCAACCCACGCTATTGCACTACGACGATTCCTTAATTTGGAGCGCAAACTCCAAAGAGATCCTACCCTCCGCTCAAAATATATCGACTTCATGAAGGAATACATTGACATGGGCCACATGGCTCTTTGTCACCCCAGCACATTCAAAGGAAAAGACCATTTTTACGTCCCGCATCATGGCATCTTCAAAGCCAACTCTGAAAAACTTCGCACGGTTTTTGATGGCAGCTGTAAGAGCTCTAATGGTGTCAGTCTTAATGACTGTCTGCACACTGGCCCACCGCTCCAACGTGATATTACTGACATCATTCTAAATTTTCGTACTCACAAAGTGGTCTTTAGTACAGACATCCAGATGATGTTTAGAAATATACTAGTTCACCCAGACCACAGACGGTTCCAACTCATTCTATGGCGCTCTTCTCCAGATCAACCTCTGCTCACTTACGCCCTGTCCACTGTCACGTATGGCCTACGACCCAGCCCCTTCCTCGCCAATCGATCTATTATACAGCTGGTCACTGATGAAGGTCACCGTTTTCCCCAGGCTGCACAGGTTCTTACGCACTCCATATTCGTGGATGACATTCTGACTGGGCATGATTCAGTTGACAAGGCAATAGCTCTGCAGACTGAACTCATTGAGTTACTAGCCCTAGGGGGATTTCATTTGCGAAAGTGGACCTCAAACTCTCGTCAGCTTTTAGAACGCTTCCCGGATGATCAATGTGACATACCCAAGGATTTTGATGTTGTACCCGACTCCAATGCAATCAAGGTACTTGGTATGCAATGGATACCCCAAACGGACGAATTTACATATCACATTTCGGTACCTACACTGGAAAAAATTACCAAAAGGTCAATACTCAGTACCATCGCTCGTTTATACGATCCTAGTGGATGGATCAGCCCAGTTATTTTCCGCGCAAAACTGCTCATTCAGCACCTATGGACTCTAAAGTTAGACTGGGATGAATCGGCTCCCAATGATGTCACATTTCAATTTCAGCACATTTTTGAAGACTTACCTCTACTCTCTGCTCTTCGACTCCCCAGAACAATTTGCACCAGCAAAGATTCCACCTACACCCTACACGGTTTTGCCGATGCATCCGAATCCGGATATGCAGCCGCAGTCTATCTTCATGAAACGAATATCACGGGTCAGGTACACGTCAGACTACTTGTTTCTAAATCCAAGGTAGCCCCCATTAAAACCCGACAGACTATACCAAAGCTGGAACTTTCAGCTGCACACCTCACTTCGCTGCTCATTTCTCGCGTCTCTGTTCAACTTTCTGCCCACATTACCATTCAGCAACACTTTTGTTGGTCAGACAGTACTATCGTACTCGCCTGGCTTAAAACTCCTTCTCAATCCCTACAGGTCTTTGAGGCCAATCGAGTCTCTGCCATTGCAGCCAATCCATGTAACCCTACTTGGAGACATGTACCCTCAGCTCTTAACCCTGCCGACTGTGCTAGCAGGGGAATATCAGCACAGGAACTCTTAGCCTATGACCTATGGTGGTCGCCTACTTGGCTCAAGGCCCCACCTGATACCTGGCCCACGATGCCCCCTGCTTTGGGTCATCACGTACTGCCTGGTCTAAAACCCAGAAAAATGGTAGCTCACATCGCGGTTCCTGATCTAGACACGGATTTACTCACGAGATTCAGCTCCTTAGACACACTTGTAGGCGTAACCGCATGTATTAAACGTTTTGCACACAATTGCTTGGTATCTTCTCACTCTCGCATCGTTGGTCCCATTACCGTAGACGAACGTAAGAAAGCGCTCTTACACTGGGTACGCTCAGTCCAACAAAATATGTTCGCTGAAGACATCCACCGACTGCAAACTAACAAATTATGTACAGTGCGAATACAACGCCTCTCGCCCTTTCTCAAGGATGGTCTTCTTAGAGTAGGAGGGCGCTTGTCCAACTCAGCCCTTAGATATGACACACAACATCCCCTCATCTTACCCAGTTCAAGCCCCCTTGTGGACCTAATTATAGATCATTTCCACACTATACACTGCCACCCGGGCGCAGATACACTACACGCACTACTCCGTCAACAATACTGGATTTTATCTGGAAGGCGAGTCATTCGTCACCGTGTCTTTAAATGTGTACGCTGTTTTAGGCATCGAGCTCAGCCGAATCCCCCTTTTATGGCCGACCTACCGGCTGATCGAGTCAGCCCACAACCGGTGTTTAGTCAAGTGTCCACGGATTTTGCCGGACCATTCCTAATTAAATCAAGTACTCTACGCAATGCCAAACTTCTCAAAGGCTACTTTTGTGTTTTCGTTTGTCTCGCCACCAAGGCAGTGCACTTAGAGGCTGTCTCGGAACTTTCTACGGACGCCTTTTTTGCGGCATTGCAAAGGTTCGTTAGTCGGCGCGGAATCCCTACCCTAATTCGCTCTGATTGCGGTACAAACTATGTCGGCGCAAGAAATCAGCTCATAGAAGTACAAAACTTCTTAAAGGCCAATGATGATAGAATTACGCACAAGCTAGCCACACAGCAGATCACATGGTTGCTCAATCCGCCCTCAGCTCCTTCTTTTGGCGGTCTGCACGAGGCAGCCGTGAAATCTACTAAGCAATTACTCTATCGCGTATTAGGTGAGCAGCATCTGACCTTTGAAGAATTTTCTACACTCTTAGCCCGTATTGAGGCCGTTCTCAACTCTCGACCACTCTGCCCTCTGTCTTCAGACCCTACAGACTTCGAAGTCCTAACCGCTGGTCATTTCCTTATAGGTCGCCCACTTACCGCATTACCCGAACATTCCCATGAATCCTCTCCTCCATCAACCCTACGACGTTTTCGCTTAGTGCAAGCGTTGGCTCAGCGATTTTGGACCTTGTGGTCGAAATCCTACCTGCACACTCTCCAATCCCGATCTAAATGGACTACGGAAACCAGTCGACCCAAGATTGGTGAGCTGGTACTCATAAAGGAGGATAATCTTCCCAGACTCCAGTGGAAGATGGGAAGAATAAAGAAGATTCTGCCCGGAAGGGATGACGTCGTCCGAGTCGTAGAACTCAGCACCAAGGATGGCAGCTTAACGAGACCAGTCACAAAGATTGCTCGTCTTCCCCTCGACAACAACAATGATGCCGACAGTCGAAAGTACCTGATGGAAAGTAGTTAGTTACTGTCGCCCATAGACACTTGCAACACTAGAGGAGCTTCTAATGTGCCATTAGTCTCGAATGGAAGACTGGTAGCTGACCACTAACTTACTTTTATAAATTAACGGTTACCTTTGTTCGTTCTTATTGTTGGAGTACAGCAGACAAGCTGCCGGCCCACCTGATGGAAAGTGGTTACGGTCGCCTATAAACATTAGCAACACCAGAGTTGCTAACAATGTGTTGCCGGTCGTGAAGGAATTTTGATGAATTCTTCCTTTTTTTTAAAATGTTTATTGCATGAGTTCAGCAGACAGGCAGGCGGTCCACTTGATGGAAAGCGGTTACCATCGCCTATGGACACCAACACCAAAGTTGCTACAAATGCGCTGCTGCTCTCTTAAGGGAGACTGGAACCTGGTCACTAATGCCGGAACACAACCCAAGGTTGTTATGGCGACATACTTTATACCAGGGTTGGTAGCCATCCAGTCGGGCAAATACCCTGCCACCTGGCTATGGGTTGTTTTGCCGCCTCTTACGACAGGCCGCACCAACGCAGAAATTAGTATTCTTTCTCCGTTCCTGCACGGATAAAAATAGTGTCATGTTCAGTTCAGTTCCAAATAGGCTGTACCGATTTGGCTGAAAATTGGTGGGGAGGTAGCTTAGAACCAGGAGACGGACGTAGGATTTTTATCCCACCACGGACTTTTTATCCCGTTGGAATCGGTAGGTGGCGCTGAGATCGGGTTTTAGAATCCTCCTAATCACCTGGACCGATTTTGGTGATTTTGTTTTTGTGTGTTTGAGTGGGTGTCCCCGGATGGTTTAAATCCACAATCGGAACCGGTAGGTGGCGTTGGGATCGGGTCCTAGATTTTATTTTTTCAGAGCAGGACAACGTCTGCCGGGGCTGAACAACTGAACTGAACTGTCTATTTGGAAAACTTGGTAAATGCAAAGCCTCTATGAGTGGTTTAAAAAAATAAAGCGCCCTTCAGTTCCCAGTTATACAGGTTTCACTGTATTAATAAACATTATAATTCACACGAGAAGCAGCGAAACGTGCAATATGAATATCGTGCCGGTAACACGTTGGCTTCAAGCCAAAAGCACTTCACGTGTGCAATTAATTCATCTAAAGTTCATACAAATGACATATCTAACACACTTCATCCTACTATGATAATTCTTTTACAGTGCATGCTGTCAAACTTTGGAATATGCTGCCTCTTACTCTCAGAGTGGCTAAATCCTTACCAACATTTAGAAATTTGCTCAGATAACACTATTTGTCCAAAAATAGCTACGTCTGATTAACACAATATAATCATGCTAATTAATTTATTATAATAACTTATGTATTATTATGTATTTGTATATTTATTTCTTAAACTAGTTTGAGTGTTTATGTATCTATTGCCTATTTCCTGCACCCCCTATATCGCGTGATTCAAATTTCTTTCATTTAGGTTGCCTGGAAGAGATCGCTTTGAGCGATAAGGCCGCCTATTGTAATGCCTAGACAATATTGTAAATATGGTTTGTTTTTGTAATTGTATATTTTGGTGTGCAATAAAGTGTTATCTCTCTCTCTCTCTAGTGCCAAAAACGAATAGACTATAAGAATTTGAAGTACCGCAACCAAGAAATGAGCAAGAGAGAGTTAGGAATGGAAACCTGCCTCCCATTGGCTACTGCTGCTACTTTTTAATAGACTAAAAAAAATCAACTTCCAAGAGGAGGGAGATTCTCAATTCGTGATTTGTTTTTTTTGTATATTCGTTACTCGATGTCTCCGTCGATTGTTGACCGATTTTCATTTTTTTTTTATTTTAATTGAAAGGTTATACTTCCGAACTGGCCCCATTGTCACCATGTCAGGGTCTGATGAGTGGATTCCAAGGAATTTGAGAAACTCACGAAAATTGTTAGCCAACTTCGTAACACGATATCTCCGTCAATTGTAAACCAATTTTCAAATTGTTTCCTTTACTCGTAAGTGTATACACCCGAGATACTCCCATGGTCACCAAGTCAGGATCTGATGAGTGGATCGGATCCCAAGGGCTATCGAGCATAATCCTTATTAAAGAACACCTTGCGCCTGAATTCTTAGAAAAAATCATGTATACGAGTGTAGCTATTACATTTTCAACAGGCGCTTAATTTTAAGGCGATTTGTTTTTTTTCTTTTTTATATTATCAAAATAATCACCTAATGTAAATTATGTTCTAAATTATTAAATTCTATATTAAAGACATTCTATAAAAAAAAAATATGTAAGCTTAAAAATTATAGAAATTATCGTGATCAATTAGTTCATGACATAATTATCAATTATAATTATGTATCAAATGTTATTGTACGCGCTAATCGGGCCAACTGTTGTTTCTTCATTTTATTTATACAATCTTTATGTACAAAGTTCAACAATAAAGTATTGCAGTATATTCGAAAAAAACGTCGTGTAAATATCTATTTCTTATGTATGTTCAGACATAACTATTTTGTTCAGTGTGGCTTCAGGGTAGTTTCGTATAAATTGTTATTAGATAGCATATACGTAACTTGAAATAAACTAAAAATCAGCAATAAAGACCGAAAACGACTTCAAGAGTAACTAAAAAAACAAAACAAATATTATCGACAGTCTTGAAGTCGGTGTCAAATAAAATATTTCAAAAAAACTACAAGAAATTGGAAAAATATAGTAATTTTTATGTTTTATTTCACACCGACTTTAAAATGTGAAAAATATTATTTTTTTGCTTTTTAGTTACTCTTAAAGTCGGTTTTGTTTTTAGCTAAAAAAATCTTATTTAGCCTTAAGTTTTTTTTATTTTTTATTGCAGGAGTTCAGCAGACAGGCAGACGGCCCACTTGATGGAAAGCGGTTACTATCGCCTATGGACATTTGCAACACTAAAGGTGCTACAAATGCGCTACTGCTCTCTTAAGGGAGACTGGAACCTGGTCACTAATGCCGGAACACAACTCAAGGTTTTTATGGCGACATACTTTAGACCAGGGGTGGTAGCCATCCAGTCGGGCAAATGCCCTACCACCTGGCGAAATATAGGATATGCTTATAGTTTGTCAAAAAATTTGAAAAATTGCAAGCGTGTCATAAAATTCCTTCGAGACCGGCAGGGCGTTGGTGACACCTCTGATGTTGTAAATGTCAGTAGGCGGTGGTAACCACTTTAAAAAAGTGTGTGTCAACTCTGACACACGACTGGAGTTTACTCTTTACACATTAAAAATCTATTATTTTAGATCTTATTTCAATGCATTAAAGTTCGTTATTGTATAATAAGGGCGGTTACAAGATTTTCTAATTTCAAAATACCGTACCTTACTCTGATGGCTATAATTTTAGATCATATTTCATTGCATTAAAGTTCGAAATTGAAATTGTATTCATTCGTCATAAAATTTCCACATCGGGGGCCTTATATAAAAAACGACACTTAAGGTATAAACTCCAATAAATGTATAATAGAGTAAATGAGGAGTTCCATGATTTCTCCGATATAGAGGTGTACTCACTCGTCGGCGTCTGGCAGCAGTCTGGCGAGCAGCTGCGCGAGCACGGTCCGGTTGAGCTCGTCCTCTGCGCAGGCGCAGTACGCCACCAGCTGCCCCACCACCCGATGCAAGCTCACAGCAACACGTTTCAGATCGTCCCTGTCAAACATCAGTGTGAATTTCATTACAGTGTCAATCCATTAACATTTTTTTTACATACATACATACATAGCTTCACGCCAGTTCCCTTGCGGGGTAGGTACGAACAATAGAACGCCATTCAGGCCTGTTCTTACACACCTCACTCGCTTCTTTGACATTAATAGCTCTTGTCATGCACGCTCGTCTGTTCTTAAGGCTCCTGACATCAACATTTTTTTAAGCAGGAAAACTCCGGTTGAGGACTACGCCGCGACAAGGGTAGAACCTTGGGGGGATAATTCGTGACCCGTGTATGGGATTCGCCAGATCGGAGGTAGCACTAGCACGCTCAGTCGGAACTGGTGCTATGTCATTACCACTCCCCAGTTAGGGATACCCACTAAAACCCCTGGGTGTTCCGTCCTTCGCCTTATGCCAGGGCTACGGGTATATGACCTAGCCTCTCCGCAGCCCTGGCAGGCATCAATCCATTAACAGGTCCTTCTGTTAAGGGTCTTTGAAAGATGCACTCGTGAAAATTCGAGAGAAAGAAGACTAACGTGATAGGCTGACAAGTGCCAGTATAAATTCAATTACATATCAGTCCATAATCGGTGCATCATTAGACCTGTCCTTTGGCATGGCAGTGAAGCGTGGCCTGTACTCGAGCGACACAAACAAGGACTGCATGTCACGGAGATGAATATGCTGCGATGGTTGTGTGGAGTGACGCGGAAAGACCGTGTCAGGAACTCCCGCATCTGCGGCAGTGTTCATGTCCGTGACATAGCAGACAAACTGCAAGAGTGTCGCTTAAGCTGGTACTAGCCATGCCGCCTCCGCCAGATCCCGGTCGAAGGGAAGGCCCAAGAAATGTTGACGTGGTGAAGGATGACATGCGTACTGGTCTCAAAACGGGACATGCTGAAGACCGCGCGAAGTGGAGTAGAAAAAGTAGGAAAGCGGACCTTGGGCGTCGGAGTAAACGCTCCGAACGCGACCGGAATTTAACGCGCGGATGATGATGATGGAGTCCATCAGTCCGGTCCAACGTTTGTTAAGGCTCTTTGAAAGTTGCATCGGTGAACAATTGAGAGGAAAAAGACCGAGGTGGTGTAGGTACAGGGTTAAAAAAAACTGCAAACCGATTTCCGACATGTAAATATTGAACTTTATTCGCAAGCGGAAATGTCAGTGTTGTTTACTATGCATTTTTATCTCCGTTCCGCTTACACGATTCTTACAATCGACACTACTAAAATTGGTCTACTGCGTAGGTATATCGGGAGGAACAGGTACATCGGGAGGAATTATTTGTTAATAGTGTAAAACTCTGCGTAAGGAGGAGGCATAAGAGTTACTAGTAAAAAAATCATATTTCAAAAAATAAGAGTTCATAGCAAAATATTCCACCAAGTTCCCTCTTTTCTTGTTGTGAAGCCGATATCGGAAGTGGGATATCAAGAGCTCTCACTCATCGCACGAAACACGACTAGCTCCAGGCTAACCGTTTCACGCCGATATTCTGTGAGAGCGTGACCGCTCGAGCAAGCCCTAAGCAAAGTACATTGGCATACCTTTCCTTCGTGACTTCTTCCAATTGCCTATTCTGATCGAAGCTCAGGTTCCGCCGTTGTCTCCATTTGTCCTCGCCCGCTGACAACTCGTCGCGAAGACTTGACACCTAGAAACATTTGTAATATTTCCATGTCAGTCATATCATAACATTTCTTCGAGATCGGCGGCACGTTGTTAAGACCTGTGGTGTTGCAAATGAGCACAGGCGACAATGACCACTTTCTATCAGGTTGAGCATTTTTTCCGTGTAGGAACGGAGAAAGAATACAATTTCCTTGGGCCTGTCGTAAGAGGCGACCAAACCCACCCACAACAACACGCCAGGTAGTAGGGCATTTGCCCGACTGGATGGCTACCACCCCTGGTCTATAGTATGTCGCCATAACAACCTTGAGTTGTGTTCCGGCATTAGTGGCCAGGTTCCAGTCTTCCTTAAGAGAGCAACAGCGCATTTGGTGTTGCAAATGTCCATAGGCGATGGTAATCGCTTTCCATCAAGTGCGCCGTCTGCCTGTCTGCTGAACTCCTGCAATTACAAAAAAAACCAGGCAGCCTGACTGCTGTGCTCCACCTATAAAGGAGGCAGTCGCCATTTTCCACATAAAATCGTTATGTATGAAAAATGTATTTCGCCAAAGTTTTCCTTATACTCTTCGACATTGACACATTTAAGAACTGTGTCATAAAATTCCTCGAAGCCGTTAGTGCATTAGCAACACCCTCTATTGTTGCAAATGTCTGTAAGCAACAGTAAACACTTTCCACCAGAAAAGCCTATTTGTCTGCTTTTAGAAATACAAAAAAAAATTTGTACGACTTCATTAACACTCAGATCGGATCAATTATTAATGCACTGCCGCCTTGGTAAGTGATTTACGTGAACGGGAATCGAACCCGAGACATCTGGGTGCAATCAAACAAGTACCAACATCGACTATTATACCGTGTAGACCGTCAGACCACCGAAAGACCAAACCAAAGAGACAAAGAAAATATATTAACGGTAGTTATACATACATAACTTCACGCCAGTTCCCTTGCGGGGTAGGCACGAACAACAGAGCGCCATTTAGGCTTATTCTTACACACCTCACTTGCTTCTTTGACATTCATAACTCTTGTCATGCACGCTCGTCTGTTCTTAATGCTCCTCCGGTAATTGTAACAAATGAAATATAGGTCCCGCCGCGTAAAAAGAACGCTGAGCGGTAGTGGAGGGGTGCGTCTGCGCAGGTGTACAGTCGTATCCTAAAGTACTAGGGTCATATTTTATGAGTAATTGTTTTATTGTAGAATCGTATTAGGTACTTTACTAGCTACTTAGTACTTTGGAATTGGCTGAAATTCCCGTCTCGCCCCTTTCATACCACCAATTTGATACCACTGCGCAGGTTCAGAGCCGGCGTTCTTATTACGTGGTGCGAACTATACCATGAAACTTGCTCATCGTACCATGAATTTCCTCAGGACCACCATGATGACGTTTTTCCACAATTTAAACAATCACTAAAAAACGCTTTAAATATATTTTCCACTGAGCTTTGCTTTTGGTTTTTAGTCTCATTTTGTCACTTTATAACAATTGTTTAAAAATTGATAATCAAAGGAAAAGAAAAGAAAGTAGGAAATCGTTTATCTATCCTAATATTATAAAGAGGCTCCGAAACTACTGAACTGATTTGAAAAATTCTTTCACTGTTGGCAAGTTTTTTTTTGAGGCGGGGGAAATCCATTTCGCACACTACCGGGTCCTTTGCTAGGGATTAGACCAAAGCGATGTGAGGTGAAGCCACTGAAGATAGCGCAGCTACCAGAGTCAATCGCCGGCATGTGTGGAGACTCGGCAAGGATGTGGACAGGTAACCCATAGGCAATACTCCACTAAAAATCACCCTCCTCCCATGTGTCCCGGGCCTAAGGAAGAGCGTTACGCACACGCTGGCTGTTGGCAAGCTTTTTTTTTTCAGGCGGGGGAAATGCTATTTACGCACAATACCGGGTCCTTTGCAAGGGATTAGAACATAGTTGATCATGGAGGCTTTCCCAGAAGGGGCAATCCAAACAGTAATCGACCGGCTTGTGTGGAGACTCGAGCCCAAATGGCTAACACCCACTAAAACCACCCTCCTCCGATGCCCCGCGCTTATGGCCGGAAAGGCATGAGACTTAGAACGTAGTTACGCCCACGCCGATCCTAGCCCACTGCTGGGCTAGGGCCTCCCATTATAGGGGAATAGACAGTATACCCGCCACGCTTGTCCAAGGCGGCTTGGCAGGTTTGACACATCGGTTATCTCGATGTGCAGGTTGCATCACGATGTTTTCCTTCACCGTTCTTAGCACATGGTAATTGTAACAATATGCACATTAGGTCCGAAAACTGCCTAAGTGGTGCATGCGTTCCGGCCAGGATCGAACCCGCGCCCTTTGAGTGCGGGACGCGTGCGCTAGCCTAAAAAAAAGAAATACAGCGCGTACGCACGTGTGGTCGAACTGTGCGACAGGGTCGCCAGATTGGGAGCTATTTCGCAATATTGGGTAAAAATATTATGTTTGAGAAACTTTTAAGAAGACTAAAAACCTAAGTGACATTTTTAGGGAATAAATATTTTCAAGTGTATGTAACAAATTCGAGCCAAGCATTAAAATGCTTTATTATAAGTCAATAGATGTATTTGATAATTATGAATTGATGATAATGTCTCTCCTGGCATGTAAAATATGGTTCTTAATTCTATAAAATATTACACATGTTTTGACGTTGCTATCACACTGATATTAAATCCTAACTAATATTATAAATGCGATTGTGAGTTTGTTTGTTTGTTTCGTTTTCGCGCCTTAATTAATCAACCGATCAGTATGAAATTTTTCATACACGTTGTCAGGGGTAGAGAAAGACATAAGATATCTTTCATCCAAAAAATATACTGTTCTCGACGAATACAAAGTAACGCCAAATAGATGGCTCTGCGGTTATGCAATTCAGTAAAAAACACGTTAGGTTGCCAAGACAAAATGTTTATTCAAGGAGGCTTTTTTTTTGTTTATTGCAGGAGATCAGCAGACAGGCAGACGGCCCACTTGATGGAAAGTGGTTACCATCGTCTATGGACATTTGCAACACCAAAGTTACTACAAATGCGCTGCTGTACTCTCAAGGGAGACTGGAACCTGGTCACTAATGCCGGAACACATACTCAAGGTTGTTATGGCAACATACTTTAGACCAGGGGTGGTAGCCATCCAGTCGGACAAATGCCCTACCACCAGGCAGGGTTAGATTTACAAAATACACATTAAAGCCAGGAAGTACGCTAGCTTTAGCTAGTTATTGATATAAGAAATCGGTGCTAATAAGAAATTGGTGCAAGTTGTCGAAATTATATTACTTGGGAGATTTTTCGTTTAGTTTGGGGAATATTTCTAAACGTAATCTGGTTACCCCTGCTGTGCGATATCTTTATGGGGAATATGTTGACGAATTTTAAACATCGAAAATGTCTATTTTCGTAAACATGCCTTCGAAATTGTGTTAGTAGATTAATGTGACATTCAACCATTTGATTTGAATCTTAACAATACTTGAGTGCTTGTTTAGATTTTCTTAAGTCGTACTCTAATTGGAATTATTTTGCTGTAATTATACCTATAATATTATCACACAACAATAACAACAGACTGTGACTATGCCTAATATGAGCAATATCAATTGAATCACTAAATATCGCCTTTGCAGCCAAAGTGAAACAACAATGAACTACTAACGTCGGAAGTTCATATCCTGTAAATGTCACCAATATCGAATAAATTGCAAGATAAAATAAATGAGAAGCAAGATAATAATTATAACATAAATTGAATGTAATTTTAATTGCCTCTTTGTTTTCTTTTCGCAGCTCGTCAGCACAGCTTTTCACAGTTTCGTAATTTTTTTATGAAATTTTATGAAAAATTCGCTATTGATATAATAGTATGATGAAAGAATGACTGAAAAGATATACAATGCAAAAGTGGATAGATGCAGAAGTCGTGGAAGGCCACGACACACCTTCCATGATCAAATTGATTGTTTACTAGCAGAAGGTGATGTCAGAAGCCTTAATAACAGACGAGTGTGCAAGACAAGAGCTATGAATGTCAAAGAAGCAAGTGAGGTGTGTAAGAATAAGCCTGAATGGCGCTCTGTTCTTCGTGCCTACCCGGCAAGGGAACTGGCGTGAAGTTATGTATGTATGTATGTATTTTTTTTTATTGCAGGAGTTCAGCAGACAGGCAGACGGCCCACTTGATGGAAAGCGGTTACCATCGTCTATGGACATTTGCAACAGCAAAGGTGCTACAAATGCGCTGCTGCTCTCTTAAGGGAGACTGGAACCTGGTCACTAATGCCGGAACACAACTCAAGGTTGTTATGGCGACATACTTTAGACCAGGGGTGGTAATGCGACAAACTCAAAGTATTTAGAAAATATGAAAGGAAAGAGAGAATGAAAGGATTTGCCACGTATGTCTATGGGACATTGCAACCGGATCCTCGGACACAAGTCGAGTATAACTTAACTATTTCCGTCAACAGGAACCGACCAAATTCTTCAGAGATGTAATAAATAAGTGGAATATCCGCAAAAGCGGCGCCAGTTCCCTTTAATTATTCCCCCGGGATAACACAGCGGAACATCTGGAGATACGCTGCATTATAACAGCTATAAAAAATAACCAAGTTCAATGCTCCTTTATGAACATTTGAAACATCAAACACGTTTTGTTTTGAGGGGGGTCTTTGTATAACGAAATGAAAGTGTTGGTTATAATTTTCACTTGTAATTTTATCGAAGGAGTTCAGCAGACAGACAGACGAACCACTTGAATGAAAGCGGTTGCTATCGCCTATGGACGTTTGCAACACCAAAGGTGGTACAAATGCGCTGCTGCTCTCTTAAGGGAGACTGGAACCTGGTACTAATGCCGGAACACAACTCAATGTTGCTAAGGCGACATACTCTAGACCACCTGGCCGTGGGTTGTTCTGTCGCCTTTTACGACAGGCCGCCCGGCCGCAGAAAATTGTATTCTTCCTCCGTTCCTGCACGGATGAAAACTTAAGATTCCTACACACGTACATAACTGAACGTAAGATTCCATTCAAGTGATTTAACAGAAGCCTATGGGTCAGTTTATATCCGTGCAGGAACGGAGAAAGAATACAATTTGCTGCGGCCGGGCGGCCTGTCGTAAGAGGCGACTTAACAACCCACAGCCAGGTGGTAGGGCATTTGCGCGACTGGATGGCTACCACCCCTGGTCTAAAGTATGTCGCCATAACAACCTTGAGTTGTGTTCCGGCATTAGTGACCGGGTTCCAGTCTCCCATAAGGGAGCAGCAGCGCATTTTTAGCACCTTTGGTGTTGCAAATGTCCATAGGCGATGGTAACCGCTTTCCATCAAGTGGGCCGTTTGCCTGTCTGCTGATCTCCTGCAATAATAAAAAAGTTTTTGAGTAGTAATTATGTGTTTTTGCGAGAAATGTGAACTGTATAGTCAAATGTGGCCTTTCGAGTTTTCACAAGAACTCCGTTGAATGACATCGATTGTAGCCTACAATACAACGGCGCCTGGCTTAAAGGCCTAGTTGCCAAGCCTTAAACATTAAAAAAAAATATTATTAAAATCGTCATTACATTACGCACGTGCAGTTTTCTTTCATAATTAAAAAAAAATAATTACAGTCCACAACAAATTAATATTTAAAGAAGTGTTTAACAGTGTTTTACTCGTCTACGCCACACGCGTGTTTAATCAACAAAAAAACCATAGACAAAAATAAATCATACCCCCATGAGCTTTTGACCTCGCAGCACATTGCCCCTCAGATAACGAACGAACCCAAACGGGAGTCGAAACACAAATGTTCAATATGATTTACTATTAACATTGTTTGTTAACTTGACGTATTCAATGGCCTTTGCAATATCCCATTAAACACAAATGTGGGAAAAGTAAATATATCCATACTAATAATATAAATGTGAAAGTAATTCTGTTTTTTTTTTTTTTTTTTTTATTGCAGGAGTTCAGCAGACAGACAGACGGCCCAACTGATGGAAAGCGGTTACCATCGCCTATGGACATTTGCAACACCAAAGGTGCTACAAATGCGCTGCTGCTCTCTTAAGGGAGACTGGAACCTGCTCACGAATACCGGAACACAACTCCAGACCAGGGGTGGTAGCCATCCAGTCGGGCAAATACCCTACCACCAGGCTGTGGGGTGTTTTGTCGCCTATTACGACAGACGCCCGGCCGTAGCAAATTGTATTCTTTATTCTTTCCTGCACTGATAAATAAATTGATGGTACGAGAAAACCTGGTTATTAATATACAGTGTAGAAGAAAAGTGAAACTTTAACAGGCAAGTGGAAAAACGAATGGCAACGGATAAGTGGCAAAACGAATCGCAACAAAATTTTATCTTCAAGTTTTACGAGCAGATTGTTAATGTACGTGGACAATTTGAAAACCTGTCCGTAAAACTTCAAGTTAAAATTTTGCTGCGATTCGTTTTGCCACTTGTCAGTTGAAGTTTCACTTCTACTATGCGTCCCAGCACACATTTCGATTTTTCGCAGGTTTACTGCAAATTATGATTTGGCCTAACCAAAGGTACATTTTAATTAATGCATTTTTTATTTAAACATATTTTATCAAACAAAAAAACTGAATTCGATCCGGAACCAAAAAACGCATCCATAGTCTAGTCTAAATTTATGCCGCCTCTCACTACGTCTAGTCTAAATTTATGCCGCTCCGCCACGCGGCCGTAACGCTTTTTCTTGACAGAAAAATCCCCCCCCCCCCTCCTAAATAGAAGTTTCATTTCAATAAATGAGGTCGAAATAGCGTTTCTCATTTAGCCAACAACAACTATAGACAAATCACATAATCCTCTATTTGAGGTCATCCCTATATATCTTCCCGACTTGCTCTTACAATAATATTTGCAGAACATTATTACCTCCACCATAAGTTACATTTGCGTACGCACGATAATGTTTACTCTTGAAACAAGGCATACTTAGTTTTAGAACAATAATTGTTTGAACTCGTTAGATGAAAGTGGGTCACGAAGATGTCGGGAATTATTATATTTTTAGATTTTAAAGTGGTTTGTTGTTAAGCTTGATTGCAATAATGTAAAGGAGATCAAATTTGGCACTCTTTACGCGATAGATACGGTAAACTACGCCATTGTCGGCAGCAGGGACGTAAATATCTCATCAGAGACTCGTGGCGAATTCATCGGCAGCGCGTTCTTTTAGTAGCTCACAACGTCCAAAATGCAAAATGCTCCGTCAGCCGTTGCACAAGGCGACCGCGGTCGTCGTGTTCGTGGCGAAAACGTCACTAATGACGTCATCATTTCCGATCACACAACGCTCACAACGACCCATGTCAAGAGGAGGGTCGAATAACCGTTCCACTTGGGTTTACCTAAATGAACTCAGCGCAATGGATGCGTTCTTCGGCTGGGCGTAACTATGTTCTAAATCTCAGCCTTTCCAACACAAACAAAAGCGCAGGGTCGACAGGGAGGAGGGGGTTTTTAGTGGGTATTGGGGTTGCTCGCCCGTGCAGCAACGCTCGGAGTCTTCCACACTATTCTGTGACGTCGATCGCGGACGGAGCACTGCCAAGAGCATACTATTGCTGCAGTGTTATCGCCCCCGACCGACGCGTGTCGTTCCCCTAGCAACGGCCCAGTTTGTGCATAAATCGGATAAGAATTTTCCCTAGCCTCAAAAAAAAAAAATGGATGCGTTCTAGCGTGGGCGTAACTACATTCTAAGTCTCACGCTCTTCCTGCCATAAGCGCGGGGCACATGGGAGGAGGGTGGTTTTAGTGGAGTATTGAGTTGATCGATAGGTTGGTTTCGAGTCTCCACACAAGCCGGTCGATTAGTGTTTGGCAGCCCCCAGGGGATTGCCTCCATAATCGACTATGGTCTAATCCCTAGCAAAGGACCCGGTATTGTGCGAAATGCATTTTCCCCGCCTTAAAAAAATAAATGGATGCGTTCTAAAATTAAACTAAATATTTATTCTTAAGAATGTGTTCAAGTCTTGATATTCTATCTTCTATATAATACGAGCAAAAAGACAGCAAAAACTTTGTACCCCTTTTTACGAAAATTGCGCGGACGGAGGAGTATGAAATTTCGCACACTTATTATAGTTTATATAGAGAAGGAGTGCAGAATGCTAATATTTTTTTTTAATTATGCATAAAAAATACATTAAATCAATAAAAAAAACATTACACATACTAACATGTATTTGACAAACATACGCATATATACTCTTTTGTTTATTGTTCAAGTCAAATTAACAGTGTAGCCTTGGCGAAATCTGTTATTATAGAAGTATATTCTTTGACAACAGAACCTTAATAATGTTTAAACTTGTAATTTAAATTAATTATTATGGTCGAATTTCGACCACGGGCGACCACTAGTTTTTATGATTAGTTCTTGAGTTAGTAGTACTAAACATAAATTAAATAAATACAAATCTAATATTTTGAAGTAAATTTGTAATAAATGTTTACGGGCTCTCAAGCCAGAGGCCCGTGGCATTATGCCCTTTCTGCCACCCTATTATCACGCCATTGGTTGGCAACCCACCCAATGATTGGCGCCCAGTCATTTTATTCAAGACTAACTGCGCCCGCGGTTTCACCCGCGTGGTGATGGAAAATCGTTATATTTTGGATAATTCACACTATACATACATACATAACTTCACGCCAGTTCCCTTGCAGGGTAGGCACGAACAACAGAGCGCCATTTAGGCTTATTCTTACACACCTCACTTGCTTCTTTGACATTCATAACTCTTGTCATGCACGCTCGTCTGTTCTTAAGGCTCCTGACATCACCTTCTGCTAGAACACGATCAATTTGATCATGGCAGGTGTGTCGTGGCCTTCCACGACTTCTGCATCCATCCACTTTTGCATTGTATATCTGTTTATTCATTCTTTTATCATGCATTCTTTCCACATGCCCGAACCACCGGAGCATTCCATAATTCACACTATATCTGTATAAATTATAGCCTGTGTGTTATTCTGATGTGTAAGCTATATTATTGTAAAGTTTCATCAAAATCCATTCAGTTGTTTTTGCGTGAAAGAGTAACAAATATACATCCATTCTTACAAACATACACGTTTATAATATTCATAGAGATATTAAGAAATTATATTTTTAATTTTGTAGTCCAACAATAATATTATCATTATACAGCTACAAGACATAAGGATTCCAATCACCGAGGGGGGCAGTCACCTGCAGACCAACAATAAGTCGCAAAATATTACATACATACATACATAACTTCACGCTAGTTCCCTTGCGGGGTAGGCACGAACAACAGAGTGCCATTTAGGCTTATTCTTACACACCTCACTTGCCTCTTTGACATTCATAACTCTTGTCATGCAAGCTCGTCTGTTCTTAAGGCTCCTGACATCACCTTCTGCTAGTACACGATCAATTTGATCATGGAAGGTGTGTCGTGGCCTTCCACGACTTCTGCATCCATCCACTTTTGCATTGTATATCTGTTTAGTCATTCTTTCATCATGCATTCTTTCCACATGCCCGAACCACCGGAGCATTCCTTTCCTTACCTTCACCCCGACACTCTCTTTCAGACCAACTCTCTTTCTTACTTCGGTATTACGAACGCGGTCCGCGAGCGTCACTCCGCAGATTTTGCGCAGTGCTCGCATCTCGACCGCGTTTACTCTACTTTCATGCTCTTTCTTCCATACCCAACTCTCGCTTCCATACGCGAGCGTAGGTACCAGCACCGCGTTGTGTACGGCGAGCTGGGCCTTCTGGCTGAGGTTCTTAGCGCCTAGAAGTTTACCTAACGCTCCATTTAAACTATTCCCCAAATTCACTCTTCTTTCTATATCAGCGGTGTACCTTCCATCCCTGCTAAAAGCACATCCAAGATATACAAACTCATTCACTTGCTCCAGCATAACATCATCGACCATTATCCTTGCATTCGTTCTGGTTTCTTCTCTTTCAAACACCATAAAGTGTTAATCCAAGACGAACGAAGTCGGGGGCACAGCTAGCATTTCCATAAAACTGACAACAGCACAGAAACGGAAAGAGAAACCCTCTTTATTTCAAAAAGCACTAACGAGAAACGGTCACTCGTTGAAAAATTAAACAGGACCAATCATTCAGTAGGTTGTAACGGTCCTTTTACACTTGTAACAAGCAAAATAAACCTTATATCAACGCGGATATCGTTTAAAACTAATTAAACCTAATCTACAGCGCATCCTGAACACCTCATACTAAAATAAACTTTAAATGTATTAGCTTAAGGTACAGTTTTGGCTGTGGCATGAAACTTTAGAGCTTCCAGGACTTTATTAATTCAAATGTACACTATTAAAAATAATGGCCGGAGTCTGGATGAAACAAATAGATTAACTTGTAAACCACTGATGAAATAAATTAATCTAATAATAAGTATACTTCTAGTTCTGTAGTATTTTGGAAATATATTATTAGGTGGAACTTAATTTCAGAGAAAAGGATGTTCCAAGTTAAAACATATTTAATTTTCAAATTACTGAATTAATAATGTTTGCTATTTTATTGCCTGTAGCAGGCAAACAAGAAGAAGGACACGTGTGATGGAAAGTACAAAGCTGCAAACGGCTATGGACATTTGTAATATCAGGAGCGTCGCTAACGTGTCACCAGTGTTGGACAAATTCTATGACGTCCTTCTTAGAAATCCCATAGTATTTCCAGATGATTATCGTACAAGGAACAAATGTTCTAAAGAACAATCGCTTAGTTGAGCTTGGCAATTCAAGGATATGCGGGTAAACATCCCGCCGATGATGACAACAGCTTTCCTGGCCTTGACATGATGTTTTCTGACATAAAAAAAAATCGGCATACAAACACACATCCCCAAATTAAGCAAGTTACGCTTGTGTTATGGGTAATAAACAACGGACTACTCTGGGGCCGATCGCAGACACCCAGACCGTAGTAAATAACTGAGAAAATACGTTTCCAAAATTCACTATACCAGGAATCGAATCCGGAGCCTCTGCGTTGCAGCGAGGTAGGCCGGCAAAGGCTTAGCCCGCTCAACCACAGAGGCCGTCAAAATATCTATCTATTCCTTAACAGATCGTAAGATATTCTAGCTTCACAGTTCAACAATAACATCTCAGATCAGACAATACTAGAAACGGACTACACAACATAAACTACACACAAGAAATAAATACAAAAGGAACTATACAATAGATCTGGAGTTCAGAGATGACAATTTATAAAGAAAATAAAAACATAACTAAGGCGATAAGAAGTTAACTAAGGCGATAAGAAGTTAACTAAGGCGATAAGAAGTAAACGACGATATGTACATTGCACAAGTCAGTACAGACTTCAAAGACAAATATTACCGCTTCGGGGGGCCTTTAGCTATCAAGGGAGCAAAGGACTCATCACCCCCGCTGACGAAGTGAATGTGTTCTGATTCCCGGGGCACATTCAGGCACTTTTTGCGCTGGATCGGACCGGGCGTAACTACGTTCTAAGTCTCAGCCTTTCCTTCATAAAAAGCGCGCGGCACATGGGAGGAGGGTGGTTTTAGTGGGTAGTGGGTGTTGCCCGTGCAACTTCTCCGAGTCTCCAGACAAGCTGGCTTGATTAGTGTTCGGATTGCCCCTTGTCAAAGGGGAAAGCCCTCATGATCAACTATGGTCTAATCCCTTGCAAAGGACCCAGTATTGTGCGTAAAAAGCATTTCACCCGCCTTAAAAAAAAAAAGACTTCAAAGACAAAAACTCAGAAACAATAATCACGAATCGCATAGGCAGTACCTAATGGTTAAACAGATTCTGTCTACAACGTACTAAATCAAACAAATTGAAATATCATATAATATCTTTACTGTCAAATATACGATGTTTAGCAATAAGATCACATTCGATTACGCCTTATCAATATGTAATTAGTTATTTCATATTCGAAGGCCTATTATAGTACGCGGTTAAGCATCAATTCAGAAGGGAAGACGCGCATTACTTGAAGCATTAAGGACTAAACAACAAGGATAAAAGAAACGGTTACTAATGTTAGCAACTGCAGACGATCCGATTCCGACTTCAAACACTGTCGCAGATTTTTTTTTACTGCACGCGAAGAACTTTTCACATTTCTTATCGTTAGTATTGAACAATGTATTAAAGTATATATGAATAATTTGAATGATATAAATTATATAAGGCTTAAAAACACACTTCAGAGAACTAATAAAAAAGTCCGCGTAGACAGCGTGTGATTTCACGCGGCAGTATTTTATGCGCGTGCGCGTCCAACAGGCGCGAGATTGGACGCTGTACTGACGCAAACGCATATGTTTACGTTTGTTGGATGACGATTTTAAAATAATGCATACGTGATGGAACGGAGACTTCAATGTGTGGTTTTTAAAATTAGATAATACAATAACCTATTGACCGGCATTATCGTATTAAACGCATAGGAGGGGCGAATCTGGAGATGAATGGAACGTGTCACTGTATTAACACTTGACGGGAGACTATATTTGACTATTATCTATTATATTATCTGAAAGAGAGTGTCGGGGTGAAGGTAAGGAAAGGAATGCTCCGGTGGTTCGGGCATGTGGAAAGAATGACTAAACAGATATACAATGCAATAGTGGATGGATGCAGAAGTCGTGGAAGGCCACGACAGACCTTCCATGATCAAATTGATCGTGTACTAGCAGAGGGTGATGTCAGGAGTCTTAAGAACAGACGAGCGTGCATGACAAAAGTTATGAATGTCAAAGAAGCAAGTAAGAATAAGCCTAAATGGCGCTCTGTTGTTCGTGCCTACCCCGCGAGGGAACTGGCGTGAAGTTATATATGTATGTATGTATGTACAAAAATACTGTTTAAAAAAGCATCTGTCTAAGTTAAAAATTACATTTTCATTTCTCATATTCTGAAGAGTAGGAGTGCTTGGAGTTGCCTAATCACAGTGATGAAAATAGCACATTTCGTCCCTGGGAAGCAATTCTCCCTGATGTCAAAAACTATGCGAAACATAGATAATACATGCGACTCATGTCCCAGATTTTTGAAATGATAACTTCTTATGGGTGGATACACCGCTTCGTTACGTAACGCGTTACGGCGCCAGTTTTTATCCGTGCAGGAACGGAGAAAGAATACAATTTCCTGCGGCCCGGCGGCCTGTCGTAAGAGGCGACTAAACAACCCACAGCCAGGTGGTAGAGTATTTGCTCGACTGGATGGCGACCACCCCTGGTCTAGAGTATGCCGCCATAACAACCTTGTGTTGTGTTCCGGCATTAATGACCAGGTTCCAGTCTCCTTTAAGAGAGCAGCAGCGCATTTGTAGCACCTTTGGTGTTGCAAATGTCCATAGGCGATGGTAACCGCTTTCCACCAAGTGGGCCGTCTGCCTGTCTGCTGAACTCCTGCAATAAAAAAAAAAAATAAAAAAAAAAAGTCTGTCTGGCTTCCCTTTTTTTTTTAGTCACTGCAAAATCGCGGCATTTTATACTTGTAATTTATTCACTAAATTATTATTTAATTTACATAAAGAACTAAGTATTTACTATCACCAGTGACAAAAAAATCACCACAGAAAAAAAATTACTTGACGTGTCCTATATGACGTACGTGATGACGTTACATCAGATTTAGACATAGATTGAACGCCTGATTTTATTAGAGAAGTAGTCGTTTGTTTAACTCAGTTTTTATTTACTTTCCCCATATTCGAAATGAATAGCTGAGTGTTAATCTCGGGTGAAAGGCCTATTTAGGCATTCGAATTATTAGCGCGCCCACTACGCTCGTACACCAAACCATCTCGTGCCTAAATAGGACACTTTCATCTCTCTTGTAACAATCTACTATTTCACTACAAAGTTTAAATTTTCAAAAATCTCTTATAAGATATCGTATCGTAAGTACCAGGAGTAATGATTGAAGCATAATATTAAATTAAGCACTACTGTTTAGGTTATAACTGGAGACCAATAAATTCCTTAATTCTTTTCTCGTTCTTTTTATTAATTAGTGATCAGCACATTTCTATAGATTTTTCGGAACAGAATCTTAACTTTGAAAACAAAGACAGAAAAGGTCGTTATACATGTGCGTACTATGTATGTGTAGGTACATGAATATCGTGCTCCCTTTACCGTACTTACGAAAGCAAATTCGACTTCAAACTGATTCGTCATAAATAAATCAGGTGACGCAATTTGAAACGCTGACGAAAATAATTTTGTACTAATTCTTTTTACAGCAACATTTGCTCGTGACGATTTTTCAATGTTCTACATTATAGGGAAATTCCTAGCAAGAACGAATGTGTCATAGGGCACTTTAAGCTACGACGGGGTTTAAGTTAATCATATTAGAAATCTAACAAGCTTCATCCTATGTGTACACAATCATATTCTGCTATAATACATACATACATAACTTCACGCCAATTCCCTTGCGGGGTAGGCACGTACAACAGAGCGCCATTTAGGCTTATTCTTACACACCTCACTTGCTTCTTTGACATTCATAACTCTTGTCATGCACGCTCGTCTGTTCTTAAGGCTCCTGACATCACCTTCTGCTAGTACACGATCAATTTGATCATAGTAGGTGTGTCGTGGCCTGCTATAATACGCCTGACAATATTGATAGACACCAATATCGTCATCCTTTTTTTATTGCAGGAGCTCAGCGGACTTGCAGACGGCCCACTTGATGGAAAGCGGTCACCATCGCCTATAAACATTTGCAACACCAAAGGTGCTACAAATGCGCTGCTGCTCTCTTAAGGGAGACTGGAATCTGATCACTAATGCCGGAAGACAACTCAAGGTTGTTATGGCGACATACTTTAGACCAGAGGTGGTAGCCATCCAGTCGGGCAAATGCCCTACCACCTGGCAAATAATTTTGGTGGCCTAAAAAGGAGTATGGAAGGAAATATGTTGTGTAATAAACGTCTCACTTCAGTGTGCTAATAACTGGCTTTTACTTCGCACGCATCCTGATCTCGAACGTAATAAAAGTACTACCCCACCTCCAAATGATTGCTGATGAAGAAGAAATGAAAGAGTGATAAGAAACGGGATACTTTTCGATGGTCATGCAGGAGAAGTCTACGCGTGTGAAGCCGATTAGAAATTTCCATAAACCAATTCAGCAGACAACTACACGTTTCACGTTCCCAAACTAACTAACGCTTGTGTACAAACGACTTTGGAAATGTTCTTAGTAACACCCAGAATAAAGGAAGTACAGTCGAGTTCATTAATATATAAGCAGTGCAAAGGATTCAAAATATTGTAAGCATTAGAATGTTAGAAACTATCCTTACGAACTGAAGATCATTAATATATCACCATATGATCAGTTCAATAATATATGCCTGGACACTTTACAATCATTTATGGCCACCCATATAAGCAAATATAGCTCGACAAAGCAGTTTAAACGTAAATCGTAGTAATCAAAATATTTATAAATCCATCACTGGTCATATAATTATGATCGTAATGCATACATATTATTGATTGGAATCTGTGTTATATAAATTAATATAAAACTTAACTACAAATTATTGATGTGTTTGATTGTAAGGATACTTTGTAACGTTCCTATGCTTACAATATTTTGAATCCTTTGCATTGCTTATATATGCATTACACGCACACTTCATAAACAAACCAAGACACACAGAGTCTAAAAATTAATAACCCAGACACAGAAAAGAAAAAACCAACACACATGGCACTAGATAGGACTATATATAAGTATAAATATAAGGCCCACACTGCACATGCACTTCCTCACAACACCAGCATGTAACATATACACTCTACATTAGTATATGTTTAGTATTAAAAATAGGATAAATTAATATAATAAGTTAATCTTAAGGTACACTAACAAAAATAAACAATAAGCGTGTATAGACTCTAAGAAATTAAGTAGTAAAAAAAGTTACGGAACTCGAGTCCGTTGATACGTTAATAATAATAAATTTAAAAAAAAAATGCTTATATATTAATGAACTCGACTGTACCTGAAAGATGTTCTGCGAAATTTTAGCAACCAAAAGTCGGTCAGAGTCGAAAACCAGGCAACGCCAAATACGCTATGAACACCACCCAAAAGAATGTGTATGGATTATGCTGTCAACTAGAGATAAAGGGCAATAAAATAAAAACCATCGCGGTTCCCAATTGCCAGTGCAAGCAACGGTTTCTTTTGGTCATTACCCCCATAATGCACCTGCTCCCTGCAGTTGTTCCTTAACTCTATTGATTGTCTCAATCAGTATAATTGGATTAGTGTCCATTGTTTTGGGAAGATAACGGAGAATAAATAAAATTGGTGATTGCACAAGTACAGTACTTCTCGTCGACCATTCCGCAATGCTTGAAGACGAGAGTCTTCGAGCAGTGCCTCCTACCCATCATGACATATGGTGCCGAGACATGGACACTGACAGCGGGATTGGTCCACAAATTCAAAGTCGCTCAACGGGCTATGGAGCGAGCTATGTTAGGTGTTCCTCTTATGGATAAAATCAGAAATGAGGACATCCGTAAGAGAACGAAGGTAACTGATATAGCTCGCAAAATTAGCAAGTTAAAGTGGCAGTGGGCCGGTCACGTCTGCCGCAGGACCGATGGCCGATGGAGCAAACGAGTCCTGGAGTGGAGAACACGTCTCGGCAAACGTAGCGTAGAACGCCCGTCAGCCCGGTGGATTGACGACCTGCGCAAAATCGCCGGCAGGTGCTGGATGAGGAAGACGGGAGACCGGGATATGTGGCGCGTACTTTGGGAGGCCTACGTCCAGCAGTGGACTGAGAGCGGCTGAAGAAGAAGAAGTACAAGTACAGATGAGTACCATTGTTTCAACGGTCGTAGTGGTCCTTTGGTAAAAATATTGGTGTTCCAAGCTTCCCTAGAAACTTTCCTAGTTTCATTCGTGCAGAAAATGGAGAAATGAATTGCTATAGCCGGGCGGCCTCTCCTAAGAATCTAGGTGCTAAGTGCTAGGTGTATTTTTCCATCAGAATAAATACCATTCCAGTTCTAGAGTATGCCGCTATAACAACTTTGAGTTTTATCCCAACATCATTAGCCAGATTCCAGTCCTCTGATGTTGCAAATGGCCATAGACGACGGTAATCGCTTTCTACCGTGCGGGCCTGTCTGCTCTTCTCAAATTTTACCTAACAGCTAGATATCAGAAATGTCCCCGGAGAGCCTAAAAACGTCCCTAAAAAGTTATTCAAATCTTTATGAAACAGGAAAGTAAAGGTAATCATAAAATTGTTAGTCCCATGTAATGTCTTAGATGTTTTATATGTTCGACGTATGCATGTTTCATCTAATTTTGAGCCATATCAAAAGCTGATTAAGTAAACAGGATGAGATGATATAACATCACAACAACACAACGTTGCATACGCTGGTATAACCCTACCTGACCCTGTATCAGATAGACATGACTCTTTCACTTCTGAAACCTTCAAATTTACCACTCCTTCCAATAAGTAGTGTCATAGACATTTTTAATTCTTGGAAACAAATATAATATAAGTTTACTAACTACTGTTAGACAAGCTAAATCACTAACAATATTTAAGAACATGACAAAAAAGCAGAAACCAGAACGAATGCAAGGATAATGGTCGATGATGTTATGCTAGAGCAAGTGAATGAGTTTGTATATCTTGGATGTGCTTTTAGCAGGGATGGAAGGTACACCGCTGATATAGAAAGAAGAGTGAATTTGGGGAATAGTGTGAATGGAGCGTTAGGTAAACTTCTAGGCGCTAAGAACCTCAGCCAGAAGGCCCAGCTCGCCGTACACAACGCGGTGCTGGTACCTACGCTCACGTATGGATGCGAGAGTTGGGTATGGAAGAGAGAGCATGAAAGTAGAGTAAACGCGGTCGAGATGCGAGCACTGCGCAAAATCTGCGGAGTGACGCTCGCGGACCGCGTTCGTAATACCGAAGTAAGAAAGAGAGTTGGTCTGAAAGACAGTGTCGGGGTGAAGGTAAGGAAAGGAATGCTCCGGTGGTTCGGGCATGTGGAAAGAATGCATGATGAAAGAATGACTAAACAGATATACAATGCAAAAATGGATGGATGCAGAAGTCGTGGAAGGCCACGACACACCTTCCATGATCAAATTGATCGTGTACTAGCAGAAGGTGATGTCAGGAGCCTTAAGAACAGACGAGTGTGCATGACAAGAGTTATGAATGTTAAAGAGGCAAGTGAGGTGTGTAAGAATAAGCCTAAATGGCACTCTGTTGTTCGTGCCTACCCCGCAAGGGAGCTGGCGTGAAGTTATGTATGTATGTATGTATGTACAAAAAAGCACCACCTACAACATAGTGATATTTGATATTTTTACGTATGTGATATCAATAGGTGTATTTATATGTGTCTATTAAGTATAATTCTTACTTATATAATATTTCACATAGTAATATGTTTATAAATAAATAAAATATATGTAAGTAACTGCATAACTTCTAATATTGATTTATACCACCTTTGACCAATACAATCTGTTTTATTTCTGCCACGGGTTGTCTGGAAGAGATCGCTTCTTAGCGATAAGACCGCCCATTGTGCACATTTAGAATATTTTTAGACTATAAGATTTTCTGTTTTCTGTAATGGTGTACAATAAAGTGTTATCTATCTATCTGTCTATCTACTGATGACTTAATCATCAGTAGTCAGTAAAGTTATTAATAAGATTCAAAAGGAATGTAATGTTTGTATTTAGATTTAATCATTTCCCTATTTCTAATCAGTTTCCCGTTTTTTTTTTAGTTTTTATTGCAGGAGTTCAGCAGACAGGCAGACGGCCCACTTGATGGAAAGCGGTTACCATCGCCTATGGACATTTGCAACACCAAAGGTGCTACAAATGCGCTGCTGCTCTCTTAAAGGAGAATGGTACCTGGTCACTAATGCTGGAACACAACACAAGGTTGTTATGGCGGCATACTCTAGACCAGGGGTGGTCGCCATCCAGTCGAGTAAATACCCTACCACCTGGCTGTGGGTTGTTTAGTCGCCTCTTACGACAGGCCGTCGGGCCGCAGGAAATTGTATTCTTTCTCCGTTCCTGCACGGATAAGAAGTTAGAAGTTAGAAGTTTCACAGTATTAGATAGATTGAATAATTAATGTTGGTATGTGTAACTTACTATTTGTTTCTGTTCTTTTTCTAGATTGTAAGTATCCATTTTTGGTTTAGATTTATTGTTATGTATTGTTAGGCCTTAAACTTATGGATATACTGTAGGGTACTTTTTGGATAGATAGATAACACTTTATTGTACACCATTACAGAAAAACTTACGAACTAGTATTAGTCTAGTTGGGTACAAAGGGCGGTCTTATCGCTAAAAAGCGATCTCTTCCAGACAACCCGTGGCAAGAATATTCTGATTAGGAGTGGCGACGGTGGTATACATCATTTTAATAATAAATAAATAAATAACGATCAAGAAATGTAGAATTTAGAAATGACACAAATAGAATAATATCTTTTTTAAATCTATCTATCTATATATATGTGGTGACATATAATCGCTTTGTCAGCAGTTTTCGCGTTCGGGCAAATACGACGTGCATTCGCTAGTCGGACCGGAGTATTGCGACAGATCGGTTGTGTTGAGTAACGCATCCGCTCGTGTAATATATATACATGTACATTAATGTGTGGACAATATACCGAAAAATAGCTAAAATATAAAACCTGGTTTAATTTCTCTCACACTCCGAGAACACCATATCATCATCACCTCCACTGACTCCACTACCTCCACATATATAAAAGAAAGTCGTGTTAGTTACACTATTTATACCTCAAGAACGGCTGTATCAACAATTGATCGTGTACTAGCAGAAGGTGATGTCAGGAGCCTTAAGAACAGACGAGCTTGCATGACAAGAGTTATGAATGTCAAAGAAGCAAGTGAGGTGTGTAAGAATAAGCCTAAATGGCACTCTGTTGTTCGTGCCTACCCCGCAAGGGAACTGGCGTGAAGTTATGTATGTATGTATGTATGTAAGAACGGCTGTACCGATTTGGCTGAAAATTGGTGGGGAGGTAGCTTAGAACCAGGAGACGGAAATAGGATTACTTTTCATCCCGTTGGAACCGGCAGGTGGCGCTGAAATCGGGTTCTAGAATCCTCCTAATCACCTGGAGCGATTTTGTTTTTGTGTGTTTGAGTGGATGGGTCCCCGGATGGTTTAAATCAACAATTGGAACCGGTAGGTGACGCTGGGATTCGGTCCTAGATTTTTATTTTTTCAAAGCAGGACAACGTCTGCCGGGGCCGCTAGGTATTATATAAAACTAAAATTGCCCTGAGTCAATTACAGCTATTTGTAAAGTGGGATGAGCTATTTCTTTTCTATATATCCATCCTCAAAATCTTGGATCGTGTAGATCCCACACGCTCTGGACTTAACACTCAAAACGTCTACAAATTCTTCCCTTATAATAAGCGAAAGAGAGAGGCAATTGAATGTAAAACGTATTCCTAGCTACCAGGACTCATAATAATAAACGTCGTCTCAAGGCCCCCGCCTCCGTGCTTGCCTTAGCTGGCCGGCACGGAGTGGAGATCGCTAGAGCTAAGACTCAAGCTCCAGGGGTGGAAGTGATAAATGGCATCACGTCAGAAGTAGCTTCGGTGAACCTGCAGCCCACCTCTCTATACCCCTTAGCCACTCACACCCATGTTGCCCCTGTCTTTATGGCATTTTTTGGGGCCCATGCAGGGAGTGGCGAGTCACCGTCTGCCCATTTTTACATGTGCCCTGAACATTGCGACGGGCAGACGCCATAGTCCCCGTATTCCCATAGCCCCAGTACCACTAGCAGTTCACCCCAATAATCCGGTACTTTTTGTCTTCATTTCCCACAATAGTCCTACACTGGCCGGGGCTTGTCCTTGGGTGCATTAGTATATAGTGTAGACAGGGATAATCGCCGGTCAGTGTCACGCCACATTTACATTAAATTTGTCAAAGGGCCTCTACGTGTTGGCCTTCCCATGGCCCCACGCAAGCCTTCCAAAAGTCCGGGCCATTTTTATGGCCCGTGGTGTTCAAAAACATTGTCTTTGATGAGTAGTCTAGAATATTCAAAAAACAAGTCTCAATCACGCTCCTAACTTCTTGCAAACTAAAACCCAAAGAGATTGATCCAAATACAAAGACATGAAGCCATTGTAATCTTTACACAGATCGCTGACCCATTTGTAACCTTGATCAGGTCACTTCAAAGAAGTCCAAAGTCACTAAAAGAGCGTAAGCTACATTTATATATATATTTTTTTTTAACAACCCTGCGGACTCGAGTTCCGTACCCTTTTTTACAATTAAATTTAAGAAGTTACGAAGTTGTACACGCTTATTTGTTACTTTGTTATTGTGTGTGACATTTAATGAATGCATGTTTGTTTTGTGGTGTACCTTAAGAATAACTTATTATATTAATTTATTCTAATTTTAATACTAAACTTATACTAATGTACAGTGTACTGTTGCATGCTGGTGTTGTGAGGAAGTGCATGTGCAGTGTGTGCCTTATGTCTATACCTATATTTATTAACCTAAGTAGTGCCATGTGTGTTGTTTTTCCTTTCTGTGCCTAGGTTATTAATTTTCAGGCTCTTTGTGTGTTTGGTTTGTTTGTGAAGTGTGCGCTACATTCATATTACAGGCTGGCTACGAGCTGTAATTTTTAAGAGTCACAAAAACATTTTGCCATCAGTTTGCGCAACACATATGTACGTACTAATATTAAAACCGCTTGAATCACTATCGATTCATTATTTTTAAAACTTATCTGAATTAGACGCGCAACATTAGCGATGTAATGCTCTCATGTGAATATGCCGAGCTAAGCGCCTATATCCATTAACATATCTCGCATATTGAATCAATATAGAATGAAAATTAGGTTAGTTTTCAAACACTCGCAGCAATGAAAGTATCGGATGCCATGTGGTATGAATAAAGTATGAAAACGATAAACCAAATTGTTTATTATTTGAAATTAATTTCAACCATATTGAACAGACCTAAGTACAATACGATATTTATTTCAAACTCAAATATTGTCTGAGCATTCTGCAGCTAGTATACTATAATAGACTATACATTCATCTATGAAAATTAGTAAGGTGTAGGTATATTAAAAAAACCGACTTCAAAAACTAAAAAAGTATAAAATAATCTATTTCTAAAGCTATTATTATTAATATATATTATCTAAAACATCTTAAAGTCGGTGCTTAGTAACTTTCAAAAAAATATAGTAATTTTTATGTTTTACTTTGCACCGACTTTAAGATGTTTTAGATAATATATATTAATAATAATAGCTTTAGAAATAAGTTATTTTATACTTAATATTTTCTTAAGTTTTCGCGACTTGTATACACAATAAAACTACGTTTTAACGGTTTTAAGCGCGGTAATTTATTTAATTTAATTAGAGCTAGGCATGTTTGCTGAAGAGTTTCTTGCGCCGCTTCTTCTCTTCAAGCCATAACATGTTGCGAAGCGGTAATAAATTAGATTAGGCTCCCATAGAGTAAATAATAACCATAAACAAAATTAAAAATAAAATTAAATAATTAAAATTAATAAGTTGGCGGTAGGCTAAATAAAACTTTAACAATACTCGTTGACACTTGACATCTTTGTCTTCCGTGATCACGGCCACTGAAAAGTGGCCGAAACGTCGGAAAAACCAAAATCAAATAAAATTACCGCGCTTAAAACCGTTAAAACGTAGTTTTATTATTATTTTATACTTTTTAGTTTTTGAAGTCGGTTTTTTTAAAAGAAGTTTTTTATTTTATTTGTTACTTTTTAGTGTCTAGCTATGCATGGGTAGACCTACGAATGGTGCCGCGCTCCTTAAAAAATATAGGTCCTAAGAAACGGGAACAAAAAAATGTTCGTAAAATGAAAACTACTGGACCAAACTATGTTAAATTTTTAGGGGACTAAATGGCAACTATTCCGCATCAAACTAAACAAGAATCACGTAAATCGGATCATAAATCTCAGCATAATCGGTGTACGGAATGGAAAATTTTCATAAAAAATGTTCATAAAATGAAAACTACTGGGCCAAACTTTGTCAAATTTTTAGAGGACCAAATGGCAGAAATCTCGGAGTAATCGGTGAATATACATAAAAAAATCCCGACGAATTGAGAACCTAGTCCTTTTTTTGAAGTCGGTTAAAAATGGCTTTCATACCAGATAAAATTCATTTTCAATCATGTTAAATCGTTAACTCGGAAATAATTTGATATGTTGGGACCCCTATTAAAAATATGTAATGTTGATGAAGCATTTTTTTTTTATTTTTTTTTTTTATTGCAGCAGTTCAGCAGACAGGCAGACGGCCCACTTGATGGAAAGCGGTTACCATCGCCTATGGACATTTACAACACCAAAGGTGCTACAAATGCGCTGCTGCTCTCTTAAAGGAGACTGGAACCTGGTCATTAATGCTGGAACACAACACAAGGTTGTTATGGCGGCATACTCTAGACCAGGGGTGGTCGCCATCCAGTCGAGCAAATACCCTACCACCTGGCTGTTGGTTGTTTAGTCGCCTCTTACGACAGGCCGCCAGGCCGCAGGAAATTGTATTCTTTCTCCGTTCCTGCACAGATAAAATTTGATCGATCTAATTATTATATATGTAACAGGTCATATAGAACAGTGCAAAGTATGTTATAAACATTTTCGTGTAGAGAACATGCAACTAATTTCAATATATTGTTACGAGAGCAAGACTCGAATTAAATTGCCGTTGGAATTATTATAGAGTTTATTAGAACTATACAAACACGTATAACACAGGTACAAATATAACTGAACACAACAAGTCCAAACGTAATGCAAAAGGTCGTAATTCTATATAACGCGCAAATTCCATCACTATTAGATTTCCGATTGTAGTACACACGTTTCGCTTTGATTGTGGTTCTCGCTCGACTGCCCCCCTCTTCCCTCAATCACGCCATCGTTTAATACTGCATAAATACAGTGTGCCCGCCCGGCAACGTGGACCGAATTTCCTAGAATCAGCTTGTACTTTATATCCGTAACACCTGGCTAATGATTACAATACAACAATAGGCTGTTCTCTAGAAACGTATGCTAAGTAAACAGAGGAAGACGATCATAAAAGAATTACAATAGTTTCAATGTTATTAGTTCAAATGCCGACGGGTAATACAATGTGCTTCTACAAATCTGTACGTGGAATTTGTCTTTGTCGGCGCCTAGGTATATTTACAAAACATTTAGCTTTTAAAAAATTGGTAATTTCTATGCTGAAAGATCACACCTCTTCACTTGTTTAGTAATTTGCTTAATGCTTTCTTTTTCTTCGTCTATTATCCTTATAATGTATCACTAAAACTAATGGCCTACATTTAAGTATTTATTGAATCATTATCACTGACATTACTTACATAATTATGCGAAAATATAATTTGAACACTGATGTGTCAGCACGCTTGGAATTTCAATCTAGACGTAATCATTTACAAACTATATTATATAAATAAATTACTGATTGTTATCTGTTATGTTGTCCACATCTTCTCTTCTTCTTCTTCTTATATATAAAAATGAATGTTTGTCTGTATGTCCTTTATAGAATCGTAAACTATACATTTGAACATGTGATGATATTTGGCAAAGTTGTTGTACGGTTTATTACATCTGAGGATATTAAATAACTAGATAAAATAACTTGAACTATGATTTATTGATATTTACTTAATACTAGATATGATACTACTGTACTAGCGGAGGGTGATGTCAGAAGCCTTAAGAACAGACGAGTGTGCATGACAAGAGTTATGAATGTCAAAGAAGTAAGTGAGGTGTGTAAGAATGGGCCTAAATGGCGCTCTGTTGTTCGTGCCTACCCCGCAAGGGAACTGGCGTGAAGTTACGTATGTGTGTACTAGATATGATATGATATGATGTTTGAGTAACACGTACGCGAGTCGCGGTGCTTTTACGTGAACTGGTAATTTAAATCTCGCGTAAATGCTGATTGTGCATTCTGTACGGTTAAACCGTACAGTTGTTGTGCATGAGCCAAAGAAGGTTTCTGAAGGTTTGGTTCACAATTGGACCCGGTAGGTGGCGCTGCTGTCGGCATATCGATTGAAGCTTTTCCGGGCAAGACGACGTCTGCCGGGACAGCTAGTAAATAAATAAATTTGTGCATACAACAGTGTATAATCTGTCCCACGGACACAAGTGCAGATGTGCTTTCAATATTTTATTTATTTTTATTGCAGGAGCTCAGCAGACAGACATTTGCAACATCAAAGGTGCTACAAATGCGCTGCTGCTCTCTTAAGGGAGACTGGAACCTGATCACAAATGCCAGAACACAACTCATGGTTGTTATGGCGACATACTTTAGACCAGGGGTAGTAGCCATCCAGTCGGGCAGATGCCCTACCATCTTAAATGAGCGTAAAATTTAATTTTAACTTTTATCCATAAAACTAAAAATAAATACAAATGCACAGTTTCAGAATCTGATGCATCCTGAGCTTTACTGTTACAACAAGTAACAAATTTCACAGAAAATCAAATGCAACACCTACATTAAAGAAAATTTCAATTGGAAAGTTTTCTTAAGAATGGGATTTTCTGTGAATTTCGCACGCTTTCTAAACTCGAGCTCACAATTTAATGTATCTTTGGGAAACGGGTTGGATTCGCTCGCGCAATACATCGTCCGCAACGTCCGGGTGATGCTGTCCTTAAAATAATTACGCAAACTTAAATATCATAATTAGGTTACAGCGAGTTTAAAAAAAGTAAACGCGGTCGAGATGCGAGCACTGCGCAAAATCTGCGGAGTGACGTGGAAGGCCACGACACACCTTCCATGATCAAATTGATCGTGTACTAGCAGAGGGTGATGTCAAGAGCCTTAAGAACCAACGAGAGGTGAAAGAGAGTGTCGGGGTGTGTGTATGTGTGAGTTTAACGTGAAGGTAAGGAAAGGCATGCTCCGGTGGTTCGGGCATGTGGAAAGAGTGACTAAACAGATATACAAGCGGATGGATGCAGAAGTCGTGGAAGGCCACGACACACCTTCCATGATCAAATTGATCGTGTACTAGCAGAGGGTGATGTCAGGAGCCTTAAGAACCGTCGAGCGTGCAAGACAAGAGCTATGAATGTCAAAGAAGCAAGTGAGGTGTGTAAGAATAAACCTGAATGGCGCTCTGTTGTCGGTGCCTACCCCGCAAGGGAACTGGCGTGAAGTTATGTATGTATGTTGTTTCCATGATGCCTAAAGGAGTTGCATATCCGAAACATTAACACAATAACTTTCAGGATTAAGAAACGAAGGTATTATGTATAGTTTCACAGAAAGCAACAACAATAGAATTACTGCAGTTTTTGATACTTGTGTTAATGCTGTAGGAAATCAAACCTTGAACGTTAAGATATAAAGTTGAAGTCAATTATATATGTTTTTACTTCCTGAACTAGTTACGACGACGTGTTGTGAAACAGAATGCACTTTAATCTTTTTTCGTTTGGAAGAAAAATGTAGTATCTTTCAAGGTATAAGCTGAAGCAGACTTGAACAAGATACTTTCCGACACGTGGATTAATCCAACAAAAATAGTTTTCTTTAACTAGTGTAATAAAACGAAATGGACGAAAGAGTAGTAATCTAACTAACAAATAAAATAAAAGGTTATTTACTGTACATTACAATATACTGTTACGACCGACAAAGACCAATTCACTTCTTTTGTTTACTTTGTGTTTAAAATTTGTAATTAGAAAAACAGCTCATGCTGTATTGTAATCTTTATGGTAGTCATTAGCCAGGTGTGATTCTTGGAAATTCAGTCCACGCGGTCGAGTAGACATATTGTATTTGTACAGTATAAAGCAATGCCCCAAGGGAAGGGTGAGGCAGTCGAGCGATAACCAGCCGCGAGGCAAGACTTGTGTACATTCGATAATCTATTTACTGACAGACTTTGCGCGTGTTATTGAATCGTGCATTACGTTTGTACTGGTTGTGTTCAGTTATATTTGTACCTGTGTTATACGTGTTTGTATAGTTCTAATAAATCCTATAGTAATTCTAACGGCATTTGAATTCGAGTCCTGCAACTCGTAACAATACGATATATTGTAGATTATACTACTATAATCTATCTACATACAAAGTTGCTCCCTCAACGAGAGCATTCGCTTGTAATGTAACCTTACAGATCTGAGCATTACAGTGCGCAAACTGTAATCTTACGGATTCGAGCATTACATTGGTGAAGGAGGAGAACCAAGCATTACAGTGCGCAGCAACCTGTATTAATACGTACATAGCTTCACGCCAGTTCCCTTGCGGGGTAGGCGCGAACAACAGAACGCCATTCAGGCTTATTCTTACACACGTCATTCGCTTCTTTGACATGCATAGCTTTTGGCATGCACGCTCGTCTGTTCTTAAGGCTCCTGACATCACCTTCTGCTAGTACACGATCAATTTGATCATGGAAGGTGTGTCGTGACCTTCCACGACTTCTGCATCCATCCACTTTTGCATTGTATATCTGTTTTGTCATTCTTTCATCATGCATTTTTTCCACATGCCCGAACCACCGGAGCATTCCTTTCCTTACCTTCACCCCGACACTCTCTTTCAGACCTACAAACATATATACATAGTCATATATATACAATAATACATTTCAAAATGCACTTTTAGGATACTTTTTATTTCGATAAATGACGTCGTTTCTGCTATTGATTTTTATGGTGCCGCCGTTGTAATAAACTAACAAACACGTCGTTAAGGCAACGCGAACGAAGTTTCGCAGTCACTGCTGGTATGAAAATACTAACTACTGGTGAATTCATACAAACAATTACAAAGCTACTTATACTTTTGGAAGTTTCCATCGTAGATTTTACGTGCCTGCGTGCTTTTATAGATGAAATGCGCCACATTCTAACACGAAAGTATTTTTGGAGTTTGCATGAAGGACAATTAACCCTTAAGCTCAGTAATAGCACATATGTGTCCGCGATGACAGTGCAGATCGCGTTTGTGCACGTGATCGTCAATTGTGTTGTTGTCTCGCTCTGTTTATATAGGATTTGTATTATTTGTATGAAATGGGTATATTTTCTTGGTATATTACGAGATAGTGTTAGTCTTGCGGCTTTTGGAAGAGCTGAAGGGTTAAGAGTTCCAATCAAGATTAAAGCAATTTCTTACGGCCGGGCGGCCTGTCGTAAGCGGCGACAAAACAACCCACAGCCAGGTGGTAGGGTATTCGCCCGTGTGGATGGCTACCAACCCTGGTTTAGAGCATGTCGCAATAACAACTTTAGAGTTGTATTCCGGCATTACTGGCCAGGTTTCAGTCTCCCTTTAAAGAGCGGCAGCGCATTGATAGCACTTTTGGTGTTACAAATGTCTATAGGCGATGGTAACCGCTTTTTTTTATTTTTTTTTATTGCAGGAGATCAGCAGACAGGCAGACGGCCCACTTGATGGAAAGCGGTTACCATCGCCTATGGACATTTGCAACAGCAAAGTTGCTACAAATGCGCTGCTGCTCTGTTAAGGTAAACTGGAACCTGGTCACGCCACACATTATGTTTTTTAAATTTATAAACCTGATATTGTAAATGTCAGTGTCAAAATATAGTGAGAAGAGGTAGTCTATGAATAAACGATGTAAGACTGTTCTAAGGAAGTTTGTTTTGCTTTTCTTCAAACAAAACCCACAACTTTATGGGGGCTCGTGCCAGGATCATACCAGGATCATGTAAGAATCCTGCGAAGCATTGTTTTAACGTGAGTTTTGATCTGATGATTACGAAACAACCTCGAAATTAAAATTGAAGACGAGTCATTGTGTGCTGTTTTACCGACACTAATTTGCATAATGATACCAGCGCATAAAATTTCCCAGAATTTGGAATAAAGACTATTATTTTTCTTTTATGAAGACGTTTTATGAATTGGTTATTTTTTACGACTGAAAGACTTACAACCAATCATACAAGATGCCACCGAAGAAAAATAAAGATATCGAAGACTCAGATAGTAATTGTTCAGAAGCTGGTTACAGAGTACGAATTTCATTTAGCGACTTGGAAAAATCAATGACACCGTTCACAGGCGATGATACCTACCCTATTACGAATTGGCTGACCGATTTTAATGACACTGCAAATTTAATGGAATGGAATAATCTTGAAAAACTTATTTACGCGAAGAGACTGCTTTCAGGTACAGCTAAATTATTTTTACGATCGCTAGGCTCTATTACGTCATGGGATACATTAAAAGAATCTTTATTAGAAGAATTTGGTTCGAAATTAAATAGTGCTAGCATTCACAAGAAATTAGCATCACGCAAAATGAAACCGGATGAGACATATCAACAGTATTTTTTACATATGAAAGAACTGGCGTTGCATGGAAATTTAGAAGATGAGGCACTTATTGAATATGTTATTGATGGAATTCGTGATTCTGAAATAAATAAGGCCATTCTTTACGGAGCCACTGATATCAAACAATTTAGAAAGAAACTTGAAGTATATGCACAGATTAAAGAACACAAGATGCAACAAAGACCTATTCAGATGACAACCGGACGTAAAAATCATACCATCAAAAGATGCTACAATTGTGGTGAAACTGATCACCAATCACCAGCTTGTACTAAAGGTATAAAATGCTTCAAATGTAATGGATATGGACATAAGTCAAAAGAATGCCAAAGTTCTACAAATAAGACACTGAAAATTCAAGATGAGAAAGTTAGTACAGATGTTGTTAAGCCATATAAAGAAGCGAAAATTAACGGAGTTACAGTTAAAACCTTTATTGATACTGGAAGCGATGCAAATTTGATTTGTGAGAGTTATTACAAACAAAATTTTCCCGAGAATAATGATTATAATATTAAAGATACTCTCAAATTATCAGGAATAGCCGAGTACGAAGTTTGCACGAAGGGATCTTTTATGGCAAAAGTTGAAATAGACAACGTTCATTTTGAAACCTTGATGCATGTTATCGACGATGATGTAATACCTGTTAATGTCATACTTGGAAACCCGATATTAAAAGACGTTGAAATTATTTTCTCTGCCGACGGGATCTCTGTAAAAAGAATATTACACCTTACACAAATTAATGACTACGAAGAAGAATTTGATGAGAAATATGATATCAAGAAGCTGAAATATAAAGACAAGATTAAACATTTATTGGATAATTACAATAACTTGAAGACTAGAAAGAAGGAATCAAATGTTAAATTGAAAATCATACTTACTGATGAAGATCCTATACACCAGACTCCACGAAGGCTGTCACCTCTAGAAAAGGACATAGTTAATAAACAGATACAAGGATGGTTAGATCAAGAAGTAATTAAACCTAGTAAATCGGAATATGCAAGCCCTATCGTGTTAGCGAAAAAGAAAAATGGAAGCTACAGATTATGTATAGATTTTAGAAAGCTAAATAAGAAGATTATAAAGGAAAGATATCCACTTCCACTCATCGAGGATCAAGTAGACAAATTGAAAGAAGCAATACTATTTACATCACTTGACTTGAAGAATGGTTTTTTACATGTTGATGTCTGCGAGGATAGTCAAAAATACACTTCATTTGTTACTCCACAAGGGCAATATGAATTTAAGAAAATGCCGTTTGGTTTATGCACCGCACCATCTGTATTCCAACGCTTTATCAATGATATCTTTCAAGATTTAATGTCAGAGGGCACTGTTCTTGCCTATTTAGATGATTTGATTATACCATCTAGGACAGAAGAAGAAGGATTTGTTAAACTAGAGAAAGTACTTCGAAAAGCTGAAGAGTTTGGCTTACAATTTAATTGGGCGAAATGTCATTTCTTACAGAACGAGATAAATTATTTAGGTTACATAATTCGTGATAATCAGATAAGACCTTCCAAGGAAAAGATACATGCTGTTGCAAAATTTAAAAAGCCTCATAATATCAAATCATTACGATCATTTTTAGGACTGACTGGCTATTTTAGAAAATTTGTTAAGAACTACTCAATAATAGCAAAGCCACTAACAGAATTATTGAAGACTAATGTTATGTTTAACTTTGATCTAAAGTGTGAGAGAGCTTTCGAAGAATTGAAACATATTTTATGTTCCTCACCAGTTTTACGAATTTACAACCCTAATTTTGAGACAGAGTTACATACAGACGCAAGTATAGACGGATATGGAGCTGTTTTATTGCAAAGGAATCCACACGACAATCAGCTACACCCTGTTCACTATATGAGCAAAAAGACTACTCCTGCTGAGAAGAAATACCATAGTTACTACTTAGAAATTTTAGCTATTGTAGAAGCTGTCAAGAAATTCAGAGTTTACTTACTTGGAGTCCGCTTTAAAATTGTGACTGACTGCTCAGCCCTAACTATGACGTTACAGAAAAAAGACTTACCTCCGAGAGTTGCTCGATGGGCACTCCTTCTTGAAGAATTTGACTATAAGATAGAACACCGATCTGGAACCCAAATGAGACACGTAGACGCTTTGAGCAGAAATCCTGTTAGTCTAATACTTACCGAAACTACAGCACGTCTGAAGAGAGCTCAAGATGATGACCTGAAGATAAAACTATTAAAGAAAATTTTAGAAAAAGAGTCATATGAAAATTTTATTCTGGAGAATGGAGTTTTATGTAAAGCTAAAGATGGAACTAAACTGATTGTTGTACCTAAAAAGATGCAGAATGAAATAATAAGAAAATGTCATGAAAAGGGTCATTTTGGAATTTTGAAAACTGAGGAATTAATTAATAGAGATTACTACATAGATAATTGTAAAGAAAAATTTGAAGATCAACGATTAGAACTTATAGAAAGGCGAGGCAAAATATTCAGAAAATTCAGGAAGAAAATAGGAAAGTTTATAATAAAAAGAGAACACAAGCTATACAGTACGAAATTGGAGATTTAGTTGCGATTAAGAGAACACAATTTGTACAAGGATATAAGTTAAACCCGAAATATTTAGGACCATATAAAATTATAGAGAAGAAGAAAAATGACAGATACGTTGTAAGGAAAATTGGCAATGGCGAAGGACCTATGAATACCACCAGTTCAGCAGATTTGATGAAACCCTGGTCCAATGGCGATGAAGATGAAGTATCACATTCATCTGGGTCAGATGAATAATGCAGGATAGCCGTGTGGGATTCGAAGACGCATTCCGACTCGGTAGCCAGGCCACACATTATGTTTTTTAAATTTATAAACCTGATATTGTAAATGTCAGTGTCAAAAGATAGTGAGAAGAGGTAGTCTATGAATAAACGATGTAAGACTGTTCTAAGGAAGTTTGTTTTGCATGTCGTGCGAGTGTTGAAAAAATATGAATGTATGCCTTAATGCCTATAGAAAAGGTAGACTGGAAAGGACGCAAACCAAAAATGGTATCTTGTCAAGATTTTTATTCATCTATTTATTATTTTATTCATCTTCTACTAGCGGCCCCGGCAGACATTGTCCTGCCTTTAAAAAATAAAAATCGAGAACCCGATCCCAGCGCCACCTACTGGTTCTAATTGTGAATCTAAACTATCCGGGAACCCACTCATTCCTACTCCGTGATGTATGCTGAATGAGAGGTGACAACGGTAGACATCTAGCGGGGATAACTGATCGATTGATAGTTAAAATAAAAGAATCGCGATGGAAAAATAGGGGTTGATCGTAGAGGGGTGAAAAATTAGGGTTGTATGTATTTATTAATGCTGTATCCTAAAAAATTAAAAAAATTATATAAAAATTAAAAAAAATTAGGGGTGGATTACCCTCAACATTTAGGTGGATGAAAAATAGATGTCCGATTCTCAGATCTACCCAATATGCACACAAAATTTCATGAGAATCGGTCAAGCCGTTTCGGAGGAGTATGGTAACTAACACTGTGACACGAGAATTTTATATATTAGATTATAAAATAACAAATCTGTTGGGGGTGTCGAGTTTGTACAATGCATTTAATTTTATAAAAGACAAAATAATTTGGGAGGCTAGTTCGGACCAGTAGCTTACAAAAATGCAACTTTTAGAATTTTTATCCTATTTGTTAGATCATCACGTGAAAACTAATGAACAGATTGAAATGAACTTCTACACAGAGCTAGTTTATATCCTGAGTTAACAGGATACTTTTTTATAAAATAATAAAACTACGTTTTAACGGTTTTGAGCGCGGTAATTTATTTGATAAAAAAAAAACAAATATTATGTATATACGTCGCGAAAACTTAAGAAAATATTATACTTTTTTTCTCTATAAATAACTTTGTTTGCGTGGGATGAGTTCAGCAGACAGGCAGACGGCCCACTGCTGGAAAGTTGTTACCATCGCCTATGGGTATTCGCAACAGCAAAGGTTCTACAAATGCGCTGCTGCTGTCTAAAGGGAGACTGGAACCTGGCCACTAATGCGGGAACACAACCTAAGGTTTTTATGGCAGCGAACTTTAGACCAGGGGTAGAGGCCATCCTGACAGGCAAATGCCCTACCACCACCTGGCTGTGGGTTGTTTTGTCGCCTCCTACGACAGGCGGCGCTAACGCAGGAAATGGTATTCTTTCTCCGTTCCTGTACGAATATACACGTCGTCATAGCGACACGAACGATGTTTCGCAAGCACTGCTAATTTGAAATATACTAGACATTAACGTCTTTTAAGGCGGGGGAAACGCTATTGACGCACAATACCGGGTCCTTTGCAAGGGACAAGACCATAGTTGATCATGCAGGCCTTCCCAGAAGGGGCAATCCAAACAGTAATCAACCGGCTTGTGTGGAGACTCCGAGAAGTTGCACGGGCAACAACTACTACCCACTAAAACCACCCTCCTCCCATGTGCCCCGCGCTTTTTATGTAGGAAAGGCTGAGACTTAGAACGTAGTTACGCCCAGTCCGATCCAGCGCGAAAAGTGCCTGAATGTGCCCCAGAAATCAGAACACATCCACTTCGTCGACGGGGGTGATGAAACCCCCCCCCCCCCCCGCCGCCGCCGCCGCCGCCGCCGCCGCCGCCGTCCGCGTGGAGTCGCATTAGCACGCGCAATAATACTCCCCTCCCTATCTCGTTCGGCGGCCTCTTTGACAGGCATTACCGTCTCACAAAAAGTAACCGCAGCCCCCCAGGTATCGCTGCTATGCAGTATGGCTTTCACTAGACTACAGAGCGAGTCGATCGCTCCTATTGTGTCTCCGGTTCGAAACGCACCGAACAAACAACTAACCAAAAACCATATAAGAAATTTAAAAATATTGTATCATCGTCCCCAACGATCAAGTCTATCCAAGTTGTTTCTTCTTGAAATAGCTTCAATGTACAGACACGTCGTTTTTACAATTTTACATTATAATGTGATAATTTACTCTACCACAATGGCCGCATCCGTTTGGGATCTTTGGAAGTTGCAGCCGTGACTGAAAAATTGAGAGGAAGAAGACTGAGGTGATATAGGCATGTAATGAGGAGGGATGACAGTCACGTACGAAAAGAACGTTACACTGCAAAATTGATGGATATAAATGTCAAGTAGACCAAAAAACTGATGGATGGATTGTGTGAAGGATGATATGATGATTTATGGTGGTACAGAGGACGCATCAGAATAGAGGAGTGTGGAAAGAAAAGACATATGGTCCATATGTCTTTTCCAATTAATTGGCAGAAGAAGAAAGAAAAGAAGGTGTCCGCAACCATATATATCCATATTTTATCCGAGCAGGAACGGAGAAAGAATACAATTTTCTGCGGCCGGGAGGCCTGTCGTAAGAGGCGACTTAACAACCCACAGCCAGGTGGTAGGGCATTTGCCCGACTGGATGGCTACCACCCCTGGTCTAAAGTATGTCGCCATAACAACCTTGAGTTGTGTTCCGGTATTAGTGACCAGGCTCCAGTTTCCCTTAAGAGAGCAACAGCGCATTTGTAGCAACTTTGGTGTTGCAAATGTCCATAGGCGATGGTAACCGCTTTCCATCCAGTGGGCCGTCTGCCTGTCTGCTGATCTCCTGCAATAAAAAAAATGTAGTCTCACCTCATTAGTTTTGCTCACGAATTATTGTCATCATGCATGTTACATTTTTGCAAAACAATAAAATATTACGATGATTCAAAACAGGAGTGCTAAGTCGTTAGCGTATCTGAAATGTGATCAAATGAATAGTTATCCCCTTAAACACTGGCTATTACAAGCCATAGAACAAAAACCACTAAAACTCGGTCCACCAGATCTATAAATACATGCCACCCTCGGATTCCCATCGTATGAGTGGCGCCTCGCCATCGGCCAACGATAAATTCAAATAGGCTCGCTGTACTTGTTTTGTATTATACACTTATTTAGTAAGAAAGAGAGTTGGTCTGAAAGAGAGTGTCGGGGTGAAGGTAAGGAAAGGAATGCTCCGGTGGTTCGGGCATGTGGAAAGAATGCATGATGAAAGAATGAATAAACAGATATACAAAGCAAAAGTGGACGGATGCAGAAGTCGTGGAAGGCCACGACACACCTTCCATGATCAAATTGATCGTGTACTAGCAGAAGGTGATGTCAGGAGCCTTAAGAACAGACGAGCTTGCATGACAAGAGTTATGAATGTCAAAGAGGCAAGCGAGGTGTGTAAGAATAAGCCTAAATGGCACTCTGTTGTTCGTGCCTACCCCGCAAGGGAACTGGCGTGAAGTTATGTATGTATGTATGTACTTATTTAGTCCCAGTTCTCAGAAGCAATCTGTTAATCAGGACTAATTAATTGACAGTTCTAATTTATTTCAGACACAAAGATCCATAATTTCAACACACTTTTACAACTTATTATTATAAAATTAAATTAAATTAAATTTAAAAAAAAAAACCTTCAAAATAACAATAATAAAATTAACAAAAAATGTCCATCAGTCAGTCAGTCAGTCGGTCAGTCCTTTAAAGCAATTCCATTCACATATATTTATAATTTCATCAAATTAATTATTATATCTATGCAGCAATCTGCAACCAGTCCCAATACATTTTTGTTTGGTGCAGCCTGCTAGCAAGGGCCGCAATTATACTGTTTCTACACCCTTCAACTCTAGTCAAGAAATTTGCAATGCGACTTCTCCGAATAGCACAAAACGTGTTCAATCTAGCCTCAAGAAACATACTCGAGGCACTACAGTATCTTTTAAAACCCATTAGGTGTCGAAATATGTTATTATATTGAACACGTATGCCATCCAGAGAACGCCTTGTGCATTCCGTCCAGAGCTGACAAGTGTAGAAAGTCTGGCAAAACGTCCTGAACAGATGTATTTTGGTATCTTTGCTAGCTTTAAAAAATCTTCTGGCCAACATGTTGCCACACACTGAGAGACATCTGTATTGACGATTTTTACAGGCTGTCCACCGATGTACACATCAGGCACATAAGATGGTCCCCTTCCGGACCTAAAAATTAGCATTTCTGTCTTTTTAGCGTTGTATACCAGCTGATGACGCTGGGCATATCTCTCACATATAGATAGTAATTTTCTCATTCCTTTGATTGAGGGGCTAAGTAGGACCATGTCGTCTGCGTAGCTCAGGTTATTAACAAATCTGTCACCTAACCTGAGCCCAACAGGTGTTCCACTCAGCTCCTCAATCAACTCGTTTATATAGCAATTAAAGAGGTCCGGAGAAGTTACCCCCCCCCCCCCTGCCTCACACCGGCGGATAGCCTGTAATCTGCAGAGAATTTATTTCCCCATCTGACATTATTTGTCTGCTTTTCATACCAATATGCAAGCATTCCAACTAGCGCAGATGGGACATTGCTTTTATTTAATTTTTCCCAAAGTATGTCGTGATTTATGGTATCAAAAGCGCGGCTTAAATCAGAAAACAAGCATACACACTTGTGTTTTGATCAACATAATAATTAACTACCTGTTTCAAGGAAAAAATTGCCATATCAGTTGAGACTTCTGGACGGAAGCCAAACTGCGCATCATCTATGTGTAAGTAAGGTGAAATCTTATATTGCAATATACGATCAAATACCTTGGCTATCACAGTCGCCAAAGAAATTGGCCTGTAATTGGCCTTGCTCGAGATATTACCGGTTTTACTTTTAACAATAGGTACAACAATAGTTCGAATAAGATCATCTGGTAAATAAGAGTGCTGTAAACATAAATTAAATAATTGTGCGAGAATCTCACAGATGTATCGGCCTGCAAAGAGCAAATGCTCAATACTCAACCCATCATGACCAGGAGATTTACCACGCTTAGTACTCCTAAAAATTCTTACTATGTCATAAGTGGTAACTAAGTATTTATTCCGTTCACAGTCTAAATTCGAGTTTGATAGGTCGGGCGTACTGCGTACGGTTTTTATTTTTTCCACTTGATTAACGTACCAATGTTGTCGGAACATATTAGCTATACTTTTATGATCATTTAAGTGTTCATTTATTCACCTTTTAAACCTACCCTGGACTTCCACAAATTATTCAAAACCAAAATTAGCCAAATCAGTCCAGCCGTTATCGAGTTTTAGCGAGACTAACGAACAGCAATTGATTTTTATATATATACTAGCTGTCCCGGCAGACGTTGTCCTGCCCTGAAGAAATAAAATTTAGAACCCGATTGCACCGCCACCTACCGGGTCCAAATGTAAGCTATCCTATCTTTCAAGTCGGATCAAACTGCACACGGTGTGCAAATTTGATTAAAATCGGTCAAGTAGTTTAGGAGTCCAGCGCGGACAAAAACCTGACACGTAATTTATATATATTAAGATAGATTTTGCTTACTGATAATTCACTGATGAAGACACCGCTAGATTCGTTTATTTTAGTAACTTTCATAGTATCATGTCCTATGGCATTTTACTTTGGGGCAACGCTGTTGACTTATAAACCAAATTTGTTTTACAAACAAGAGCCATAAGGTCCGTTTACAACCTCGGCCCTCGGGAGTCTCACAGAGAACGCTTTAAGGAAATCGGAATTACGACGGTCGCCTTGCCAATATAGTTTAAACTTAACTGATGCCCGAGACTTCGTCCGTGTGGTGCGGTTTTTTAACTATCCCACGGGAACTCTTTAATTTTTCGGGATCAAAATCCTATATGTTGGCCAGGGATATAAGCTACCACCATACAAAATTTCATTTAATTCGGTCCAGTCGTTTCGGAGATTAGCCAGTATAAACAGACAGACAAACAGAGAAAGAAAAAAATTGAAAAAAATCTAAATTAGTTTTATTTCACTACTTACATCCCCCTGAGTCGGTTTTTAGCATTTTTTTTTTCATTGTACAGAAATTCGACCTATAGAATTTTATTATATATATGTATAGATAATATAATTTTCAACACACTTGCTCATAAAGTGGCTCTATGGTCACCGCAATTAGGCACAGAATGACACCCATAACCAAACTGTGAGTAAAAAACATTATAACTCACTAGTGAGTTATAGATTTTTTTTTAAAATTTTATTGGTTGAGTTGCTTTGTTCTTAAAAAAGTTTTTATTCAAAAAAAAAAGATCGTGTTCTATAGAACAAATAAATTAATGTTCCTATTGCTTGCTCATTTCATGCAACTTCTTATTTAAATAGATAATTTTAACTCGTACGTGTTTAATAAATAAAACTTTCACTCATATATAACTTTTTTTTATCTACTAAATAAAATGAGTTTTTGTTGTTATTTTATTCACAAGTGTGTTGAAAAACGTCGTATGATACACGTGTGTATTGATGATTACCGTCCTCGGCTCTCTTAAGACCCTCGCCTACGGCTCGAGTCTCAATGGCGCCTCGGCGGTAATCACCAATGTTACACACTAGTACCATAATGTACTATTTCAACACACTTGCTCATAAAGTGACTCTATGGTCACCGCAATTAGGCACAGAATGACACCCATTATCAAACTGTGAGTAAAAAACATTATAACTCACTAGTGAGTTATAGATTTTTTTTTTATTTTATTGGTTGAGTTGCTTTGTTCTTAAAAAAGTTTTTATTAAAAAAAAAAAGATCGTGTTCTATAGAACAAATAAATTAATGTTCCTATTGCTTGCTCATTTCATGCAACTTCTTATTTAAATAGATAATTTTAACTCGTACGTGTTTAATAAATAAAATTTTCACTCATATATAACTTTTTTTTATCTACTAAATAAAATGAGTTTTTGTTGTTATTTTATTCACAAGTGTGTTGAAAAACATCGTATGATACACGTGTGTATTGATGATTACCGTCCTCGGCTCTCTTAAGACCCTCGCCTACGGCTCGAGTCTCAATGGGGCCTCGGCGGTAATCACCAATGTTACACACTAGTACCATAATGTACTATTACATTCTTAATAATATGAGGCCTACAAACAATATAAGGATGATCACAATTTCAACACCAGGCATAATAATAGACTGCTGCTGCCCTCTTTCAGATTACAAAAACGACTGGCTTCTTTCTTGGGGGCTGGTATACGCTTCTTCGATAAAATTCCGAATGAAGTGTTAGATCTGCCCTTCAATAAATTAGAAGCTAAATTGAAAAGTACCTTGCTTATAAAGGGATACTACACTATTGAAGAATATCTAAATGACAAAGCTGCATTTACATAGCTGCTCGCTCCAGCCTTTTATCCTATCTTCTGTATAACCTTTCTATTATGCATAACATCTAAGGAATCTATGGAGATTTGTCCCAGTATGAATTCTTAGCATGTCATTATTGCGACGGTAACAATATTTGTTTGTTACAACTCCATTAGTTCTTCGAAAAGTAATTGTAATACAATTTCTATATGTATTTAAAAAAAGAGCCTGAGAAAATATTTTCTTTTTTATTGCAGAAGATCAGCAGACAGGCAGACGGCCCACTTGATGGAAAGCGGTTACCATTGCCTATGGACATTTGCAACACCAAAGTTGCTACAAATGCGCTGCTGCTCTCTTAAGGGAGACTGGAATCTAGTCACTAATGCCGGAACACAACTCAAGGTTGTTATGGCGACATACCTTAGACCAGGGGTAGTAGCCATCCAGTCGGGCAAATGCCCTACCACCTGGCAAAATATAATAAATAATTGAAATGAAATTGGTGGGGAGTTTCTTGCCGCTTCTTCTCCTTTAAACAGTGATAACACTTTGCGAAGCGATGTACATAGAATAGGAAGTAGATTTAAATTTTGACTTACATGTATCACCATCAAAAACTCATCTCCAGTAGAACTTATTTTGAATAAAAACTTTTGAATTTGAATTTGCTCAATAAAAACATTTTTTTTTAATAAATTAAATCCAAAGATTTTTAATAAGTTGCTTGCCTAAAACATGATACTGATCGAAAGAAATAATTAATTTAGATTATAAGTTTGAACATTATTAAGGCTCTGTTGTCAAAGACTATACTTCTAGAATCACAGATTTCGCCAAGGCTACACTGTTAATTTGACTTTAACAATAAACAAAAGAGTATACATGTGTGCGTGTGTCAAATACGTAATGTTTTTTTTTAATTAATTTAATGTATTTTTGAAGTGAAACTTCTATATTTATGCATAATTTAAAAAAATATTAGCATTCTGCACTCCTTCTCTATATAAACTATAAGTGGGCGAAATAAGTACAGACGAGCGTGCATGACAAGAGTTATGAATGTCAAAGAAGCAAGTGAGGTGTGTAAGAATAAGCCTGAATGGCGCTCTGTTGTTCGTGCCTACCCCGCAAGGGAACTGGCATGGAGATGTGTACGTATGTGTGCGAAATTTCATACTCCTCCGTCCGCGCAATTTTCGTAAAAAGGAGTACAACGTTTTTTGTTCATGTATTTAATTTTTTTTATTTTTATTGCAGGAGTTCAGCAGACAGGCAGACGGCCCACTTGATGGAAAGCGGTTACCATCGCCTATAGACATTTGCAACACCATGCGCTGCTGTTCTCTTAATGGAGACTGGAACCTGGTCACTAATGCCGGAACACAACTCAAGGTTGTTATGGCGACATACTTTAGACCAGGGGTGGTAGCCATCCACTCGGGCAAATGATTACAATTTAATCCAAAAATTGATATATAAAACTTTAAAATAATAAAAATAGAAGATGCGAGAGTGTCTTACTGGTGCCTAGCACAAAACAAGCTATCGAAAGATAAGCAAGGTAAGTACCTTTTTATTTCGCATCCTTCTGCTTCAGTTACCGCCAAACACTCTTACTAAAAATTAATTGGCACTCACAGATAAATACGGTTAATTACTCACCTCTTTTTCTTGGGTCTTGTCGCCGTGTATTCTTTCGCGAAGAGCCACCAGCTCCAAAGGCCAGCTCGACACCTCCGCATCAGGGTCTGATAACAGCACCTGCATGAATATATAACGTATGTATTTAAAACTGATTTTCCTTTTATTGCTTTTATAAGAACTTAATGATCACTTTTACTCAAAGGACCATGAATACATTTTGATTATGTTAAAGAAAGAATGGATTAATGCAGTGCTTTTCAATCTTTTCGAATACGCGACCCCTTGACCCCCACGGGTCATAGACAGACAAATCAAATCAAATCAAATAATTTATTTGCTTCAAAACATGGTTAGTAAAAACATTAGATGAAGATATGTTATTTTATTTCACATGTTTTTGCCCTTTCAGGCATGCACATATTAATTAAAAGTTGAAAATCAACTAATTAGTGATAACAGATTATAACCCATTCAATCCACAGACATTAATTTTTCTTTTTTTCTAGAATTATACAGTAGGTTAATTGTAGATAATATGTCAAGTGCAAGTTATTCCATATAAAATAAATGTCAAAATGTAAAAATGAAATATTAGAACTCAACTTTTTTTATCTTTATGGCTTGGTAACTAGGCCTTTAAGTCAGGCGAAGTTGTATTGTAGGCTACAATCCACACCATTCAACGGAGTTCTTGTGAAAACTCGAAAGGCCACATTTGGCTATATAGTTCACATTTCTCACAAAACACATAATTACTACTCAAAAACTATCAATATCCTACAACTATTGTTCATTTTAGAGTAATTTTACACATTTTTAGAATCTAAAATTGCACAGCACAACATTTCCTTTCAGTTCCCGCCAAAAACTCCTAAAATATTAGAATAATAAAAATTGTCACAGTATATATTATGCAATGTCAAATTTAATTTAAAATTGGTCATCAAGAAAACATTTCACGTCGTAATGGCATTTTTCGGATAATTTATTTTGTAATCTCTTTTAAAAAAAATCTATGTTATGATCCCTAATAGATTTGGGTACTTTATTAAATATTACTGGCGCCATGCAGAATATACTTTACCCTATTAAAGCCGTTCTACGGGCAGGCATACAAAGCTGTGTTGTGTTGTTCTCTATTTTGTTATATTCATTATTAGGGCCTTATAATCTGTAAAAAGCTGCTGAACTTAGAAAGCACCTAAGTACGAGGTAGAAATTTATATTGCATTTTTCCGTTTGCCGGGGACCCCCCGAGCAAGGCTCTGCGACCCCCCTAGGCGTCGCGACCCACAGATTGAAAAACACTGGATTAATGGAACGTTTTTAAAATATCCATGTAAAATTACATTTGGCTGAAATTCGAAATATATTCTATATAAAACAGTATATAATACACACGTCATTGATAGTCATTATAGGGATCTTGATGAAGAGGGTGGGGTATAGATATACGGCACCTTGATTTCAAGTATTTGGAGGGGTGGGAGGAGATGGAGGGGGAGTGTAGGGATGAATACCAACCCCTTCTGCAATCCCTATGTCAAGAAAATTTATAATTCTTGAGATATTAATGTTTTTGTAAATATAACCTCAGTGACGTTATCATGTAATATAATGCAAGAAAATAATATTAATATGTTTAAACAAAAATTATTGAACTGGTTGATCAACAAATCTTATTATAGCGTCCAAGAATATTTAAATGAGAGGTAATTAAGAAGATATTGTGTTGTCTTTTTTAAATAAAATTAAATATTACACAGAGATAGGTTTTTATTATATTGCGATGCTATTAAAGGCCAGCTAAGTATTAAGTTCTCAGTTATATTGAATAAGGCCTATGTAACACTTAGTTCGCAATAAAAATAATTTGATTTGATTTGATAGGCTTTTTTTTGGATTTTTCAACTTTGGACCTATGATATAAGTGATATGATTAATGAAAAACCTAAGTGAGGTTATTTTAACAAAAACATTAATATCTCAAGAACTATAGATTTATTTGACATAGGGATTGCAGAAGGGGTAAGTATTCCTCCCTACCCTCCCCCTCCACTCCCCTCCACCTTTCAAATACCTGAAATCAAGGTGCCGTATATCTATACCGCACCCCATTTCTTCCAATAAATAAAGATAAATAACCGGTATTGGTCCAAATTTAATTGTAAATAACTCACGTAAAGATCGCCCATTATGTGCTTAAGTCACAAACACAAAAATCACCACACACTCTACTAAACCTAAGATCGATATTTAGACAACTATATAAAAAAACCTTAACAAGATATTATTTAAGACTAACTACACTTAAACACTAAACACCTTTAAACAAAGTTCAAATACTACAAAAAGTTAAAACCACAAATAGCAAGTCTTTATTCGCTACTAAAAATCCTTTCGAAGATAAAATATATTTAAAATCAGAGTAAATTACGCTGATAAAGTAGGTGCTATACTGAACGCAGACCTAACGAACCGATTCGAGGAAAACGACCCTACTGACCCCACTCTCCTTATCATTAAGAGATTTATTGACATTAAAATATAAACAACAATGTCACACAGGGATGCTCATTAAGTAATCACGTTCATTATCTTGTTTGTTAATGTGTTTTTTGTTCTCGGTTTATAAACAAGACGCGACTTGACATCATTGAGAATTGGTAATATTTGGTTTGCAATCGCTCGCGGCCCGCGTTCGTAATACCGAAGTAAGAAAGAGAGTTGGTCTGAAAGAGAGTGTCGGGGTGAAGGTAAGGAAAGGAATGCTCCGGTGGTCCGGGCATGTGGAAAGAATGACTAAACAGATATACAATGCAAAAGTGGACGGATGCAGAAGTCGTGGAAGGCCACGACACACCTTCCATGATCAAATTGATCGTGTACTAGCAGAAGGTGATGTCAGGAGCCTTAAGAACAGACGAGCTTGCACGACAAGAGTTATGAATGTCAAAGAGGCAAGTGAGGTGTGTAAGAATAAGCCTAAATGGCACTCGGTATGGTTTGCAATAATAACTAACTATAATACTAATGACAGGATTTGCATTCATAGTAGTAAAACTCCACTAATGCAAAATAGTGTATTATGTATGGCACCAGTATTATACAATAAATTACCTGACAATATAAAGAAGCAAAAATCCATATTATTAAATAAAGGACATCTAAAAAAATTGTTGATAATTAAATGCTACTATAAAATCGAGGATTATATAATTGATAAATTCTAATGATTACTATGTATTCTTATAACTATTGACATTTAATATACATACATACATACATACATAACTTCACGCCAGTTCCCTTGCGGGGTAGGCACGAACAACAGAGCGCCATTTAGGCTTATTCTTACACACCTCACTTGCTTCTTTGACATTCATAACTCTTGTCATGCACGCTCGTCTGTTCTTAAGGCTCCTGACATCACCTTCTGCTAGTACACGATCAGTTTGATCATGGAAGGTGTGTCGTGGCCTTCCACGACTTCTGCATCCATCCACTTTTGCATTGTATATCTGTTTATTCATTCTTTCATCGTGCATTCTTTCCACGTGCCCGAACCACCGGAGCATTCCTTTCCTTACCTTCACCCCGACACTCTCTTTCAGACCAACTCTCTTTCTTACTTCGACATTTAATATAATCTAATTTATTTAATTATTATATTAATTTTTTCAATAATTATTGTAATGTTATTAGTTTCAATTTAGATTTAATTATAAGATGTGAAAATTGCACGCCTAATAAGGCAAAATGTATTGAGACAATTACCACAAAAAACACCTATGTACGCATACATTTATAGCAATAAATGATTATTCTATTCTATTCTATATTTCAGGATGAATCTCTCGCGCAAATCATTGGCCGCAACCAAGATTTCTTAAACCTTGGTTGCACCACCTTAAACCGTAATCTTTTCTTAAGTTTTCGCGACTAGTATACAAAAATAAAACTACGTTTTAACGGTTTTAAGCGCGGTGATTTATTTGATTTTTATTATTCCGACGTTTCAGCCACTTTTCAGTAGCCGTGATCACGGAAGACAAAGATATCCAGGGTCAATGAGTATTGTAAAAATTTTATTTAGACTACCGACAACTTGTTCATTTTAATTATTTAGTTTTAACTTTTGTTTATGGCTATTATTTACTCTATTGAAGCCTAATCTAACTAACCACAGCTTCGCAACATGTTGTGACTTGAAGAGAAGAGACGCGGCGCAAGAGACTAAGATAGAAGATAAAGAGATAAAGTTTGTGAGTTTGTGACGTTGTAGGGGGGTAATCTGTGGACCTACTAAACCGATTTTAAAAATTCTTATACTGTTAGAAAGCTACGTTAACAGGGAGTATCATAGGCTGTATAACATGACGCTATATACCACGGGAGCTGGAGAAAGCACGCGTAAAACCGCGCCGGGCCGCTAGTTTTATATAATATTAAAATGGGTGGGAGGAAATATATATATATAAAGAAATTATCAATCAAGTTGGTTTGTGATCCGGTGCACGCAGAAAGAGCTCACAGTGTCTTGAGATCTGGCAGTTGGTTTTTTCTGTGTTTGGACCTTAATAGTTTTGATGATCCGATCCCACATAGGTGGTACTTGTCAATCATCTTCTCTATTGAAATTTGGGTGTTTTTTGATTTCAATAGCCTCACGCATCATTCTAGGTATGAAACGATTCTCTTTCGCGAGGATTTGTGGTTTATCAAATCTGATGTAGTGGTTGAGTTTGTCCAGCTTGTATACTAGTCGCGAAAACTTAAGAAAATATTATGTGATATATAGATAGAAGATTAGTCTAACGAAATAAGGCGACAATGTTTACTCTGCCTATCGATGTTAGGGCCTGTGCACACCATGTTTCTTAAACGCGCAGTCGAAGCGCGTTTTAGGAACGCGCGTCGACGGCCCGCTTTAATCCTACAGGACAGTTTTTGTCGTTTGTATCGATACAAACGCGCGTTAGCATCGCGTTTGTATTGTCAAACGCGCGGCACCGGCGCGTCTGTATCGATACACACGGGCAACGAAGTAAATGTGAATCTACGCTAGTAGCAATCGAGCAATTTGGTGCACCGCACATCTTTGGAACAAAAAAATGCCAGCGCGTTTGTATCGATACACACGCGCGTTTGCATCGCGTCTGTATCGCTACACACGCGCGTCTGTATCGATTCAAACGCGTATTTGAATTTATACAGATGTGCAAAAGTCTACAGGCTGCGTCTGACTTGCGTGCGTATCGCTACAAACGCGCGTCAACGGCGCGTTTAAAAAACGTGGTGTGCACAGGCCCTTAAGTAGATTAATCGAATCAAATGTATACTTTGACAACGATCGCTGAACAATGCAATTAAAAAATACTACCCAAATTTCCTGCCGTACGTAATGTTTAAAAATTTCTTCGTTAGATACACCCGTATACAATCGTCTGTTAAAAATGTTAATCAAACCTTCATCTTTTTTATCTCTTCCTATCTTCTAGCAAATATTGCCAGGTATTTGCCCGTCTGGATGGCTACCACCCCTGGTCTAGAGTGTACCGCCATAACAACCTTGAGCAGTGTTCCGGCATTAGTGGCCAGTAGGCGTGTGTAGCTCTTTACTGAACCGACTCACTGATCCGAAACATTTAGGCGTTCCAAAAGATTGGAACATCAATAATGTTTCAAATGCATCATTTGGATCTGGAACATCGCGATCTCTCTGACTCTGTTCAGCGCAATCATGTCGCTTACGTGTGAGAGAGACCGACCAGAGCATAATCAATCACAGAGCAACAAGCGTAGCGAGAGAGCAGGAAAACAATAAAATATAAGCAAATTATAATTTATTAATGATCTCAAAATTTGTAATTTTTTCAAATATTACTATGAATATTCATCTTTATTTCAACCTTAACGCCGTCTGCCTCAATATGCCTGCTACACGACATATATATATATCTGTATTTTTATCTTTGACAAGTTTGACACGATGTATCACATGAAACCGCAGCCCGTTTCTCAGCCTCAGTCCGCGACGTTCCATAACAAGACAACCGTGATTTTATATCTTTGACTCAATGTTCCAAATGTTCCAAATGAAACATATCAGTGATCCGGAACATTTTACTGTTCCAGATACAAATGTTCCAATCGCAAAAATGTGACATTTTTCCCACGCCTAGTGGCCAGGCTCCAGTACCATCTACGAGTACGGCAACAAATTACGGTTGCAAATGTTTATAGGCGACGATAACCACTCTCCATCACAGTTAAGCCGTCAGCCTGTCTACTGTATTCCAGCAATAAAAAAAAACTTCAGGTTTATCGACGTTTTTGAACCATCGTTTTTACAGAGACATTTAGAATAGAATATACTTTATTATACAAAAATGCTACATAAAATCAAGAATATTAATAATATACAAGACCCGCAGGGGGGCTTTGTGGCGAAGCCTTAGGTGAGTAGCGACACCTCGTACCTGACTCCGGGGGCCAAGGCAAAGCCCCCGCCTCCGTGCTTGCCTTAACCAGCCGGCACGGAGTGGAGATCGCTAGAGCTAAGACTCAAGCTCCAGGGGTGGAAGTGATAAATGGCATCACGTCACACACCCCTTAGCCACTCACACCCATGTTGCCCCTGCCCATGGCATTTTTAGGGGCCCATGCAGGGAGTGGCAAGTCACCGTCTGCCCATTTTTCCATGTTCCCCGAACATTGCGACGGGCAGACGCCATAGTCCCCATATTCCCAGACCCCTTGTACCACTAGCAGTTCACCCCAATATCCTGGTACTTTTTGTCTTCATTTCCCACAATAGTCCTACACTGGCCGGGGCTTGTCCTTGGGTGCATCACTATATGTTGTAGACAGGGATAATCGTCGGTCAGTGTCGCGCCACATTTTCATTAAATTTGTCAAGGGGCCTCTACGTGTTGGCCTACTCATGGCCCCACGCAAGCCTTCCAACAAGTACAGTCGGCGGTCTTATCGCTAATACTGATTTCTTTCAGGCAACCTTTGGATGGAGTATAGGAAAGACGTCAAAAGTCGGTAGTTGCTAAATCAGCACTTGTACAATAATTTACTTTTTTAATATATAAATAGTAATTTAGAAGATAATTGAATAAATATAAACAACTAGCGACCCCGGCAGACGTTGTCCTGCTCTGAAAAAATAAAAATCATGGACCCGATCCCAGCGCCACCTACCGGTTCTAATTGCGAATCTAAACCATCCGGGAACCCACTCAAACACACAAAAACAAAATCACCAAAATCGCTGCAGGTGATAAGGAGAATTGTAGAACCCGATTTCAGCGCCATCTACCGGTTCCAATTGTGGATCTAAACCATCCCGGGACCCACTAAAATACACACACAAAATTTCATCAAAATCGGTGAAGTCGTTCTCAAGTTATAAAATTACAACGAAAAGTATAATTTTATAACTTGAGACAGTTTGCTGTCGAAACGCTTGGACCATGGGGTCCTGAGGCCATGAGCCTCTACTAAAATTTATCAAAAGTACTCATTGACTCTTCAGGTGATCAGAGGGCTGGTGCTTACCTCGGCCAACGTATCAGTATGGCGATCCAGCGAGGAAACATAGCCAGCCTTCTGGGCACCTTACCCATAGAAGACGGTGATCTAGGCTCAGTATTCTACTTATAGTCTTGAGGGACTATGAGTAGAATACAATACAAATAAGTTAAGTTTTCTTGCATTGTATTCGATTATATGTAATTTTATAATTGTTTTGTGAATAAAAAATTTACAGAATTATGTACCTACTATACAAAACACATTATATCTTTATATATATAATTCTTCTGTACGTGTGTTGACAGTGAACTCCTAAACGGCTGGACCGATTTGAATGAATTTTTTTGTGTGTGTTCAAGTTGATTCGAGGATGGTTTAGATTCAAAGTTGGACCCGGTAGGTGGCGCTGCACTCGGGTTCTAAATTTTATTTATTCAGGGCAGAACAACGTCTGCCGGGACAGCTAGTATACTTATATATACATAGCAGATACCATTCAAATCGTTGATATTTCGCTCATCCGTCTATTTTGCCTCAAAATTTTTATTACAGAAGTAAATATAAGTAGTGTAACAGTTTCTATTGTTGGCTTGCTCCCAATGAAAATAGGTGACATTTTTTGCGTCGTTGACCCCGATTCTAAGACATGCAGTCTACGGTTTTTTGACCTTACATAGGTTAATAAACTTCATATATGCTCTATTGAGTTATTATCAAGTCGTGGTAGCGTAATGGCTAACGCACGCGTCCCAAGCCCAAATGGCGCGGGTTCGATCCTGGCCGGAACGCATGCACCACTTAGGCAGTTTTCTGACCTAATGTGCATATTGTTACAATTACCACGTGCTAATAACGGTAAAGGAAAACATCGTGATGCAACCTGCACATCGAGATAACCGATGTGTCAAACCTGCTTAGCCGCCTTGGACAAGCGTGGGGGGTATACTGTCCGTTCCCCTATAAGGAGGAGGCCCGAGCCCAGCTGTATTGATGTTTTTCAAGACCACGGGCCATAAAAATGGCCCGGACTTTTGGGGGGCTTGCGTGGGGCCATAGGAAGGCCAACTCGTAGAGGCCCCTTGACAAATTTAATGTAAATGTGGCGAGACACTGACCGGCGATTATCCCTGTCTACACTATATAGTAATGAACCCAAGGACAAGCCCCGGCCAGTGTAGGACTATTGTGGGAAGTGAGAACAAAAAGTACCGGGCTATTGTGGTGAACTGCTAATGGTAGTAGGGGTCTGGGAATATGGGGACTATGGCGTCTGCCCGTCGCAATGTTCAGGGAACATGGAAAAATGGGCAGACGGTGACTCGCCACTCCCTGCATGGGCCCCAAAAAAATGCCATAAAGACAGGGGCAACATGGGAGCGAGTGGCTAAGGGGTGTCGAGAGGTGGACTGCAGGTTCACCTCAGCTACTTCCGAAGTTAGGCCATTTATCACTTCCACCCCTGGAACTTGAGTCTTAGCTCTAGCGATCTCCACTCCGTGCCGGCTGGCTAAGGCAAGCACGGAGGCGGGGGCCTTGCCTTGGCCCCCGGAGTCAGGTACGAGGTGTCGCTACTCACCTAAGGCTTCGCCACAAAGCGCCCCTGCAGGTGTATATATGTTTATTACAACTGTATGTCTTTGAAGACCACGGGCCATAAAAATGGCCCGGACATTTGGAGGGCTTGCGTGGGGCCATGGGAAGGCCAACACACACGTAGAGGCCCTTTGACAAATTTAATGTAAATGTGGCGTGACACTGACCGGCGATTATCCCTGTCTACACCATATAGTATGCACCCAAGGACAAGCCCCGGCCAGTGTAGGACTATTGTGGGAAGTGAGGACAAAAAGTACCGGGCTATTGTGGTGAACTGCTAATGGTAGTAGGGGTCTGGGAATATGGGAACTATGGCGTCTGCCCGTCGCAATGTTCAGGGAACATGGAAAAATGGGCAGACGGTGACTCGCCACTCCCTGCATGGGCCCCAAAAAAATGCCATAAAGACAGGGGCAACATGGGTGTGAGTGGCTAAGGAGTGTCGAGAGGTGGGCTGCAGGTTCACCGAAGCTACTTCCGACGTTAGGCCATTTATCACTTCCACCCCTGGAGCTTGAGTCTTAGCTCTAGCGATCTCCACTCCGTGCCGGCTAGCTAAGGCAAGCATGGAGGCGGGGGCCTTGCCTTGGTCCCCGGAGTCAGGTACGAGGTGTCGCTACTCACCTAAGGCTTCGCCACAAAGCCCCCCTGCAGGTGTATACATGTTTATTATTATTATTTCGATGTAAATATGTCTAATAACCCGTTTTGTTTATATAATTATAAAACTGAACCGATTTGATATATTATTTGTGTTATATTGTCCTCCGTGACTCCACCTGCTGGTACCAGTCGGAAGAACAGCGCTGGCCTTAGCTGCTAGCATTACGCTGGGTCTGGGTCCAGTTTTAGGACTTATATTGATGCCTTTATCTTTTATTTTACTCAGTATTGTTAAAATGTTTATTTGTCCTAAATAAAATAATTCTTTCTTTCTCTCTTCTTTCTAATATGTATGTGTGTACCCAGGAAAACGCAAGTGACAAATCTACCTCCCCATCCTGATAATAAGTTCCGTGTCTAGAAGCGATACGATTAAGACGTAAATTTATTACTATAGAGTCATAAAATAATTCAATCAGTGATACAGCAGAATTAATTGAATGACTAAACATCGAAAATCATATATTCGGTTTTGTAAATGAATTTATTTTTGTGTCTAGACGTCCCAAGGTTATTAGAACATGACTCACGTTTCAGTAAAAGCTATGCATTAATATTTTTTTCGAGATTTATGAAACCAAAAATACTATGGTCACTTTTCAAAATAACAATTGACCTATTTTTATTTTCTATATCTATTACATACATACATCTTCATCGCAATACTGTCATAGTTCTATAGTTTCAGTCAGATTAGGCTGTAACCTAAACTAAGAACTGTGTCCTTAAAAATCGTAATATCTATTTATTTTATACATACATATAATAAAATTGTAGAGGCCAAATTTCTGTACAATGAAAAAAAAATTGCTAAAAACCGAGTCAGGGGGATATAAGAAGTGAAATAGAACTAATTTAGATTTTTTTCAAATTGTATGTTTCTCTGTTTGAATAGTGTAAGAAAAAATGTTTTTATTGTAAAAAAAGCGTGGGGTGCATGGTATCAATAGTTATAAATATTTTATGAACAGATATGAGTAGAAGGGTTATTTTGATAATATCCTGAAAAGCACCCCACGCTTTTTTTTACAATAAAATATTTTTTTCTTACACTATTTTTAAATTAAATTTATTAAAATTTATTTTATATTTTTTAGTTGGATTTTCTATAAAAGCGTATTTTTTTAGTTTTTTTTTAAACTATTATTTATTTTTCATTTTTTAGTGATTATTTAGTGATTTAATTCCCTTCTCCGTGGAAACTTTGAAAAAGAATTAAATACACTCTTATGATAAAATGGAACGTTATGTAAAAATAAGCTTTTTCAAAAAGGTTTTTAAATACAAGCTTTTGAGATCCTGCATATCATGTAGCAGCAGAGTGCTAGCCAAGACAAGTAAAACGAGCCCAAACACGACGGATCTATCTTGTTTAGTAAAGGAGTTCCTATGGCCACCTTCCGACTCCATCATCAGATCAGCTCTATGGTATCATATTATTGCATCGTCACGCGATATACATATACGTACAAAATTTCAGCTCAATCGGAAACCAGGAAGTCGATCAAATTTAACTTGAAAGATTCCGTTACTAACATACGTATGAAGCTGATAAAAGCGTATTAAAAATCAAATAAATTACCGCGCTTAAAACCGTTAAAACGTAGTTTTATTATGTATACTAGTCGCGAAAACTTAAGGTAATATTATTAGAATGATTATGTTTTTTATACACTAGTGGTCGCTCGTGGTCGAAATTCGACCATAATAATTGACGTCAAAGACTGTTAATTTGACTTGAACAATAAACAAAAGAGTATATATGTGTGTGTGTGTCAAATACATGGTAGGGTGTGTTGTTTGTTTGTTGTTTTTTTTTTATTGATTTAATGTATTTTTATGCATAATGTAAAAAAAATTAACATTCGTCGCTTCTTCTCTATATAAACTATAAGTGTGCGAAATTTCATACTCCTCCGCAATTTTCGTAAAAAGGGGTACAAAGTTTTTGCTTCACGTATTAATATATAGATATATTCACTTAATACATACATACATAGCTTCATGCCAGTTCCCTTGCGGGGTAGGCACGAACAACACAGCGCCATTTAGGCTTATTCTTACACACCTCACTTCTTTGACATTCATTACTCTTGTCATGCACGCCCGTCTGTTATTAAGGCTCCTGACATCACCTTCTGCTAGTACACGATCAATTTGATCATGGAAGGTGTGTCGTGGCCTTCCACGACTTCTGCATCCATCCACTTTTGCTTTGTATATCTGTTTAGTCATTCTTTCATCATGCATTCTTTCCACATGCCCGAACCACCGGAGCATTCCTTTCCTTACCTTCACCCCGACACTCTCTTTCAGACCAACTCTCTTTCTTACTTCGGTATTATTCACTTAATGACATACGTTTAAACTTACCCGCGGCTTGGTAAATGGCAAATGATATTTATCAGGCATAACTTCACATTTTATATCATAAAATCACAAAATATATATAATCAAAACAAACACAAAACTCATTTAAGCACAACACACTATAAATATAAAAAAATAGCACTGTTCTCAAAAACCTGCCAAAAGTGGTCACAAATATTTCAGTAGGACCAATGCTTTGATATAATTTAAGTTTATGACAATGAAAACAAATGTTGATATTAAGTCATAAAAAAAAGTTCACATAAAATTTAAGTAAATTCCCATAAAGACCACATGTCCGCGCACTATACTGCAAATCTATGGTTTGTGTTATGACAGTAGTTTTGGAGACAAGTGGGTTGAAGAGCCTTGCTCTATTTTGGCCCAGCATTGACTAGTGTTTCCAACAGAGCTTACACTATTCGAATTTCAAAATTCGGCATAAGTTTTGCCGAAAGCTAACAAAGAATACAAAAGAGTACACTACGAGAAAGATCATGCCAGGTATGCTAAGTAGGGCATTTGCCCGACTGGATAGCTACCACCTCTGGTCTAAAGTATGTCGCCGTAACAATCTTGAGTTGTGTTTCAGCATTAATGACCAGATTCCAGTCTCCCCTACGAGTGCAGCAGCGCATTTGTAGCACCTTTGGTGTTGCAAATGTCCATAGGCGATGGTAACCGGTTTCCATCAAGTGGGCCGTCTGCCCGTCTGCTGAACTGCAATAAAAAAACTACTCTTTTCTGCAATACGTCCGCTATCACAATACCACACATTGTGTCATCCTTCTTTTGTTCACAACCTTCCTTTTGACGGCCTCTGTGGTTGAGCGGGCTAAGCAACGCAAAGGCTCCGGGTTCGATTCCAGGTATAGTAAATTTCGGAAACGTATTCTCGCCGTTATTTAATATGGTCTGGGTGTTTAGGATCAGTTCCAGATTAGTCCGTTGTATATTACCCATAACACAAGCGTAACTTGCTTAATTTGGGGATACACGATATGTGTGTTTGTCTGCCGATTATTATTATTACTTCACAATCCATCCGTTTCTTTATGGTCTACCTTGACACGTCTTGTCCATCCATAGATCTTTCAGTATAAGATTATTTTTTACACATAACTCTCATTCCTCGTTATTACACGCTCATATCACCTTAGTCTTCCGTACTAGTCACATAAATACGTAACAAACAATATACTTAAACAAACGTATTGCTACGGGTCGCGAGACTCAAATTAAAACGCCGTTAGTATTACTATAGAGTTTATTAGAACTATACAAATATAACCTAACACAATAAGTCCAAACGTAATGCAGAAGGTCGTAATTCAATAAAACGCGCAAAGTCCGTCACTTATTAGATTCCCTGGACTGATTTCGTGATTTTGTTTTTGTGTGTTTGAGTGGGTCCCCTGATGGTTTAAATCCACAATAGGAACCGCTAGGTGGCGCTGGGATCGGGTCCTAGATTTTTATTTTCCACAGCACGACAACGTCTGCCGGGGCCGCTAGTGTTTTATATTTTTAGTTACAGACTACCTAAGACGAAGCAAAGGTATAGAATGCATCAAAAACGTTCTTCTCTGAAACAGAATTTCGTGTAAAAGCCGAAAATAAAAGTTTCGGCATTCGGCTTAAGATTAACGCCCGCCACTATTTCGTAGTGCGTTACACTTTGCGTGTTCCCGTTTTATTAATGGCGTACTTTTCACGCTGTGGCAGTCGGCCAATATTCGGCTGAGGGTATTCGCGTCACTACAGCGCACTTTATCACATCGCTGGGACTTCCGAGATCTTGTACTCGGGTTATCTCTATACAAAATGCACAGTCTACTTCAGATCAAAAATTAGTACCTACTATAACGCTGCCGGAATTGTTTTTTTTTTTCAAATATAGGCTTTTAAGAAGCTGACGGAGCCCATTTTAGGTCAAGTTTCTTAGTTTTTTTTTTTTTAATTGCAGGAAATCAGCAGACAGACAGACGGCCCACTTGATGGGGAGCGGTTACCATCGCTTATGGACATTTGCAACACCAAAGTTGCTACTAATGCGCTGCTGTCCTCTTAAGGGCGGCTGGAACCTGGTCACTAATGCCGGAACACAACTCAAGGTTATTATGGCGACATACTTTAGACCAGGGGTGGTAGCCATCCAGTCGGGCAAATGCCCTACCTGGCATACCTGGCATGATCTTTCTCATAGTGTTGTACTCTTTTGTATTCTTGGTTAGCTTTCGGCAAAACTTATGCCGAATTTTGAAATTCGAATTGTGTATTGTCGATGCGCTGCTGCTCTTAGTTCAAATTTTATTCATACTTAGTTTTAGAATGAAGTTAGCAGTGGCGTGGACTTCATACAACTTCATTCCCCATAGCTTTTTTTAAGGGGAAATCCTTTTGGGGACACCCTGCACGGAGACTACGGCGGGGCAGAGCGGGACTCGCCGGTCAGATCGGCTGCCGGAATACCCACTAAAACCCCTTGGTGTCCTTCTGTCACCATATATTAGGACCCCGGGACGTGCGCGAGCTTTTCGCCGCAACCCCAACTTCACTAGCAAGTAAAAAATGGAAAGCGCCATGCATTGATTGGGCTCTTACGCGATCTGTTCAAGTATATTATTACTAGTACATACATACATAACTTCACGCCAGTTCCCTTGCGGGGTAGGCACGGACAACAGAGCGCCATTTCGGCTTATTATTACACACCTCACTTGCTTCTTTGACATTTATAACTCTTGTCATGCACGTTCGTCTGTTCTTAAGGCTCCTGACATCACCTTCTGCATCACCTGACACGATCAATTTGATCATGGAAGGTGTGTCGTGGCCTTCCACAACTTCTGCATCCATCCACTTTTGCATTGTATATCTGTTTAGTAATTCTTTCATCGTGCATTCTTTCCACATGCCCGAACCACCGGAGCATTCCTTTCCTTACCTTCACCCCGACACTCTCTTTTAGACCAACTCTCTTTATTACTAGTGTCTCTATAAATTCACTAGCTACCAAAATATCGAAAGCGCCTTGAATTTATTGGAATTTACGTTTTTTATTCGTGTATATATTATGACTGTATTACTCAATCAATCAATTCAATGGAAAAGCCTTGAAATGACTCGCAAGTTTAAGCTGCACGTCACTCATGTGAGTTAAATTAAAGTATACATTCTGATACAAAGTTAAGATACATCACTCATATCACCGAATTAAGCCGGCGGCTTTATGTCTCATCCAAATCCCTTAAAAGGTTGAGGAATTTCTTACCCACTTCCACCAAAATTAAGCTAGCAGAATCCTTATTACTTCCTCTCTTTGATTATGCTGACGCCAGCTATCTAAATTTAACCCAAGAACAACTTAATAAACTTGAGCGCCTCCAAAATTTTTGTATAAGGTTCATATTTGGACTACGCAAATATGACCATGTCTCTGAATTCCGAAAAAAACTCGAGTGGTTGCCAATTCGATTTCGCCGGCATACTCACATCCTTGCTTTACTCTATAGTATTTTATTTGTCCCTAATACTCCTGATTACCTTAAACAAAATTTTGAATTTCTTTCGTGCTCTCATAATTTACGCCCTTCTACTAAACTTAAATTGAACACTCCTGCGCATAACTCAACTTTTTATAACAATTCTTTTACTGTTAAGGCTATACAGCTCTGGAACGCGCCTCCTGTTACAATCAGACAAGCAAAATCGCTAGCGATATTTAAAAGTATCATCAAAAAATACTACCTGTCGTTGGAATATAATATTTAAATTCACTTATAAACATTTATATATTTTGTAGATATGTATATTAAGTATATATCTATGTAATATATAATATTTCTGCATATATATATATATATATATATATATATATATATATATATATATATAATGTATGTATTTATTATTAAAATGTAAGTATTTTGTACTATATGTTACGTATACCACCATCGCCATTATCATCTCAATTCATTTCTGGGGTTGTCTGGAAGAGATCGCTTTTTAGCGTTAAGACCGCCCTTTGTACATAACTAGATATAATTTTAGTCTTTAAGTTCATACTTGTATTGGTGTACAATAAAGAGTTATCTATCTATCTATACAATACAATACCATCATCTCGCCTAATCGGAGATATAGTCAAAGATGGAGCACGCTTACCTAGAAACAAATAGTTTGTATTGGATTCTAATATGTCTTCGGGGCAGAAGAACGCGCAAACAACAAAAATGCACTCTGTACAATGTCAAAACTACGTCACGATGTGAGAGCACTGTATATTGGTCATAAAATCTACTTTACACAACGTTAATTTCCTTTGACGTAAACCATCTTTCCAAATCTTTCGAATGCAACAAAGTACATAATTTATCTTTGTTAAACATCTTCGAGATAATAGCAAAGTCTATAAATCTATGAAACAATAAAATCCAAAGATATTGAAACATAACAACCGAGTGTATTTCCCCACCGAGTGCAATCAATTTTTCATTACAGCATTTGTTTGCACTGAAACAGTGAAGCCCGAGATTGAGGGTAATGATGTATTCTGAATCGATCTTAGAAAATTTGTGTGTTTGTAAACACTTCGCGAAGTGATTCTCTTATAAAGAGATATTTTTGTCTTATAGTTTTTAGTTTGAAGCCTTGACCTTCCATGCGGTTTCTCTTACTATGAGTTTCTTATTCCACCTAACCTGACGGCCACCAGCCGCGCAATTCGCCAGGTCGGGGTGGCACTAGCACGTCTAGGCAGAACTAGAGATGCACGGAGAAAGATTACAATTTCCTGCGTTGGGGCGGCCTGTCGTAAGAGGCGACTTAACAACCCACAGCAAGGTGGTAGGGCATTTGCCCGACTGGATGGCTACCACCCCTGGTCTAGAGTATGTCGCCATAACAACCTTGAGTTGTGTTCCGGCATTAGTGACCAGGTTCCAGTTTCCCTTTAGAGAGCAGCAGCGCATTTATAGCACCTTTGGTGTTGCAAATGTCCATAGGCGATGGTAACCGCTTTCCATCAAGTGGGCCGTCTGCCTGTCTGCTGAACTCAAGCAATAAAAAAAAAGATACGAGAAAGAAAGACGACTGGTAGACCAATATATCTTTCACAACAGACTTATTGGGTGACAAATATTTCATACATATACCTTCTTTCAAATGAGGCGCTCATATAAAAGCATGAAAGCATATTTAGCAAGCATGTACAGATTAGTAGCAGAATATTGATGGTTTATTTAATCGTGTCCCTTAACCATTTATTCTAATTGCTGTCGTGGAACTTATTTACAAAAGCCAAATAAACAATAAATCATTCAAGAATTTTTTCGTTGCACGATACTTAATAAAAATCGCATCAGACCCGAATTTTCTTCTAAATTTTAATTGTTTATTAAGATTATTAATTAAAAATAACCATAATTCCAACTAAGTCTGGTCTAAGGTAATAAAAAGTAGAGATTTCACGAATATTCGGCTTCTCTTTTTAATCGACCACTTTCTCAACTGTTCAGTATTATACATACATATACTTAATACATGAATAAACCAAATACTCGTAAATAACCAATAGTAATACATACATGGAATGAAATAGGAATAAAAATGTCTCCCTGTAATAAATAAAACTTGTCACATAAACTTCCTGAAATTCCCAATCACAACCAATCATAGCCAACTCCTACACTTAAAATCCCTTACCAACTTAAACCTAATATCATTCCATTTCCAAACAAGTACCCAACTAGCATCTATCTTAATAATTAAGTAGTCATAATCGTTGTCAGCTATTCACAGTCCACTGCTGGACGTAGGCCTCCCCAAGACGGCGCCACAGTAACAATAACTTAGGGCAAAACTGTAACTTTGGAAGTATAAAATAAATAAAGTAACTGACTCGAGCAAGCCCCTCGCCTGAGCCCAAGAGAATAATAATAATCGGCAGACAAACACACACATTGTATATCCCCAAATTAAGCAAGTTACGCTTGTGTTATGGGTAATATACAACGGACTACTCTGGGGCCGATCCCAGACACCCAGACCATAGTAAATAACGGAGAAAATACGTTTCCGAAATTTACTATACCAGGAATCGAACCCGGAGCCTCTACGTTGCAGCGAGGTAGACCCGCACAGGCTTAGCCCGCTCAACCACAGAGGCCGTCATAATACATACATACATACATAACTTCACGCCAGTTCCCTTGCGGGGTAGGCACGAACAACAGAGCGCCATTTAGGCTTATTCTTACACACCTCACTTGCTTCTTTGACATTCATAGCTCTTGTCATGCACGCTCGTCTGTTCTTAAGGCTCCTGACATCACCTTCTGCTAGTACACGATCAATTTGATCATGGAAGGTGTGTCGTGGCCTTCCACGACTTCAGAATAATAATAAATATATACTATACATATACTTTACAGTATTCTACCGAGTCGAGTATTCATGGCATCACTAGTTGAAACGTAATTCGACTATCAATAGTTTATGATTGAAAAATATACATTTTTGAGTAATACGTGCGATTCTTTTCTCACGATTTTGGTATTCGATATTCAGTCGAATATCGAATTGTTATAAATAGAAGCCAAATATTCGTCATCTCTAATAAATACTACACACGACATAATTTGTAATCTAACTAACTGATATCCATTCGCACGAGTCATAGACAAAATCACATCAGTTAGAAGCCTGACCTATATACAGAATAATTTAGATGTCAAACTTATACTCGTATATGAAATCCATACTCCATTTTAAAAAATAAAAATAATTGGTTTCCATAAGAGCCGAATTTCGTGAAATCAAATGACTAACGGAATACAGATAAACACTTGGATTGTTTTAGCGCGAAAAATACAGATTTCCGTTATATACCGAACTAAAAAAAAAAAAATAGTTAAGACACCTTTTTCATCTTACACGACTTCAAAAAGTCACAATTTTCAACTCGAAGCAGAGTATAGTCATAATTTTATACAAAAGGATTCAATGTTTAAAAATAAAAAAGAAATTATGTACTTTTTATACGTAAATAATGTTAGTAAATTTATAGTAGCATTGTAACAACTCCACTAGTAAGACTCAGGATATTTAATTAATTGACCAAATCACTCTTGAAATCATGTCGTGTTTAGGTATAGTACGAGCAAAACGTAAATGCGTCCTTGAAGTTCGTACATGTCACTGCTCAGAACACAGTTATAAGGATTCACGTTGCGATAAGAACTGAGGAGACTTGCATTCTCGCTCGGACGCATTACAGATTCGCATACCATCTCTTTCGCACTACACATTGTCAGGTGCAATAAACATTCGACTGGACCTGCAGAATCTCACTCAGCTAACTTCATTAGAAACGCATATAAGTTTTGAACGTACTTTACTATATTATTATATATTTATGTTCATACAGTTATTTTAGAAATTTATTATATTAGAAATACCTGCAACTGCTCTTGTAGATGATTAACAACTTCTTCTCGAACCTGCTCCTTCACTTCTTCGAGTCGTTGTGTGAATTGTTCTTCCATCTTCTGCTCTCCGTTTAGTCACACAGGGTTAGTCGCATTCACGCATGCACCACAGAGAATGGATTTATTAGTTCACAGGCGATAATAGACTTTTTGTGCTTGGGATATAGTTGCTTTTGTATTTACAATTTGCAAGTTTATTTGTGCTGGACTGAGGATTCTTGTGACATAAGACTGTATTAAGATGAGCTTACACGACCAACATAAATTAGTAAACATCAACAATGACTTATATTCCTTTAGAAGTATACGTCCGAAATTACGAAAAGAAAACCTCCCTAAACCGTTCTATCCTTACAATTAATTTTCTTCTGGTTGTATCAGTCTTATATTTCTCACTGCTATGGAATCTATTTCAAACCACACCTGTACAAGGCAGATTGCAAGTACCACCTGTTTGGGATCCTATCATCAAAACTATTAAGACCCAAACCCAGCAAAAACCAGCTGCCAGACCTCAAGACACTGTGAGCTCTTTCTGCGTACAACGGAACACAAACCAACTTGACTGATAATTACTTTTATTTTTCCTTCCACCCATTTTAATATTATATAAAATTATTAGAGCTAGGCATGTTTGCTGAAGAGTTTCTTGCGCCGCTTCTTCTCTTCAAGCCATAACATATTGCGAAGCGGTAGTAAATTAGATTAGGCTCCCATAGACTAAATAATAACCAAAAACAAAATCAAAATTAACAAGTTGGCGGTAGGCTAAATAAAACTTTAACAATACTCGTTGACACTTGACATCTTTGTCTTCCGTGATCACGGCCACTGAAAAGTGGCCGAAACGTCGGAAAAACCAAAATCAAATAAAATTACCGCGCTTAAAACCGTTAAAACGTAGTTTTATTATTCACACATCAATGTTCTAATTTCACCAATATGCTTTCCTTCGCCGGCGGTGGATGGTAATTGTAAGAATGTACATACACAAATTATCACACCTGTGTCCCATAGGGGTAAGCAGACACCATGGATCTCCATTTCGTTTACTTTCATTCATCTCATACATTTTCATTCAGACATGCACATTTATTTGGTTAAAGATTCCGCAATATTCTCTGCCAATATTTCAACCCATATCCTCCAAATTAGACACGAATGTCTTACTGATCGAACTCATGGCAACATTTGCTAAATTCTATGAAGGTTTGTATGATTTAAATTATACTAGCTGCGCCCGCGGTTTCACCCGCGTGGTGATGGAAAATCGTTATATTTTAGATAATTCACACTATACCTTTATAAATTATAGCCTATGTGTTATTTGGAGGCTATATTATTGTAAAGTTTCATCAAAATCCATTCAGTAGTTTTTGCGTGAAAGAGTAACAAACATACATACATTCTTACAAACTTTCGCGTTTATAATATTCATAGAGATATAGAGACTGGCTGCGCCCCGCGGTTTCATCTGCGTGCTGGTGGAAGATCATTATATTTTGGATAATTCACACTATATATTTATAAATTATAGCCTATGTCCTATTCTGTTGTGTAAGCTATATTATTGTTAAGTTTCATCAAAATCCATTCAGTACTTTTTGCGTGAAAGAGTAACAAACATACATCCATAGGTTCTTACAAACTTTCGCTTTTATAATACTAGTAGGATTCAATAAAGAATATTCATTCATTTATTCAAGACTAGCTGTGCCCGCGACGTCGTCCGCGTGGAATTTGTTTTCGAAACCCCCCGATTTTGCAACATTCTTCATTGGTGCTCCGCTCCCATTGGTCTTAGCGTGATGATATATAGCCTATAGCTTTCCTCGATTAATGGGCTATCTAACACTGAAAGAAATTTTCAAATCAGACCTTTAGTTCCTGACATTAGCGCGTTCAAACAAACAAACCCTTCAGCTTTATATATTAGTATAGATAAACTTGATCGTGTAAGTACATCTATACAGGTATAATCATACACAAGAATGATGAAAGTGTATAAGCGAGACAGATAATAGTGTATATATACAGTGTGTGTGTGAACTTATATCTCTATGAGTGGAATCGAGATTACAGAAAGGCTCTTAAAAATGTTAGTTACACACGGATCTTAATGGACACATCGCATGTAAGCAATTCTTGTAATCTGAAGATACTTGCCTGAGTTGTCTCCTATCTGCAGGTTTTATATGAATGTTAAATAGTCGTCTAATTAAATAACTCCATAGCATAGACAAAAGAATATTATCATTGACGATTGATTAGAAAAAAAAAAGCATTTCTAAAAAGTCCGGTTTTTATCCGTGCAGGAACGGAGAAAGAATACAATTTCCTGCGGCCGGGCGGCCTGTCGTAAGAGGCGACTAAACAACCCACAGCCAGGTGGTAGGGCATTTGCCCGACTGGATGGCTACCAGCCCTGGTCTAAAGCATGTCGCCATAACAACCTTGAGTTGTGTTCCGGCATTAGTGACCAGGTTCCAGTGACCCTTAAGAGAGCAGCAGCGCATTTGTAGCACCTATGGTGTTGCAAATGTCCATAGGCGATGGTAACCGCTTTCCATTAAGTGGGCCGTCTGCCTGTCTGTTGAACTCCTGCAATAAAAAAAAAATAAAAAAAAAAGTTCTCAAATCTTAAAACACTAGGTGACGCTACTGGTTATTTATTCTTTTTTAGCTTTTTAATTTTTAATTATTTAAATAGCATTTTGGTACTCGGGGTCGATCTAGAATAATGTTATAGTTATAGTGACCAAATGCGTCTTATTCATGGCGTTAAAATAACGCCGTTAAGGATTAACTATATACACTACCAATATTGACAGATCACTTATGTATATCTATAATATTATAAAATTCTAAAGATGCCGTGTCTGTCTGTACATTGAAGCTATACTTCAAATAAAGTTTTTCTTTCTTTCTTTCTTTCTTATTACGTGGATTTCAATTAAATATACATCGATTATGATGAAAACAAATCTTTTTTAGTCGGACGTGCTGCTGGGGAGTTTCTTGCCGCTTCTTCTCCTTTGAACAGCGATAACACATTGCGAAGCGTTGTACATAGAATAGGAAGTAGAATTAAATTTTAACTTACATGTATGACCTTCAAGAAGTGTTCTCCAATGGAACTTATCTATACATATGATAAAAATGTAGAGGTCGAATTTCGGTACAATGAAAAAAATGCCAAAAGCCGAGTCAGGGGGATGTAAGAAGTTTGAGAAGTGAAATAGATCTAATTTAGATTTTTACCAATTTTTTTTGTTTCTCCGTTTGTACGGGCTAAACTCCGAAACGACTGGACCGTATTAAATGAAATTTTGTATGGTGGTAGCTTAAATTCCTGGTCAACATATAGCATACTTTTGATCCCGAAAAATTAAAGAGTTCCCGTGGGATAGTTAAAAAAACTTTAATTACTTTTTTTTTATTTTTTTTATTGCAGGAGTTCAGCAGACAGGCAGACGGCCCACTTAGTGGAAAGCGGTTACCATCGCCTATGGACATTTGCAACACCAAAGGTGCTACAAATGCGCTGCTGCTCTCTTAAAGGAGACTGGAACCTGGTCACTAATGCCGGAACACAATACAAGATTGTTATGGCGGCATACTCTAGACCAGGGGTGGTCGCCATCCAGTCGAGCAAATACTCTACCACCTGGTTGTGGGTTGTTTAGTCGCCTCTTACGACAGGCCGCCGGGCCGCAGGAAATTGTATTCTTTCTCCGTTCCTGCACGGATAAGACGGATACTTAACAAGGAATAATAAATACCACGTTGACGAAGTCGCGGGCATCAGCTAGTTTTGAGTAAAAAAAAATTGAATTTGGATTTCACCATCGCTACCTACATCCGTGTGAAACTATTGACTGTACCATTATCCCACATAGAGTGTTGACTTGGAATGGTGTAAAAAATTACATAGGTTCGCAGTTCTGCGACATCCCGGTGTACTATATGAATGTATGGAGCCAATTGAATTACAATCCATTAAATAAACTAAAACATTTTTGAATTATTTAATTAAAAAATTTAATATGATATTTATTTTATGAAGAACTATGAACTGTGGTAGAAAGGCACCGCGAAGCCCCAAATGCCTGCGTTTAATGGCCAAAACCGTGTTCTTGTATTCAGTGGTAGATTTTTAATATATACATGCAAAATCTATATATAATTGTGCATAATAAACTGTATACAAAATATTACAGTATGTACATTGTATGTAAGATGTTTCCTGTATGACATAAACTGGCAAACTTGACAAAAAAAAAAAATTATAGTTCCGTGTCAAATAATAGCTACTATTAATGCAGAACAATTGAAAAGAAACAAAACAACATGTATCTAGTAGAATTATTTTAAAAAACTTCAGAAATAAAACAACACAAGTCACTTGTCTTCAATACAAAATCAGAAATCCGTTAAAAAGTAGATCTAATTTACTCATTAATCTCTCTAATGCATGTTAATGACAGGACATCGAAACCAAAAAAAAATCTATGCAATACTTTCTACCATTTACAGCCGGTTTCTAATCTTAGCATACATTCCTTTTCTACTACCGGTAGAAATTTCTACCCGAAGTGGTAGATATTTCTACCAATAGTGGTAGAAGTAAACACAACAATTTACTAGTTACTATAAAAAAAATCATAGATAATAAGACAGAAAACCGGATAAATAATACTTTGGTTACTGGCTCTAATCACGATCAAAGGAAATATATGAAATTATTGTATTACATACCTTTTCTAACTCCAAGTCGATGTCTTGTTGGTATAATGACGCTTCGGTGTTCTCTGTTGTCTGTATATGTGCTTTTAATTGAGTGATCTAGAAGTAAAAGGTGCGTACTTAATATACTTGTAACATCCGTGCAGGAACGGAGAAAGAATACAATTCCCTGCGGCCGGGCGGCCTGTCGTAAGAGGCGACTTAACAACCCACAGCCAGGTGGTAGGGCATTCGCCCGACTGGATGGCTGCCACCCCTGGTCTAAAGTATGTCGCCATAGCAACCTTGAGTTGTGTTCCGGCATTAGTAACCAGGTTCCAGTCTCCCTTAAGAGAGCAGCAGCGCATTTGTAGCAACTTTGGTGTGGCAAATGTCCATAGGCGATGGTAACCGCTTTCCATCAAGTGGGCCGTCTGCCTGTCTGCTGATCTACTGCAATAAAAAAATAAAAAAAAAAACTTGTATTTCGTATATTAATTTTTCAACCTAATGTAACAATATGCAATTGTTACAATTACTTTTTTTTTTTAAGGCGGGGGAAATGCTATTTACGCACAATACTGGGTCCTTTGCAAGGGATTAGACCATAGCTGATCATGAAGGCTTTCCCCTTTGACAAGGGGCAATCCGAACAGTAATCAAGCCAGCTTGTGTGGAGATTCAGAGAAGTTACACGGGCAACAACCAATACCCACTAAAACCACCCTCCTCCCATGTGCCCCGCGCTTTTTATGTAGGAAAGGCTGAGACTTAGAACGTAGTTACGCCCAGTCCGATCCAGCGCAAAAGTGCCTGAATGTGCCCCGGGAATCAGAACACATCCACTTCGTCAGCGGGGGTGATGAATCCTTTGTGCTAACAACGGTGAAGGAAAACATCGTAATGAAACCTGCACATCGAGATAACCGATGTACGATGTAAAGATGAAAACTATCATTGTATTAATTAATACATGAAGCAGTAACTTTCTACCCCTTTTTACGAAAATTGCGCAGACGGAGGAGTATGAAATTTCGCACACTTATCTTATACTAATATATAAAGCTAGAGTTTGTTTGTTTGATTAACCGCGCTAATCTCAGGAACTACTGGTCTGATTTGAAAAATTCTTTCAATGATAGATAGCACATTTATCGAGGAAGGCTATAGGCTATATATCATCACGCTAAGACCAATAGGAGCGGAGCACCAATGAAAAATGTTTCAAAATCGGGGGGGTTTGAAAACCAATTCCACGCGGACGACGTCCCGGGCACAGCTAGTAGTTTATATAGAGAAGGAGTGCAGAATATACCCTTTTGTTTATTGTGTAAAGCTGTGATTATAGAAGTACATTCTTTGACGACAGAACCTTAATAATGTTCAAACTTATAATTTAAATTAATTATGGTCGAATTTCGACCACTGGGCGACCGCTAGTATTAATAAATAGATGTTCACTATGAACTTACTTGCTCTTCAAGCGCTAATACGCCATCTCTATGTGTTGCTTGCAATTCGTTAACATAAGCCAAATGTTCTGCTTTCAATTCCTCGATTTGCTGATCATGTCTCCTACTTGTTTGCTTAACTACGTGTTCCGGCGGCGTGGACTGCAGTAAGAGATATACCACAAATGAGGGTAGGTTTCTTTTTGTCCATAATCTATACCAGGGGTCGCCAAATGTATGTATGTAATGTTGTAATTCGTAAGGTCTACGATTATATATTACTCACAAGACTCCAATTGTGGCGTGTCGAACAGCGGGAAATAAATGAAAGTCTGTATCACTAATAAGGAAAGGAATGCTCCGGTGGTTCGGGCATGTGGAAAGAATGCATGATGAAAGAATGACTAAACAGATATACAATGCAAAAGTGGATGGATGCAGAAGTCGTGGAAGGCCACGACACACCTTCCATGATCAAATTGATCGTGTACTAGCAGAAGGTGATGTCAGGAGCCTTAAGAACAGACGAGCTTGCATGACAAGAGTTATGAATGTCAAAGAGGCAAGTGAGGTGTGTAAGAATAAGCCTAAATGGCAGTCTGTTGTTCGTGTCTACCCCGCAAGGGAACTGGCGTGAAGTTATGTATGTATGTATGTATCACTAATAGTATTTTACTTTACTCGAAAGAAATCCCACAGAATATAAATGTAATACACGACCCAACTCTAGGGCTGACGGAAGGCGACTGGCGAGCGCGCTTCAATATTCAAACCTTACAATTTTTGTTGAATTGGAACTCGCCGACCCATTTTGTGCGGACCTTGAAAATATGTCATTTTTCTCATTGCTACATACATACATACATACATAACTTCACGCCAGTTCCCTTGCAGAGTAGGCACGAACAACAGAGTGCCATTTAGGCTTATTCTTACACACCTCACTTGCCTCTTTGACATTCATAACCCTTGTCATGCAAGCTCGTCTGTTCTTATGGCTCCTGACATCACCTTCTGCTAGTACACGATCGATTTGATCATGGAAGGTGTGTCGTGGCCTTCCACGACTTCTGCATCCGTCCACTTTTGCATTGTATATCTGTTTAGTCATTCTTTCCACATGCCCGAACCACCGGAGCATTCCTTTCCTTACCTTCACCCCGACACTCTCTTTCAGACCAACTCTCTTTCTTACTTCGGTATTACGAACGCGGTCCGCGAGCGTCACTCCGCAGATTTTGCGCAGTGCTCGCATCTCATTGCTATGTAAAAAAATACCATTGTTATTTCCCTAATTACATTTATTTAATAAATATTTTTTTCTATAAAATTTTGTGCGGACCGCGATGATCATTTCATTTCTTAAAACGGACCCCGAGCGAAACTGATTGGTGACCCCTGATCTATACTATAATATTCTGTAAATAGTTAGAATTTGTAAATAGCGTTTAAAAATATAAAAATAAAATCAAGGAGGCTAATTTAGACTACCAGATTCCGAAAAAACAATTTTTAGAAATTTTATCTGTCTGTTAAAGCATCACGTGAACGCTACTAAATAAATACAAATACAAAATATCTTTATTAAGCCTTTAAGAAAAAACAAAGTACAAAAATTGAAAGAATGAACAATGAAACACATTTTAGAGGCTAAAAACACTACACAAAATGTTAAGTTGACTCTGACTCTCAAACTAGGCATAATTTACCTGTAATATGAGTCAATCAGAGGTTCCTCACGCCAATTGCCAGTGTTAACATTTAAGATCTCCATGCAGTGTGTATATGGTCATGTTCATGTACATATATATTAGGATGTGTGTGTGTGCGTGTATGTTTCTGTAGAGAAGGAGATAGAGAAGAAAGAAAGTGGGATAAAAGTTTAAAAGATTTTAAGTTTATTAAGTTACTTAATAAGAATACTGAACAGATTTTAACGAAACTCGACACAAGGCTAGCTTATATACCGGGTCGTAACTTAGGATACTTTTTATCCCGATAAATAAATTACTTATAAAAAAAAATTGAGATATAAATAGAATATGAAATATAAAGAAAAGCAATTTTTAGCTAGACGTGTTGCTGAGGAGTTTCTTGCCGGTTCTTCTCCTTAACAGCATTAACACGTTGCGAAGCGGTGTACAAAGAATAGGAAGTAAAATTAAATTTTAACTTATACGTATGAACTTCAAAAAGTGTTCTCCAGTGGAACTTATTTTGAATAAAAACTTTTGAATTTGAATAACGTCGTTTTCGCAGGATTGACGGATCCAGCCAAAAACAGCGCTGCGGTCACGTTTTCACCAATAACGGAATAATTTTTATTTATCACATGGGTTCAACCTTGAGTTGTGTTTCGGCATTAGTGACCAGGTTCCAGTCTCCCTTAAGAGAGCAGCAGCGCATTTGTAGCACCTTTGGTGTTGCAAATGTCCATAGGCGACGGTAATCGCTTTCCATCAGGTGGGCCGTCTTCCTGTCTGCTGAACTCATGGGACAAAAAAATCAATAAAAGATTTGTTTGTAAATTTTACCCAATTGAGAAATTACCTCAGCAGTCAAGGAGGGGAACTCTGCACTCTTCGTCCGCCTCCTGATATGATCCCCGGATGCGTCGGGGACCGCTTCCAAAGAGGACGCAGACCCAAGTGGCGACACGCACTTACCACGCCACACTTCCTCCGAATAACTGAAAGAATTACCACTTCGATCAGTGTATTTCATGACCTGGTACAGCAAAATACAAAGAAAGAACATATAACTTTATAGCAGATGTACCAATTATTTTTATTTATTTAGGTTTATGGCTTGGCAGCTAGGCCTTTAAGCCAGATCTTAGTTTACAATATAGTTTCTTCATTTTCTTAAGCCTATATGTAGCACAGCTGAACTGTAGGTAATCAGCTAGTGCCATTCAACGGAGTTCTTGTGACAACTCTAAAGGCCACATTTGACTATACAGTTCACATTTCTCACAAAACACATAATTACTACTCAAAAACTATCAATATCCTACAACTATTGTTCATTTTAGAGTAATTTTACACATTTTTAGAAAATAAAACTGTACATCACAACATCTCCTTCCAGTTCCCGCCAAAAACTCCAGATGTACCAATTTATGGAGCTTTAAATAGGGTAAACCATACCATTGTTGGCACCCGGTCAACTTATTCAAGATATTAAAATATACATTTTTTTTTTACTTTATAATCATAAAATTGATCGTGTACTAGCAGAAGGCGATGTGAGGAGCCTTAAGAACAGAAGAGCGTGCATGACAAGAGTTTTGAATGTCAAAGAAGCAAGTGAGGTGTGTAAGAATAAGCCTAAATGGCGCTCTGTTGTTCGTGCCTACCCCGCAAGGGAACTGGCGTGAAGTTCTGTATGTATAATCATAAAATAATATTATTATGATTTTATGGTTACTAGTGGTCGAAATTCGACCATAATTTAAATTATAAGTTTGAACATTATTAAGGTTCTGTTGTCAAAGACTATACTTCTAGAATCACAGATTTCGCCAAGGCTACACTGGTAATTTGACTTTAACAATAAACAAAATTACTTTATTATTATTATTATATTTTTTGATTTCATGTATTTTTTATGCATAATTCTAAAAAAAAATATTAGCATTCGTCGCTTCTCCTCTATATAAATTATAAGTGTGCGAAATTTCATACTCCTCCTTCCGCGCAATTTTCGTAAAAAGGGGTACAAATTTATTCTTACATACATACATACATACATAACTTCACGCCAGTTCCCTTGCGGGGTAGGCACGAACAACAGAGCGCCATTTAGGCTTATTCTTACACACCTCACTTGCTTCTTTGACATTCATAACTCTTTTCATGCACGCTCGTCTGTTCTTAAGGCTCCTGACATCACCTTCTGCTAGTACACGATCAATTTGATCATGGAAAGTGTGTCGTGGCCTTCCACGACTTCTGCATCCATCCACTTTTGCATTGTATATCTGTTTATTCATTCTTTCATCATGCATTCTTTCTACATGTCCGAACCACCAGCACCGCAAATTTTTTCTTCACGTATTAATATATAGATAAAGTGAGTTTAGCAAACAGGCAGACGGCCCACCCGATGGTAAGCGGTTACCGTCGCGTCATGGACATTTATAACACCAAAGGCGCTATCAATGTGCTGCCACTCTCTAAAGGGAGACTGGAACCTGGCCAGTAATGCCGGAACACTACTCAAGGTTGTTATGGCGGCATACTCTAGACCAGGGGTGGGCAAATGCCCTACCACCTGGCTGTGGGTTGTTTTGTCGCCGCTTCCCCAAATGCAGGAAATTGTATTCTTTCTCCGTTCCTAAACGGATATTTTTATCATTGCATAGCTTCAAAACAATTATAAAAGATTTCTTAATACATACATACATAACTTCACGCCAGTTCCCTTGCGGGGTAGGCACGAACAACAGAGTGCCATTTAGGCTTATTCTTACACACCTCACTTGCTTCTTTGACATTCATAACTCTTGTCATGCAAGCTCGTCTGTTCTTAAGGCTCCTGACATCACCTTCTGCTAGTACACGATCAATTTGATCATGGAAGGTGTGTCGTGGCCTTCCACGACTTCTGCATCCATCCACTTTTGCATTGTATATCTGTTTAGTCATTCTTTCATCATGCATTCTTTCCACATGCCCGAACCACCGGAGCATTCCTTTCCTTACCTTCACCCCGACACTCTCTTTCAGACCAACTCTCTTTCTTACTTCGGTATTACGAACGCGGTCCGCGAGCGTCACTCCGCAGATTTTGCGCAGTGCTCGCATCTCGACCGCGTTTACTCTACTTTCATGCTCTTTCTTCCATACCCAACTCTCGCATCCATACGTGAGCGTAGGTACCAGCACCGCGTTGTGTATGGCGAGCTGGGCCTTCTGGTTAAGGTTCTTAGATTTCTTAATGTTTTGAATAATATAATAGGGTTACAAATGACAATCGATATACTGGGGTGCCAACAATAGCATAGTTTCCCTTATGTAGATTTCATACTTAGTATATGATTTGCTTTATTACATACAAAGTCATTACAAATGTTTTGTACAAATGACAACCTTCCAACCAACCAATAACAGACAATCTAGTAAACAAGAATTTCATATAATAATTATGTGAAAAGTATTCTATTGAGTGTGTGCAAGTACTCTCAGAAAAGACTTCTTCTCTAATACTACCATAAAATCATTTTTGATATTTATTCTACTTGGTAATGGGTCAAGAACATCTGCATCCATATTGAGCCAAGTATTTACTGGATTAACTCCTTAATAATCTATAATATAAAATTCTAATTTGAATGGAGCGTTAGGTAAACTTCAAGGCGCTAAGAACCTCAGCCAGAAGGCCCAGCTCGCCATACACAACGCGGTGCTGGTACCTACGCTCACGTATGGAGGCGAGAGTTGGGTATGGAAGAGAGAGCATGAAAGTAGAGTAAATGCGGTTGAGATGCGAGTACTGCGTAAAATCTGCGGAGTGACGCTCGCGGACCGCGTTCGTAATACCGAAGTAAGAAAGAGAGTTGGTCTGAAAGAGAGTGTCGGGGTGAAGGTAAGGAAAGGAATGCTCCGGTGGTTCGGGCATGTGGAAAGAATGCATGATGAAAGAATGACTAAACAGATATACAATGCAAAAGTGGATGGATGCAGAAGTCGTGGAAGGCCACGACACACCTTCCATGATCAAATTGATCGTGTACTAGCAGAGGGTGATGTCAGGAGCCTTAAAAACAGACGAGTGTGTATGACAAGAGTTATGAATGTCAAAGAAGCAAGTGAGGTGTGTAAGAATGGGCCTAAATGGCGCTCTGTTGTTCGTGCCTACCCCGCAAGGGAACTGGCGTGAAGTTATGTATGTATGTATGTATAAAATTCTAAACATGCCGTGTCTGTATATTGCAGCTATTTAAAAAAAACAACATGAATAGACTATGTAAACGATAGAGAACATGATGCTTTTTTTTAGATGTCTTGTCTGTTCGTTCGGGATTCACGTAAAAACTACTGGGCCAATTTCAATACGGTTTTCGCTGGTCAACGGTAAATTTTTAGACTTAAAATCTGCGCTACTTTTTATCCCGGAAATTTTCCTGGGAGCAGTTTGTAGTTGTTCGGGTGCATAAAAATTAGCTTATTCCGACTCAATTTTCACTAAAACGATAGCTTATATTCTGTTCTAATACTACGATACTTTGTGTTTTGGGAATCCTGCGGTAATTTCAAGTCAAGTATACTAATATATAAAGCTGAAGAGTTTGTTTGTTTGAACGCGCTAATCTCAGGAACTACTGGTCTGATTTGAAAAAGTCTTTCTGTGATAGGTAGCCCATTTATCGAGGAAGGCTATAGGCTATATACGCTAAGACCAATAGGAGCGGAGCACCAATAAATAATGTTTCAAAATTGTGGGTTTTGAAAACAAATTGCACGCGGACGAAGTCGCGGGCATGTGCTAGTTTAAAATAAAATCTTAGTTGTTTAAAAAATTCAATCACTAATGCATAGCAATAGCTTCATGAGAAATTAAAAAATGATTTTTAACACAAATGGCTAAAAGTTAAAACTTATTATTTCAAAATTATATTATTTGTACAATGAACCTTTTGGGATGAAAGTCACGTGACAAAAAGAATGTTAAACTACAAGATGGATGGGTACAAATGTCAAGGTAGACCAAAAAAGGATGGATGGATTTTGTGAAGGATGATATGATGATTTGTGGTGTGACAGAGGATGTATGTCAGAATAGAGGAGTGTGGAAGGAAAAGACGTTTTATGCCGACCACAAATGTGACATGGTGAAAGAAAAAAAAGAGAGATACAATGAACATTTTTCGGTAGCATAGACTCTTAAAATACTGACATACACAACTCAACCAAAACATTTATAGGTGTTAAAAATAACTTACCCAAATTTGGATCTAGGTTGCAGCAAAAAAGAAAAATTATTAGTAATGTTAGAAAAAAATAAAGTTCATTATTAAAATTCTTAGTTCATAAATATCAATTTACCTTCTTTCCATATCAGAACATTTCTTTTCAAAATATGTCCTGAGATTCTCCATCTCTTTCTCATGTTTTATATTCAGTTCATGACGTAACTCGTCAATGTCTGCGTTACCAGTTTTCACCGATGCAAGCAGTTCTCTCAGCTTCCTAGTTTCAATAAGAAATGCCTGTTTCTCACTCAGTATTTGCGTCTCTAACTCTTTTATCTCCGTATCGGATTCTATTCTCATTTTTCCAATTTCGTCACATAAAACCTGTATCAGACTTTCTCTTAGTTTATTCCTTAGATTCTCTTCAATGTAACTATCAAATTTGTTTATTATCATTGTCAATTTTGCTTCAAAACCCGTTTGAAAATCGTCAGATGCATCCAGAGATTTACTGTAATTAACGAACATCTCCTCTCGGTCTATGTCTTTCTCGCTATGAGAGCTTTGCGTTGATGAACCGCTCATCAAAGCAGAGTAAAACTTTGTGCTATCTTCTTTGACCATATTATGATACTTAACAAAGTCTGAGAGCTGAGTCTTGACTGTATCATCCGAATGAGGTTTCTCAGCTACAAAGTGCTGTAGGTTCGATACTTCATCAATCAAATGTTGGTTCTCATATTTGAGCGTTTCCTGATCATGCATGGACCGCTGTAAGGAGATTGTCAGTTCTTCGATTAATGTGTCGCGTTGCTTTATAGCATCTTCCAATGTACAATGTATAAGCTGAAACGACACAAGCAATTATACATTATAAAAACAGAAGCGTTTGGCATGCAGAATGAAATGTGCAGGCAAGTTCAATAAGCCTGCATCCATTCCTGGAGCATTGTGAACAGTCACTCTTTGTTGCATTGTATGATTGCACATATTATATCGGTACAGAGACAGATGTGAACACAGTCTGCAATTCATATGGATAAAGAATGTGTTCAAAAATGGTGGCTAATCATGCTTGTACTATCACAGCATGCACGTTACTAATAATAAAAAATAGATTTAATTTAGAGACTATGTTTTGGGTACTTTTTCTTGTTTATGCTCTATTATTATCAGTAAAATGTGTTTTAACAATTTAATAAAAGTCAAAAAAAAAATGAAATTAATGGATAATGAAGAAAACTCACAATGTGCTTAGCTTCCAAATTAGTAAAACTAGACTGTAGTTATGGGTACATAAGTTTGCTATGTATTTTCTTGTACCAAGGGTTTGAATGTGTTTGCAGTCCCATTATTTATCATTCTTTATTTGTTACAGGTAGTATAATGTTGATATTATTCTGGCGGGTGATGGTGGAACCATCTAGCTAGTTTAAGAGCTTTTAGAAAAAGCTAGAAAATTCTCGAAGGAAAAGACAAGGACAGATACATGTTAGAAAGGGAAAGACGATGAACGAAAGTTCTAGAATAGAAAGTTCGGGAAGGAAAAGACAGAGATAGAGATAGATGTTTAGAAAGGGACAGATAGTAAATAAAAGAAGATCGAAATTATGGGTTCCAGAAGATTCTTACGAGTATATAAGCAGCGTAAGGCGCGCCTATCGAGCAGTTTAGAGTTGAGCTCAGTTCAAGACAGCGAAGCTACAAGTGCGATACGGAAGAGTTGGGAGAACAGTTTAATAGAAAACTGTGACGATTTTAGTGGTGAATTTAGTGAAGGAGGATTTTCGCGTAGTTTAAAAGGAGATCCAGACGCGAGCTACGCGCGGTAAATTAGGAGGTGCAGACTGCAGCAGCAGAAGGTGTGTCTACGCATTATCGGCGACGGTATTGTGTGTGAGACATTTTATTTTCGGTACAGTGCGTCGTTAGTTGTGCGTATAGGGGCTACCCTGCGGAGAGGAATCACGCACGGCTGTGTAAGTCAATAAAAGCGTTTAGTTAAAAACTGGTATTTTCTTCCAATTAGTCACGGGAAAAATCACTCACCAAGAAGAAAGAGTGATACAAAGATATATATATCACTCTTTTATATCTTTAACTCTTATCTTTACAGTGAATAGTGTCAGTGTCAATTGCAGACAAGATGAGTTATTATCTGTGAGTGATATACTGAATGCTGATAAACTGATATGAAAAAAATATAAACAAATAGAGTGAAAAAATATAATAAAATTAATTACATTAAAACAAAATTACACCATAAAACTATAGTGTTACGATTTATTTTGGCTTGCTATTATATTTAGTTTCCTCGTTCACTTAATACGCATGTGCAATGCACGGGCTAATCATTCTTTCTAGTCTAGTTTCTTCTCATTCGGATCTATAGTCATCGCGTGGAACAGGATTGAACTAAAGAGTTAGATATAAAGATACATTTTGGACGCAAGTGATATACAGATCTAATCACTCTTCGCGTCGGATATATATCTTTTGAGTTAATCACTCAGGAGTTACACACCACTACTTCCAATCCTAAGTGTGTACCCCACTCACACGTAACATTATATTTGGATGTATATGGTATGGTAATTGTTAAAATCAGAAAAACTAATTACACAAACCAAGCATATGATGTCAGATAAAAGATGCCAGATTTAGTTTGTAATTTTTTTTAATCCATCAAAGGCTGAGAACCACCACCAGATGTGTTTTAAATTAACTTTTTTATGCAGAAATAAGCCAAATACTAAATACCTATATACAATGGATAGCTATTGTTATTACAATTATTTTGATGTTACTATCATATAACTAGATCAAAGCTACACCTTTATTTGATATTTCACTTTATTCATTTAGTTTTGAAATGATATATATTTCTTAAAGGATTTCAGCAAGCTATGTCAAACAAGCAAGTGAGGTGTGCAAGAATAAGCCTAAATGGCTATAAGGCCAACACTGCACATGCACTTCCTCACAACACTAGCATGTAACAGATACACTCTACTTTAGTATAAGTTTAGTATTAAAATTAGAATAAATTAAAATAATAAGTTATTCTTAAGGTACACCAAAACATAAAAATTATAAACAATAAGCGTGTATAGTCTCAAATTTTTCATAGAAATTAAGTAGTAAAAAAGGGTACGGAACTCGAGTCCATAGAGATATTAATAATAACTAAAAAAAAGAAAAAAAGCCTAAACGGCGCTCTGTTGTTCGTGCCTACCCAGCAAGGGAACTGGCGTGAAGTTATGTATGTATGTATGACAAAAGGGTCCTGACACATAGGCCACAAAGTAACGATTGTTCTTGAGTGGCATGCTTAATAAACAATGTGTCAGTACTCATACGCTTTGTTCCAGGCTTTCCTTGTAATCTAAATTGGTCTACACGGTTTTCAAGGATTGGTTGCCACATAAAAATCAAACCCCAAAAATTCATCATCATGTCATTTATGTGCCAACCATTATCTCAGAATATATTAGGCCTATTTTGATGAAATATGGCAGGGAAGTTTTTTCATATGCCATTGCACAATAGTGTCATACAATCTATAATAAAATAAAAATTGGGATTTTTTTATTCTTCCTAAAGGCCTAGCCACAACTTGGCAATGTCGCTTTAATAATTAACAATCAACTTATATTATACATCTAAATTGGGTGGCATATGCAAGATATTTTTTTTTTTTTTTTGGTAGTCTAACAAGGGCTGTGCCAAAATGCTGTTACACCAGCCTACATAACAGAGAGATAAACAGAAATTCAGTGTTCAGAGAGGTGTGGTCATAAGTATAGGACAGATTCAAAGCTATAATGTCACCTCTAAGTTTTGAACTGTGGTGTAGAAATTCTGAAAAAACTAGTTGGTAGAGTTGAAAATGGAATTTTCCTGATTGATCAACCAGTAGGGGCTAGATGAGACAATCAGGACACTGCAGAGATATTTGGTGCCTACACATATCTCTACTGAGACTTATGTTTAGCAGTGGCATACAATCGTTTAACAAGAATAGACCAATACCTACAATAGTTCTACTAGCCACAAACACAAAACAATAATAAAACAATTTATTAAAACACAAAAATTAACAAAAAACTCAACATATTCCAACTGAACATTATTAAGCGATATTATCAAAAACAAACACATGAAGCCTGTGAAATGTTAGTATGCAGTATACCATTAATATTAATAACACATTAATGACCCAAGCCAAAGCACAAATGAAACAAACATAAACACATGCGCTGTAAGTAATCATTAATACCTTTGTGTGATATTCATCGCATATAGTTTTGTACTCTGTAGTCAGTGTGCTTAATGATGCTTCCTCCAATGGAATAGATTTTGGAGGTTTCTCATCATTGTTTTCATGCTCTTTTTCCTTAATATCATCATCCACTAATATCTCTTCAACTAATAAGTCACTTTGCTCAATTTTATCACTAATACTTTCTTTTGGAGATTCTATGATTGACTTTTCAGGTGAGTCTTCTTTACATGGTTCAACATCTTCAAAAACTTCTTCAACTTTAACAGTATCACCAGCTCCTACTAAGAATGGTGATATTAAGTTTGGGAAGACTGGCATTGTCTGAATATTAGGCTCAATTACATCACTGCCTTCAGGTGGAGGACCAAAGATTATTTTGGCCGCTTGAAACGGAAATTTAGATGATGCTTGTCCTCTTATATCTAACTTAATAATCTCTTCAGATCCTGAGCTTAGTTTTTCTAATGAATTATCATTTTCTGATTTTTCCGAGTTATTCGAATTGAAATCAGATTGTGATATATCAGAATTATGACTTACTTCTTGGTTTAAGGAGTCTAAATAATTATCACTTCTTGGAGTTTGTACTGGTGTGTTATTATTACTAGATTTCTGTTCTGGAGATTTATGTTCTTTGTCAGAAGACAATGCTAAATTAACAGGGCTTTCCTCGCTAATTAAATGTATGTCAGATGCAATGTTTACATCAGGCCATGATGGACTCAATTTGCCAGGCTCTTGTGTGCTTGGATTTTCACTAGCTGGTGAATGGGAAAATGGAATGTTTAATGAGCTATTCTTTGATACTTTCTCTTGGTCAGCCTCCACCTTAAGAAGTCCCTGTGCTCTGGCATCGTCTGAATCTGTAGAATATTCGATTTTAGAGGGTATATGCTCCGATATTGATTCGATAATACTTTCGTCATCCTGAGTCTCCGATCTCTCTACTGTAGAGTTTCGTGCTGTATCAATATTTGTATCGTCTGTTGCGACACTTCCTACAGTGAGAATCTGTTGGGAATGCACGACATCCGGAAGAACGTTCTAAAAATAAATAAAAATACAAATAAACGAAGACAAGAAAGAAACTTGGTTGATTTCCACTTGAATCCGCGTCGTTACATTTGCACGATATCTTAACGAGCTATTCGTGTTAACTATGAAGGTCTCACGAGAAGAACATACGTTAATCGCACAGAGGCAGGTGTGATGTTGCAACAATGCATTTGAAACTATTTTTAACGTAGCAAAGTGTATTAATACTTTTGACGCGAGGTTCATTTTAACTCTAAGAAAATGTTATATACCACAGTGAACGTACCTTATTTTCTGATGTTTGCTGTGGAAATTGTTGGGAATCATCCATAATTTAATGTTAACATATTCAATTCAGTCAAATAATTCGTTAAAAACCACCAAATTTGTTGTCAAGGCGACGTATTCGACATTCAAACAAAACACAAACGCCATAAATATTGTACAATCCGTTACGCAGTTATATATTCTAAAGAATTTCATTAGTTTACGGCGCAGCGGCGCCTTATATAATTTCTCTATAAAATAAAAGTTTATTTGAAGTTTTATATTTTATTACATCAAAATTTTTAATTTGTGTTATATACTTTATGACTTATTTTAATACAAATAATAAAGCAAATAAAAAAATCTAGAAGAGACATTTATATTTCGTGTAAAGGAACGAGTAGCTCAGAGCTGCCTATAGAATAATGAAATAGGGTTGCCACCTTAGCTACCGAAGCTAAGTACGCTTTTTACCAATACTTGTCTTATGCCTTTTTACGGTTTTGTAACCATTTTGACAATAATGGAACTCTTGTAAAATATATCATGTCTATCAGTCCTAATTGATCTCGTACTAGTCTGTGATTCGTCCTACAGTTAGTTTTCTACTCTGTCGTTATTATGTACGGCGATAGCAGCGCCATGTCTGCGAGACTTTTTGTGATATGTGTGATGATATGTAATAGATAATAAAGATAAAATATAAGTAGATATAATGTCTATCTCAAAGACTTTATATCTATTTAATTATTAATTGTCTATGTTGATACTATACAATATAGCTATATTGTATAGTATCAGCATAGACAATTAATAATTAAAATAGGGTAGCTACCCTATGGAATAGATGACATCAGAAAATTCAAATCTACTTTTAGGTTTTACATTAAAGTCAAGCGCATCAAGCGAAGCTCACTTATTACTTCAACTTCAAACTCTTTAGAAATCGAACTTCCATTTACTCAATACAACGCCATCTGTGTGAAACTGGCGGTCACCAAAATATTTTAAAATAAAACAATAAATTATATTTTAAATAGTATATTATTTACACATTGCATTTATGGATAAACCGCGTTTAATCTGGACAAGTTTTAAAAAATCTCAACTTAATTTTGAATAAGGTCAATTGACGGTGTATGAATAATTTGCACACAAATAAAAAATACTTAAGATACTTTCACCTTTATATCCAGACAGTAAAATATAAAACAATTAACATTATTTAAATGCCTGTAAGTATAAAAAGCCTTGTTTAAACGAGACTGGTCTACTTGACTGTTTGTGAAACTAGAAGATTCACAAACAGTCAAGAAACAAATGAATATAACAGTTTATCGATTTACATTAGTATAAAATTTATTTATTTTTAATTGTGCATTGTATTATATTTTCAAGTCATAATAAATTAGCCAAATATTCTCCAATTATTGAATACAATAAAAACTTAACACACACAAATTTCTATTAAATAGACACTAAAATGTACCTTACAGATACATTTGACACTAATTTTGAAATATCTATAAGTCTAATCTTTAAACTGGAAGCTTTTATCCAGGTATGTCCCTGCTCTATCTGGGAAAATGTTAACGACGTTAAACATTGACAGATAACATATGTATACACAGCAATGTAGCTAATCCATTGTAACCAAGAGCCATTTGGCCAGTAACGAAGAGTAACATTATCCCAGGTGGAGCGGGAACATTATAATGAGCATATAACTTGAACTGCGGTTACATACTCAAAATTACACTGTAGCCAAATTTAATACGCTTCCTAATCACTACTTTATCAAAAAACACTCACTTATACATTTTGACCTTTAGTAAAAAAAGATATAAGCCGAAATTATTATTTTTTTGGATGTATAGTTTTACATTTGACCATTGTCTCACCTGATTTTGAGACCTACCTCGAAGATACCTATTCACTCGTGACTTGAAGACTTCAAGACTGTTTTTTTTATGTTTATGGCTTGGCAACTAGGCCTTTAAGCCAGGCGCAGTTGTATTGTAGGCTACAATCCACACCATTCAACGGAGTTCTTGTGAAAACTCGAAAGGCCACATTTGACTATACAGTTCACATTTCTCACAAAAACACATAATTACTACTCAAAAACTATCAATATCCTACAACTATTGTTCATTATAGAGTAATTTTACACATTTTTAGAAAATAAAACTGCACAGCACAACGTCCCCTTTCAGTTCCCGCCAAAAACTCCTTCAAGATTGTATTTGTCAGGAAAAACAGACTCTAGCAAATTATTCCAAACTTCGGCAGTGCGCGCTAGAAAAGAAGTAGCGAAACGCTTGGTTCTGACTGGTGGTGTTTCCACCATGTAACGTTGGCGCAAACCGGTGCGTCTGGTTGTCCGATGGTAAAATGGGGATGGATGAATCAGCTCGTGAAATTCTAAGGAACACTCTCCGAAATGTACCCGATACAAGACAGTTAGCCCCGCGACCTTGCGTCTATGCTCTACACTCTGAAATCGAGCATAAAAAAGACGGTCATTGCCAATTGATCAATGAAATTAAGATTTTGAAGAATGAAATTAAGTAACTTACTGAATTAAATTAAGAACAGGCGTTAAAATAACATCTTATCATCTAAATTTTAAAATTTGATTACAGAAATAATTTTAATTACATTTGAAACGATAATTAATGCGTTATTTGACTTCCTTTTACCTACTCATGACGTCATATGTAGGTGTGATCGTACAAAATCTATGAAGCTGTGACATTCGTGTAAGTTTATAAAAAGTATGTCAGTTAATTTCACTGTCCGCTCTCCTATTGTTTGAACTGACCAATAAAAATGCATTTTATTACAAAATCTCCAAACTCTTAAATTTTGACTTACATCCTTTTTTATTAAAGGTGCGATTTATAATAATTTATTTTATCTATTACTTTCTAACACGAAAGCCCTGTAGTAAACAATTTAAGCATCTATCTAATTTATTTTTTGGTAATTAAACCATTTTAGACAAAAATTGTCATTATATGAACACTGCCAGGTTATATGAAGGATCTTATATTCTTATACACTATCTTGACAGACTAACGCGTAACCAAAGCAAGTGTCACGCGCCGGCGGTGACTGGTGTAATATTATAGACAGAGCTGTTAGAAATTTTTTAATGAGTACTTGAAATGTTGTGAAAACTCGTGCAATAACTACTTCTTTTATGATATCTGAATGAAGAAACACTGAAACTTAAGGATGGAGGTAGAAATGTTATATTTCAAGTATTCAAATTTCAAAACATTAGCAACTAAACCCAGATAGGCGCTTGTAAAATTATTCAATAAACTCCCGGTTGAGTTTTAAGACCGAGTAAATAATACGGCCGGTTTATTTTGATCTAACCAAATATTAAACTTGGGATGATTATGCAGATATACAATGCAAAAGTGGATGGATGCCGAAGTCGTGGAAGGCCACGACAGACCTTCCATGATCAAATTGATCGTGTACTAGCGGAGGGTGATGTCAGGAGCCTTAAGAACAGACGAGCGTGCATGACAAGAGTTATGAATGTCAAAGAAGCAAGTGAAGTGTGTAAGAATGGGCCTAAATGGCGCTCTGTTGTTCGTGCCTACCCCGCAAGGGAACTGGCGTGAAGTTATGTATGTATGATTATGCAAGTAAATAAATTTGAATTTGATTTCCACCAAACGGTTTCCTTCGTGGGGTCGTTTTTTTCTTGGTTTGCACTGAAAATCAGCGTTGTGTCGGATATAATTCCGGCACAGCAATATGCTGAGTGCACACCTTGTTTGCTGAAAATGCGGCGTACAAATTCTCAAAATATGCTATGTGTATAATAAAGTTTTTCTTTCATTCTTTCCATGGCATCGGATTGGAACCGATTTTACAATCTTTAAACGATATTAAATCGTGTACACAGTATTTAAGGTCTATATTACCAAGCCGCGCATAGCAGCTTCACTGCAGGCGACTTCCGCGACACGCGATCGTAGCCAAAAGTATGCTGTGACGCACGATCGGCTCCGTTCGTCTGTTGTCGTATTCGATCGGATGTTTTCGGCTTACGTCGCGTAGTCCTTTAAAATTTAAATTAGAAATTAAACTAATTGACTAGGTGCAGAAACGGATACGTCCGCAAGCGACCGTACGGAGCCGTTTGTATGCGTCGACATCCTGCCGGACTTGATCGGCTGACACCGCATCCGTTCGTATCCTTTCCGATCCGATGCGATGCGCGCCGTTTCGTGGAAATCGTACTTTGTGTTACAATTTCAAAACGCCTCAAGAACCTTTTTTGCAAAATGTTATCACACATTTAGAGGTTTAATGGTTGATTAAATTCCATTAAGAACAGACGAGCGTGCATGACAAGAGTTATGAATGTGAAAGAAGCAAGTGAGGTGTGTAAGAATAAGCCTAAATGGCGCTCTGTTGTTCGTGCCTACCCCGCAAGGGAACTGGCGTGAAGTTATGTATGTATGTATGTAAATTCCATTTACGCTTTAGACAGGCCTGCATTTATGTATTCCGAACTCAGATATCATTGTATATACAATTGTTCACGACGCCTCAAGTACTAATTCAAAAATGTCTAACAGCTCTCCAGGTATTACGCAACATAGCGTTCCAATCGATTATATATTATCTACCAAATTGATGTTCCAAGACTTTGTGGGTTATGTTCTGATGGAATGCTTATATTAGCGACATACATCTATAGCAAATCACGAAGATTGTGTCGAAGGCATACGGCCTTACTTATAATAATCTCGTTAAGAAACGATTAGCCATCTCTTAAGTAACAGAATCAGAATCAGACCCTAATCAATTAATGTCTTTTTTGCCACTTATAAACGTGTATTCCCTGTTGTTTACCTAAGACGAGCACAGATAAACGAAATTTCAATGATTAACGTTGGTTGAACCCAAAATATTCGACTAAAGAGGAGTTTATGGGTAAGATTTTCACTAATCAGTTGCTGAGCAGTTTCTTTAAATTTAAGAAACGATTATAAGTAAGGCCAATAGTGTATACGGTCCTTTACACTGAACACCATATTAAAACTAGCATGCCTCGTAACAAGAAATCTATTTCGTTTTCAATAAAAACTGTCTTATAGAAATAATTCCAATTTAAAAACACTCGACCGACTGAAATTTTTATAAAATTTCTAGTTGAATGTTAAATTAATCTTTGTATACGATCGTAAAAGGTAATAAATTCTTTGACATAGTATGATCTCCAAAATCCATGTACGATTTCAAATTACTATGCGACATTATGATCCCCTTATTCCTACGTACATATTCTTTACAAAAATAAAACTGTCGCGCTGAATAGATTCGTCAATGATTTGTTGGTTTTTAAAAATCAACTATTCGGGCAAACCGTTACTGAAACCTGCCTTAACCATAGCAATAGCTCAATCTGATCGTAGTTGCGTTGCAGGTGATAATGAAGTATAGATTACGTGGTTCCAAATGATTAGGTAATTTTAACATCTAAATTAGGATAATAAAACGACATTTTAACGGTTTTAAGCTCGGTAATTTATTTGATTTTTATTATTCCGACGTTTCCGCCACTTTTCAGTAGCCGTTATCACGGAACACAAAGAAACACCTTGTAACACAATTCTAAAAAAGCTGAAAAGTTTCCTGCGCCGTTTCTTCCCTTCAAGCCACAACATGTTGCGAAGCGGTAGATAATTAGATTAGGCACCCATAGAGCAAATAATAACCATAAACAAAATTAAAATGAACAAGTTGGCGGTAGGCTAAATAAAACTTTAACAATACTGAATGACACTTGACATCTTTGTATTCCGTGATCACGGCTATTGAAGTGGCCGAAATGGAATAATAAAAATCAAATAAATTACCGCTAAAAAAAACTTAAGAAAATATTATCTAAAATAGGAAATAAGCAACGCGTAAGTGTAACATAGCAACGATCAAACCAAACAGTTGAGGTATATACGCATTATTACATGAGCTCTATGAACTTTATCTGATTTCAAACATACTGTAATTTCAGCAATACTTTCTCTACATTTTATTGTCCCTAAATAGGTATTAATTATATTATTAATATATAATATACAAATAACTCTTTATTATCTGACTATGTTGTATCTTGTCAGTAAATTATGATTTAGCCCTTGAACTGGTTTGTTTTGTTTAACATTATAAACACAAGCACATAAGCATTTAGTTTTGTGCAAATCCGGCTCGAAGGACCATAAAAGTATGTAGGATCCTTTATCAAAACTACACACTTTATTTATTTCATCCTTTAATGTGGATGGAGATGCTTATATGTGCATCGGTGAGCATGCGCGTGCGCTACTTTGAATAGCGACGTTCGTACTGATGCTAACTGCTGGGAAAACGTACGTACTTCATATAGCTCACATGGAAACAAAAAAACCTAGTGGTTATATCTGGAAGGTTTCTCTACTTCCCACTTTCTCTTTCAGGTCCTTTTTGAAAGTTACCAAAACACATATCTCATGCTTTTGTAGTTCCCGACATATAGACAATGTACAATGGAGTGAGATCATATGAACTCCTTTTTACAAATCTAAAATTAGTTTCGGTTACGCAACTGAAGACATCATAAAAATCCTAACCTAAGTAATAAAACGAACGTTTTAATAAATATTATTCAAAAATATACATCGATAGCAATTAAAAAATTATTAAAATCTATAATTAGTATAAAGCGACTATATTCTAAAACTTAAGTTAAATGTATTTAAAACATTGGCTGCAAAAGTCAATAATTGGGTGTTCAATGCCGTCAACTTTCATTTTATCAGTAGTTTATAGATGAATGAAGATATTACTGGCAACATTTTATTTAATCTAAGAAATTTTGTTGCCAAACAAGAAAATCAAATACTCCCTGTATTTGAAAAGAAAGTTTAAAGTATTTAATAATAAATGGAACCCATAATAAAACCTAGTTTATAACTAGTACTAGTAGACATAATAAAACTACATTTTAACGGTTTTAAACGCGGTATTTTATTTGATCTTTACACCGACGTTTCGGACATTTTTCAGTAGCCGTGATCGTTGTCTTCTGTGACCACGGCTATTGAAAAGTGGCCGAAACGTCAAATTCAAAATAAGTTCCACTGAAGAAAACTTATTGAAGGTCATATATATAACTTAAAAATTTAATTCTACTTCCTAGTCTATGTAGACCGCTTCGCAACGTGTTATCGCTGTTAAGGAGAAGAAGCGGCAAGAAACTCCACAGCAACACGTCTAGCAAAAAATTGATTAATTCAAATTTTTTTTTAAATAAATTTTATACAGAAATATTTTACACAATTACTTTTCGAAGAATTAACAGAGTCGTCGTCGGAATAAAGCTCAAATAAAATAACGCGCTTAAAACCGTTAAAATGTAGTTTTATTCTGTGCGCTAATCGCGAAAATTAAGAAAATACTATTGATTAAATACTCTAAAATTCATTTTCAGTCTCATAAAAATCTCAATTCTTAACTCTGTGGTTAATATAGGGCAACATTGATATTCTCTTCGAAAAAATACCTGTGTATAATTGAAAGATATTTCTTTTATGCTGGGATCGGAGCGGTGCCTGATTTCAATGACTTATGATGTCATAAGAGGTACGCCCATACAAAATGTATAAGGCAGGACGTTCTGCAATTTTATAAAACGTATCTCAGTTGATCTCACTGCTTCTGCTCCCCTAGTGAAATAACAGATTCGTGGCGCTAATGTTCAACCAACTATAAACTATTGACAAAAAATACAGTGTAAACTCCATATAACGTCACTCGATTTAACGACAAACTCCCTTAAGCGTCGAAATCACTTGGCTTTGGTTGGTTTAGCTTGTCTTCCATGGACTGGGCGTAACTACGTTCTAAGTCTTAGCCTTTCCTACATAAAAAGCGCGGGGCACATGGGAGAAGGGTGGTTTGAGTGGGTAGTGGTTGTTGCCCGTGCAACTTTTTTTTTTTTATTGCAGGAGTTCAGCAGGCAGGCAGACGGGCCACTTGATGGAAAGCGGTTACCATCGCCTATAGACATTTGCAAAACCAAAGGTGCTACAAATGCGCTGCTGCTCTCTTAAGGGAGACTGGAACCTGGTCACTAATGCCGGAAGACAACTCAAGGTTGTTATGGCGACATACTTTAGACCAGGGGTGGTAGCCATCCAGTCGGGCAAATGCCCTACCACCTGGCTGTGGGTTGTTTTGTCGCCTCTTACGACAGGCCGCCCCAACGCAGGAAATTGTATTCTTTCTCCGTTCCTGCACAGATACAGATACCAACTTATTACATATTATAATTGTATTACATTCACATATTATAATATGTAATAAGTTGGTAACTTCTCTGAGTCTCCACACAAGCTGATTGATTACTGTTTGGATTGCCCCTTATTAAAGGGTAAAGCGTCCATGATCAACTATGGTCTAATACCTTGCAAAGGACCCAGTATTGTGCGCAAATAGCATTTCCCCCGCCTTAAAAAAAAAGCTTGTCTTCCATACAATGATACAATCTATATAGCATTACACCCACTCTCAATAATGACAACAATTAAGTAATAAAAAGTACCTTTTAAGTTGCCAAAATTAGTAAAAACTGCGCAGCTGTGTACGTTCTATCGGTTTATTATTCTAACCCGTAATAAAATCAACTGTCGGCGTCATGCATACCGAAATTTCGAATTTTTTTAGTACTTCCTTTATCACCAAGATGCCTCAATATCGCAAGATATTAATAAAATAAGTAAGAAAAATACAACAAAATTACTGGTTCAGCAAAAGACGTCAGACAAAAATAACAGACTTCTCTCCATTCAACTACAACTCTTTATAACGCCATAAAATGCACAGTCCCTTCGGTGTCGTTATATAGAGTTTACGCTGTAGTTTACAAACCAAAATTTATTGTAATGTTAGTTCAAACACGTCCATCAATAATAAACTTTACTGCCTAACTTTAAAATATAATTTCCAACACACATTCTCATTACATATAGGAACACTCTGTGTTACAACCTTGATAATGGTGTTAGGATATTATTTCATTGCCCAATACCGATATATTATTGTTGCAAGCAAATAATAATCCTTTGCAACAAATACGTGTTTTAATATCCTTTGGAATTGTAAAGTTCACTGTCACTTGTTTTGAGTTAATTGTTTAAGTATTGAAATTTAACTCCTCATGGGCTGTTCCTGGCTAACCCCGCTTCTGACACCAATTATTACACATGTAAACAAGTGAGTGAACAATTAAGACAACTATTAGAAGAATTACACATAATAATTTTATCTGTCGTAAGAGGCGACCAAACAACCCACAGCCAGGTGGTAGGGCATTTGCCCGACTGGATGGCTACCACCCCTAGTCTAAAGTATGTCGCCATAACAACCTTGAGTTGTGTTCCGGCATTTGTGACCAGGTTCCAGTCTCCCTTAAGAGAAAAACAGCGCATTTGTAGCACCTTTGCTGTTGCAAATGTCTATAGGCGATGGTAACCGCTTTCCATCAAGTGGGCCGTCTGCCTGTCTGCTGAACTCCTGCAATAAAAAAAAAACGTAACTTACTTAATTTGGGGATATACAATATGTGTGTTTGTCTGCCGATTATTTATTGAATACTGTAAAGTGGATATAGTTCTATGATTTACAAACAAATTTATTCAATTTGGTTGATCAGTCTAATATTAGCCTTGAGTCATCAGAGACAACCAACAGAGACTGTCGTCGCCCACAAACGAAGTTAGAAAGCTGCTTGATTAAGTCATGCTTGAGGGATATTTGTAACCGACTTCAAAAAGGAGGAGGTTATATTATTTCTAAAACTATTCAAGTATTTTGCGCAACTAAAAAGAAAATGAATTTTGAAGTGAAATGAAAAACTGACACTAAATAGAGATAAACACGTAAATGTATAGGACTCAGCCAGCCAGAGAATGAGATACGAGTTTCACATTGTGCAGCACAGATTGGAGAGTCGATGAGACCTATGATTAAACATAGGTCCAATTTGGACCGAAATAAAATGATCATTTGTTAGACAAATACAGTGAAAAATTTAAAATGAAACTTAAAAAGTTTATTTTTAATTATAATATGTTGACGAATGTAGGCTAAACGAATTACATTTATATATTAATATAAGTTAGAGAAGAATTATCTGTGGGATATTCTCTGAAGAACACACAATATTCTTTAAAAAAAAACAACACTAAAAAGTACATAATCAATATTTTTACCACATCTTAAAACCGGTGCGAAGTAAAAAATAAAAAAACTATCAAATTTCCTCAAATTTGTTATGGTTTCTTTGTTTTTCTTGGCACCGGCTTCAAGATATGGTAGAATATTTTTTTCTTTTTAGTTTGAAGTCGATTTTTGTTATTTTTTTTTGTATGTAACTGTTATTTGAATATCGGTATTAGGCAATACAAATATACTCTATGTTATATCGCTCTTTTTTATTAAACAGGCAAATAGAGGAACACTTTCCGTTAATGGCACCTGAACAATAAAACTTTGGGAAAAAGCAATAAATATAGTCAACAATGACATTTTTAAATGTTGCAACACCTCATAAGGCTGCCCATTGTACTATCTTATAGTATTAATTAAATGTAATTCTTTTTGTTATGTTGGTGTACAATAAAGAGTAATTGTATTGTTACTATACGCAAGAGTTAACTTGAGACCTGAGCGGAATGCGCGCTCCCCTCCCGACCCCCGCCTTCTTACCGCTCACGCCATCGACGCGTCAGTACTTCGCGCTTACGTCATCCGAGCGAAGTTTCAAGTTAACTCTTGCGGGTTGTATAGAAATATAATACTATATACTTCTCCTCTCCATTTAATTTTAATATAAATAACTACATTAAAAACTTGTGTATTTTTGTTAATTTGTTGATAACATTGGGGCATATAGAACTAAAAAGTTCACCATTTATCTAATGGGCACTCCATATGCTCACAAGAACATGAGAGGCTCAAGAAACATTCACGTGGAATCGATTCTCTCATATTCTTTTACTGTAAAACGTGGAGCGCGTATAAAGCAATTAATATTGTAGTATACCTACAATTTATGATACAGCATTAAACATAATCTGATCGTAAGTAATGTAAATGTTCAGCTTTTGAATGACTATTCTTCAAAAATAAAAATCTGCTCACAGTTCATTTAATACTGTCTAGAACCTAAATGGTTTATGGAAATTGTTAGCTAAAAGACAGGTGACAACAGGTAAAATAACATAGTACATATAAAAAGATCTACAGATTTTGACTAAAAATAAAATATCCGGGAGAATTTCAACTGCACTCAAACAAGATATATCTTTGTCCAGTCAATAAGTCACAGATAGAAAGATAACCAACAAATGCGGTAAACACTTTGTGTCTATTACCGGTGGGTAAACAACCAAAAGTCTAAAAACGTTGCCATCTGGCTAATGGTAGTTCAATAGCTGGCAAAAAACCAGCTGATAGCTTTTTAGCTAGTGAGTGAATGACACGCCAACCGACAGCTGTCTGCTGACAGCTAAGCCATACTTACATTACTTTTATTCAACAACTACTAGCCTGTTGGCGGAGTGGTTATCAACTTAGCCGTGACTATTTTGTGAACAACCGCTAATTAGCTGGCTTTTACAATATTTACCCATTTCTAGTGTCTATTAGGCTGACAGTTTAGCTATCACACCTGTCATTTATAACAAATACTATATAAAATATAATTTATTCCTAGCCATAAATAACTTTATTTTCTTGTTATCAATTGACAGTATCCTGTTGTCTATAATATAATAAAATTCTAAACATACCATATCTGTATATTGAAGCAATTAAAAAAACAACTGGGATACTCTATATAAACAATGGAGACCACGATGCCTTCTTTTTAGATTTCCTGTCTGTTTGTTTGTGATTCACGTTAAAACTCCTGGGCCGATTTTGTTGCGGTTTTCGCTGATCGACAGCAAATTCTTAGACTTAAAATCTGCGCTACTTTATATTTAATATATTATATAAAGAATGATATAAAATGGTCAGATTAAAAAAAAATCGGATTCCAATGTGATTTTTTTTATTGATCGATAGTAAAGCTTATGTATTAAAATATGTGGATATTTTTTATCCTGGGAATCTAGCGGGAATTTGCCCAGGAGCGGTTTGCAGTTGTCCGGGTGCATAAAAATGAGCATATTTTGACACAGATTTCACTAAAATGATAGCTGCGGAATTTTTTGCTCGAGAATTTCACGAAAATTTCAAGTCAAGCGTGGACGAAGTCGCGGACATATCCTAGTATTTCATAAAAAAAAAAAACAGGAAATGATACTGAAATGCTTAATTTTGATCCAAATTGCTCTGTGTATTCGTCAAGAAATTAAAAAACCAATAATTATAAAACACATCCAGCTGGAATAAGTTCATTAAAAGTACAAAATTCACCGTTGTACAACCAACTTTCAGCTAACTTCATACACATTTAGATGAAAAATGAAATTTTGACATGCCAAATGATGATTTTCAGTTAACCTCACAAGTCCAAACATCAGTTCCCCAAAGAGTTTCGTACCAGCGACTCGTAGCCATCATAAACATTATGTACAGTTGCCCGTCGTTGTGGCAGTCAAGTGGCCTTCGATGCCTTCTCGTCGTCCTCGTCCTCCTCTTCTTCTTGGGCCATCAGCTGCCGCGCCAGCTGAAGAGCCTGGAATCGAAGATGATAATAACAATGTAAAATTTGCTTTATATCTAAGGGGATTGGGTGTAAAAATGAATGGACCAATAAACCTCCTAGCAACATCCAGAATCCTAATCTGCAAACAGTTCTGAGTTTAAAATTATGCACAGAATGCAATCCTCTAATTTTGCACACTGAATTCCATCCAACGCTCAGTATAATGGCCATAATAAATCTCATTCAAATTGTTAACTATTTATTAACTATTGCAACACTGGTGCGATGCAACAGCAGCGCCACCTGTCGACCTCTTCTCCTTTTTCTACATGTATCACCTAAAACAGTGCTCTCACACAATATATCTTATATATTATATTTTCTTAAGTTTTCGCGACTTGTATACATAATAAAACTACGTTCGGTAATTTTCAAAACAAGTGTCAAAACTTTAACAATACTCGTTGACACTTGACATCTTTGTCTTCCGTGATCACGGCCACTGGAAAGTGGCCGAAACGTCGGAAAAACCAAAATCAAATAAAATTACCGCGCTTAAAACCGTTAAAACGTAGTTTTATTATATCTTATATATTATCAAAAAGCTAATGTGTGTCATTGGAAGCTCTCACCACAATCCCCTACACAAATCTACAATTCATTAGTCAACTCCAAGAACCCTAAAACATCCAGGGATAAGCTTGACTTAGCTGCCATAATGCTGAGGCCATATCAACACTGTGTACACAAACTATGCTAAGACATGCAATTACTACACATACACAAAAACTGAACTAGAGTGTATAGTTTATTTTATGTATCTTTGATTTTGATGGAATTATAGATACGAAACCTTTGCCTCCGTTTTGTTTCGCCGCGCCATCGCCCCTTCCATTCGTTCATCCGCGGTCTACAACATGTACTCCCAATTATAATATTGTAATTAATCATTTAAAGTAATTAAAAGGTATATCTGAATAAATCTTTTTATTCCCACAGATTTGATAATTTTATAAGTCAGAAAAGCTTAATTCCCTAAAGGACTCATAAAATCTATATTAAAAAAGATAAACAAAATTTTAATTAAATTAATTCTATTTGTGGGAGGTTCGAAGAGACCCTACTAAACTACTTAAGTAAAATCAGGATGAATGAATTAATGAAAACTCTTTATTGTTCACCATAAACTTAAATCTAGAGTTCTAGACAATTGATATGGATACATTTGCGTTAGAACAATGGGCGGCCTTATCGCTTATAGCGATCTCTTCCAGGCAACCCAGTGTCTAATGAGATTTTAAACGAAATTTCAGTTATAAGATTTTTGGTGGTGTATTATAAAAAATAGAGTAAAATATAAATAAAGTACTATATACTTATATATACAATTAGATATACGAGGATATTATAAATATATATACATTCATTTAATGCAACAATTTTTTTATTATGTTATTGCAGGAATTCAGCGGACAAGCAGACGGCCCACTGGATGGAAAGCGGTTACTGTGAATGTAATATAATGTAAATGCGCTGCTGCTCTCTTAAAGGAGACTGGAACCTGGTCACTAATTTTTTTTATTTTTTTTTTATTGCAGGAGTTCAGCAGACAGGCAGACGGCCCACTTGGTGGAAAGCGGTTACCATCGCCAATGGACATTTGCAACACCAAAGGTGCTACAAATGCGCTGCTGCTCTCTTAAAGGACTAATGCCGGAACACAATTCAAGGTTATTATGGCGGTATACTCTAGACCAGGGGTGGTAGCTATCCAGTCGGGCAAATGCCCTACCACCTGGCTGTGGGTTGTTTGGTCGCCTATTACGACAGGCCGCCCGGCCGCAGGAAATTGTATTCTTTCTCCGTTCCTGCACGGATAAATTTTATTTAATAGACCAATAATGGTCAGTGACCATACGTTTAAATGTAGTAATTGATTTAGCTTGTCTGATTGAAAAGAGGAGGGAGTTCCGAACAGCCTGTACGGCAAAAGAATTTCCAACGAAGGAAGAAGTGTGTGCAGGTATTGTTAACAAAAGATTTTCATTTGAGCGCAAATTGCAGAAATGAGATTGATAAAGAAAACTAAAAAGTTCCTTTAAATATGGGGGAGAACAAGGATTGTAAAGGATATTGTGCAAAAGTGAGAGTAAGTGAACATTCCGGCGAAAGCAAATAAGTAACCATTTAAGCTTATCGCGAAATTCGGAGACATGGTCATATTTACGCAAACCAAATATAAACCGGTTACATACATTCTGAAGGCGTTCTAGCTTATATAGTTGTTCCTGGGTTATGTCTAGATAGCAGGCATCTGCATAATCAGGTAGGGGGAGAAGCAAGGATTGTGCAAGCATAACCTTAGTAGCAGTAGGTAGGAAATTCTTCAACCTTCTGAGCGAAGCGAATGACGCAAAGTTTCCTACTAATTTCAGTTACATGAGGCTGCCAAGACAGACAGACTGTCAATGACGACTCCCAGATTGGATGTTGCACTTTGAACTTTTATTAGGCATATATGACATGTACTACAGTATTCATGGATCTTGTGAGATGCCACACCTCTTTGTTCCACTCCCCCAACTATCAGCTATGTGGACGATATGATGCTGCTGGTTCCATCAGTTGCAGCCTTACGTTAGATGATTGTAGTTTGTGAGACATGCCTCATCACACAGTTTGGTATATAATGTCAAAAAGACTGAATACATGTTGTTTAAAGCTGGAGCTAAGCGTCCACTATTACCTGAAGGGAGGTCCTAGACGATAATGTGGTCATGGATAGCGAACTAATCCTAGGCCATTGTCAGTCTGGTCTTATTTGCTTGGTGTACAGAAAGGCTTTCTGTACCTCTCCGTACTCGGCAAGACTGTGCTTCAAATATACCCAAAGCGCTTACAATGCCCTACGAGTCCAGTACAATAATTCCTTCAGTGTTGTTGGGGCGACCGCACTTGTGCAGTACGTCATTTATGGTCGCTGAAGCGCACTTTGAGGCTTTATAACGTGCAAAAAAAACAGTTTTTGTAAAACAGTTTGTAACAGTTTTGTAAACAGTGTTGTTGTAGTGGGAGCAACAACAGCATCCTAAAGCTAAAGGGAATAGCCGATAAATCTGACTGCCCACTGATATAGTCCTTCCTTAAGAGGCCCAAATCAGTGTTAGTCATTAATTACTAGCATAAGGAAAAAATATTATTCATGATATTATTGTGTGTGTGTTTATGTGGGTGTCTATATTGGACTGTGGTGTCTTGTAATAAACAAATTATTATTATACTAGCTGTGCCTGCGACTTCATCTGGGTGAATTATTTTTCACAGGACCCTAATTTTAAAAGTAGCCTAAGTTAGTTAGTAGCCATAGTCCCGTCAAAATCCAGCCATTTCAAAGATTAGCCGAGATATCTAGAAAAACAGACAAAAATTTTAAAATTGCATTTTCAGAATCCTGTTCTGAATTATCCCCCCTGATTTTCTTCAGATTTTTATTTTGAAATTACAAACAGACACTTCAATTTTATTAATCTGGTATACACCATCACAGTTACCACTGTCATTTACACATAAAAAGATAATACAAAATAGTATAATACAGTATATGACGGCCTCTGTGGTTGAGCCGGCTAAGCCTTTGTCGGCCTACCTCATTGCAACGCAGAGGCTCCGGCTCCGGGTTCGATTCTTAGTATAGTAAATTTCGGAAACATATTTTCTCCATTATTTACTATGGTCTGGGTGTCTGAGATCAGCCCCAGAGTAGTCCGTTGTATATTACCCATAACACAAGTGTAACTTGCTTAATTTGGGGATACACAATATGTGTGTTTGTCTGCCGATTATTATTATTATTATTATAGAGTGTAGTATAGAATATGAAGAGTCTAAAATTGTTTCAGATGAATAATAAAATGAGTGCTAATAAATAAAATCGATAGTTGTATATATATAATACAAAAAGCAATTAGATTCTGTAAATATCAATATCAGTAGAGCAAAAATAAATCATTGTTACAAGATGTCCACCACAGTAGTCATGGGAACCATAGTGTACATTAATAACCCATAGACAATCGTTATAGATAATATTTTTAGTCGATTTATAAGATGATTTGATTTATAATTAAATCACCATTTTCTACTTAATTTTATAAGCCCACTAAATTATCCTCTAAATAATTTAGTTCATCAGTAATTAATTATTATAATTTTTTTTCTGATCCTGGCAACACTATGGTGTTTTAGCAATGATGCAATATTATTGTTTTGTAGGGTAGTATTTTCGTATAAACGGCGTAGCGGCGTGTAGACGGTGTTCATTGCTCACTGTGCTGTGTGAATAGCTACATCAAAGGCTTAACAATAACGGGGGAAACCCTGCCCAAATAGTAAATATTTGGTATATTTGGTACTTTCTTACCCAAATCTCTGCAAGGCAGTTACATCATATATGGGTATAATACAAACAATGCAATTGTGTGGAACTTAATAATGGTTAACTATCATGAGGGACACACCCTGTTGTGTACAATGAAGGTAGTTTGTAATCTAGCAGTCTGGATGAAGTAACCTATAAGATAACAGTGAGTGCTTTAACTCAAGGCTCAGATTTATCAGGTATTAGTGCATTCATGCAGGACAGCTATCACTATTGGTTCATGGTTTACTCCGATTAAGCACAAATTAGTGGTTGAATTTAAAACAAAACCATTTATTATTGTTGTCTCACTCTGTTTATGTAGGATTTGTATGAAAGAAAATATTCTCTTTATTTTGATATATGATAGATAGTGTAGGCCACCTTGAACCGCCGTTCCCGGTCTGCCGCTATAGCTAATATGAAGCCTGCCCTCAGGCTTCATATTAGCTGTCGCCCATTCTCAACAAGTAGTGCATTGTGTCGCCCCCTAGTCGGTGTCGTTAGATTCATCCCCCTCTCATGGTAACAGTCAAGCTGAGGTAAAGCCCCCTAGGGAGTTCTCTCAAGCAAGTTGTCCCCCGGGCTAGTTGCCCCCAAAAACCCCGATAAAGTTGTGAGGACTTCGGACCAACAACATAAAGTCAAGTCGAATAAAAAAAATCATTAACACAATCTTAATACAGGTGGAGCAGGAGCATTACATATATCATTTCTCATTAATATTACACAGTGCAAAGGGCAGCAGAAGGAAAAATGTAACAATGGTCTTCTGAGCATGTCATAAATATTTATCAGTTTAAAGAATAATTGAACAATAAGTGGTGGGTAAAAATAAAATAAATTTTGATAAGATGATAAGCAGATGCGATGTGAGGATAAAAGATTGTAGTTATTAATTACCTACTGTTAGTACCCATTTAGTACTTTACTGTTGAATACCAAACTACCAATCACTATGATTTGATTAAATAATTGACAGCAATATTGTTAATTCCTTGACCTTCTGAGAAGTTTTTTTGAAAGAATATATATTATTTTGTATATGTAGAAATTCATTGAACTTATTTATATATTGAATTGAGATAATTTATAGTTTTGACTGCAAGTCAAAAGTTCTTTTACTAATAAAAATAGAGAATGTTGTTGCCTTCCACTATGCTCCCTTATACCACACTTAAAATTATCCCAATTAACAACTATTAATATTAACAAATAGTAAATGGTATACTTATACGATTAACTAATTTTAATATATTAATTTAATATTCAATATAAAAATATTAAACCATCATGATTTCTGTCAACTCTACTATAATAATAATAACATTATGCTTGCTATGCTTATAACAATATTTTGTAATGGTTTATGAAGGCAGTCTCAGATCAAATGGGTAGTACAATATTTTAGAGAAACATATTTTTTTATCAATTTCCTACCTAAATTATTTCCCTTATATTTATGACAATAATAGTGGCTTAATTTCTTCAAACATGCAAGTGGTATTACTAAGACAATATTGATCCATTTGTACATGAATAATTGGACACAATAACACATATTAGTGATACTACAATTCCATACATACATTCAGTTGCATCATAAACAAATTAATAGCCAAGGCAATAAGCTCTAATGAGTTTATACAGCATATGATATCATTTTCAATTCATGAATCATAAGGATGTTTAAGGGTGGAGTATATAATATATACCTTTATTTTATTAGGTGTGTAGGACGGTGGAGGGGGCAGGTAGGGAGGAATACTTACCCCTTCTGTAACCTCTATGTCAAGAAAATGTATAGTTCTTTTTCCACCCACTCTCCGCCCCTCCCATTACTTAAAATAAAGGTGCCCTATATCTATACCCCACCCACGCTTAAACTTACCTGGAATTCATTATAATGCATTTTTCTTTTTTTCTCGAACTCGAGTCGCCGCTGGCGCACGTCTTCTGGCTCTTGCATATCCTCATCACTGTCACAAGATTCCATACACTTCGGCGGCTTGTTCATACTGGCGGCTAGCTTTGCTGCCAGAATATTGGCGTCTAGTTCGTCCGATGGCTCCAAATCTCCGTCAATAGCTTCCGAAAAAGGTGTTTTTGGTTCATCAACCTTCATGTGCCCATAATCCTTATTTGGCGGGTGAAACGTCTCTATAATGTTCATTTCATCAAAGCGTTGTTCCTTAGCTCGTTTGCTTGTTGACGCACTCCCATCTGCGCCGTCAATGCTCCTAGAAGTCTTCAGTATGCCTTTAGAGGGCTTTTTCTGTAGATTTTGCGCCATTCTTGATTTTAATAAATATTTTTATTGATTTCAAAAAGATTTTAGGTAAAAACCAGTTTTTATTTTATTTTTCAGCTGACGACAAACTTGCGGAAACTTTACATGACAGCTGGTAGTTAGAATGACAGTGACACTAAAACTATCATTATAGGCGCGTTCGTGACATAGCTCACCACGCTCAAAGTGCTCTATCAGCCTTTCCACAAAGCGACCACTATCGTTATGTTCGTGGTGAAAAGTCGTTATTTTCGATCACGCAGCGCTCACAACAACCTATGCCAAGCAGTGGGTCGAAATGAGCACTAAACACAGAGCAATAATTCTCTCTATCGATTGACATTAAAAAAGGCGCGATTTACAAATCAAACATTGACATTTGTGTATTTCGTCGTTAATTACATCAATGCTCCATAATCCATTCCACTAGATTTTATGATTGTAATGCCCGCAAACAAGTAGAATGGAAAAAATCACGGAGATACATAGTATGGTAGTTTGTGGTTGTGAGTCTCTTGTGGAAAGTAGCCGTTGTGTTGTATTTTTTTTTATATTTAAGGCTTGGCAACTAGGCTTTTAAGCCAGGCGCCGTTGTATTGTAGGCTATAATCGACGTCATTCAACGGAGTTCTTGTGAAAACTCGAAAGGCCACATTTGGCTATATAGTTCACATTTCTCGCAAAAACAGATAATTACTAATTCTCTCTATCGATTGACATTAAAAAAGGCGCGATTTACAAATCAAACATTGACATTTGTGTATTTCGTCGTTAATTACATCAATGCTCCATAATCCATTCCACTAGATTTTATGATTGTAATGCCCGCAAACAAGTAGAATGGAAAAAATCACGGAGATACGTAGTATGGTAGTTTGTGGTTGTGAGTCTCTTGTGGAAAGTAGCCGTTGGTTGTATTTTTTTTTTATATTTAAGGCTTGGCAACTAGGCCTTTAAGCCAGGCGCCGTTGTATTGTAGGCTATAATCGACGTCATTCAACGGAGTTCTTGTGAAAACTCGAAAGGCCACATTTGGCTAAATAGTTCACATTTCTCGCAAAAACAGATAATTACTACTCAAAAACTATCAATATCCTACAACTATTGTTCATTTTAGAGTAATTTTACACATTTTTAGAAAATAAAACTGCATAGCACAACGTCTGCTTTCAGTTCGCGCCAAAAACTCCTGTTGTATTTTTATCTCTCTGATCCATAGATCACACCATAGATGCTCTGATCTTTTCACTTTTCATACCAACTTTCAATTCTTTTTATTTGTAATTGTTTACAAATAAACTACTGTTTCCGTATTATACCTATTATTACTAAACGTTTATATTAAATCTTGATAAGAATCGATTTTAAATAAAAGTACAACCCAGAAAATGGTGGAGGAATCCAGCATAAACTCTAACAAACCCAAAGTAAGTACTCGTTTATTATTTATGTTACAGCTAGACCTTGTATGTTAAACTTATCACTATCATCATCCTAGCTTTAAATCCCGATTGTGTAGTAACTTTTCGCAGCTTAGGGTTAGCACTCCAACTTTGTCTTCTCCACTTCACACTGTTTTCGGCATTCGTTAATATAATCTTGGGCTCGTTTATATTCCTCATGTAATTCTTAGATTTACTCCTTTTACCGCGATCTGGAGGCGCCATGGTTAATAGATACGTATTTATACTAATTATATATATTATGTAATTATATACGTATATAATAATGTCAAAGAGGCAAGTGAGGTGTGTAAGAATAAGCCTAAATGGCACTCTGTTGTTCGTGCCTACCCCGCAAGGGAACTGGCGTGAAGTTATGTATGTATGTATGTATAATCACTATGTAAATCCATCGTAACATTTTTTGAATCTTATCTGTAGTATCTTTATTTTGAAATTAAAATAGAATATTTATTGCACATAAATACAAAATATTCTGTAATATCCGGTTATATAATTGTATATTGTTACATCATGTACATGGAATAATTTATGGCTACATAATTAGCAAAGTTAAAACTGAGTAGTCCATCTATGTGCCAAAATCTGTCAAAACAGAAACCTTTGCAGATGCATCTATGAATATATTTCGGTTTATATAGTTTCACATAGCAGTTAAGATTTCTGTATATAAAGTCTTAAGTTTAATATTAAATTGGACCGTGGGGTCCTGAGGCCATGAGCTTCAGGTGATCAGAGGGCTGGTGCTTACCTCGGCCAACAGATCAGTATGGCGATCCAGCGAGGAAACATAGCCAGCCTTCTGGGCACCTTACCCATAGAAAACGGTGATCTAGGCTCAGTATTTTACTTATAGTCTTGAGGGACTATGAGTATATTTCAATACAATTTTTGTATTCGAATTTTTGTATTCGATTATATGTAACTTAATATCGACATATTAAATTAATTAAGCAATAATTACATCTAGAGTGCAACACACATCGTCTTATTTTGTACTCCCCTCTAGCGGTTGAGCCTAGCTCCCGCGGCGATGTAACCATGGACTCTCGCCAGTGTTGCATCACCCTCTTCTAACGGGGTAACTATCATCAACGCACCACTCAACTTATTTAAACCATATAATTATAATGAAGTATATCGCTTGGTATACGGGAGACCGTTGAAATAAAAAGAACATTATATTGGTGGCTAAACAACTAGGATACTCTTCCTATGCACAGGGCTAAAGTCAGCACCAAGTCAAAGCTTCTATTTCTGTCCTTGTGGCTACTCCATATTTGTGTAAGCCTTTACACAGATCTCTTCAGATCTTATCAGACATTAGTATTACTGCACCAATAATTGTTTTGGTAATTCTCTTGTGACCCATGTGCCATGTAGTAAGTTTTGTATCTCTATCATCCGTTGAACATACTCAAGTTTGGCACTAATAGACCAGTGCTAATCCCTTTGAAAATGGTAAAAAAAAGAAAAAAAATATAGTAGGATGAAACCCATTGGAACAGGAAGAGAATATAACAAAAGTGAAAGGAAAAATAATTTATGGGCAATCTGAGGTCCGGAATTGGTAGGGGTGAGTTTTTAAGGATAAAACATGGTTTATCTCGATTTCCGGCAAAACTACAAGTCCTATAGAAAAAAGTTAAATGGCAAAGTTGTAGGTAATAAAAAGATCTACAACTTTTGAATTTACACTTTTTTCACATAACCTCAAAATTTATGTGAAAAATTCAAATAACCAAATTTTAGGTTTTTTAGTTCTTTTATTAAAAAAAAATTCACAAAATTTGGTGAGAACTTATTTTTTATGTTCCAAACACACAATTTTTTTTATTTAAAATATTTATTTTTTCACCTTATTTTGACTTAATATTGAAAAACCACCCCAATTTTCAATCGAAAATTTTTGCGTCAAAATATCAGCTTTTTTAAAAAAGTGAGTGGGCTTTTTGTTTGTTGAAATCTCTACTTTCTGCTGGTATAAAAAAATATATATTACTATGGTAAATGTGCTCAGAAAATGCAAAGAAATAACAGGTAGTAAGGCCTTCCTGTAATGTGTACTGGTTAGTGCACACGTCCCCAACTCAAAAGGGCACGGGTTCGATCCTCGCCGGAACGCATGCACCACTTAGGCAGTTTTCTGACCTAATGTGCATATTGTTATAATTACCACATGCTAACAACGGTGAAGGAAAACATTGTGATGCAACTTGCAAAACGAGATAACCAATGTGTCAAACCTGTCAAGCCGCCTTGGACGAGAGTGGCGGGTATACTATCCAATCCCCTATAGTGGGAGGCCGGAGCCCAGTAGTGGAACATTTATGGGCTGTCATTTATTTATTTATAAAAAACAAATAAAATTAAATACTAGAACTAAATAAAAAAGGGGGTATAATTATAGATAGAATATTGGTCCCAAACCACTGTCACTTATTGGGAACATTCCCAACAGGCTGGCCTCGTTGCCACATTGTATAGCAATGCTTAACCTTTGAGCAAAATAGACGTTAGCCCGTTGGTCACGTAAGAGATATACCAAACATATTTTGTATTTAATTTCAGGCTAAAACCACTAGACCAAAAGCTGTATATCTATGGACAGAGGCTGATGTTCAGAAGTGGTTAAGGAGACACTGTAGTGATTATTATAATCTATATTGGGAAAGATTTCATGAGGTAAATATAATCCACACTTTTCGTAGAGGGCCTAAAGCGGCCCCTTTTTAAGATTTGTATTGTTAATAATTTAGCTTGAGGGAGGCCTTTGTCGAAGGACAAGCTGAGAAGGAGGCAGATCATGATACCAATTAGCGGATTAGGTTTTCTTATTTGTTTTTTTTTCAGCAATAAATGCTATTTTTATTTATTTTATTTATTATTGTTAATATGACAAGTACCAAAATTAAATTAAACTTTATGCTACGTCGCCTATGTTTTACTATTAGCTGTATATCTAGATGTGTTAAATTCACTAAGCAATACTACAAAATGTTGGCAGGGAGTTTGTTGCATCACTTCTCCTTGAATAATAACTTAAATCAGTGTTTTTCAACCTGTGGGGGTCGCAGTCTTACTCGGAGGGTCGCCAGCAAACGGGAAAAGGCAATTTAACTTTCTACTTCATATTTATGTACTTTCTAAGCTCAGCAGCTTTTTGCAGAGTATAAGGCCCTAATGATGAATATGAGTAACAAAATAGAGAAGAAACAAATGTAGTCTTTTAAATTACTGACTTGTTGGCTCTCTATAACACAAGGGAGTTGCCAAAGTTTTTCAACCTGTAAAGGGGTCACATGTTCAAAAAGATTGAAAAGCACTGACATAAATTGTTTATAAAATGATGGTATAATCACGATTCATTATGTAAGAGGTAAAACTCAATTATTAAATAAAAACCTAAACCATAGAGGTTCCATGTTAAATTGTGTTAAATATATAGAAAAACTCTTTTAGATATATTAGGTATTTTTTTATATATCAATTAGTATTGACATCAACCACAGTAATTGATCGTGTACTAGCAGAATGTCAGGAGCCTTAAGAACAGACAAGCGTGCATGACAAGAGTTATGAATATCAAAGAAGCAAGTGAGGTGTGTAAGAATAAGCCTGAATGGCGCTCTGTTGTTTGTGCCTACCCCGCAAGGTAACTGGCGTGAAGTTATGTGTGTATATATGTGTATGTATCAACCACAGTATTAATGTATTATCAGTTTTTTTTTGTTTGAGAGGGTCTAATTTAACTAAAAGTTAAAATCTTAAAACAAAATAATAGTTTAAAATACCTTTTGCAAGATAAAGTTTATTGCTGAAATAGTCATTACAATTTAGTTAATTAATTTAATTCACTAATTGGTATCCAATTCCCAGCTTGTCCTTCGACAAAGTCCTCCTTCAAGCGATTTGATGCCCATGTCTCTCTGTCTCTACAGGTTCAAAGTCAAAGTAATTTATTTGTTTGAAACATGGGTATTTGCAGATGTTATGCTAAGTCCCGAGTTACATGTTTCGCCCTGACAGGGATACAAACTTTTTGTAGTTTCGGTTACAAGCCGTATATTGTCCTTATGACTACATAGATTTTATGATTATATTATTGATTATATAACTGATTATGATGATCTTAGTTAACATTACAACAAATATTTAATATACAATTTATTAGTTCTTAACCACAATGTCCCTACTGTGTTTCAAATTGTTCTCCCATCTCTTGTATTGTAGTCCTCTATGCCATCCATCTTTTGGGTACCACTCCATTATTTTTCGTGTCCATTTGTTTTTATCATCTCAATGCATTTTTGAACTTAGTAAATTGATTAATTGTCAATAACTTTGTGTTTCAACTTCACTCCTATTACACTTCTTTTGATGCTGTTCTGATAAACTTTAATTTTACTAAGTTTGTAAGGGCTAGCAACAGCCGTACGTTGCCGTGTCAGCGATTTACGCCGACACGTGCATTTTAACATACATACATACATTCACACTTCACAGTAGTACTCATTTAGCACCGTACTCGGTCAATCGGCAAAACAGCCGCTGATCTTAGCATAATCATGAACACCATCATTTTCATTACCATAATTCAGCAATGAACAATTAACATTCTAAAACATCTATCATTAACAATCATATGTAGGAGAACACCCTACAAAGTTCTTTTTCCGTGAGCGACCAAGTCTGACATCCATATGTTAAAATTGGAAATAGACAGACTTTAAAAACTTTGTATTTAGGGGTCCGTATTTCATGACTTCATGAAGAAAAAAATTTCGTAGCTCCAAATGTCGCTTACGATAAAATAGTGGTACAGGCTCGACATTATTGAATCAAATAGGCAATATATTCTAGTTTAATTCTCCTTTAAAGTTACCATAAACAGTTGTTTTTATCTTTTCTGTCATCTGTAGAGGCTTATCAATAGCTCAACCTTTGCCTGTCTATGTTTCTTAGTTGTTAAGATTACAGCTGGAGTTTTTGGCGGGAACTGAAAGGAGACGTTGTGCTGTGCAGTTTTCTAAAAATGTGTAAAATTACTCTAAAATGAACAATAGTTGTAGGATATTGATAGTTTTTGAGTAGTAATTATTTGTTTTTGCGAGAAATGTGAACTATATAGCCAAATGTGGCCTTTCGAGTTTTCACAACAACTCCGTTGAATGGCACTAGCTGATTACCTACAGTTCAGCTGTGCTACACATAGGTTTAGTAAAATGAAGAAACTATATTGTAAACTAAGATCTGGCTTAAAGGCCTAGCTGCCAAGCCATAAACTTAAATAAAATAAAATAAGATTACAGCTGTTAGCTCTCAGAATACTAATATTATAAAGAGGTAAAGTTTGTTAGATTGTGACGTTGTAGGGGGTAATCTCTGGATTCTACTAAACCAATTTTAAAAATTCTTTTACTGTTGGAAAGCTACGTTAACAGGGAGTATCATAGGCTATATAACATGACGCTATATACATCAGGAGAGGGACAGAGCGCGGGTGAAACCGCGCCGGGCCGCTAGTAATCCCTATTAATATGATAAATGCGAAAGTAACTCTGTCTGTCTGTCTGTCTGTCTGTCTGTCCGTCCGTCCGTCCGTCCGTCCGTCCGTCCGTCCGTCCGTCCGTCCGTCTGTCTGTCTGTCTGTTCCGTTTTCACAGAAAAACTACTGGACCGATTTGGCTGAAACTCAGTATATATATATTTTCGATGCCGAGAATGAACATAGGATATTTTTTATCCCGAAAAATGGGATAGTTTCCGGGATAAAAATATATTTGTCTTTTTGTTTGTTATCCTTTTATGGAAAGACTATTGGACCGATTTGGCTGAAACTCGGTACATATATAATTTGAATACCGAGAGTGCCCAAGGGATACTTTTTATCCCGCATAATGGGATACATTTTGGGATAGATTTATGTAAAGTTTATCCCGGAAACTAGAACAGGTTTTGTGATTTTGTCCATTTCGTCTACTGGGTCCACTGGGTCCACTGGGTCCAGTTGGTCCACTGGCTCCACTGAGTCCACTTGGTCCACTTGGACCATGTTATCTATTTTGTCATTTATGTAGTTTACATATAGACGGGGGTGGTATAGTTTGCGTTATAAAATAAAGTGAATCTTTCGGGGGCAAATGCATACAAATTTAATACAATGTAACCTGTACCACTTGCTTTTTAAACAAGAGATACGCACTAGAGGTTGACCCGCGGCACAGCCGCGGGGTAAACTCTAGTGATAATATAAAATTAATTTCTTTCAGCATGACATAACGGGGAGAGCATTAGTGCGTATAAATGACAACACACTTCTGCGCATGGGCATCACCAACAAGGAGCACAGGGAAGCCATCTGGAGAGAGATTCTAAAATTAAGACTGAAAACTGACATAGTGGAAATAAGAGATTTGGAACGGAGGCACAACTATTTTAACTATGATTTGTGACAAACACAAGATGTCGAGACAATATCGAGTTCATTTTTATTATACATTTTTTATGCTTGTTGTTGTATAAAGAGGATAGTTTGAATAAATTAATTGTTATTGTAGAAATTGTTGTACCAAGGCTTTGGTCATATGAAATTTTAGCAGATTTTGTGGAAAAATAATTTTCTCCATACCTTTCATTGAGTGTCTCAATGAAATTTGGCAAGGAGACATTAACATTAGGGGTGTGCGAATAATTCGAACTTACGAATTATTCGAAACTCGAATCGAATAAATCGAAAAATCGAATGATTCGAAAAAAAATTGGGATTGATTCGAAAAATTTCGAATATTTTTTTTTTTTTTTTTAATATCCACAATCAGTCGCAACCCGACTTTAAATGAATGGCTTGTGCTAATTTTTTATTAATGAGTGTGTTCTCCATTGAGAACACTACTCTTTGTTTTATGGAGAAGTCCTCTCCTGTAACTTTTGGATATCATGCCTTTTCAGCCGAGATGGGTACGTACGCTGCATTAACTTGACTGCCAATTTATTTACATAGTTACCATCTGCTCATGCATTCATATCTATCGGATAGACTATTCCAAGTTCAAGAATCAGAAGAAAGCTCAGAACTACATTTCGAATAATTGGGAAAATTTCGAATAATTCGATTTTTCCCTAATTATTATACTATTCGCAAATTTTCGAGTATTTTAAAACATTGCATGTGTAACCTTTTTCTTATAGATTTTTTTCCAACGGAAATTAATAATTATAAAAACCAATATGAATTGAAAAGATCTCTTGCCAATATAGCATCTAGATTTTTATGTTACTGACAGAAATGAACATATATTGAAATTGAGCAATTGTTTTCTCCGGGTAATTGATTTTTAATCAAAAATTATATTATTCGTAAGTAGAATGATGAACGATGTAATGGAATTCAAATTGGAAACAATAGAAAATCCAGTGATATTTCGATAATTCGCGAATTGTTCGAATTATTCGATTCGAATCGGATATTAATATTCGATTCGATTCGAACGATATTCGCACACCCCTAATTAAAATCTGCATAACGACATAAGCTCTTGAAGTATGCGAAATAGGGGATGATACCTTGTATGGTGAACTCATGATTTGGGTTGCAGATATGAAAAATCATATCCGCATTTTGGTAAGAAACAAAGAAATACAAATTTCAGTATTTTTTCAAAATTGTCTCTCAAGGGGGTTGTCAAGTAGTACTTACATAATTTATAATCCACTTGTATGAAGGCGCGGGCACAGGTAGTATATTAAAAATATTTTATTATAAGTGTCATGTATTTGATAAGTGTCATCATCATCCAAGCATTAAGTCTTAAGTATGTTATAGATAATATATGAAAGTTTTACTTAGTATGTAATATGTATCATAATAATATAGACTTTCGCTAGGTCTTGTTTATGTTCATGCAAAGCTCAAAACAATGTCACAGTAAGGACTAATCATTTAGATATTATATTAATACTGGTAGAATTTCTTCAACTTCAGCAGTTTACATGACATATTATGTATATACATTCCATTTCTTCCATGTTATAACAGTGACGGCAACCATTTTTAATAAACCTACAGCTACCTAGGCTGCAAATACCTACAATCTGGTTAAGATATACTGAAGACTTAATATGTCAGACAAGGATGTACGAACTAAGTTCATTTGCCTGTCTTTATGGTAAATACTACTACTACCAATCAGTCTCCAGAATGTGTTTTGGAAATGTCCCGAATTTGATGAATTTATTATGCCAGAAGTAACATGAGTACAGACCGTCGTCATTATTAGATATATTTGAGTACTTGGCTCGAATTTTTACATTTCAGAGAGATTTTTTTTTGACCCCAAACAATGGGATTCCACAAATCTAAATTGGGGAAAAATCACTCAATCTGAAGACGCTGCTACCAATATACATTGGAAAAGTGCGGCCAGAGTCTATTCCCGAATATAAGGAGTCACAAGCCTTCATGCGCGACATATTACCACACCTAAAATATTAATACCTCGCGTTACCCTAACTTATAGTACTTGCAATTCACGAAGGCAAGTGATTTTTAATTGTGGTAAACACTTTTTGTGTGTGCGTGAGACCAAAAGCGCGTAAGATTGGAGGATACACTCGCTACTGTTTGACCACAAGTAAAACCCTCTCGCCTTCATGAATTGCTAGAAATTTGAACCATGTTTGAAACGAATATAAAAAACTACTTGCCTTTCGCATAAACATGAACAGCGCCTTATTATAGGAAGTTATCTAAAAGATAATTTATATTTATTGTACAATATAGTACGCGTAAAACTTAAATGCGTCTCGAGGAAGTTAGCTCCGTAACTATACGCAGGTCCTGTCAACTTTCAACGTTTATTACAACTGACAGTGAGAAGTGTGAAAGAGATGCTATGAGAGCCCGGGTAACGGACGAGCGAGACCGGAACACTCCCTCTACATATCACCGCGTGAATTTTATTTTTGTGTTCTGTGTACGACTTGTACAAACTTCAAGAACGCATTAAATTTTTGCACGTACTATACTTACTCACGTACTTCAAATGGACAAATTCAGGGCCAGTTCTTCGTTTTAGGGATTGGCAGTGATTATAGTGTACGTAAATACAAAATCCATCCATATATAGAAATATTAAGATGTAGAAATTTTAATATATCTACTAGTAGGCTGACCCTGCTTTGCTTGGATAGTAAATATTACGTCGTCCTACATTTGTTACTTGATTATCATGTCATTATCTGTTCTTAAAAAAAAATATCAAATGTTAGAATATAGTATTTTATTTATATGAAATAATACATCTGAGTGAGATAAAAGAAAAATCGATATTATGAGAAATCTGTAAATGGTTCGAGTTTGTACAATGGGTTTAAAAATGTGAAAAAAATTACCAGCGTATTCCGAAAATACAATTTATAGTATTTCTGTCTGTCTGTCTGTTAAAGCATCACGTGACAACTACCGAACGGATTTAAATGAAACTCGACATAGAGCTATCTTATATCCCGGGTCGTAACTTGGGATAGTTTTTATCCCGATAAATGGCGTCGTTTCCGTAGGATAGACAAAAATAGCAAAAAAGATGGCGCTGCGATCGCATCCTTTTTGGAAACTACTAAACTTATATGATTGAAACTCGACATAGTGCTAGATTATAACCATAATTAACACTTAGGATATATTTTACCTCGACAAATGACGTCGTTTCTTTAAAATAGACGGATTAGCAAACTAGATGGCGCTGCAATTGCGATGTAGACAACCATCGCTATACGTTGTCAGGTTGCCCACATGTCATTCATGACGTATTAGGTGCTTCAAATCAGGTTGGCTGCTACTTTTCTTTTTGTTTTGCTCTGCAGTTGCCTAAACTATAGTGACTTAGTTTCTTTAAGGGCTGGTCATATATTTTTAATTTAATATAAACTAAACAAGTATATAGAGATATTAATATATCCCCGTCACGGATATCATCATATGCCTTTGCTTAATTTCCGAGCTTGACAGTAACTAAAACTGCCGCATGTATTACATATATTAGTAACATAATTACTCAGCAGAATCGATTAGTTTTAAGTATGTGCGGTATACTGAAACAGTGTTGGTAGTTAATTTATAATAGATTGAGATCCCAGTCACCCCAGACTTACGTGATTTTAGGAAAGATGAAACTTTCAGTATCGGTAGTTTAACATAAACTTAGAAAGGAATGGATACTCGCTAAGCTGAAAGCGGGGCCGTTTTTCAGGTAGCAGGTATCAAAGTTGGAAAATAACCATGCTAACTTACGTCAAAGTAGCAAGGCTAGTTTTTACATAGTTATATATGATATTGTTATAAACGAAGATATACGGTTGCCAGACACTTCCTGTGGGCCATAACTTTTGACAGACACTTTAAAAAAAAAGGCAACCTACGTCATTTTAGGAAGGCTGAATTTTATATATATTATCAAGTATAATATTTTCCAATGAGCCAGACACATCTGACGGGCCAAACATCTTCCCGTGGTTATTTTCCACCTTTGATAGCTGCTACCTGAAAAACGGCCCCGCTTTCAGCTTTTTTTTTTTTTTTTTTATTGCAGGAGTTCAGCAGACAGGCAGACGGCCCACTAGATGGAAAGCGGTTACCATCGCCTATGGACATTTGCAACAACAAAGGTGCTACAAATGCGCTGCTGCTCTCTTAAAGGAGACTGGAACCTGGTCACTAATGCCGGAACACAACACAAGGTTGTTATGGCGGCATACTCTAGACCAGGGGTGGTCGCCATCCAGTCGAGCAAATACTCTACCACCTGGAGCTTAGCGAGTATCCATTCCTTTTTAAGTTTATATTAAACTACCGATCCTAAAAATTTCATCTTTCCTAAAATTACGTAAGTCTGGGGTGACTGGGATCTGTATCTATAATATAGCATGGTTTCTAATATCTACTTATAATCCAAAAGTTATGGTAAATCAAAACATTTTAAATAGATTATTATTTCTCGTATTAACACAATTCCGTTTCGACACGCATTCAGTAGCAGTGCATCAAATAATTCGTGTTTCGGGAGAAGTGTTATTAATAACCCTGTTGATCCATTTGGGGTAAATGTCATAGTTATTGACCGTTTCACGCAGATGTGTCGATGGGTTTAATGCGTATTTTTGGGATGTCATATAGTTATTAATTGTTAATGACGTTAAAGATTTACAGATAACGCATGTATATACATTAATGTAGCTACTCGTTAAGCATTATATACGTACATATATCCAACGAATGTAATACTATACGAGATATAGGTAGGTACATTACGCACAAAAGTTAGTTTCGCGATATTGCGCCGATCCATTTTATTACACCTTACGCTGTGTTGTGCGAAAGAGATAGCATGCGAGTTCGGATAGCGGACGAGCGGGAGCGCAATACTCTCTCAGCTCTGTCTGTGAACCATATGATTGTGTTCTGCGCAAGACGTGTACGAACTTCATGGACGCAACTAAGTTTTGCGCACACTACGTAAAGACGTTGTAATATAACTTTAGTTATGTATATAAAGAAAAATTAGGTAAGTATAGTATTTGCAACTCACGAAAGTGAGCGAGCTTTACACGTGGTAAACACGTATCTGTGTGGGTGAGACCAAAAGTAGGTATGATTGGACGGCACTCTCTCAAATGATCGCTCAGTCAGACACGCACACTATCGTAATGTACATGTACACGTTCAACCCGCTCGTCTTAATGCATTGCGGGAACTATAAAACTGACGGCCTCTGTGGTTGAGCGGGCTAAGCTTTTGCCGGCCTACCTCACTGCAACGCAGAGGCTCCGGGTTCGATTCCTGGTATAGTAAATTTCGGAAACGTATTTTCTCCGTTATTTACTATGGTCTGGGTGTCTGGGATCGGCCCCAGAGTATTCCGTTGTGTATTACTCATAACACAAGCGTAACTTGCTTAATTTGGAGATATACAATATGTGTGTTTGTCTGCCGAAAGACCACGGACCATAAAAATGTCCCGGACATTTGGAGGGCTTGCGTGGGGCCATGGGAAGGCCAACACGTAGAGGCCCCTTGACAAATTTAATGTAAATGTGGCGTGACACTGACCGGCGATTATCCCTGTCTACACCATATAATAATGCACCCAAGGACAAGCCCAGTCAGTCAGTGTAGGACTACTGTGGGAAATGAGGACAAAAAGTACCGTGCTATTGAGGTGAACTGCTAGTGGTACTAGGGATCTGAGAATATGGGGACTATATTATTATTATAAAAAGCACATAATAAACGATGATTTTAACGACCTTAGTAGTTGAGTCAGATAAGCCTTTGCCGACCGATATCCTTACAATGCAGAGGGTCCGGATTCGATTCTTGCAATGATAAATTTCGTAAAGAAACTTTCCGTTATTCACTATGGTCTGGGTGTCTGAGATCGACCCCAGAGTGGTCCGTTGTATATTACCCAAAACACAAGCGTAACTTGGGAGGGTACAATGTGTGTGGTTGTGTGCCGATTATTATAATAAAAATTAAATAAAAAATTAATGTGCGTGTATGAAGAGATAAATTAAACAAAATACGTTTTCAGCACACAAGATCGCAATCGTATGGAAGCGAGAGTTGGGTATGGAAGAGAGAGCATGAAAGTAGAGTAAACGCGGTCGAGATGCGAGCACTGCGCAAAATCTGCGGAGTGACGCTCGCGGACCGCGTTCGTAATACCGAAGTAAGAAAGAGAGTTGGTCTGAAAGAGAGTGTCGGGGTGAAGGTAAGGAAAGGAATGCTCCGGTGGTTCGGGCATGAGGAAAGAATGACTAAACAGATATACAATGCAAAAGTGGATGGATGCAGAAGTCGTGGAAGGCCACGACACACCTTCCATGATCAAATTGATCGTGTACTAGCAGAAGGTGATGTCAGAAGCCTTAAGAACAGACGAGCTTGCATGACAAGAGTTATGAATATCAAAGAGGCAAGTGAGGTGTGTAAGAATAAGCCTAAATGGCACTCTGTTGTTCGTGCCTACCCCGCAAGGGAACGGGCGTGAAGTTATGTATGTATGTATGTAAGATCGCAATCAGTGGAGATTCATCGTCTCTGCCTACCCCTATGGGAAACAGGCGTGATAATATGTATTTAAAAGAAATAGCTGCATAAATAAAATGTATATTTGCATATTTAGTGCCTTACAAAAAGTTTTAGATTCTTAATATTAAGTATATAGAAATATGATTATGTAGTGTAATGTGCAGGATGTTCCTAAATTATATGTTTATATACATTAATTATATTTAATTGTATTAATATAATATATTGTTTATATTAAACTTGAGTTTTTTTATTCACAACACTATTATTCTAATTTGAAAGCGGCGTACTCAAATCGTAATATGAAAGAGAAATCCCCTGTCTGTCTGTCTGTTCCGTTTTCACGGAAAAACTACTGGACCGATTTGGCTGAAACTCAGTATATATATATTTTAGATGCCGAGGATGAACATAGGATACTTTTTATCCCGAAAAATGGTTTCCGGGATAAAAATATATTTGTCTGTTTGTTTGTTATGCTTTTACGAAAAAACTACTGGACCGATTTGGCTGAAAATCGGTATATATGTAATTTTTATAACGAGGGTGGACAAGGGATATTTTTTATCCCGGATAATGGGATAGATTTATGTAAAGGTTATCCCAAAAGTGGGACAGGTTTTGGTTGGTTTTGTGATTTGCCATTTTCTTCATTTTGGTTTAATTTATCCTTTTTGTCCGTTTTGCTCTTTCGGTCCTTTTTTCTCTTTTTGAACTTTTTGTCCTTTTTTGTTGTTTTGCTCTTTTGCCCTTTTGCCATTTTGCCCTTTTGCCCTTTTGCCCTTTTGCCCTTATGCACTTTTGCCCTTTTACCCTTTTGCCCTTTTGCTCTTTTGCGCTTTTTTTGTCCATTTTGCTTATTTATTATTATTATTTCTCAAGTTCATAGATACAAAAATTCATCGTCTATAAAAATGCGATAGTAATTCGATGTGTTTTCCTGTTAAGTTTTCGGAAAACACTGGGAATACAGGATCGTAATTATTGTAATTTTGTTTAAATGTAGTTTTAATGCCGAAAATGGACATATATACTCATGTCAGGAGATCGGATAGTTTGCGATACAAAATTAAATGAATTTTTCGGGTGCAAATGGCACTAACATAAAAATGTTGTACAATGTAACCTGTATTAACGCCTGCTCTTTAAACAAGAAGCAGAAACTAGATGTTAACTCTAGTAATAATATATTCTACAATAGTCGTGACGACTGCACATAATAAAATAAGACATAGGGATGGTTGCGCAAGTCGTACCACCGCCAAAGTCGTACTCCTTCAATATCTTGTATCATACCTACAAAGTGTCCTCTAGTGCTGTAAATCTGAAGTATTTAGTCGTGTGGAGTAAACAGAAATAAGTGGACTACAAGCCGGTTTCCGTGATCGATATTTTTTTTATTTTTTTATTGCAGGAGTTTAGCAGACAGGCAGACGGTCCACTTGATGGAAAGCGGTTAACATCGCCTATGGACATTGCAACACCAAAGGTGCTACAAATGCGCTGCTGCTCTCTTAAGCGAGACTGGAACCTGGTCGCTAACGCCGGAACACAACTCAAGGTCGTTATGGCGGCATACTCTAGACCAGGGGTGGGCTGACCTGGCTGTGGGTTGTTTTGTCGCCTCTTACGACAGGCCGCCCGACCGCAGGAAATTGTATTCTTTTTCCGTTCCTGCACGGATACAAATATTTTAAAATGTAAGTTATGGTTTTACATATGAGTCTAGTCTAGGAAATATGACAGTTAATATTTTTTTTTTTGCAGGAGATCAGCAGACAGGCAGACGGTCCACTTGATGGAAAGCGGTTACCATCGCCTATGGACATTGCAACACCAAAGGTGCTACAAATGCGCTGCTGCTCTCTTAAGGGACACTGGAACTTGGTCGCTAACGCCGGAACACAACTCAAGGTCGTTATGGCGGCATACTCTAGACCAGGGGTGGCCTGACCTGGCTGTGGGTTGTTTTGTCGCCTCTTACGACAGGTTGCCCGGCCGCAGGAAATTGTATTCTTTCTCCGTTTCTGCACGGATAAAAGTACTTACCTTTATTCTCCTTAAAAGGTTGAACGTGTCTGATATATGAATAGACATGTTATGTGAGGAGTAAACCCCTAGTTACGCCGCTCCCAACTCGTCGAAGTGAAAAGGGAAGGACCAAGAAATGCTGCAAAAGAAACCTCCCATCAACACCCTTAGTCTATCCTATGGGGGAGGGCTATGTCTCCTGGCGTGGAGAGATCGTCATTGGCGGCGTCTGAGATGCCGCCGTCTGCGTCTGTCTGTCGGTGCCTGCCAGCCTGCCGTCCACCCTGTCCGAGAGTGTGGAACCGAATGTTATGTGGTCGTCGCACAAAACCTTTCGCCGAGGTTTATATTTGGACGCGGAAGCCCTAGCGTAACGCGGGAGCGCGCATATTAATAGTCGTTCTACCTCGCTCGCACATCATCCGTCCCGCTCACACATTATGCTATATATTGTACTAGCTGTACGACTTGTTAATATTTGTACTTAAGGTTACCGTTTCCAAAATAAATGAGTTCACTTCAATGCACATCAGCACTCGACAGTGAATAATACTCTCTGCCATCTGAAGTATCATTTAACCTCTATAGTCTTGAGGGACTATGGATAGAATATAGTATAAATAAATCAAGTTTTCTATTATTGTATTAATAATACTATTGAGGTGATATGTGATGATGATGGATGATGGTTAGTTGCGGCTGTTGAGCGGTGTAGGAGTCAATGAAAGATAACTTGCGTCGTACATGTTTAATCACACACACTCATGTTTTATAATATAGTTCAGAAGGATTTTTGGTGAAGGCAAGCGGCGAGCGCGAGAACTGAATCCTGTACGCGAGCACGAATGTCGTGCGCCCGCGGTGAAGGCGTGAATAGGACTGTGTGTCGAAATAAACCGAACTGAACTTCGGTTCCCGTTGAAATGTCGTTTACGCGCCAAGGGGATTGGCGCGAACGTTGTAATATTGGTTTCGCGCTTACGTACTTTTTTCTATGTTGGCACTAATGTCGCCACACTATATTTAAACAAGAACTTTAATATTCCTGCGAAGTCTATACGATTTAATCAACCCATAAGTGTACCTTTAAGTTTTACTAATTACAGACAAAACTCATTTCTAGTGCGAGCAAGTAATTATTTAAATAATGTAAGTAAATACGATGACATCGACCCATTTGCAATCAGTATTTCAGGAGCCATCCGTGCAGGAACGGAGAAAGAATACAATTTCCTGCGGCCGGGCGGCCTGTCGTAAGAGGCGACTTAACAACCCACAGCCAGGTGGTAGGGCATTTGCCCGACTGGATGGCTACCACCCCTGGTCTAAAGTATGTCGCCATAACAACCTTGAGTTGTGTTCCGGCATTAGTGACCAGGTTCCAGTTTCCCTTAAGAGAGCAGCAGCGCATTTGTAGCAATTTTGGTGTTGCAAATGTCCATAGGCGATGGTAACCGCTTTCCATGAATTGGTCCGTCTGCCTGTCTGCTATAATAGGGACGCGACATATTGTTCTATACGTACAATTGCTTATACAAATAGCATCCATTTTGAAGGCACACACATAAACATATATCTATCTCGTTCTTACTCAGCACTGTAACTCGCAGGAAAACAATATAACAGTATTTCAGTGCGTACATAAAGTGGAACATGAATATACGTAAATACCTAATGAGGCCGAAAATCCGCCATGTTTAGTGCACCAAATGTCATTATCAGTCAGTGCACCCGGTACTTGTCTTGTCAAAAAGTCGTGGTATAAATCAAAATAACTAATTATCTTTCAATATTTTGCTTGTGATTTAAAATAATTGAAGCCAAATATAAATAATTACGTCGCAGATATGTCCGTGTGCAGTGTAATAGGGTGCGGCATAAGAAAAACACCAAATCAGTCATCTTTAACCATACACAGGTACGCTGTAAATAACATTAAAAATATTGCTTATTGTTAATGTTTCCGGGAAAATAAAGGAAGATTTTCATTATAATTAGCAAGGTTCTTATGTGCAGTTATAGGTCATGAATGGATTTAACTTATTTAACTATATTTTTACGCTTAAATAATGTTAATTTATTAGCTGGGGTTGTACATTATTTATCGACTTTGATATCGATATAATATGATTGCTTATATAAAATTTCTTATTTTATCATGCTACCCCGCTTAAAACATACAAAAATAATAATTAAAACATATTTTATAGGATCCCAAGAAATGAGCGTATAAAGAAAAAGTGGCTGGAAGCCATTGGAATGGAAAATATAAAGCCAAATGCAAAATATATTTATATTTGCTCGCTACATTTTGATGATAAATGTTTCAACAAAACTCTGGATGTGACTCGACTACGAGATGATGCCGTGCCCTTCAAATTTGTAAGAGTAAGTTAATACTGTATATACTTTTATAGTTAGTATTGATATACTTTTTTTTAATTATATACATATTTTAATACATACATATTATTTTATAACAAAACGTGCTATAAAAGGATCAAAATTAATATACAAGTTTTGTATGGTGGGACGATGATCAGCAGGATAGTCGTTGGACTGTCGGCTTATTATATAATTCCTGCTCCGTCTTCGCAGTCGAAGGCCTTAATATGTCTTCTCGTGCCTCTCACCCTCATGGAGACTGCTCGTATAATTGAAATTTGTACTTTCACTTTTAGCCTTTGATATACTTGTTGCTGCTACCTTATTACTGATATGCTAGTTACTAGTTGTAGTCTATGTCATTCTCATTCTATATAACTATTTTAGAAAAACTTATGGGTTTTGTGGCTGTGATTCCATCCAAGAAATGTATTTGCCCAATTTGAATGATAATGTCATAATTTAAGCAAATTTTATGAAAAAAATACTGTGGACACAATTATTCTAAACTAATATTTCAATATTTTGCAGCGACATGCCAGCCAACATAAAACTGGCATATTAAAAGAAAACCAGTTGGAAACAATTCCTGTTTTGGCCGGTCCTGACACCTCTACCTTGGTAAATGCTGCACATTTAAGGATTCTGCTGTTCTTTAGCTTCAAGAGAAGATGTTAGATTTTGTATATACAGACTCTTTATAGTGAAGCTATTGAACCTACTTAGATAAAAGTAATATGCTTTGACATCTTTAGAGGAATAAACCAAAACTGATGGTGTCACTTCTTTGAATTTTGTATTCCATGTAAAACATCTAAGGTACAAATAAAACTCATATTATAAACTTATGCCTTTATTAGTTTTACTTTAATAAAAACTATTGTAAATTCGTTAAATTTTTAATAATTAAGTGATTTTAGAGCGTAAGTCATAAGGAATGACGTTTTTTATTAAATAAATGTTCTGAAGGTGTTTTGTTTTTTTTTATCACGCGGCCCTTAATAAGTTTAAAATTTGAATCACTCTCACTTATGGTGCAGCGCACCTATCTTGAGGTGCGTTGCGGTAATGTGTTACGGACTTTAGAGTCAGCAACACAATTAAAATAGATTGTAATAGAGAGGTAAGTAGTTTAGACTACTTACCTCTCTATTACAATCTAATTAATCTGTTTTGGATATCAAAATAAGAGTACGTGTTTTTCATAGGAAAAACACGTACTCTTATTTTGATATCCAAAACAGCATAGCTAGCTAGCATGCTAACGTTTTATCGCCGACATAAAGCTTCCATCCCTTTCCGGCATATACGCAAGTGCGAGCGAGACGGCAACATATGAAACGACGATAAAATTTAGCATGCTAGAGATGGGCAGATGGCACTGTACTACGCCATATGTTTATGTTTTGTGGTCACTGTGTTGTCAAACGACAACTTTATCAAATCAGTGTAGCAACTTTTAAAAATCGTCATATCGTTTACTTGATAAATTTGAAACACGAACTTGTCTTAGATTTCACACATCTAAATCAAAGTATCTTTGCACATAACAATATACTTACTTCCTATTAAAGTATAAATTCTACAAATAATTAATACTCAATAATATTGAAAATAAAATGAGCCAAGGACGTTTATCGATAAAACCTAATAACATTAAAATCTTCTGGACAGCACTAAAACCGCCATGTTTAGTGGCCAGATGACGTCACAGTGGCACGCATTTTTTATTGACGTTTCATTTCCATAGGTTTCCTACTTCATTTTGTTTATTATTCTCGTGTACTAGGCTAGAGACAAGTCTATTATGGGAACAACTATAAACTATACAGTTTTAATAGTTGCGAGGGAGTGACATCCATTAAACATATTAATCTCTAGCTCAGTGTATGATGTTGCGCATTAGATAAATGTGATTTGTTATGATAGTTGTTTATTCTTCTTCAGCTTTAGTGATTAGAGATAGAATTTATTTTAAAACTTATATTATTCAAATGAGTTCGGTATATCGTGTAATACTTGCAAAAACTCCGAAGGGTTTATGGAAGTAAAAGAACAGCAACTGGTCACAATACTTTACAAGCATTTTTAGAACACCTCGCCATCCCTCCAACAATTTGACAGTACATGAAACTTATCGAATGGCACAACCGATAGCGGATTGAAGTCATTGATAAACTATTTTAATTAAAGTGTTATGAATGAAAAGAATTTAACACATTACTGTTTGGAAATTCCAGATAATATTTTATACAAGATATCGTATAAAACATTATACTTAAAGTTTTACATGTAATTAAATAAACTGAACATAATACAAATCGATCGCGTCTGCCAACATGGAAACAAAATGTAGTGAATACCGTCTATATACAATTGAGAGATTTTGAATTGTAATCTGTACACAATTACTACATATTATTGTTATATAAAATGGAGCTATATTATGGAGAACTACTCTATAAAAAGCAGGCGCTAATCACAGAATAAATATAACATTATTATTCAATTAAGGAATGGCCGATTATATCGTTTAGAAATAAGAGCGTACATAACAAAATTAACTATAAACTTTAAAAAGAAACATGACAAGAAAAACTATGCAACTAAATAAATGTAACAATCGTTTAATTTTAAATGTCCATTCGCTGTTTATTTTCTATGAGAGATCAACAATATGTTACGAAAAGCTTGTTTAATGACCGGTTCCTATATCTCACCGATCATTCATTTTCCTTGCTAATGGTTAAAATTTCATATAAGCTCCATACAACTAATGTCAAAATTCAACCGATGGTAAGGTAAGTTAAATGAATAGTTTGAATAGTAAGATCATGGAAAAAAGTCTTCCATGGTAAGATGTAGGTATTTTATTTATTTAGGTTTATGGCTTGGCAGCTAGGCCTTTGAGCCAGATCTTAGTTTACAATATAGTTTCTTCATTTTCTTAAGCCTATGTGTAGCACAGCTGAACTGTAGGTAATCAGCTAGTGCCGTTCACCGGAGTTCTTGTGACAACGCAAAAGGCCACATTTGACTATACAGTTCACATCTCACAAAACACATAATTACTACTCAAAAACTATCAATATCCTACAACTTTTGTTCATTTTAGAGTAATTTTACACATTTTTCGAAAATAAAACTGCACAGCACAACATCTCCTTTCAGTTCCCGCCAAAAACTCCAAGATGTAGGTATATAGGTACCAATCATAAGACACATTCAAATATTTTATAGTTTTGTTACCGATGTATTGGAACTTGTGTCGGTTTTATGTTTAGACTAGAATGACCACAATGTTTGGCGAAATAATTAATAATGCAATCCCATTGTAGAAATTACATCTATACTAAAATACCCGCTTTGTCATATGTCCTGTCATGTATGTAGGGTGTGCAGCCTGGCACTTGGCAACTCCTGGCGGCGCCGGAGCTCTCAAAGACCCTTCGCCTGTGTTATCGTCGACGCCGGGCGCTTATCAATCTTACCGATAATATAATATGATTGTCCTATCACTGGTAATTTTAGATATACGGCCATTTAACAGATGACCATCGTATTTTCGAAACCTCAACAGTATTTTCATCCGTGCAGGAACGGAGAAATAATACGGCGGCCTGTCGTAAGAGGCGACAAAACAGGCCACAGCTAGGTGGTATGGTATTTGCTCGACTGAATGGCGACCATCGGTGGTCTAGAGTATGCCGCCATAACCACCTTGTGTTGTATTCCGGCATTAGTGACCAGGTTCCAGTCTCCCTTAAGAGAGAAGCAGCGTATTTGTAACACCTTTGGTGTTGCAAATGTCCATAGGCGATGGTAACCGCCTTTTTTTTTTATTGCAGGAGTTCAGCAGACAGGCAGACGGCCCACTTAGTGGAAAGCGGTTACCATCGCCTATGGACATTTGCAACACCAAAGGTGCTACAAATGCGCTGCTGCTCTCTTAAAGGAGACTGGAACCTGGTCACTAATGCCGGAACACAATACAAGATTGTTATGGCGGCATACTCTAGACCAGGGGTGGTCGCCATCCAGTCGAGCAAATACTCTACCACCTGGCTGTGGGTTGTTTAGTCGCCTCTTACGACAGGTCGCCGGGCCGCAGGAAATTGTATTCTTTCTCCGTTCCTGCACGGATAATAATTCCGGATACGATACACGGATAATTCCGCTTTCCATCAAGTGGGCCGTCTGCCTGTCTGTTGAACTTGAATCTTATTCAATTTATATTAGGTATATACATACATTTCTATGATTCATTTTTATATATAGATTTTTTTTTAATGGCCCCAATTCTGCCGCCCTAGGCATGCTAAACAATCGGCAATCATGTAACCGTTTCAAACTTCAGCAAATTTCAGTAGTGCCCTACAGCACTGTTATTCTCGTGTGAAACGAAGGCGCACGCGCATCCGGCTGCGCAGTTGATCGCGATTTAAAAGTCGATAGCACCGAAAAGTTTTCTTCTATTTGTGAAGTTATTTTATTACGTATCTTCTCACTAAATAAGGTTAGTGTCTAAGCATTTGGTACCGAGGATTTTATGTGTTTTTTTATATATAAAAAAAAAGTGTAGGCTTTTTTAGGTGCGTTATAATTTTGCTAACGATGTTTAAATATCTTAGACAAAAGTTATTAGTTGAATAAATTATAACCTGAATGAATTCAAAAGTGAGACCATTCAAGTGTTTTATTCATGCAACTGACATTTCTAACTTATCCATGTTATTATACTTTATTGTATGAATAAATTTTATCTGGTAATTAAAAAATCGGCCCTAAGTTAACTTAAGAAACATTTAAAGTTAGAGTTAGGTAGAAAATGTTTTAAATTAATCATCTAACTAAATGTTGGATATTACAGCAGTTTAACAAATTCAGTCAAATTTTAACAGATGGTAGGTCAAACGGCAAATGGACGGTCGGTAAGGTATAGTAACCGTCCATAAATCAATCAAATATCTAAATTCGTTAAAAGTCAACGTATTAAAAATACTTTAATGTAGTTAATAGTAAAAAATTAATTAGTATAGTTAATCATTCTTAGCTATTTTTCCTTTTTTTTATTTAGTTCTTTATAATATAGTATAGTTTGTAGTTTATTTTTAAGTTTATATAGTATTTTTCAGAAATAAAGATACACGTATAAATTAATATGTATTAATATTATTATCTTAATATATATAAATTACGTGTCATGTTGTTTGTCCGCGATGGACTCCTAAACTACTTGGTACCGATTTTAATCAAATTTGCACACCGTGTGCAGTTTGATCCGACTTGAAAGATAGGATAGCTTACATTTGGACCCGGTAGGTGGCGCTGGAATTGGGTTCTAAATTTTATTTCTTCAGGGCAGAACAACGTTTGCCGGGACAGCTAGTATAGATATATATTGATTTATTTATACATAATTAAATAGATAAAGCATAGTAATATTATACATACATACATGCATAACTTCACGCCAGTTCCCTTGCGGGGTAGGCAAGAACAACAGAGCGCCATTCAGGCTTATCCTTACACACCTCACTTGCTTCTTTGACATTCATAACTCTTGTCATGCACGCTCATCTGTTCTTAAGTAATATTATATATATATATATATATATATATATATATATATATATATATATATATATATATATATATATATATATATATATATATTGTTCACCGCATACACATGAAATAGACAATTTACAGTAGTCACGTTAAACAGTAAAAGTAGGAGCAATGGGCGGCCTTATCGCTTTAGAATCTCTTCCAGACAACCCAGGCTTTGGATTTTATGAATGCATATTATGATGAAGAGATCCCCAATACCCAGACCATATTAACAGATAGTTCGTTTCCCAAATTTACCATGCCAGCAATCGAACCCGGAGCCTCTGCGTTCCATCGAGTTTAGCCGGCTGAGACTTAGCCGGCTCATCCACAGAAGTCGTCAAAAGACCGTCTTATAACCTTAATTCAGCTTTATAATGTAATTATTATAATATCGAATACAATGCAAGAAAACTTAACTTATTTGTATTGTATTCTACTCATAGTCCCTCAAGACTATAAGTAGAATACTGAGCCCAGATCACCGTCTTCTATGGGAAAGGTGCCCAGAAGGCTGGCTACGTTTCCTCGCTGGATCGCCATACTGATCCGGCTTATAACTAAAAAGACAAGAAAATATTAAAGATTTTTCTTTTGCGAAGCTGGCAAACAGGCAGCCCAGCTCATGGAAAGTGGTTACCGTCGACTATAGACGTTAGCAACACCAAGGGTGAAGCGAACGCGCTGTCAGCCTTTAGGATGGGTTAGGAGGATGAAATATGGGATAGGAAAACGGGATAGGGGAGGAAGAAAGGGGGCATCGGAATTGTAACTCATCGCATGAAATACGATTATAACAAGAATAACCGTTTCACTCCGATGTCCTGTAAGAGCGTGGTATTATTACGCCGAGTAGGCCTTAAGAGCTGTAGTCATTATTAAGATCCCAGCCTGGCTATACCATATACAATTAACAGCAGTCTGACAAGATAGTCCGAAGGAGGAAAAGTATATTTAAGAAGCTTTCTAAGCGCATTAAAGAAGACTTAATCATTTATTTCGTCGAGAAACTTACAACCGCATTTATAAATTGCCTTCCGCGTTTTTCCCAATGCGCTATAATACGGGGGGCTCTTTAAAACTTGGAATGTCGGCGATACAACAGTCCGCGTCGTGAACTTTTTAGCTACCCTTATGATACGTGCCCATTGGTAATAATGTTTGTAACGAATAAACTCAAAAACTACTGGACTGATTTCAAAAATTCATTCAGCATTAGAATGCTACATTATCCCTGATTAATATAGGCTATATCTATTTCTAGAACAATTAGGGATACCTACTAAAACTTCGCGTTCGTAATACCGAAGTAAGAAAGAGAGTTGGTCTGAAAGAGAGTGTCGGGGTGAAGGTAAGGAAAGGAATGCTCCGGTGGTTCGGGCATGTGGAAAGAATGCATGATGAAAGAATGACTAAACAGATATACAATGCAAAAGTGGATGGATGCAGAAATCGTGGAAGGCCACGACACACCTTCCGTGATCAAATTGATCGTGTACTAGCAGAAGGTCATGTCAGGAGCCTTATGAACAGACGAGCGTGCATGATAAGAGCCATGAATGTCAAAGAAGCAAGTGAGGTGTGTAAGAATAAGCCTAAATGGCGCTTTGTTGTTCGTGCCTACCCCGCTAGGGAACTGGCGCGAAGTTATGTATGTATGTATGTACTAAAACTTCAATAATATAACCCAAGGTGTAAAAAAAAATAGCCATAAAATGTGTTTCATCGCATGCGCTGCGGAAACTATTGATGATAGAACAAAAAATAATGTTTTACAATATTAAAGAACATATCAATATCTACAAAAAGTTCAGGTACCTTATGTCCAACTATTGTAATTATTTCACTATAACTACTTTTTTACATTTTGAAAGTTGATAGAAATGCCGACCAAAATCGGACCATGCTAACCTTTTTTTTTTTTTTTTTTTTTTTTTTTTTTGATAACGCAGGGGGAATGTCTTTTCTTGCGACACTCCCTCGGGCCCTGGGGGAGGGTGACCGAGGGGAGTGTGGGACTCCCAGCGGAATGGATCTCCACGCATAACTACCGCCGCGGGCGGTAGTAGTCGCGAGATCCCGTCCGCCGGACTACCCACTAAACCTAACCTGCGCCTCTTTCCCACGCTTTTACGGGGCGCCACGAGAACTAGAGCGGTGCTACTACATTCGTGACGCCCCTACGTCTGGCAATCTTCAGGACACCCCGGAGGCAAGGTGCCCTGCTTCATCAACAGGGGGGGAAGTCCGCGGGTACCCCCGGTCGCCGCGGCCCCCTGTGACGGCACTAAGGGAGGTGGGCTGCGTAGCGACGCCGCCGGCCGCCAGTCCGCCGTCGCCGGATCGGGTCTGCGTACGCATCCACCTCCCTGGTCCTCTCTGCGGCCTCCTTCAGGGACATTAGGACCATGCTAACCTAACCTAACCTAACCTAACCACACCTTTGTATTAATCCTTATCCAAATAAATCATTTCGTATTCAAGACTGTTTCAATATCTGTAGATTATTTTTTGAATTATTCAAATCGGACTTTCCGTTCAAAAGATATTGCGAATTTGAAAATGTCAATCTACACAAAATACTTAGTGCTGGAATCGGGCTATAGGATTTTGATGAAATAAGTGTGTTTGAGTGGGTCCGAAGATGGTTTAGAATCACAATTAGACCCGGTAGGTGACGCTGGAAGCGGGTTCTAGGATTTTGATGAAATATGTGTGTTTGAGTGGGTCCGAGGGTGGTTTAGAATCACAATTAGACCCGGTAGGTGGCGCTGAAATCGGGTTCTAAGATTTTGATGAAATATGTGTTTGAGTAGGTCTCGGGGTGGTTTAGATTTACAATTAGACCCGATAGGTGGCGCTGGAATAGGGTTCTAGATTTGTGTTTTTTTTCAGGGCAGGACAACGTCTACCGGGACCGCTAGTACTCAATATAGACACTAAAAGCTTTCTAATTTAACTAAAAGCCTTTCATCAACACAAGACAATACCCGACATGATTTATTTCCTTCCTGTTAGTAATAGACAAATTAATTACGTCAAACATTCGCAAAAACCTAAGCAAATACTATAAAAATTTCCAACATGTAATATAATACATTCCGCCATAATTAATATTGTTAACCACGGCCATCTGCATCCGGCGGGAGATTATAATCTCGAATTTAATTAAATCAAATAATGTTGTAAAACCGAAACTTGGCAACACTTGTTTGTTTATTTTCGTACACAAGATGGTTATTGCAAAGTTTATGTAAGCTATGTGTAAAGGAACGGAGAAAGAAATAATTCCTGCGGTTGGACAGCCTGTCGTAATGGGCGACATAATAACGCGAGGTGGCAGGGCAGTGGTATTTAATCTAAGACAACACAAACTAATACTAGTTTATGATGTCTTAGTTTTAATACACAATATCAAAAAAAGCGACAAGAATGAACTGTGATTTCAAGTCATTTCTAGATTTAGGAGTTTTTGAAACTTACATTTTTTTTATTTATATTGCATGAGTTCAACACAGGACAGGTAGACGGCCTAACTGATGGAAAGCAGTTACCATCGCCTATAGACATTGTAACACGAAAGGTGCTACCAATGTGCTCTAGGTTGTTATCGCGGCTTTTTTAGACCAGGGGTGGTAGCCAACGAGACGGGCAAAGCCCTACCACCTGGCTGTGGGTTTTTTTAATGTTTATGGCTTGGCAACTAGGCCTTCAAGCCAGGCGCTATTGTATTGTAGGCTACAATCGACGCCTTATCACGGAGTTCTTGTGAAAACTCGAAAGGCCACATTTGACTATACAGTTCATATTTTTTTAACAAAAACACAATTACTTTTTTTATTTTTTAATGCAGGAGTTCAGCAGACAGGCAGCCGGCCCACTTGATGGAAAGCGGTTACCATCGCCTATGGACATTTGCAACACCAAAGGTGCTACTAATGCGCTGCTGCTCTCTTAAGGGAGACTGGAACCTGGTCACTAATGCCGGAACACAACACAAGGTTGTTATGGCGGCATACTCTAGACTAGGGGTGGTCGCCATCCAGTCGAGCAAATACCCTACCACCTGGCTGTGGGTTGTTTAGTCGCATCTTACGACAGGCCGTCAGGCCGCAGGAAATTGTATTCTTTCTCCGTTCCTGCACGGATACTACTACTACTTACTTACTTACTACTCAAAAACTATCAATATCCTACAACTATTGTTCATTTTAGAGTGATTTTACAGATTTTTAGAAAATAAAACTGCACAGCACAACGTCCCCTTTCAGTTCCCGCTAAAAACTCCCTGGCTGTCAGTTGATATGTCGCCTCTTACGAGAAGCAGCCCGGCCGCAGGAAATTGTGTTCTTTCTTCGTTCCTGCACGGATTATTGTTTATTGTCATTACTATGCCCTAAGGCAAATACGCCACTTACAGATGCAGCCATGTTGTTATTAATGCTCCCTGTTATCGGTTGCCAAGTGGCTTTACTGATTTACGATCCATCACTCAAGATTGCAGTAGTACACACAGTACAGTGCTACTATTTATAAACATGTACTTTGTTATGTAAACGATTACTTAGTTGCGAGCAAATGATATGATTCAAATATCGGAGATCAAAAGATACTTGACTCTAAAAGCAAATCTATTTTAGTTTTTTTTTTTGGGTTATTCAACCACCCATTTTGCAAATTAGAGCTCAAAATTCAGAGAGGGGATACTCTTGCGACGTAAGTTCGTATACAAAGAATGATTACCAATCAGTAATGTTATTTTCATGTAGTAGCAACACTATTTAAAAAGAAATATATATATTGTCTATGTTCTATTGTCTTTGTCCATTATACAAGTCTGCTGCTGAGAAATGTTTGTAATTGTAAATTGTAAAATGTTTTTATCCGTGCAGGAACGGAGAAAGAATATAATTTCCTGCGGCCGGGCGGCCTGTCGTAAAAAGCGACTAAACAACCCACAGCCAGGTGGTAGGGCATTTGCCCGACTGGATGGCTACCACCCCTGGTCAAGAGCATGTCGCCATAACAACTTCGAGTTGTGTTCCGGCATTAGTGACCAGGTTCCAGACTCACTTAAGAGAGCAGCAGCGCATTCGTAGCACCTTTGGTGTTGCAACCGCTTTCCATCCAGTGGGCCCTCTGCCTATCTGCTAAACTCCTGCAATAAAAAAAAAAAAGTCTTTTATTTAAAATGTATCTACATCATGAAGAGTCAAGACGTGTTGCGAGTGAAGTGAAATGAGTTTATTGCCCCTTCTTCTTCTTAAACAGTGATAACACGTTGCGAAGCGGTGTACATAGAATAAGCAGTTTTAAATTGTAACTACTATGTATGTACCTTAAAAAAAAGTACTCCAGTAGAACTAACTTTGGATAAAAACTTTTTTACTTTTGAATTTGACTTGCGTTTATGTATTCTAAAAAAAAACCCTAATATACTTATATATGTCGGCCATTTTTAAATTTTTTCATGATTTGACTACAGCATTATTTATGTAAGGGCATATAGAATACACATTCAAATTCAAATGATTTTATTAGAACTAACTTCCAATTGAGAATATTTTTTGAAAGTTTATCAGTTCAGTAGTTTTTACGAAGTTACTAAAATTTCAAAGCATGGCAACAATAATCCATGAACGTTTTTTTGCAGGCAAGTCTATACGGTTCTTTTTGTTGTTAAATATTTTTTCTTTTTTTTATGTTTAAGGCTTGGCATACTAGGCCTTTAAGCCAGGCGCAATTGTATTGTAGGCTACAATCCACACCATCCAACGGAGTTCTTGTGAAAACTCGAAAGGCCACATTTGACTATACTGTTCACATTTCTCACAAAAACACATAATTACTACTCAAAAACTATCAATATCCTACAACTATTGTTCATTTTAGAGTAATTTTACACATTTTTAGAAAATAACACGGCTCAGCACAACGTCTCCTTTCGGTTCCCGCCAAAAAATCGATTTTTTTCTTATGATAGGTACCAATTTGGTTAACAGAACGGTGTAGTGACTTATAGTAACCTACCTGTTCATACCTGCTTGCCAAGTAGCCATGAGCAGAAATAAGTAGGGAAGCGTATTAAGGCATATTTTTCATGTTAAAAGCTATCAGTTGAAATTAAATTTGTTTAGTGATCAAAAGGTCATAACAAAAGTAATTTAATTAAAAATAGCCATGAACACTTTTTGATCACGAAAAAATTTTTTTTTTATTAATTTAATTATAAAGATCCAAGAACACTTTTAGATTGGTAAAGTATCATAGGCGTGTTTACAAATCAATAAAATTTGTTTTTTTTATAAATTTTTTTATTGCAGGAGTTCAGCAGACAGGCAGACGGCCCACTTGATGGAAAGCGGTTACCATCACCTATGGACATTTGCAACACCAAAGGTGCTACAAATGCGCTGCTGCTCTCTTAAAGGAGACTGGAACCTGGTCACTAATGCCGGAACACAACGCAAGGTTGTTATGGCGGCATACTCTAGACCAGGGGTGGTCGCCATCCAGTCGAGCAAATACCATAGCACCTGGCTGTGGGTTGTTTAGTCGCCTCTTACGACAGGCCGCCAGGCCGCAGGAAATTATTACTTTCTCCGTTCCTACACGGATTTGATAAAAAATGTCTCATCTGGTTATCAGATGGGTGAAGGTCAATGTTCAGCGTCTCTTAGATTGTTTTTAAGTTGGAGAGCTGGTCCTCTCCAGCTTCCTCTGTCTCACACACGAAGGGAGTAGGAAGGAAGGGACTAGTAGAACGCCACGCGTTTCTTCTCTCCGGCTTTTATGTGCGGGTGATCCGCAATGTAGTCTGCTAAACTAATCCTCATGAAGACGAAAGTTTGATAGTAGAGTGACTAAGTGGCCGTTTATGTATTTAATAGCGACATCGGCAGACGTTGTCCTGCTCTGAAAAAATAAAAATCTAGGACCCGATCCCCACGCCACCTACCGGTTCCAATTGTGGATTTAAACCATCCGAGGAACCCACTCAAACACACAAAAACAAAATCACCACAATCGCTCCAGGTGATTAGGAGGATTCTAGAAGCCGATCTCAGCGCCACCTACTGGTTCCAACGGGATAAAAAATATCCTTTGTCAGTTTCCTGGTTCTAAACTACCTCCCCACCAATTTTAATCCAAAACGGTACAGCCCTTCTTGAGTTTTAACTAGTGTAATTAACACGACTTTCTTTTATATATATTGATTACTAGAATGTAAGAAATTGTACTATATATTATGTATACCACCATCATCATTATATTCTCAATTCATTCCTGGGGTTGTCTGGAAGAGATCGCTTTTTAGCGATAAGACCTTTGTGCATAATGAGACATAGTTTTAGTCTGTAAGTTCTTTTTTGGTATTGGTGCACAATAAACAGTTATTGATTGATTGATAAGTCACTTGCGCTTGTCTCCAGCTCTCTATTCGTAGGATCGCATCCTGACTGTGGGGAACGAGGGAAGTATGACATATTGTGTATAATTACCACGTACTGACAGTGATAGAAAGCGCACGATGTGCGAAACCCGCCAATCCACTTTAGACACACCTTCATACCACATTCCACATTTATGGGCTGATATCAAAATTACATACATACATAACTTCACGCCAGTTCCCTTGCGGGATAGGCACGAACAACAGAGCGCCATTCAGGCTTATTCTTACATATCTCACTTGCTTCTTTGACATTCATAACTCTTGTCATGCACGCTCGTCGCTTCCTAAGGCTCCTGATATCACCTTCTGCTAGTACACGATAGTTTTGATCATGGAAGGTGTGTCGTGGCCTTCCACGACTTCTGCATCCATCCACTTTAGCATTGTATATCTGTTTAGTCATTCTTTCATCATGCATTCTTTCCACATGCCCGAACCACCGGAGCATTCCTTTCCTTATCTTCACCCCGACACTCTCTGATGTCAAAAATATCTATTAAATAAGTTGCAAAAAGAACTACGTATAGAATAATAATACATATTACTAATTCCCTATTTTTAATTATATTACAAACTCATATTTAGTTGGAATTTCATAAAGATCCTCTTAATATCGCATGACACGCGACTGATTCATTGTTTCTTCGTAAAACCTCGTAAATTATTTCTGATTTTCAAAACAAATAACCTGTCTTCGATTAAACAAGCTTTATATTAAACTGCATGTTGGAGGAGTCGATAAATATACTTTATGTCATCTTTATAATTTTAATAAATTCGCTCCGACTTTACCGTGGCTTTGCTCGTTTAAATTTTGGAATCCGTAACTCACCGAAATTACACCATTTCATCATCCCCATTCGTGACAATGACTAACATCCATGTTAAGGTCTTTTTAGAGGTAATCAATGTTTATTTACACAAAACTTATTACAATATATTCTAAAATTATTTTAAAAATTAAACTACACTATAAAAAAGAAACCTAAAATTAAATTCTAGAACTAAATACAAAACGAGTTGGTCTGAAAGTGTGTCGGGGTGAAGGTAAGAAAAGGAATGCTCCGGTGGTTCGGGCATGTGGAAAGAATGCATGATGAAAGAATGACTAAACAGATATACAAAGCAAAAGTGGATGGATGCAGAAGTCGTGGAAGGCCACGACACAACTTCCATGATCAAATTGATCGTGTACTAGTAGAAGGTGATGTCAGGAGCCTTAAGAACAGACGAGCATGCATGACACGAGCTATGAATGTCATAGAAGCAAGTGAGGTGTGTAAGAATAAGCCTGAATGGCGCTCTGTTGTTCGTGCCTACCGCGCAAGGGAACTGACGTGAAGCTATATATGTATGTATGTATGTAAATAAAAAACAGGACATAATTATAGATAAAATTTGCTCCCAAACCACTGTCACTTACCACTCACTGTGCCATTATTGAGTGTATGATGACAGCCCATAAATGTCCTACCGCTGGGCTCTGAGCCTTCCATTTATAGAAGAATAGACAGCATACCCGCCATGCTTGTTGACACTTTCCAACCAACTCTTTTTCTTACTTCGGTATTACGAACGCGGTCCGCGAGCGTCACTCCGCAGATTTTGCGCAGTGCTCGCATCTCGACCGCGTTTACTCTACTCTCATGCTCTCTCTTCCATACCCAACTCTCGCTTCCATATGTGAGCGTAGGTACCAGAGGTAATTATATATATATAAATATACTCTTTTGTTTATTGTTTGTGTGTTTGACACACACACACATGCATATATATATGCATGTGTGTGTGTCAAATACATGGTAGTGTGTGTAATGTTTTTTTTATTGATTTAATGTATTTTTATGCATAATTAAAAAAAAATATTAGCCGTCTGCACTCATTCTCTATATAAACTATAAGTGTGTGAAATTTCATACTCCTCTGTCTGCGCAATTTTCGTAAAAAAGTGGTACAAAGTTTTTGCTTCAGGTACAGGCCGTTCCATTAGTAGCTCGCAACGTCCAAAATGCTCAGTTAGCCGTTCCACACGGCGACCGCGGTCGTTGTGGTCGTGGCGAAAACGTCACTAATGACGTCATCATATTCGATCACAACGCTCACGACGACCCGTGTCAAGAGGTGGGTCGAATAGCCGTTCCACTTGGGTTTACGATTGTAACGCCGGCAAGCAAGTGGAACGGATAAATCGCGGTCGTGAACGTGGTCGTTGTGAGTCCCTAATGGAACGCAGTCGTATTAATATACAGATTAAACTGCCAGGTCAGGAATGTGTACAACACTAATGCAATAATGCGTTATAAGTTTTACGTGACGAATGCAAATAACATTATTCAATAAAATTTATGCTAGAAATAACAAACAGTAGCTTTGCTAATAAATCAGGCCATTGGCAAAATATATTATAAGTAAAACATCGATACAGTTTCTGTGTTAACTTCAAAATATCGACAAAATACAAATTTATCGACACAGCGCTGCGGTCGATGCCGTATGATTAATTTCATGTTTGTTTGACATGTTATAATGTTTTCTCGGAGGTGTAATGTTTATATTGCGTATACACATAATGCCAAATGTTCATACAAATGTTTTATATTTTGACAGCAACCAAATGGCCCATCGAAATTAAATGTATATACTATATTTTTTCTATAAATAACAGAAATATCACAATGGATATAAGTTCATAGATAATTATAATCTTACCGTTAGATAGAAATAGTAGATTGCTACACGAGAGGTGAAGGTGCCATATTTAGGCACGAGATGGTTTGGCACACGAGCGAAGCGAGGGCGCTAATAATTCGAGTACCTAAATATGCCTTTAACCCGAGGTTAACACTCTGCTTTTCATTTTGAGTGTGAAGTGAAGAGAGTGTCGGGGTGAAGGTCAGGAAAGGAATGCTCCTGTGGTTCGGGCATGCGGAAAGAATGCATGATGAAAGAATGACTAAACAGATATACAATGCAAAAGTGGATGGATGCAGAAGTCGTGGAAGGCCACGACACACCTTTCATGATCAAATTGATCGTGTACTAGCAGAAGGTGATGTCAGGAGCCTTAAGAACAGACGAGCGTGCATTACAAGAGTTATGAATGTCAAAGAAGCAAGTGAGGTATGTAAGAATAAGCCTAAATGGTGCTCTGTTGTTCGTGCTTACCCCGCAAGGGAACTGGTGTGAAGTTATGAATGTATGTATGTTTTCATTTTGAATATGAGGAAAGTAGATAAAAACTGATTAGTTAAACAAACACCTACTTCTCTAATAAAATCAGGTGGTAAATCCACATCTAAATCTGATGAAACGTCATCACGCATATTTTATATGCAACGTCAAGTTTTTATTCTGTGGTATTCTACCAGCCAGTATTTTTTTTTTGTCACTGATGATAGTAAAGATTTTGCCCAAATGTATTAAAATTAGATAATAATTTAGTGAAAAGTAATTTATAATTATAGAATAATGTTCAAAAATTCTTGATATTTTTATATTGCAATTTATGCCGTAATTTAACAGTAGCTGTGAAAAAAGTTGGGACATGAGTCGCGTGTATTATCTATGGTTCACATAGTTTTCTAAATTTTTTGACAGCAAGGAGAATCGCTTCCCAGGGACGTAAAGTGCTGTTTTCATCCTTGTGATTCAGCATCTCCAGGCGTACTTTGAGAATATGAGAAGTGAAAACTTATTTTTGGTCCAAAATCTAGATGTATTTTAGAAATCAATACCATGAATATTGTATACAACAATACTAGATGGCGCTATATGAGAAAATAATTGTCAAAGAATAAATAAAATAGAAAAATCATGTTTAATTTTCCTATAGAATTTTTAAACTCTCCACATGTAACTAAAGCATAAAAATATTTTAAACAAAAATTAATTTGAAGTAACTAACTGATATGTAGTTTTTGAAACATCGGTATTTTCGATTATTTAAGTTTTCACGTTTCGTAGCCAATGACGAAAACAGTGCAAGTTTATAATTTCTACGGAACCCTTTTTAGTTCATGGACTTCTACACAATTATCATTTTTTTATTAGTACTGTAGGGGGTTTTCTTACATAGGATGTTAATGATAGAATGTTTTAAGATGTTAATTATTTCTTACTTAAATTATGGTAACGAAAATGATGGTGTTTATGATTATGCTTTAAGATCAATGGCTGTTTTGCCAACTGACCGAGTATGGTGCTAAACGAGTACTGATGCGAATATGTTAAAATGCTGTCCCGTATAAGTACCCCATTTTGTTATAAAACTGTAATATAAAAAATGTTGATTAAATGCTTTACCACGTGTTAAACATGTACCACGACGTACACATCGTGATTAAATAACAGAAGTGTTAAAACGAGGTCAGGTAAAAAGCATATCAAATAAACGTGCATGTATGAAGAGGTTAATGAAAGTAGATGAAGCGAAAGTTGTTTATCAGGATTATCGCAAGTGGAGATCTATAGTCTCTGCCAACCCCCATGGAAAACAAGCGTGATAATATATATATGTATACACTACGAACAGTTCGGTGAAATCTTAATTGATTTTTGACACCCACCTAACATGTGCACACCATTTCTATAGCGAGATTTATAACTAACACCCACAACGCAACTTACAAAGCCTGCAACATAACACATGAAAATCTTTTTTAAAATTGATCCAAGGCATAAAACCAAAGAGAATGTTTCTTAGAACCTGATGGATGTCTGTCAAAACAACATATAAAATATATTTTGATATACGTGACTGGAGTTTAAACTTAAATAAATTATAGTTTTTATTTAATAAACATGCAAACAAATAGTAAATTATCGATAAGTTATTGCACATCATTATGATGCGAAAGGTGAGAAAGATTTTTTCAGAGAGGTTTTGATTTATAATTAAAATGCGATGCGTGCGCTACTTTCCATTGAATATATGTGTTATATTCAAACATCGAAACTAACGCTCCTAGGTTTGTGTTGTGCCTTCGAACTTCGTACCGCCTCCGAATCAATAAATAAAAAACTTTGATTTCTGAACGACGGTACGAACGTCAAACGTTTGACATTCAAAACCTAAAAAAAAAGAAAAAAGACACCACTTTTAAATTGAATTTGATTTCTGAACGACTTTTAAATTTAATTGATTTCTAAACGACGGCACGAACATCAAATGTTTGAATGCGAAATTGTTGTTTTTACTATATTCCAAGCATTTTTTCATATTTACTCACCTTTTAAACCTTACCTGGACTTCCACAAATAATTCAAAATCAAAATTAGCCAAATCAGTTCAGCCGTTCTCAAGTTTTAGCGAGACTAACGAACAGCAATTGATTTTTAATATAGATAGCGAATCTAAATTAAAATAATATTTGGCTTCTAAAAACTGTATTTGACTTGTTTTTACATACATTTTTCACAAGTGACATTTTAAAAACAAAATTATCACATTAGATACAGTATGAATTTAAATTTTGAAAAAACATGTTCTAAATAGTTCCAACAGTTTGACTAGTCCAACCTCAGGTCTGACATAAAATCTTAGTCAAATAAAACTACGTTTTAACGGTTGTAAGTGCAGTAATTTATTTGATTTTTGTTATTCCGACGTTTCGGCCACTTTACTTTACTTTAACAATACTCGTTGACACTTGACTACTTTGTCTTCCGTGATCACGGCCACTGAAAAGCGAGCGAAACGTCGGAATAACAAAAATCAAATAAATTACCGCGTTTAAAACCGTTAAAACGTAGTTTTATTATGTACGTATACAAGTCGCGAAAACTTAAGAAAATATTATCTTAGTCAAAGTCCAAATAAATGACGTTTTTCTGGCTTTGTCTAACGAATTATTGTCTAACTTAGGAGAGACGTCGAGACGTTATCCGTGCAGGAACGGAGAAAGAATACAATTTCCTGCGGCCGGGCGGCCTGTCGTAAGAGGCGACAAAACAACCCACAGCCAGGTGGTGGAGCATTTGCCCGACTGGATGCCTGGTCTAAAGTATGTCGCCATAACAACCTTGAGTTTGTTGACCAGATTCCAGTTGAGTTGACCAGATTCCAGTTTCCCTTAAGAGAGCAGCAGCGCATTTGTAGCAACTTTGCTGTTGCAAATGTCCATAGGCGATGGTAACCGCTTTCCATCAAGTGGAACGTCTGCCTGTCTGCTGATCTCCTGCAATAAAAAAAATTATACAGTCATTAAACATGTAACAAGTGCAGTATGACTAACGTGACCAGACGTTCCGTTTTGAACGGGACTGTCCCTTTTTAGAGTTACGAGTCCCGGTGTCCCCGAAATGAGCTCTGGGACGCAAAGTTGTCCCGTTTTCTGAAATTATGATAATTAAGGTGAATATAAAAAACAGCGTGCCAAGAGTTTCATTCTTACTTAAAATCATCACCAGCTTTATTAAAGCAAATTTGTTCCTCTGATAAATATAACAATAACTAAACGTTTCAGATATATAATTTTTTTAATTCGTAACTTTTAAGCTAACTGACTTTTCTGAATAAATAACTTTAAAAGTGTTTTTTTCTTATTGACTACCTGTGAATTAACCTAAATAAACCAATGTCCCGTTTTGAGTCAAAAAATAAATGGTCACGTTAAGTACGACTCGACGTTTGATCGAGGCTGCCTTAGTCGCTTCTATTGACTAGGCAAAGCCCGAAACAGATTGTTTTACATTCGACGTTTGACTAAAAAGTTAGGTACCTACTTCTAGGTACCTACGCCCGTGGTGGTAGCCAGCTAGAAGGGCAAATACCTGCCACCTGGCTGTGGGTTGTTTAGTCGCCTCTTACGAAAGGCCGCCCGGCCGTAGGAAATTGTATTGTTTCATCGTTCAGAACTTTTCTCTTGCGCACCGTGGGGATTTGGAATGAGCTCCCAGCCGTGGTTTTCCCACAGCGCTACGATATGGGTTTTTTTAAAAAGGGCGTCGTAAAATTTCTTCGAGGCCGGCAGCGCGTTGATGACACCTCTGGTGTTGTAAACGTCCATAGGCGACGGTAACCGCTTTCCATCAGGTGGGCCGTCTGCCTGTCTGCTGTACTCCAGCTATAAAAAAAAAAAAAAAAAAATCGTTTCTGCATGGATAAATGTTTAAAATGTTAATGGGAGCAATTTTAACATTGATATCTTATTTAAAATCGAGTTATTTTTGAAATGAAACTTCTATATAAACGGCGGGTCTTAGGATTTTTCTGTCACGAAAAAGCGTTACGGCCGCGTAGTGAGGCGGCATAATTTTAGAGTATACTATGGCTGCGTTTTTTGGTTCCGGATCGAATTCGGTTTTTTTGTTTGATAAAATAAAATATATTTAAATAAAAAAATGCATTCATTAAAATGTACCTAACCTAACCAACTCATAATTTGCAGTAAACCTGCGAAAAATCGAAAGGTGTGCTGGGACACATAGTAAAACTGAAACTTCAACGGACAAGTGGAAAACCAAATGGCAACGGATAAGTGGCAAAGCGAATCGCAACAAAATTTTAACTTGAAGTTTTACGGGCAGGTTTTTATATATATACTATGTTCATGTACTTGAGCATTTTTCATCATAGATCACAGTTATTTTCACAGAGAATTTGAATCAGTGAAAACATCTAATATATAAAATTCTCGTGTCACAGTTTTCGTTGCCATACTCCTCCGAAACGGCTTGACCGATTTTGATGAAATTTTTTGTGCTTATCCGGTATCTATGAGAATCGGCCAACATCTATTTTTCATCCCCCTAAATGTTAGGGGTAGTCCACCCCTAAATTTTTTATTTTATTTTTTAGACAAAATTTTTAATTTCTATTGTTTTATGATACAACATACAAAAATACATACAACCCTAAATTTTCACCCCTCTACGATCAACCCCTATTTTTTAATTGTTAATTATAAACTTTAATTTTTTGGCAAGATTTTTAATCTTATTTTGTCATGACTCAGAATAAAAAAAAATATATTACTCTTTTAGATTCACAATTAGAACCGGTAGGTGGCGCTGAGATCGGGTTCTGGAATCCTCTTAATCACCTGGAGCGATTTTAGTGATTTTGTTTTTGTGTGTTTGAGTGGGTGCCCGGATGGTTTAGATTCGCAATTAGTACCGGTACGTGGCTCTGGGATCGGGTTCTAGAATTTTATTTTTTAAAGGCAGGACAACGTCTGCCGGGGCCGCTAGTTCATTTTATAAATCAGATTTATAAATCTGAGATATCGTGTTAACTCTAATCGTGTTAAATCTGAGGTGGTTCGGGCATGTGAAAAGAATGCATGATGAAAGAATGACTAAACAGATATACAATGCAAAAGTGGATGGATGCAGAAGTCGTGGAAGGCCACGACACACCTTCCATGATCAAATTGATCGTGTACTAGCAGAAGGTGATGTCAGGAGCCTTAAGAACAGACGAGCGTGCATGACAAGAGTTATGAATCTCAAAGAAGCAAGTGAGGTGTGTAAGAATAAGCCTGAATGGCGCTCTGTTGTCCGTGCCTATCCCGCAAGGGAACTGGCGTGAAGTTATGTATGTATAAATCAGATTTTTTTCAACCACTTTAAACCGCTCCTAAGAAAATTTCCGCTGGATTCCCGGGATCAAAATTACCGCAGAATTTAAATCTGGTAATTAGCTGTCGGTCAACGAAAACCGTATTAAAATCTGCCCAAAATTAGCTACGAAACCCTAATAATACGCAAGAGCCATTTACCTGATAGGTAACCCGCTTGTAACCCGATTATTTGCATTACAAGAAATATAGCTACAACAATCACAAAAGCACAGACAGCCTTTCATCCAAAATGGCATCTAAACATCAGAGCCTCGTTACATTTTACGAGGCAATAAACCGTGGAACAAAGCATCGAGATAGCGTTCAGAAATATGCAAGCACTATAATAATGAATTATGGTGGTAGTCATCCATATGTTTAGAGTTAGCACGATATCTCAGAATAATGAGTTTTTCACTACAGTTATTCCAAAGAGAATTTTAGCATTTTACACGTTTTAAGCTCGTGTTATGATCTCTGTAGAATCACGGTCAGTTGTATATTAGTTATTTTTTTTTATTGCAGGAGTTCAGCAGACCGGCAGACGGCTAACTGAATGGAAAGCGGTTACCATCGCCTATAGACATTTGCAACACCAACAGTGCTAGAAATGCGCTGCTGCTCTCTTAAGGGAGACTGGAACCTGGTCACTTATGCCGGAACACAACTCAGAGTTGTTATGGCGGCATGCTCTAGACCAGGGATGGTAGCCATCCAGTCGGGCAAATGCCCTACCATCTGGCTGGTATAGATGAAATTTTCAGTATCGGTAGTTTAACATAAACTTAGAAAGGAATGGATATTCGCTAAGCTGAAAGCGGGGCCGTTTTTCTGGTAGCAGGTATCAAAGGTGGAAAATAACCATGCTAACTTACGTCAAAGTAGCAAGGCTAGTTTTTACATATGTCATATATGACATGGCTATAAACAAAGATATACAGTTGCCAGGCACTTCCTGTGAGCCATAACTCTTGACAGACACTTTAAAAAAACAAGGGAACTTACGTCATTTTAGGAAGGCTGAATTTTATATATATTATCAAGTATAATATTTTAAAATATTTTCCAATGAGCCAGACAGATCTGACGGGCCAAACATCTTCCCATGGTTATTTTCCACCTTTGATAGCTGCTACCTGAAAAACGGCCCCGCTTTCAGCTTAGCGAGTATCCATTCCTTTCTAAGTTTATGTTAAACTACCGATCCTAAAAATTTCATCTTTCCTAAAATCGCGTGAGTCTGGAGTGACTGGGATCTCTGTCTATTACATGTTTGGAAAAATTAAAACGTTATACAGACGATTGTCTAAGAGGCTGGAGCGAGCTGCTATGTCAATGGAGATATTCTTCAATAGTGTAATATCCCTTTAGAAGAAAGATATTTTTTAATTTGGTTTAAAATTTAGTGAAAGGCAGATATAACATTTCATTCGGAATCTTATTGAAGAAGCGTATACCAACCCCAAGTGGACAATACTTTTTGTAATCTAAAAGATATCAGTCTATTACAATGCCTGGTGTTCAAATTGTGATCGTCCTTATACTGCTTGTAGGCAGTATAAGGATTAAAAAATCATCAACGATCAATAATAATAGTTTCTATCCGTGCATGAACGGAGAAAGAATACAATTGCATGGGGCCATGGGAGGCCAACACGTAAGAGGCGACTTTGACAACCTACAGCTAAACGGTAGGGCGTTTGACCGACTGGATCGGCGATTATCCCTGGTCTACACCATATAATAATAACAACCTCAAGCCCCGTTCCGGTATTAGTGACCAGGTTGCAGTTTCCCTTAAGAGAGCAGCAGTGCATTTGTAGCAACTTTTCTGTTGCAAATGTCCATAGGCGATGGTAACCGCTTTCCATCAAGTGGACCGTCTGCCTGTCTGCTGATCTCCTGCAATAAAAAAAATGAAGTATCGGCACAACTGAGATAATTTGGGAGTTATAAATTAAAAGGTCGCCCTCTGGTAGGGGCCGGATGAGAACAGCGGAGGACCAGGTGGAATAAACACGAGGAGGCCTACGTCCAGCAGTGGACGGTGGTTGGCTGATGACGAAACTAACACAATAATGAAAATGAATGTATTTCAAAATGGAATCTTACAGATTACTTATTGAAAGTCATGAGTCCACCGCCGCTTCCAAAGCAATTTTAGTTACTGTTAAAGAAGTAGAAGCGACGCACCAAACTCCCTAGCAACATATCTTTACTTCATTAACTGTATGTCTTTCGAGACCACGAACCATAAATATGGCCCGGTTAGTTGTAGGACTATTGTAGGGCCATGGGAAGGACAAAAAGTACCGGGCTATTGGGATGAACTGCTAGTGGTACTAGGGGTGTGAGAATGATGGGCGACTATTGCGTCTGCACCGTCGCATAATGCACTCAGGCCCCGAACAGTGGAAAACTATTGTGGCAGACGGTGACTCGCCACTACCATGCCATGGGCCCCAGAAGACATGGGCAACATAGAAGACAGGGGCAACATGGGTGTAAATGGGTGCAGATTCACCGAAGCTACTTCTGACGTGATGTCATTTATCACTTCCCCTGGAGCTTGAGTCTTAGCTCTAGCGATCTCCGCTCCATGCCGGCTGGCTTAGGCAAGCACGGCGGCCTTGCTTTATTTACTTCATTATTATTGTTCATCAATTGTAAATCAGGCCTGAGATAGAATTGCGCAAACAACTGAACTATTTCAACAGTCGTATCGTCAGCAATCTTATTATTCCTTCAGTTATTATTAAAACGTAAGACGTTTAGTATATTAAGATGATACTATTGCAATTTGGCACAATAGCCGATTCCAAAATAAACTATAGTGACTCGACAATCAACATCATAATTTCAATTGGTGCTGTATTTATTATATTGAACACAATTTAATTTGATGGTGAGATTCTTAAATTATTGCAGTCATCTTGAATAAGTGAAGATAATTATTATTTTTTTTTTTTTCACTCTATACTTCAATAGTTACATATAATCGAATACAATGCAAGAAAACTTAACTTATTTGTATTGTATTCTACGCATAGTCCCTCAATACTATAAGTAGAATACTGAGCCTAGATCACCGTCTTCTATGGGTAAGGTGCCCAGAAGGCTGGCTACGTTTCCGCGCTGGATCGCCATACTGATCCGTTGGCCGAGGTAAGCACCAGCCCTCTGATCACTCGAAGAGTCAATGAGTCGTTTCGATAAATTTTGGTAGAGGCTCATGGCCTCAGGACCTAACAGTCCAAGCGTCTCGACAGCAACGGCACAAACATATAACTCTCACTGAGGGTTGCATATTTGCGCCGCTTGAGTGATTTGGCTGTTTCCGCCGCTGTACCGGCTGATCTAGACGTGTTTGGTAAATAGGATGCGGCCAACGTTTCTACGCAAGTCGTATCCCACTTACCTTCAATAGTTAAATTTTAACTATTTTTTTTATTACCTGTAGTAGGCAAACAGGCCGACGGCCCGCTTGATGGCAGATGATTACTGTCGCGTATGGACGTTTGCAACACCAGGGGCGTTGCCAACGCGTTGCCGGCTTCTAATAGATTTTATAACGATGACCCCATGTAGTAACGCTGAGGGAAAACCTCGTCGGGAAGTTCCCTCCAGATTATTGTTGTACGCGTAATAAACGTTCTAGGGAACCGTTACGTAGTTGAGCGTGGGATCTCCAGGAAATGGGGGAACATCCCGTCGATGGCGAGCGGTGCGGTTGTAAAAATAAGGCCTTAGCACCAAGTCAAAGAGTTCCTCGGAACACTCTCCATTATACAGGCGGTATAATACGCAGAGGGACGCAGTCTCTCCGAAGGCTAAGCGATTTTAACGACGCTAGATCAAGTCGAGAGGGTCAGTCTAGTAAGCGGGCCAGCCCATAACTGTGAGCAGTATTCCATATGCGGCCTAATTCGTGATTTGTAAAGCACAAGTCTTTTACCAAGTACTTTTATTAAAATATTTTTTTAAATAGTTAATTTATTTAATTTACAATAATGACATAAACAAAATTAAAACTAAAATATTCCTATACTAATATATTATCTATATACAGCTAAATTTACAAAAAAAAAATACAAATAGTAAATGAGTCCCAAATCAAATCACCGTCAGTTGGGAACGTTCTCAAAACGCTGATTGCGTTGCCACGTTGCACGGCAACGCTTGCGCGTTGCCCAAAATACAGGCCAGCAATTTGATCGCGTGAGACATCAACCGTTCTCGATAAAGGCGGTGGACTTTTGGACCCTATAGCTCAAGAGTTTCGACACCAAAAGCCAGAAAAGTAAACGCGGTCGCGATGCGAGCACTGCGCACAATCTGCGGAGTGACGCTCGCGGACCGCGTTCGTAATACCGAAGTAAGAAAGAGAGTTGGTCTCAAAGAGAGTGTTGGGGTGAAGGTAAGGAAAGGAATGCTCCGGTGGTTCGGGCATGTGGAAAGAATGCATGATGAAAGAACGACTAAACGGATATACAATGCAAAAGTGGATGGATGCAGAAGTCGAACACCTTCCATGATCAAATTGATCGTGTACTAGCAGAAGGTGATGTCAGGAGCCTTAAGAACAGACGAGCGTGCATGACAAGAGTTATGAATGTCAAAGAAGCAAGTGAGGTGTGTAAGAATAAGCCTAAATGGCACTCTGTTGTTCGTGCCTACCCCGCAAGGGAACTGGCGTGGAGTGATGTATGTATGTATGTAGGTTTAAGTTATGGTGAACAATAAATAGTTTGCAGTCATTCATACGATAAGAAACAGTGTGATAAGGGGACATTGTGGATTGAAAGAGGATCTAGTGGCAAGATTTGAAAAAGGAATGTTAAGGTGGTGGTGTTTATTACCATTTGAATCATATGCGTATTTATGTCTTTGACTTTCGAACTATTGCCATTACGGAAAATTTCATAGTTCTCGAACTACTACGCACTTACCCGATATTTATTCACGACGATAATTTATGAAATAAATTTAGAATAACGCATCAACATGTTACTCTTCCGTGACGGCCCTCGTTCATTTTTGTTAATTTTTAGCGTCCAAAAATAATTAAAAGCTTTTATAATCGCCCACACAGCAGCGTGGCATTCGTTATTTCCCAACGTTACGTCCGAATCATTCCGTCTCGAGAGCGTCGAAAAACATTTAATTAAAATACCAGCAATTGTGGAACGTCGTTTTTATTACAACAATGTACGGTTTTATAGTTCATTCTAATTTGTTATGTGTGACATAAAAGAATACTCAGCGCTTGTGTAGACGCCACCGTAAACACGCCGCCACCGCGCTGCAATTCTGTGAATTTCTCTGTATAATGCGATTCAAATGAGAATAGGATCGACTTTGCGCCATATTGTGACTTTAAATGACTTTAAATAATTAAATATTATATTAAGACAATTTACTACCAATTTAATTTTTTTATTTAAATTTGATGAAAGACTATTTATTATTGATATGCAAATAATTTTTTTGCAAACCATACTTTTCAAGTGACATTTGACAGATAGAAGTTATTGACATTCATATTCTTATTTGGATCGCACAGTATATTAGGAACCGGTTCCTTACACAGAACTAAAGAAATGATATTCGTACCGAACACGGCGGGATCGGTAACCCGACCTTACAAACCCACAAGGTAATTTTTAATACTCATCTGGTACTCCAGCCGACGGCTGGAAAAGGAACAAGGGGAACTATAATCCGTCAGTGTTTTAAGGGAAGGGCGCCCCTTGAGAGAAATATATAAAATATCCTACTAAACTAATACTACAAGGGATGGATAATATATCTGTCCAGATACACTCGCGCCTTTTTTTTATTTTTTATTGCAGGAGTTCAACAGACAGGCAGACGGCTCACTTGATGGAAAGCGGTTACCATCGCCTATGAACATTTGCAACACCAAAGGTGCTATAAATGCGCTGCTGCTCTCTTAATGGAGACAACTCAAGGTTGTTATGTGCGACATACTCTAGACCAGGGGTGGTAGCCATCCAGTCGGGTAAATGCCCTACCGTCGGGTAGTGGGTTGTTTTGTCGCCTCTTACGACAGGCCGCCCAGCCGCAGGAAATTGTATTCTTTCTCCGTTGCTGCACGGATAAAACGGCGCCTCGTCCTTTTCCGACAGAACTCCCTAAGTATATTAAGTTATCGTCATTATTATAATGTTCCACTCACTGGTTAATATGTAAAATTCTCCATAGATAATCAAATATTGAATATATTACATGAGAGCAATCAATCTGTACGTCTTCAAGGCCATTCCGCGGTATAGCGTCTTTTGGACGTAATAAAAAAGTGCATGAAGGATATCAATCGTATGAATCGCGTAACAATCGAAAACCGGCGTATGTTTTAATTCGATAAATAAATAATAAATAAATAATCGGCAGACAAACACACATATTGTATATCCCCAAATTAAGCAAGTTACGCTTGTGTTATGGGTTACAACGGACTACTCTGGGGCCGATCCCAGACACCCAGACCAGTAAATAACGGAGAAAATACGTTTCCGAAATTTACTATACCAGGAATCGAACCCGGAGCCTTTGCGTTGCAGTGAGGTAGGCCGACAAAGGCTTAGCCCACTGAACCACAGAGGCCGTCATATTCGATATCTGTATTTCGAACGATATTGATATTAGTTCAGCAGACAGGCAGATACTTGTAACACCAAAGGTGCAACTGCTCAATAAAGGAGATGATGATGATCAGCCTGAATCCTGGCCACTAATGCTAGAACACGACTCGAGGTTGTTATGGCAGCATGCTCTTGACCAGAGGTGCTAGCGATCCAGAGCGGCAAATACCCTACCATCGGGTAGTGGGTTGTTTTGTCGCCTTTTACGACAAGTCGTCCGGCCGCAGGAAATTGTATTCTTTCACCGTTCCTGCACGGAGATATAAAGAATATTTTGCATGTTTTTGAAGTGAAACTTCTATATAGACGGGGTCTTAGGATTTTTCTGTCACGAAAAAGCGTTACGGCCGCGTGGAGGAGCGGCATAATTTTTTTTAATACTTACATTTTTAAACTCGTGATATCTTTCGAATGGAATGTCCGAATTGAATAATTCAAAAAGTTATATAAAAGTATTGAAGCACTTTTGAATATGAAGTAATTTATTTTGATAAGGATGAATGCCAAGATACAAATAAAGAGCCTTTTCTAGCGGCGGTATTTTAATTAATTTTTTAAAATAAAAGAACACTTATCGTGGCATAACTATAATAATATTTTCTTTAGTTTTCGCGACTTGTATACATAATAAAACTACGTTTTAATGGTTTTAAGCACGGTAATTTATTTGATTTTGGTTATTCCGACGTTTTGGAAAAATGAAGGAAGTTGAAATTTTGTTGCGATTCGTTCTTCCACTTGTCCGTTGAAGTTTCACTTCTACTATGTGTCCCAGCACACATTTCGATTTTTTTTTACATTGTCTATAGAGCAACATATTAGTATCTGGAGGTTAAAGTTGACTAATTTGTTACAGAATTTCAACCGGGTGCTGCCTGAACAATGAATAAAAAGTCAAATAAGAAGAAGGTAAATACTATACTAATTAAGCACGCATAATCTACATTTTACACCAATAAGGCCGATTTTTCAATCACTAAATCTTTAACAGAATGACACAACAAACTAGTTGGTAACCAATCTTTGCAAAACATTCGTGATGGTATTTAAGCCTGGCATCGTGGCAATTATCGGGCCGTGTCCCATAGCTTCGACGTGCACGTGTTGCCAACCGATTGCCAATATTCAGGTGCCAAGATGCCAGCAGTAACTGGCATGCTTCGTTTGGCACAGGGCACATTGTATTGTAACCACAACATTTAGTTTTGTTTTACTCTGTGTTGATATCGACACAGGACTTACGTCTGCGCTATGACATAGAGTGGCATGGTTTGAGTTTAGGAGTATACATGCGCCACTAGACCTGTTATTTCGGGTTAGAGCCAGTCTACACGGCGCGTTGCGTCGACGCAACGCAAATATTTTAACGCATAGCCGGCCACAAAGGCGGTGCGTCACCGCAGCGTTACTGCAACGCAGTAATAAGGCTCCGACGTCGCAGCGGCGACGCACAGTCTATAGAAAGTATGGATCGGAAAAGACGTCTGGCATTGCTCCTATTACTACGTCACCGCCGAAATCGACGCAAAATCACAAGACGGTATTGGATCTGTCCCTTAATTTCATTAAGAAATAGTGATGGACAGGTTTTTTTTTGTTAGAATATCGGGAGTTGCTATTAGACGAAAAGAAGTTATATAATTTCTATAGAATGAGTGTATCCGGCTTCGAATGTTTATTGAAATCATTAGAACCACACATACGGAAAAACTATACTAATATGAGGAAATAAATGCGTAAAAAATGATATGGGCTTGCGTGTATCCCTATCGTCCCTACCCGTCGTCACAATGTGTACATCCCCGCCCGCTTCGTCTCGGGGGCTGCAGTTACGTCGTGCGTGCGTTGCGTCGACGCAGCGCACCGTGGGGACTGGCTCTTAGGAAACAACTTGTTACGCTCCAGAAACAAGTTTTGAATGAATAATGGGAACAACAAAAATACGTTACATAAACAAGGTTATATCACTTTTTATAACAAAGTGTGATTTGTGTAAGTGTGTGTAGGAATACACTTACACTTATATATAAACACTAAAACTGTTTTTGAGTTTAGTAAACAAGGCATTAGTGACCAGGTTCCAGTCTCCTTTATGAGAGCAGCAGCGCATTTGTAGCAACTTTGGTGTTGCAAACGTCCATAGGCGGTGGTAACCGCTTTCCATCAAGTGGGCCGTCTGCCGGTCTGCTAACCTCATTCCATAAAAAAAAAACGTTTGTGACACTCGCTGACCGATGCCATGGCATGCTCGCTTGACTTATGGGCTTTGTCGAAAATCGGGACCATTGACTAGAACGATGACATAGGTTAGGTTAGACTTTAAACCAAAGCCTCCCGGCAGTGGAAGAGGCCGATGGGCCACCGTCTGCCAGGGCCAGCAGAGAGACTAGGCTATTCACCCATGGCCTTGGCACTAAAGAGGAAGGACGGAACACTGAGGGGTTTTAGTGGGTATCCTTAACTGTGGTAAGGCAATAGCATCTTTAGCTTCAGCTAGAGGTGCTAGTTCCACCACGACCTAGCGATTTCCACAGTTCACTGCGTGGCTGATGGCCCTCAATAGGGTTTCTCCTCAAAAAAAAGACTAAACCAAACCAGACTGGGCACCATTGTCTCAATATAACGAAACGTATAAGGACCTAAATGTACAAGTTTTTGGAAATAAAGTAAAACAAGAAAAAAGAGAATAAAAAATAAAGATAATAAAACAGAAAACGCATAAAAAAGAAAATGCGCAAAAAAAGACAAAAATATAAAAAATAAACAAAAAAATATAAGGATAAATAAAGCTGGACAAATCTTGTTCGTCTGGCAGAGGAGTAAAAAAAAATATAACCAAACGAACGAACGAAAAAAAAAAATATCTCAAGAACTACATGTGTCCTAGACATGGGGTTCAGTGTTCCGAAGAACTGTTTAGAATGGTGCCTTCGTCCTCTTTCTACTATCGCACCGCACTTGCGTACCGTGGGGATCTGGAATGAGCTCCCAGCTGAGGTTTTCCCACAGCGCTACGATATGAGTTTTTCAAAGAGTGTTTCATAAAATTTCTTCGAGGCCGGCAGCGCGTTGGTGACATCTCTGATGTTGCAAACGTCCATAGGCGACGGTAACCGCTTTCCACCAGGTGGGCCGTCAGTCTGTTTGCTGTACTCAGAAGGGAGAAGACCACCCCATTGACTCCTCTGCCCCCCACTACTTAAAATTCAGTGATTACTAAGCTAAAGTCTAACCGGACTTACAGGAGTATAGTGGCTGATAAGCATGGCGTTTTATACAATTGAGGAATATTTTAATTCTAAACGGACGGATAATTAGAACGTAATAACGTATACAATTATCAATTACATTAGAAAGAAAGAAAAAAAAGAAAATAATTTTATTTAGGACAAATTATATAAATACAGTAAGTATAATTGCTAACAAATTTAAAACTAGCGTGATACAATCTTGTGCCCAAAAGGGGCATCAGACTCAGCATAATGCCGGTCGCTTAAAACCAGCGCTGATCTTCCGCTGTAATCATTTAAATTAAGTTAATGCGGACAACCGCATTAACTTAATTTAGGTAAATATTTTATGCATAATATATGATTGATAGAGACATAATAATTGAATACTAAATACTTAGTGTAATTATAATAATATCATAAACTATGCTAATATTATAAAGAGGAAAGATTTGTGTCGCGGCACGATTCACTAAAAGAAGGTACACACCGGTCCAGCCGAGTATGCAATCAGTACGCTCGCGCCGGTGTGTACACGCAATATCAAAATTGCCTATGAAAAACGCTCTTTATCTACGGCCAACCGCCAATATTCGAATATCAAAAAACCGAACAACTTTACGCGCAACAACTATTTTATAAAATTATTGTAAAATCGCAAATTATTGAAAATATACGCATTTCAAGTCAAAGGGTACTTCATTGAAGACTTCCTACGCTTCAATTTGTATTTTTTTATTTGTAATGAATAAACTCAAAAACTGCTGGACCGATTTCAAAAATTTATTCGCCATTAGAATACTTCATTATCCCAGATTAACATATGTAGGTTATACTTATTACTAGAAAAAATTTGGAATCCCTACTAAAACTTTAATAATGTAAACCAAGGTGTAAAAAAAATTATGTTTGAGTAGGTCTGGGGGTGGTTTAGATTCACAATTAGACCCGGTAGGTGACGCCGGGATCGGGTCCTAGATTTTATTTTTTCTGAGCAGGACAACGTCTGACGGGGCCGCTAGTTTTATTTAAAACATTATTTCAAATTTCCAAACAATATTTAATAATTTCTTGTCATTCATAACCTATTTAATTAAATGGTTTATCAATGACTTCAATCCGCTATCGGTTGTGCAACTTTGTGAAGGAGGTGACCCGTACAGGGTGAGAGGAGCGAGTTAGAATGCTCCTCCGTCTGTTAGGAAGACCTTCCAGCGAGGCTAATGTTGTTCCTCGCAGGCCTAGACCCACTTGTTATAGTTGAAAATTTGTATATATTCTTTGTATGTTTCGGGAAACGGTTGTGATATCAATTATTGCACAGCGCCATCTATTGGCTTGTAAGTGTTCCACTACATTTGCAAGTTTCTTATACTGTAAAATTGTTGAAGGGATGGCGAGGTGTTCTAAAAATGTTTGTGTATTACGTGTAAGCCGTAAGGTTCTGTGATTTTAAGTATAGTGACCAGTTGCTGCTGTTCTTGTATTACCATAAACCCTTCTGAGTTGTTGCAATACCCTTCATCGTGTTCATATTTCAAACTTTATTATATAGTATGCAGTATAGTATTGTAGTATAAGTACATACATACATACATACATAACTTCACGCCAGTTCCCTTGCGGGGTAGGCACGAACAACAGAGCGCCATTTAGGCTTATTCTTACATACCTCACTTGCTTCTTTGACATTCATAACTCTTGTCATGCACGCTCGTCTGTTCTTAAGGCTCCTGACATCACCTTCTGCTAGTACACGATCAATTTGATCATGGAAGGTGTGTCGTGACCTTCCACGACTTCTGCATCCATCCACTTTTGCATTGTATATCTGTTTATTCATTCTTTCATCATGCATTCTTTCCACATGCCCGAACCACCGGAGCATTCCTTTCCTTACCTTCACCCCGTAGTATAAGTACGTCAGCAATAATTCACTGTAAAGTTTGACTTTGAATTTATTCAAATATTAATTCGGAATTATTAATGCTTTGCAATATATCAAGAAGTCTGAATAATTATGTGCAAAGGCCACGAAGATAAATAACTATAAATTCTCCGTTGCGTAAATCCAGTTTTCAGCCCTTGAGACGTTGACATATCAAGTTTGAAAATGTAATTTTAGCACACGCCTTTGGCAATGCAGGCCAGCTTACAAAATGAATTGTTTATTGCAAAAATTCATAAACATCCAGATAATAATTATAAGAAGTTACCTAAGGCCGGTTCCTATATCTTAAAGACCGCTCTTTTGCCTTACTATCGGTTAAAATTTGACATAAACTCAATAGAAGTCATGCCAAAATTCAACGTAAGGCAAGTTAATAAATAGTAAGATATAGGACCGGCCATTATCTATCGCATGGCTCGCCATCGACGGGATGTTCACCCTAATTGAGCTTCCACGCTTAACTACTCAAGGCTTCTCTAGAACGTCTATTCCTCGTAGAACAATGATTTGGAAGATATATGTCAAAGTAATTTATTTCTCTGAAACACGGACATTTCTGCAGATGTTTTGCTAAGTGGTAAAAGTTACATGTTTGGCCTTTGACGGGTATATTTTTTTTTGTTGCTTTGGTTACAAGTCATTTGTAGTCTTAATGACTACATATAGATATTATGATTATATTATTGACTAGCGGTTCCGGCAGACGTTGACGTGCCCTGAAACAACAAAAATTTAGATCCCGATTCCAGCGCCACCTACCGGGTCTAATTGTGAATCTAGACCATCCGGAAACCCACTCAAACACACAAAAACAAAATCACCAAAATCGCTCCAGGTGATTAGGAGGATTCTAAAACCCGAAATCAGCGCCACCTACCGGTTCCAACGGGATAATAAGTATCCTATGTCCGTCTCCTGGTTCTAAGCTACCTCCCCACCAATTGTCAACCAAATCGGTACAGCCGTTCTTGAGTGATAAATAGTGTAACTTACACAACTTTCTTTTACATATATAATAGATATATAGATATTATATTTAAAGTTTTACATGTAATAAAATAAATCGAACACAGTAAAAGAAATCTATCGCGTCTGCCAACACGATAATAAATTGTAGTGAATACCGTCTGTATACTGAGGGATTTTAAATTATGATCTACACAATTACCACATCATACATACATACATACATAACTTCACGCCAGTTCCCTTGCGGGGTAGGCACGAACAACAGAGCGCCATTTAGGCTTATTCTTACACACCTCACTTGCTTCTTTGACATTCATAACTCTTGTCATGCACGCTCGTCTGTTCTTAACGCTCCTGACATCACCTTCTGCTAGTACACGATCAATTTGATCGTGGAAGGTGTGTCGTGGCCTTCCACGACTTCTGCATCTATCCACTTTTGCATTGTATATCTGTTTAGTCATTCTTTCATCATGCATTCTTTCCACATACCCGAACCACCGCAGTATTCCTTTCCTTACCTTCACCCCGACACTCTCTTTCTTACTTCGGTATTACGAGCGCGGTCAGCGAGCGTCACTCCGCAGATTTTGCGCAGTGCTCGCATCTCGACCGCGTTTACTCTACTTTCATGCTCTCTCTTCCATACCCAACTCTCGCTTCCACAGCTTAGATACATGCAAATATCACGGTAACACTATAGAACATTCTGGTTTAAAATTACTAAGCATTTAAAAAGTTTCCAACTAAAATAATCCAAGGTAAACAATGAAGCAGCTGGAATCAATCGGTTGCAAAATAGCCCTGCAGTTTATGATTTAATCGGTTTGTTTCGTCGAAGTGCTGTGACGCGTGACGCTGAGCCAGACAGGGCACCGACATGGCGTCATGTACGACATACCGCCCCGGGACTCATGCCAAAAGTTGTACTAGGTTAAATTCAATAATACTAGTAGTATTAAGAGATAGCAGCTAAATGGTCTGACTGAAAACTATGATACTATTTATTCATTTACATAACACGGAATTATGTGATGAGAGGTAGGCAGCCGATGTTCTTGGTGCCAAAGGGCAAGCAGTATTATATATTATATTAATATATTAGCCGCTGTAAAAGTAAAGCGCTATATTATCCGCAAGAGTTAACTTGAGGCCCGAGCAGAATGCGTTTTTTTCTTCCTGTATCTTTTTTATTATTAAATAATAAAATTATAATGCATTTTAATTAAGATGTATTCCCGGTATACTATAAGGGTTTCAAGCAGGTGTTCCGTTTGCTGAAATATCCTGTATAAGAACGGGATAACTGTTAAACGTATACCTATTTAGTAGTTTTTTTTTTTTTTTTTTTCATTTATTCGGACAAAAAAACAGTATTGTACAGAGTTTAGTATTATGAATCTTATACATAAGTAGTTTGACTTAATACAACACCAACATCATTTGCCACATATTAAGTAATTGAAATTATACTAGCTACCGTAAGTAAAAGCAAAAGAGAGGAAAAAAAAAACAAGGTTTGATATACAATATCTAAAAAGAAGAAGAAAGAAAAGAAGAAGAAAGGGAGACCTTACCAGAACGCAGAGCCAGAGCCAAGAGCACACCGAATGCCTACGACCAGCCGCAAGGAGGACGCTAATTGCCAGAAATACTTGATATAGTGGTTTACTTGTTTTTCAAACTAGTTATAAAACTCACGTTCCAATTTCCCTTAGATATATTCTACGTACTGCAAAATACACATATTTTATAGTAAAATGATATAAAATATGATCACAAGAAAATAAAAAAATAACTACAAGTATTTGAATTGTTGTAAAGATTTTTTTTGTTAAATGATAATTTTTGTTATCCTAATGCTTTTCTTAAATCTGTATAAAATTATTTTGTAAAAATAACACTTTATTTCCTCTTTAACTACACAGTGAAACTTAAAACTAGTAAAAACATTAACTAAGAGGCTAGTGCCTGAATTAGGTTAAAAAGAAACCTCTTGTACAGGTCACCATTTTTTTTATCAGGGGAAATCCGTTTGATGACCTAAGCCGCGAGAAGGGCAGAACCTTGGGGGGATATTTCGCGAGTCGTGTGTGGGATTCACCAGATCGAGAGTGGTACTAGCAAGCCTAGTCAGAACTGGTGCCATGCTATTGATACTCCCCAGTTATTATCCATGCAGGAACGGAGAAAGAATACAATTTCCTGCGGCCGGGCGGCCTGTCGTAAGAGGCGACTTAACTACCCACAGCCAGGTGGTAGGGCATTTGCCCGACTGGATGGCTACCACCCCTGGTCTAAAGTATGTCGCCATAACAACCTTGAGTTGTGTTCGGGCATTAGTGACCAGGTTCCAGTCTCCCTTAAGAGAGCAGCAGCGCATTTGTAGCAACTTTGATGTTGCAAATGTCCATCTGCCTGTCTGCCTGTCTGCTGATCTCCTGCAATAAAAAAAAAAGCGGTGCGGTTGTAAAAGTGAGGCGTTGATCAAACAGTTCCTCGGAACACTCCCAGTTATACAGACGGTAAAATACGCAGCGGGACGCAAAGTCTCTCCGAAGGCTAAGCGATTCTAAACCGCCTGTCGACGATACGAACGGCGCGACGCTGGATTGCGTCGAGGGGGTCAGTCTGGGAAGCGGGAGCTCCGGCCCCTGCTCTTTCTTTCAAAACAACACTTTCCAATTTAGTTTACGGAGTTTTTGGCGGGAACTGAAAGGAGACGCTGCGCTGGGCAGTTTTATTTTCTAAAGATGTGTAAAATTACTCTAAAATGAACAATAGTTGTAGGATATTGATAGTTTTTGAGTAGTAATTATGTGTTTTGTGAGAAATGTAAACTGTATAGTCAAATGTGGCCTTTTGAGTTGTCACAAGAACTCCGTTGAATGGCACTAGCTGATTACCTACAGTTTAGCTGTGCTACACATAGGCTTAGGAAAGTGAAGAAACTATATTGTAAACTAAGATCTGGCTTAAAGGCCTAGCTGCCAAGCCATAAACTTAAATAAATAAAATAACAATTTGTCTCTCTGAAGGCTAAGGGATTCTAAACCGCCTGTCGACGATACGAACGGCGCGACGCTGGATTGCGTCGAGGGGGTCAGTCTGGGAAGCGGGCGCTCCGGCCCCTGCTCTTTCTTTCAAAACAACACTTTCCAATTTAGTTTACGGTTCGTTAGCCGCCTTGACACCGATAATAATCAGTACCGCACCTCGTGAAGGTCAGGCAACGACAACACATTGTCTCGGAAAATCTTTTAACACATCCAATGTTTATTTTTAGTCTAATTTTCATGGCATATTAATTTCTGTACAAATTGGGTTTTATTGCGTAAGTACGCGTCTCAAACTCAAAGGGCGTGGGTTCGATCCTGACCGGAACGTATGCACCGCTTAGTCAATTTTCTGGTCTAATGTGCATATTGTTACAATTAGCACGTGCTAAGAACGGTGAAGGAAAACATCGTGACGCAACCTGCACAACGAGATAACCGATGCGTCAAATATGCCAAGCCGAATTGGGCAAGCGTGGCGGGTATACTATCCGTTCCCTATAATGGGTGGCCCGAGCCCAGCAGTGGGACTTTTGTGGGCTGTTATTATATATCATGATATTATATATCGGGCATGTGGAAAGAATGCATGATAAAAGAATGACTAAACAGATATACAACGCAAAAGTGGATGGACGCAGAAGTCGTGGAAGGCCACAACACACCTTCCATGATCAAATTGATCGTGTACTAGCAGAAGGTGATGTCAGGAGCCTTAAGAACAGACGACCATGCATGACAAGAGCTATGAATGTCAAAGAAGCGAGTGAGGTGTGTAAGAATAAGCCTGAATGGCGCTCTGTTGTTCGTGCCTACCCCACAAGGGAACTGGCGTGAAGTTATGCATGTATGTATGACATTATATATTGCGTAAGCGATCTAGCTTAAACTGTTTTGTCTAGCATAATTTTCATCTCTGATTTACATATTGGGCAGTCCTCTTACGTTCAGACTACCTTTTTTTGATGAGGAGAAATTCACTTACGGACATCTCACCCTGTGGTAATCACGGTGAGGTTTCCGTAAGGTAAGGTCACTGTAAGGTAAGGGAGTGTGGAGACTCGCCGGCCTGTAGTCGGAATACTCACTAAAACTCCCCGTCATCGCAGTGAATATCCCCCATAGATAATACTATATAATAATAGTTTTTTATTACTGGAATACAGCAGACAGGCAGACGGCCCACTTGATGGAAAGCGGTTACCGCCGCCTATGAACATTCCCAGCACCAAAGTTAGTAAAGCTGTTTTTAAAGTAACACTAATGTTACTTTAATTTCAATTACTTTACTTACTTACTTTAATTTAGTCGGCCTCTGCGGTTGAGTGGGCTAAGCCTTTGCCGGCCTACCTCACTGCAACGCAGAGGCTCCGGGTTCGATTCCTGGTATAGTAAATTTCGGAAACATATTTTCTCCGTTATTTACTATGGTCTGGGTGTCTGGGATCGGCACCAGAGTAGTACGTTGTATATTAGCCATAACACAAGCGTAACTTGCTTAATTTGGGGATATACAATATGTGTGTTAGTCTGCCGATTTAAAAAAAAAAAACGCGTGTAACTGAAACCTTTATACATGTATGTCTGCAGACCACGGGCCTTAAAACTGGCCTGGACTTTTGGAGCGCTTGCGTGGGGCCATGGGAAGGCCAACGCGTAGAGGCCCCTTGACAAAAATCTAAACGTGGCGTGACACTGACCGGCGATTAACTCTGTCTGCACCATATAAAAATGCACCTAAGGACAAGCCCCAATCAGTGTAGAATCTATTGTAGGGAATGAAAAGAAAAGAAGCTATTAGGATGAACGGCTAGTGGAGTTCCACTGCAACGACCAAACGCCATAATCCCCATAGTCCCCGTTCCGCCGCAATGTTCAAGGAATATGGAAAAATGGACAGACGATGACTCGCCACTCACTGCATATGATATTTATTTAATTTATTTGGGAAACATACAATAATTCTAATTCTTACAATATAAAACACATAACTTAATACACATATCAACTAAGTTTCAACTAAAAAAATAATTCTTGTTTACGCATTTGTCTCATACAACTATAAGAAAATTATAATAAATTTGATGCAATATTGGAAAATTAGATATAAAATAAAATAAAGGAATTAAATAATACAATACAACACCAAACAAAAACTGCAATTTGTCTATCTATCTATATCATTCTTAAGTCATAATTATCAGTCATAAAAAAAACAAATCGTGATACATGTTAAAAATAAGTCATAATATTTAAAAAAAAAACAACAAAAAACAAACTAAATATTAATATATATGCAACATGGGTAATATACTTTATTTTCTATCCGTGCAGGAACGGAGAAAGAATACAATTTCCTGCGGCCCGGCGGCCTGTCGTAAGAGGCGACTAAACAACCCACAGCCAGGTGGTAGAGTATTTGCTCGACTGGATGGCGACCACCCCTGGTCTAGAGTATGCCGCCAGAACAACCTTGTGTTGTGTTCCGGCATTAATGACCAGGTTCCAGTCTCCTTTAAGAGAGCAGCAGCGCATTTGTAGCACCTTTGGTGTTGTAAATGTCCATAGGCGATGGTAACCGCTTTCCACCAAGTGGGCCGTCTGCCTGTCTGCTGGACTCCTGCAATAAAAAAAAATAAAAAAACTTATGCAACATATATAGGCAACATGGGTATGAGTGGCTAAAGGGTTTGGAGAGGTGGGCTGAAGGTTCGCCGAAGCTACTTCCGATGACTGAAACATTTCTTATTATATTATCATACATTACAAAGTGATTTTTTTTAAATAAAATAAAGAGTTTTGAGTCGATAGTATGTAGTATTATTACTTTACCAATAATCACCAAGCCAAGATTATTTGACAGCACGTCTATGGTCTCATTAAACATTTCTTTAGAAAAACGTAGGGGAACGTCTTTTCTTGGGACACCATCCTCAAGCCTGGGGTAGGCTTTAAGCCGAGGGCTCTGTGGAACCCTTGAACGGCCGTATACCCCCTGTGGCCTCCGAGCGGAGGACAGGGGGATGTCAACCGTCAAACTACCCACTAAACTTAACTTGCACCCCTCTCCTATACGCTTTTACAGGAACTAGTTCCGAAACACTACATATGTAGCGACCCCATGCTTGCTTCTCCCTACAGGTGTCCTGCGGGGAAGGACATCCTCGTCGATGGAATCACGGGAGGAGTTAGGCCGCCTTCTGCGGACGGGGTCTGCTGACGCGCTTTCCTACCTCTCTCGTTAGGGTGCCTTCTTCTGAATCACTACTTGCTTGCAGAAGGAGGTTATAGCAATCCAGCTTTGCTCCCAAGCATTCGCCGCTAATGCCCTATCCCATCCTAAAGTCTGGCAACGCGTTGGCTTCCACTACTAGGTAACCACTTTCCATGAGCTAAGCCTGCCTGTTTGCCAGCACCGCAATCAAAAATTGTATATAAAAATTCGAGATCACTTTCATATACATACCACATTTACATCACGAGTCAATCAATAAGTCAATAAATCAATAAATTCCCACCACTTCTTGCAGATGCAGATAAAAATTACTTCTTACAACATAAACAAACATTTACGCTGAGTAAATTAGGCTAATAGGATTGCTTCTACGTCAATGCTGATATAAGTTCGATTTTGTTCTGTATTTTGTGTATTATACGGATTTTATGAGGATTGGGGTTATTAATACTTCGTATTGCGGCTGCGTTGCTATGTATCGGAATTAGCTTGGGATAGGAAGTTGTAAAGATGTCTTGAAAGATGATACATACATAAATTCACGCCAGTTCTCTTGCGGGGTAGGCACGAACGACAGAGCGCCATTTGGACTTATTTTTACACACCTCACTTGCTTCTTTGACATTCATAACTCTTGTCATGCACGCTCGTCTGTTCTTATGGCTCTTGACATCACCTTCTGCTAGTACACGATCAATTTGATCATGGAAGGTGTGTCGTGGCATTCCACGACTTCTACATCCATCCACTTTTGCGTTGTATATCTGTTTAGTCATTCTTTCCACATGCCCGAACCACCGGAGCATTCCTTTCCTTACCTTTACCCCAACACTCTCTTTCAGACCAACTCTCTTTCTTATTATAGAATAGAATAGAATATACTTACTTATTGTACAAAAATGCTACATAAAATCAAGAACATTAATATATGGTAATATATGGCGATTTCTGCCAGACAACTTTTGGATGGAGTATAGGAAAGACGACAAAAGACCGTAGTTGCTAAACCGGCACTCGTACAATGATTTAGTTTATTAATTAATAAATAGTAATATATAATGTTTTGTTAATATATTAATATTTAAAGTCTGTTACGATTCTAGTATGTATATTTTATGATTTCACAATTGTTTATGTTTTTTTTTTTTTTTTTTTTAAGTTTATGGCTGCAATGCCATTTATGCATTGATTTTGCCAATGTCGAGTAAATAGAAAAGTCAGGTGACATAAAAAGGAATTTTGGCCGGTAAATTAAAAAGAAAAATAAAATTCTGCCAATCTAATACACAACAATAAAAATAATATTTACAACAAACCATAACAGCAAAGGACAAAACTAAATAATAACTAACTTCAAGCTAATCTAAGTATAATATATATATACAATAAAATTAATATATATATATACTATACAATCTATTATAAGATAATTTTATTCACAGTCAAGAATTTACAAAGAATATATACAAATGATTTATGCGATAAAGTTAAAAGAACACTACTATTAACAGGACGAGGGCAATTAGCAGGAAGAATATCATAAAGAGGAGTAGAAATTTTACGGCAAAAGAAAAAGATATGTTCTATGGAACCTTCGCCCAGACCACACTCACATAAAGAATTAGTTTATGTATTTAGATTTTATATAGAAATGATTAGGTATTGTTGTTTAGACGTATGTAAGGCGAGTGACATGTGTGATGTATAATAATATTATGTACCTAGTAATAAAATGAGGTTGTAATGAATGAAATGGTTCTGTTCATCGCAGATATATAATATAATTTAATTATTATAAACAATAATACATAATTATGTACCTACTACAATACTCATTATAATAATAATAATAATGTATTAAAAAAACATAAAAAAGAATGTAAATAAATATATGTGAAATAATAATAATAATAATAATCGGCAGACAAACACACACATTGTATATCCCCAAATTAAGCAAGTTACGCTTGTGTTATGGGTAATATACAACGGACTACTCTGGGGCCGATCCCAGACACCCAGGACTGCCGATCCCAGACACCCAGACCATAGTAAATAACGGAGAAAATACGTTTCCGAAATTTACTATACCAGGAATCGAACCCGGAACCTCTGCGTTGCAGTGAGGTACGCCGGCAAAGCCTTAGCCCGCTCAACCACAGAGGCCGTCATATATATACATTTTGTTAAAAGAAGGGTGTTCGCGCCGCTTAATTTAAATCCTGTCCTATCAGATTATTTCTACAACTACCCGCTTTCGTAACCGCGTTATCCAAGCTATTTAGTGACGGACTTTGCGCGTGTTATTGAATCGCGCTTTACGTTTGGACTGGTTGTGTTCAGTTATATTTGTACCTGTGTTATACGTGTTTGTATAGTTCTAATAAATTCTGTAGTAATTCCAACGGCATTTTAATTCGAGTCCTGCAACTCGTAATAATATAATAATAATAACAGCCTATAAAAGTCCCACTGCTGGACTCGGGCCTCGCACTATTGGGGAACGGACAGTATACCCACCACACTTGTCCAAGGCGACTTTCCTTCAGCGTTCTTAGGACGTGGTAATTGTAACAATACTGACCTAAAGTAATGTATGTGTTCCGGCCAGGATTCGAACCCGCGCCCTTTGAGTTTGGGACGCTACCACGACTTTAGTTGCTTTACCCAAATTAAAACGCCGAAATGAAGCATATAACATCAGTATTACGTAAATGACAAATTGTTAAATGTATTAATACACTCTCGTATGTGAACAATTCTGAACAGAATTTCTGGCAGCGATTATGACATAAATTCCGCAATTAGGGCATTAGTTAGGCAACGAGTTTCACTCTTTCTCGTAAAGTTTCCAAGCTTACGAGATCTAAGATCGACTTGATTTACAAGCTTCATAACTGCCTACGGTGAAACTTTTACGAGCGCGCTAATGGCCACAAGGTATTGTTTAGTTTTAATACTATTACGCATAATTATGTATCAACATAATTAATGGCAAGAAGGTCGGCTTACGTAGGCTGTTAATATTGTACAATAATCTTTGTTGACTATAATCTATATATCTTGTATATGTATATAACTTGTGTGTATATAGTATAGTTATATATTTATTATTAAAATGTAAGTAATCGTACAATAATTATGTATACTACCGTCGCCACTCCTAATCAGAATATTCTTGCCACGGGTTGTCTGGAAGAGATCGCTTTTTAGCGATAAGACCGCCCTTTGTACCCAACTAGACTGGTACAACTACTGGTTCGTTAGTTTTTCTGTAATGGTGTACAATAAAGTGTTATCTATCTATCTATCTATACAGATGTATCTGTTTGTTATGTCAAAATAAAAATGTGAAAAAATCCAAAATTTTTATCCGTGCAGGAACGGAGGAAGAATACAATTTGTTGCGCCCGGGCGGTCTGTCGTAAGAGGCGACAAAACAACCCACAGCCAGGTGGTAGGGCATTTGGCCGACTTGATGGCTACCACTCCTGGTCTAATGTATGTCGCCATAACAACCTTGAGTTGTGTTCCGGCATCCAGTCTCCCTTAAGAGAGCAGCAACGCATTTGTAGCACCTTTGGTGTTGCAAATGTCCATAGGTGATAGTAACCGCTTTCCATCAAGCGGGCCGTCTGCCTGTCTGCTGAACTCCGGCAATTAAAAAAAATCATTGGTACCGCACCAGGAGATGCCGAAAATGCAATTTTTAGAATTACCCTCTGGATGTTCCGAGTAATCTCTGAATCAGCCGGACCGATTTTGACGGGACTGGCAGATAGCCGATGTTATAACTAAGTTAAGAGTTTCTTACATATGTCTTTAAATAAACTCTTTGCCAATGGATCCCACGGACCTAATGTTTCAACCCCAAACGGCACAAATAAATTCAATTGGTACTTTTACGTAAGGTATGCAGTACCTACTTAATTTCAATTAAATAATTTTCAAAAATTCCATTACCAAATTAGAAGACCAGTGAAGATTTCATAATTCTACAGCATCCACCGCTGTCAGGGAACTGTCACCATTTTTTTTTTAAGTTTAAGGCTTGGCAACTAGGCCTTTAAGCCAGGCGCCGTTGTATTGTAGGCTACAATCGACGTCATTCAACAGAGTTCTTGTGAAAACTCGAAAGGCCACATTTGGCTATATAGTTCACATTTCTCGCAAATACACATAATTACTACTCGAAAACTATCAATACCCTACAACTATTGTTCATTTTAGAGTAATTTTATACATTTTTAGAAAACAAAACTGCACAGCACAACATCTCCTTTCAGTTCCCGCCAAAAACTCCTGTCACCAATTTGACTGTATGTAGGGTTGCCAACTGTTTTTAAGAAAAATAACGTATTACATTTCTTATGTAGGGGAAAAATAAAGTATTTAAAAAAATCATTTATGTCTTCTTTTGGAGACGCTATGTTTGTGTGCTTCTAGCACACACTGACAACTTTTCATCCTTAAATTTTTGGAAGCTATCTTTACGTTCCTAATTTAAATTAAATAAACAAACAATTATTTTTTTTATAGATGTCCTGTTCTTTTCTTCTCGCCATTTTAGATTCATCACTGAACAAACTCTTTCAGTGAATGCAGGATCGATAATAGTTCAGTAATTATCAATATATGTATTTCATTTTACGCATCAGAGTACATATTGGAGAGTATTTTTACATACTTTATTTTTATGCAAAAGTATAATTTATCAAAAAGTAAGGATACGTTATTATTAGGGATGGGTCGAATGTGGTTTGAACCGACTACGAACTTCGGTTTGATTTCGTCACGCTTTCTGTAGAGCAACACGTTGTGACTTGATAACGCCGTAAATTTTAAGTATGAGTAGATGGATAAAAGAATAAATTTTTAGACCCTTGAAAAAAAAATCACCATTTCATCATTCTAAATTCACAATATTTAATTCGTAAAAAGCGATTTCAATCAAATTAAAGTTGTAATTTCTGATGTCCCTTAGACTTTTTTTTTATTCAAGTTACGAATTATAATATTTAAGCAGTTGCACTACTTACTGATGTTTCTTAGAGGAATAATAAGTTTTTGTTTTAAGTTGATGTCTATTTAATTAGGCAAATACTAAATCAAGAACTAATTTTATTTGTTTTTTATCACATTGCACGTTAAGGTTCCTAACTGAAATAAACCATGAGTATATAGATGTCAATTTTATAAGAACAGACGAGCGTGCATGACAAGAGTTATGAATGTCAAAGAAGCAAGTGAGGTGTGTAAGAATAAACCTAAATGGCGCTCTGTTGTTCGTGCCTACCCCGCAAGGGAACTGGCGTGAAGTTATGTATGTATGTAATTTTTATATTACGGTTATGATATATGATTTCTATTAACTTCAGTCAATTGCAAGTAGGTATTTTACTTTATTCTTGCACCGAATTTTCGGCATTTAAACCGAATTTCGGCTCGAGCTGCCGAAATTCAGTCATGACGAATTTCGGCCCATTCCTAGTTATTATAAAGTATGGTTGGCAACCCTAGCTGTATGTACAGTCTTTGTTTAATCAATAAATCACGTACACAACGCTGTTTGACAAAATATAATCCATTCTAATAACGTTTATAATAATTTTTATTTCATTCCACTCCATAACTAACAGTGTTTTGAAACTAAGACGCCCATCCACTTCATGTTCCGCTTTGATGTATAATTTGTTGGCGCTATCCCATCACGTTTTACGTTTTAAATTAATACCAATACACAAATATTACGGTTCGTGGTAAAACGTCCTTTGGGGAGCACTAAACATCATACGAAAAGCAATTTTATGTGACATATTTAATTATTTCATAAATTGTACACACGTAAGACGTGGTAGCGTAATGGCTAGCGCACGCGTCCCAGACTCAAAGGGCGCGGGTTCGATCCTGGCCGGAACGCATGCACCACTTAGTCAGTTTTCTGATCTAATGTGCATATTGATACAATTACCACGTGCTAAGAACGGTGAAGGAAAACATCTTGATGCAACCTGCACATCGAGATAACCAATGTGTCAAACCTGCCAGGCCGCTTTGGACAAGCGTGGCGGGTTTACTGTCCGTTCCACTATACTGTGAGGCCCAAGCCCAGCAGTGGGACAGTTATGTTATTTATTTACACATATACAATTATACGCACATGTATACATTTTATTTGCGGTTTACTATTTATTGCGAAGTTGGTAAAAACACTAGGTCATCAGACAGACGAATGGGTTATACTGCTCTATCTCCGGGCCTGAGGGGAGGTCCCAGAGGGTGTGTAGCAGTGGCGTAGCTTGCCTTAGACGGGCCTTGTATCAAAATGTACTGCGGGGCCCAAAGGAAGAGTAGCGTTTTATAAAAGAAACAAACAATGCTCGAATCGATTTTTTTTTTAAATTTTATTGCAGGATTTTAGCAGACAGGCAGACGGCCCACTTGATGGAAAGCGGTTACCATCGCCTATGGACATTTGCACCACCAAAGTTGCTACAAATGCGCTGCTGCTCTCTTAAGGGAGACTGGAACCTGGTCACTAATGCCGGAACACACCTCAAGGTTGTTATGGCGGCATACTCTAGACAGCCATAACAACCTACCAACTACCACCCCTGGTCTACCAGGGGTGGTAGCCATCCAGTCGGGCAAATGCCCTACCACCTGGCTGTGGGTTGTTAAGTCGCCTCTTACGACAGGCCCCCCGGCCGCAGGAAATTGTATTCTTTCTCCGTTCCTGCACCGATACGGATAATATTGCACACTAATACACATAAATATTAGGACAACTCCAAGAGTTGCACCCACGCTTGTCAGGTGTCGAGCAGCAATTTGCCCACCAAGAATACTGCGATTATCAGACAGTAATTATCGACCATAGTATATTATGTGCTCCTCGTCCAAGACTATCATTGCAGACTGTCGGTTGAAGACTGTCCTTCCTCTGCCCAAACACCGCGTAGTTAAGGTCCTCGTAGCGCGTCCGAAGTGACACCATCCTGTAATGCTTTGGAGTCACTTTAGTACCTTCCGCCATCCGTATTAATAATATAATAATAAAAGAATTCTATTGTCACCAAAAATATAACAAATTTTGCCTTAAAATTGATACTAGATACTAACACCTAGACTAGGCCGAGCCTGTATCCTATGTGTTAGTTGCTTCCAGTGACGTAATAACTAAATTTTATAACAAATTAAATGTTCTACATTACAAATAAAAATTACAAAAAAAAAATTGGAGGTAGTTCTAAAATTGTTAATGTAGCGGCTTGATAAACATGAACTTGAATTGTCTGCAGAACGAGAATTCTGTATTCTGGGGACTTAGGAACATTTTTCTTCTAGTGAGTGTAGTGGGTATTACGAGTACAAAGTTATTTTTATTATTTATATACTACTTATATTATTTATATACTTATGAATAATATATATGATTACTGTACATATTTCGAATAATAAACATAATTTATAATAGACTATAACACACACACACACACACATATATATATATGCATTTAGTATACATTTACATACATTTAAAATTGGTATTAACTTCCAGCTTCCGGTTGCTCCATATCCGATATCCGTCAGCTTGATAATAAATGCTTCTAATTTGACATCTAGTTATACGACTTCCGATTATTACATGAATGGCTACGTTCCATTAGGGACTCACAACGACCACGTTCATGACCGCGATTTATCCGTTCCACTTTCTTGCCGGCGTTACAATCGTAAACTCAAGTGGAACGGCTATTCGACCCACCTCTTGACACGGGTCGTCGTGAGCGTTGTGATCGAAAATGATGACGTCATTAGTGACGTTTTCGCCACGACCACAACGATCGCGGTCGCCTTGTGGAACGGCTAACTGAGCATTCTGGGCGTTGTGAGCTACTAATGGAACGCCCTAATAGAATACAATACAAACCTATTTATTTAAATCTGAAATGAATAACAATGATACGCGTTGTTAAAGAAAAATAAATGAGGATAATTATTATTCAGCATTGTTCCAAATTGCGCAATTGTTGCTGGACCGTTTTATCGTGGAACATTTTATTGTTATAAAACAGAAAAATCTCGGTATTGAAACAACAAATGATGGCGTTATATGCGATTTTTACGACTAACGTGTCGGTTGCTGCCGGACTGTCGCGTTTTGAATTTGTTCCAAGAGATAAACATACAATAGCTTGCGGTGTATTCACAATATAGAGTCCAGTCAACTTTTTTATCATCTACTAGCTGACCCGGCAAACTTCGTACGGCCTCAGAATCAATAAATAAAAACGCTGAATGATAATTGGAGAATGTATCAACTTTAGTAAAAAATGTGGTCAAAACTTAACCGGAACGAACATCACACGTTTGACATTCAAAACAAAATAAAACTTCACTTTTAAATTTAATTTGATTTCGGAACGACTTTTAAATTTAATTCATTTCTAAACGACGGTACGAACGTCAAATGTCTGAGAGTTTTTTTGGCGGGAGCTGAAAGGGGGCGTTGTGCTGTGCAGTTTTATTTTCTAATTTTTTTTTTTACAAGGGGAAATCCGTTTGCGGACCCCCCGCCGGGGAGACTTCGGCGGGGGAGTGTGGGACTCGCCGGCTAGAGGAGCCGGAATACCCACTAAAACCCCTTGGTGCCACCTGACGCCATGAGCCGGGGTCACGGGATATGCGTGAGCTTTTCTTCCGCGACCCCGGCTGGCGTGGGCCCACCCCAGCACTGGGGCAGGCCTCTCCGTACTCATAATTGAGAGGGGCGCGCGCGGGCACTGACGCGCCCCCTACTCGGCGGCTTTAGATGCGGGTGACGGCCTTATAGCCTCCCCTGACCGTCACCCGCGCCGCGCGTTCATGGCGGCCGGAGGTCCGTATTCCTCCGGCGCCGAGACCGGTTATTGCGGCGGGAGAGGAGCGCGGCTGCTCGCTCTCTCTCCCGCTCCGCCGCCTCCTTTGCGGACATGACGGCCTCGCAAAAGGAGGCGACGGCGTCCCATTCAGGTTGGCCCCCGACCATGGCCTGGACCACGGCCGGGAGCGACAGGTCTGGTCCGATGTTTGCGCCGAGGACACGGCGCTCCCCATCCCAGGCTGGACACTCCTGCAGAGTGTGCAACGCCGTGTCCTCGACGCTGGCACTGCAGTGCTGGCACCCTGACGACGACTCACGCCCTATCTGACACAGGTACCGGCCGAAGCAGCCGTGCCCGGTCAGTACCTGCGTCTGGCGGAACGTCAGGGTGCCGTGCCTCCGGTCAATCCATTGTGGCAGGACGGGCCTTACTGCCTCTATGGTCCTATGACCGGCGCTGGGGTGCGCAAGTCGGTTCCGCCATCCCACCATGAGATCCTGCCGGAACTCCGCCCTTTTAGCCTCGATTTCCCGAGGCGCAGGACGGAAGTCCCGACTGAGGGCGTCCTTGCGCCAATCGTACACGGCCGCAAGGACGCGCGCCTCTAGGTCCCATGGTGGGGATCCGGCTAGGAGGGAGGCCGCCTCGAAGGAGATCGTACGATACCCCCTTATAGCCCTGACGGCCAGCACGCGCTGCGGACGTCGCAGCAACGCGGCGTTCTTGGCCGTCAGGGACTCCGCCCATATCGGGGCCCCGTATAGGGCCATGGATCGTACGACCCCCTCGTAGAGTTTTCGGCACGGCGCGCCGGGCCCCCCCACATTGGGGACGAGCCGTGATAGGGCGCCGGCTGCCCCCATGAGCCTGGGAGCCAGTCGCTTGAAGTGTGCCGAAAACTCCCATCGGCTGTCGAGGACGAGTCCGAGATATTTCATCGTCGTCCCGACGCCAATGGTGGTGCCTCCCACTGTGATACTCAAGCCCGGAGGTGGCTTGTTCCGAGGCCCGTGGAACACCACAGCCTCGGACTTGTGGAAGGCCACCTCCAGACCGAGTCGCCGGATCCTATCGATTACGTGCGCAACCCCAGCAGTGGCCAGTAGGCCCGCCTGCCGGTGGGTCCGTCCACGGGCCGCAACCAACGTGTCATCGGCGTAACACGTGATGCTGACACCGTGGAGGACCGCACCGCGTATGGTCCAATCGTATGCGATGTTCCACAGGAGCGGGCCCAGCACCGACCCCTGCGGAACACCGCACGTCATTTCTCGCCGATCCCAGCTGGCTAGCTGACCCGGGTATACGACGGCCCTCACCGAGAGGTAGTCACCGATGACTCTGCGGAGGTAGGTCGGCACCCCGTGGTAGCGGAGTGCCTCCTTGATGCAGCTCCAGGGCAGGGAGTTGAAGGCGTTGGCGATGTCGAGAGACACCGCCAACAGCACCCCGCCCTGGGAGATCGCTTCCTCCGCCTGGCTCTTTACACGGCGTATGGCGTCCACAGTGGAGCGCCCCTGGCGGAAACCGAACTGGTTCTCCGCCAGATCTGGCCCCTCTTCTCCGAGGTGCCGGACGAGGCGGTTCGCGAGCACTCGCTCCAGCAGCTTGGCCACCTCGTCCAGCAACACTATGGGCCGGTAGGCGGATGGAGAGTCCGCCGGGCGCCCCTCCTTCCTGAGCAGGACCAGTTTGCCGGTCTTCCACCGGGTGGGAAACCGGCCCTGCTGCAGGCACGCCGTGAAGAGCCACGTCAATCGGGACTCCAGGGCGCCGTGGGACAGAACCCACGCGCGCCCTGGTATGCCGTCGAGACCGGGGGCGGTGTTCTTGGCCTTCAGCCTCAACACCGCCGCCCCCAGTTCTTCCCGGGTCACTGCGGGCACTTGGTCTTGCTCCACGCTAGGCTCCGGCGATGGCGGTGCCATCGCGGGAGGCGGGTGCTCGGCCCTCGAGGGGAACAGAGCGCCAACGATGTCGGCCACCAGGGGTGGGGGGAGACTCTGGGTCAGCGGAGGCGCCCATGGTCGGAGCTTATTCCGGACCAGATGGTAAGGGCGCCCCCAGGGATCGTTGTCCAGCGTCCCCAAGAGTTCCACCCACGCCGCCGATTTGGCTTCCCTGATGGCGACCTGTAACTCCTTTTTGGCGCTCCTGTATCTTCCCTGAACTTCTACAAATAATTCAAAACCAAAATTAGCCAAATCCGTCCAGCCGCTCTCGAGTTTTAGCGAGCCTAACGAACAGCAATTGATTTTTATATATATAGATTTTTATTTAACAAATCAATAAACATCTGCCTTAAAATTGCTATCGTTTCCTGATACCTAATATAATGTATTAAATTATGAGATTATTATACAAGTAACAAGTAAAACATAAGTTGCCATAAAATTAAGAATGCCAACATATCGATACCTCGGGGCTCAAAGGGCGTAAGCACCAAAACTCGATTTTTCAGGAGAGCCGAAAAACAAAATATAAAATATTATTTCGGACGTAACGTTTTTGATTTTTGGCCTAAATAAACCATTCTAAAACCAAGTCGTAAAATAAAATTTTGCAAAACACTATTATTATTATTAATTATATTTCAATTAGATTTAAAAGTAACAAAAACAGCTTTCCTATACGCCCCGGAAAACTGCATGTTTGGGGCGTTTAGACCCTAAAAATGTATAGATGTGTTATCAGAGATGGTTGTAACTGCCAATTTGCTTACTAGTTCTATCAGTTTGTAGTCTGTTGCTTTGTTTTCTTCAGTTGATTAAATATCAAGTAAAAAGAGAAAATAAGAAATTCTTTTCTTTCTTTATTTGCCTATTTAATTACAATTTTATTTATTAACTTAGCATATCAATTTATCAACTCAGATAATTAATTGTATCATCTACGGTGTCGTTTACTACCCTCGCGTTTATGATCATTAACATTGGTTGCTGTTACGACACAAAATCTAGAAATATATGTTTTATTTTTTATAAAAAATGGGGTCGTAAACACCATTTTTTGGCGAATTGGAACACTTTACATATACTGATCGATAGAGGAGAAAAAATTAAATAGGGCTGCATTAAAAGTAAATTTCGTCGAAATGGCGGTTACGTCCTTTGAGCCCCGAGGTATCGATATGTTACCGCCATTAAAATTTATAATAAGTTCCCTATAAGTTTTTATCCGTGCAGGAACGGAGAAAGAATACAATTTCCTGCGGCCGGGCGGCCTGTCGTAAGAGGCGACTAAACAACCCGCAGCCAGGTGGTAGGGCATTCGCCCGACTAGATGGCTACCACCCCAGGTCTAGAGCATGCCGCCATAACAACTTTGAGTTGTGTTCCGGCATTAGTGACCAGGTTCCAGTCTCCCTTAAGAGAGCAACAGAGCATTTGTAGCACGTTCGGTGTTTTTTTTTTTTATTATTATTAACATATCTACGGACTCGCGTTCCGTACCTTTATTTACAACTAAATTTCTATGAAAAATTTTAGAGTCCATACACGCTTATTGTTTATTTTTGTTAGTGTGTGACTAATTTAGTGATTTATATGTTATGGTGTACCTTAAGATTAACTTATTATATTGATTTATCCTATTTTTAATACTAAATTTATACTAATGTAGAGTGTATCTATTACATGCTGGTGTTGTGAGGAAGTGCATGTGCAGTGTGGGCCTTATATCTATACTTATATATAGTCCTATCTAGTGCCATGTGTGTTGGTTTTTTCTTTTCTGTATCTGGGTTATTAATTTTTAGGCTCTTTGTGAGTCTTGGTTTGCACGTTCGGTGTTGCAAATGCCCATAGGCGATGGTAACCGCTTTCCGTCCAGTGGGCCGTCTGCCTGTCTGCTGATCTCCTGCAATAAAAAAAAAATAGTAATGTCAATTTTCTACCAATGTAAATGAACCGTCTAGCTTATACTAAAGTAAATCTGCCGTGACCAACCAACACGTTAAGTCAACCACACCCTTACCATCCAGTTTCAGTTCATTTGAGCTACGTCAGTTAACCGAATCAGTGCCAACAATAATTTCCGAACGAAATCACTGTTCGTTTAAGATTATTCTAAAATAAAACGTATCTTTTTGACAGACATATCCGCTTCTATTATTTTAGGTAGTCACAGGCCAGATGGTACCTATAGCTACCATCTGGTCTAGAGTATGCCGACATATTTGCCAGGTGGTGGGGTATTTGCCCGACTGGATGGCTACCACCCCTGGTCTAAAGTATGTTTTTTTTAATGTAAGTATAGGTTTGCGTTTGACCACTGTCTCACCTGATGTTGAGTGATGACGCAGTCTAGGATGGAGCACGCTTACCTAGAAAATACCTATTCACTCGTGACTTGAAGACTTTAAGTTTGTATTTGTCAGGAAAGACAGACTCCGGCAAATTATTCCACTCTTCGGCAGTGCGCACCAGAAAAGATGAAGCGAAACGCTTCGTTCTGACTGGTGGTATTTCCACCATGTAACGGTGGCGCAAACCGGTGCGTCTGGTTGTCCGATGGTAAAATGGGGATGGAGGAATCAGCTCGTGCAATTCTAAGGAACACTCCCCGAAATGTATCCGATAGAAGACAGTCAGCCCCGCGACCTTGCGTCTATGCTCTAGACTCTGAAGTTGAGCATAAATAAAAACGATCATTGCCAACCAGCTTCCTGGCCATTTTCTTAATTGATTCCAACGCCTCCAGCTGGTATTTGGCTGACCCGTCCCAAAGATGAGAACTGGTATTTGGCTGATGTGAAGTACTGTCCGTCCCAAAGATGAGAACAGTACTCCAGTTTCCCTTAAGAGAGCAGCAGCGCATTTGTAGCAACTTTGGTGTTGCAAATGTCCATAGACGATGGTAACCGCTTTCCATCAAGTGGGCCGTCTGCCTGTCTGCTGAACTCCTGCAATAAAAAAAAATAAAAAAAAGGTAGCCATAGGTACCATCTGGTCTAGAGTATGCCGCCATAACAACCCTGAGTTTTGTTCCGGAATTAATGTCTCTCTTTTGAGGCCGACAGCACATTAATGGTCCGTTTTTTTTTTAATTGCAGGAGATCAGCAGACAGGCAGACGGCCCACTTGATAGAAAGCGGTTACCATCGCCTATGGACATTTGAAACAGCAAAGTTGCTACAAATGCGCTGCTGCTCTCTTAAGGGAAACTGGAACCTGGTCACTAATGCCGGAACATAACTCAAGGTTGTTATGGCGACATAGTTTAGACCAGGGGTGGTAGCCATCCAGTTGGGCGAATGTCCTACCACCTGGCTGTGGGTTGTTAAGTCGCCTCTTACGACAGGCCGCCCGGCCGCAGGAAATTGTATTCTTTCTCCGTTCCTGCACGGATAAATATAGAAATGTATATAACATCAAATTTGTTTATGTATTTTTTTGTGTTTATTTGTTTTTTTTTGTTTAGTTTTGTAGAGTACAGATTTGTCGTAAGTAAATTATGAAAATTTATATCTTCGAGGTAGCGTAATGGCTAGCGCACGCGTCCCAAACTCAAAGGGCGTGGGTTCGATCCTGGCCGGAACGCATGCACCACTTAGACAGTTTTCTGACCTAATGTGCATATTGTTACAATTACCACGTGCTAATAACGGTGAAGGAAAACATCGTGATGCAACCTGCACATCGAGATAACCCATGTGCCAAACCTGCCAAGCCGCCTTGGACAAGCGTGGCGGGTATACTGTCCGTTCCCCCCTATAGTGGGAGGCCCGAGCCCAGCAGTGGGACATTTATGGGCTGTTATTACATTATTACATATCTTCGAAAATGTAGTAATGCTCGAGCGAAATAGCGAACATTTAGGTAGCCCTGTATTTGACGCATATAACGACTAGATTGTGGCCAGGCCTTAGTACAAGTAACTCACACTTATAATAATTTCTTAAGTTTTGGCGACTAGTATATCTTATATACTTTATATACTAATATATAAAGGCCCAGCTCGCCATACACAACGCGGTGCTGGTACCTACGCTCACGTATGGATGCGAGAGTTGGGTATGGAAGAGAGAGCATGAAAGTAGAGTAAACGCGGTCGAGATGCGAGCACTGCGCAAAATCTGCGGAGTGACGCTCGCGGACCGCGTTCGTAATACCGAAGTAAGAAAGAGAGTTGGTCTGAAAGAGAGTGTCGGGGTGAAGGTAAGGAAAGGAATGCTCCGGTGGTTCGGGCATGTGGAAATAATGCATGATGAAAGAATGACTAAACCGATATACAATACAGAAGTGGATGGATGCAGAAGTCGTGGAAGGCCACGACACACCTTCCATGATCAAATTGATCGTGTACTAGCAGAAGGTGATGTCAGGAGCCTTAAGAACAGACGAGCTTGCATGACAAGAGTTATGAATGTCAAAGAGGCAAGTGAGGTGTGTAAGAATAAGCCTAAATGGCACTCTGTTGTTCGTGCCTACCCCGCAAGGGAACTGGCGTGAAGTTATGTATGTATGTATGTATATAAAGCTGAAGAGTTTGTTTGTTTGAAAGCGCTAATCTCAGGAACTACTGGTCTAATTTGAAAAATTCTTTCAATGTTAGATAGCCCTTTTATCGAGGAAGGCTATAGGCTATATATCATCACGCTAAGACCAGTAGGAGCGGGGCACCAATGAAGAATGTTTCAAAATCGGGCGATTTATTAACTTCTTTTTTTTTAAACTATTGCACGCGGACGAAGTCGCGGACAGAAGCTAGTACATAATAAAACTACGTTTTAACAATGATTTTTATTCTTCCGACGTTTCGCCCACTTTTCAGCAGCCGTGATCATAGAAAACAAAGGTGTCAAGTGTCAATGAGTATTGTTAAAGTTTTATTTAGCCTACCGCCAACTTGTTCATTTTAATTATTTATTTTTAATATTGTTTATAATTCTTATTTACTCTATGGGAGCCTAATTTAATTTACCATTGTTTCTCAACATGTTGTGGCTGGTTCTATATAAATTCAATTGTACTTTGTTTATTGTTTTTCGTAGATTTTAAAACATTAACATCCTGTTAAAATACATAAAGAAAGGTCGTTAATGTCTTAATATAAAAACCCCTTAAATTATGCTTAACTACGTTTCTTAAACAAAGATAGAAGTTTAAATATATGCAGTTAATGTGATTAATTTTAACATTTTGTATATTTTCAATTTAACTCGGGATTTTAAACAAAATGGATTTATGCTTCATTTGAAGTTCTTAACATACGGGAAATAGACGATTACTGAATACAAACTCATTAGATATATTGGCGGCTGTTAAACGAGTGAGTGGAAAAAATATTATGATTCTAACTTCAGAAATCAATATTACCTCCATATTGGGTATAACTTACTTTACTCTTGAGGCCCGTAAGGTCGAACACAGTTTAAACTATAGATTTCGTAATCTAATAAAAAAGTTGATCCATGGTTTGAACCTGTGTTGTAAGATCAGTTTGAAAATATGGAGAGATCAACTAAGGGAACGCACCCATACTACGTGACCTATTCTGGGGAAGGGAAGTCTTCAAAAACAAAAAAATAAGGTCACAGGAGCATCGTCTAGCGTCCAGGCGTTAGGTTCGTATAGTAGACGATCCCACACTAACAGCCGGTTTAGAATCGCTTAGCCATCGAAGAGACTTTGCGTCCCTCTGCGTATTCTACCGCCTGTGCAACGGAGAGTGTTCCGAGTAACTGTTTGATCTTTTTTTTTTATTGCAGGAGTTCAGCAGACAGGCAGACGGCCCATCTGATGGAAAGCGGTTACCATCGCCTATGGACATTTGCAACACCAAAGGTGCTACAAATGCGCTGCTGCTCTCTTAAGGGAGACTGATACCTGGTCACTAATACCGGAACACAACTCAAAGTTGTTATGACGGGATACTCTAGACCAGGGGTGGTCGCCATCTAGTCGGGCGAATGCCCTACCACCTGGCTGTGGGTTGTTTTGTCGCCTCTTACGACAGGCCGCCCGGTCGCAGGAAATTGTATTCTTTCTCCGTTCCTGCACAGATATTTCTGGATCTAGTGCCAACGTACTAGATCCTATTCCTATTTCTAGGCTAGATCCTATTTCTAGGCTCCTATAATTTTTCTTTGAAACTCGATAGTAGCGTAGAAACATAAATTAGTAAAAACTAGTATTGTGCAACCATCCAGATAGTAACAAAAATAAATATGAGTGTTGCCCAAACAAATATGGTTTCGGACTATTAACCCCGTTGGCTGCGTGGCATGCGGAGATCTTACGCAGATCACTTTGAAAGAAATAATGCCTTTGCACCACGTCAGCGTCGTAGGGCTACCAGCTGAGAACGAATGTTTATCCTAATAGGGATGTGGACACAAAACAAATACAGATATTCTTTACATATAAAAGGCGTTAAAAAAAATAATTTATGCTATTAGACGGTTCAACCAAATTAAATCAATCTCGTTGAAAAGCACAGGATTGAAAGAATTCGTGGGTATTCAAAGACGTTGATTTTTTTTATAAGTAATTTACGGCCCGTCCAGTCTTTGCAAGGGTTGTTTATGGCTAATTTTTTACACCTAGGGTTACATTATTGAAGTTTTAGTAGTCAAAATCAATAAACGCGCTTCTATCGTAATCACAGAAACATGAGAAAGAATAACTATTCAATCATTTGATAGCAACAAATTTAGATATAGTACCACGATGACATAAAATATGGGCCCAACCTGGGCTAGGTGACCTCTAACCTCCCCTTCTAGTCACCCCAAACCTCGCAATTAGAGTCTTTATATCATTTCAATTAAACACATTTATCAAATCACACAAGGGCATTTCCATAAATAAACATTTCACTTAATCAGTTTACCGAAGAACGCAACGCTTGGCGAATGGTGCAACACAACCTGTCTGCCTCGCCTCACGCACCGCTTAAATACTATAAATTACTTGAAACTACCGTCAATTAAATGTTCGCAATCTAAAATGCCCAGCAACCAGTATCGCATTTACTAACTAATTCTTTATTCAGATTAATTATTGTTTCATGATATTAGGTATCATGAAACAATTTAATTTATAATCTATTAAATTGTGAGATTACTATACACGTAAGAATTACTGTATCTACATAATGTCTCCTATATATATATATCAGCTGCAATAAGTTTAGATTGCCAACAATAGTGTGATCGTCATCACATGCTAGAGCAAGTGAATGAGTTTGTATATCTTGGATGTGCTTTTAGCAGGGATGGAAGGTACACCGCTGATATAGAAAGAAGAGTGAATTTGGGGAATAGTGTGAATGGAGCGTTAGGTAAACTTCTAGGCGCTAAGAACCTCAGCCAGAAGGCCCAGCTTGCCATACACAACGCGATGCTGGTACCTACGCTCACGTATGGAAGCGAGAGTTGGGTATGGAAGAGAGAGTATGAAAGTAGAGTAAACGCGGTCGAGATGCGAGCACTGCGCAAAATCTGCGGAGTGACGCTCGCGGACCGCGTTCGTAATACCGAAGTAAGAAAGAGAGTTGGTCTGAAAGAGAGTGTCGGGGTTAAGGTAAGGAAAGGAATGCTTCGGTGGTTCGGGCATGTGAAAAGAATGCATGATGAAAGAATGACTAAACAGATATACAATGCAAAAGTGGATGGATGCAGAAGTCGTGGAAGGCCACGACACACCTTCCATGATCAAATTGATCGTGTACTAGCAGAAGGTGTTGTCAGGAGCCTTAAGAACAGACGAGCGTGCATGACAAGAGTCATGAATGGCAAAGAAGCAAGTGAGGTGTGTAAGAATAAGCCTAAATGGCGCTCTGTTGTTCGTGCCTACCCCGCAAGGGAACTGACGTGAAGTTATGTATGTATGTATGTATGTTTACTCTTCAAATTCGCTAACAAATCCAACGAGGATTTGTTAGCGAATTATTACGACTTCACTATACCAAATCAATAAATCTGTATATTAATACGTGAAGCAAAAACTTTGTACGCATTTTTACAAAAATTGCGCGGACGGAGCAATATGAAATTTCGCACACTTATAGTTTATAATATAGAGAAGGAATGCAGAATGCTAATATTTTTTTTCAAATTATGCATAAAAAATATATTAAATCAATAAAAAAAACAATAAACACACTACCGTGTATTTGACACACACACGCATATATATTCTATTGTTAATTGTTGCCTTAGCGAATAAAAGTATAGTCTTTAACAACAATTAATATGGTATTAAATTTCGACCACGGGCGACCACTAGTAATCTAGATAGATAACACTTTATTGTACACCATTACAGAAAACTTACGAACTAGTATTATTCTAATTGTGTATACAAAGGGCGGTCTTATCGCTAAAAAGCGATCTCTTCCAGACAACCCGTGGCAAGAATACTGCTGTTTAGGAGTGGCGATGGTGGTATACATAATTATTATACGATTACTTACATTTTAATAATAAATATATAACTGTTCTATATATAATTCTATTATATTGTATACTAGCTTCTTAGAATAGTTAATTTTTTTTGTGTTAGCGTGATAATATATCGCCTATGGCCTTCCTCGATAAATGGGCTATCTAACACTGAAAGAATTTTTCAAATCAGACTAGTAGTTCCTGGGATTAGCGCGTTCAAACAAACAAACTCTTCAGCTTTATATATTAGTATAAGATATAACTATATCTATTAATTTATGACATTGTATGAGTAATTACTACAACTGTAGTTTCATGACATCTATAAATATTACATACATACATAACTTCACGCCAGTTCCCTTGCGGGGTAAGCACGAACAACAGAGCGCCATTTAGGCTTATTCTTACACACCTCACTTGCTTCTTTGACATTCATAGCTCTTGTCATGCACGCTCGTCTGTTCTTAAGGCTCCTGACATCACCTTCTGCTAGTACACGATCGATTTGATCATGGAAGGTGTGACGTCGTATAAATATTATTAATTCATATTAGCTGCCATATATTTTAGGAGGCCAACAATAGTTGAAATGATTTAAATACATAATATTGAGTAACCAGATTTTTCTAACAGTAAACGGCGCACTGTTTACAGTGTATAAATACATTATACCGTCTCTCACTGTTTACGTGGGCACCCTTCCCTACACTAAAGTGATGAGATATTTGAGCAGTGTTACCAGGTGGGGGATTCCCTGCAAATTCGGGCGTTTTTCGAGTTTGAGAGGGTGATTTGGAGGTAAAGAGAGACAGAGAGAGAGATAACTCTTTATTGCACACCAAAACATACAATTACAAAAACAGACCATATTTACAATATTTTCTAGGCGATACAATAGGCGGCCTTATCGCTCAAAGCGATCTCTACCAGGCAACCTAATTCAAAAACAAATTTGAATCAGGCGATGTAGGTGGTGCAGGAAAAAGGCAAGGGACACATAAATACTCAAACTAATTTAACAAATAAATATACAAATACATACATATATACATAGTCATAAATATAATATACAAATATATACATATATAATAATATATTACAAAATACATATATTATTATAATAAATGTATTAGCATGATATATTGTGTTAATCAGACATGGCTATTTATGGACAAATAGTGTTTTCTGAGTAAATGTCTAAATGTTGGTAAGGATTTGGCCTCTCTGACAGTAAGAGGTAGCATATTCCAAAGTTTGACAGCTTGCACTGTAAAAGAATTATCATAATAGGATGAAGTGTGTGCAGATGTCATAAGTTTTCGATACGTATCAGAGCGCAAATTGTGGGCAGTGGATAGGCGAAGGAATTTAAAACGTTCCTTAAGGTACTGGGAACTATTAGGAATAAATAATATATTATACAGGAGAGTGAGAATGTGAGTATTCCGGCGAAAATGAATAGGAAGCCACTTGAGTCTTTTACGATATTCGGAAACTTCTTCTTCTTCTTTTTCTTTCACCATATCCCAATTACTTGGGGTCGGCACAATATGTCTTTTCCTTCCACACTCTTCTATTCTGACATACCTCTTCAGTCACACCGCATATCATGTCATCCTTCACACAATCCATCCATCTTTTTTTTGGTCTACCTTTAAATTTGTACCCATCGATCTTGTAGTTTCGGAATCATGGTCATATTTTCGCAATCCAAATATGAACTTGATACAATAATTGAAGTCGCTCAAGCTTAAAGATTCTTTGGGGAGACTTTCGGGGGGGAAAATTAAGTCAAGAGAAATTTTGGAGCTTTTTTAAGTACCATTAATTCATCCAAAAAAACAATTTTCATCACTACAATTATTATATCTAAGATATAATATAGTACCAGTGGTTGTAGTCGTTTTCCTGAGAATTATATTCTACTAGTAAATCATACTTCAATGCAATCGTTCATTTTTAACCGACTTGAAAAAAAGAGGAGTTTCTCAATTCGTCGGAATCTTATTTTTTTGTTTTTGTATGTTCACCGATTATTCCGAGATTTATGATCCGATTTACATAATTCTTTTTTTTTTCGACGCGGAATAGCTGCCATTTGGTCCCCTAAAAATTTGACAAAGTTTGACCCAATAGTTTTCATTTTATGAACATTTTTAATTCAAAAATTTTCATTCCGTTCCATATGTACACCGATTACGCTGAGAGTTATGATCCGATTTACGTGATTATTATTTTGTTCGACGCGGAATAGCTGCCATTTGGTCCCCTAAAAATTTGACATAGTTTGGCCCAGTAGTTTTCATTTTATGAACATTTTTTATGAAAAAATTTCCATTCCGTTCCATATGTACACCGATTACTCTGAGAGTTATGATCCGTTTTACCTGATTCTTATTTAGTTTGATGCGGAATAGTTGCCATTTGGTCCCTTAAAAATTTAACATAGTTTGGTCCAGTAATTTTTAATAATTTAATTCAGTCGTTCGTTCTTTATTATTTATTATGCCGTCTCTACTCGTATACGTCGTATCCTATAGGCTACGTTCGATTAGAGACTCACAACGACCACGTTCACAACCACGATTTTTCCCGTTCCACTCGTTTGCCAGCATCGCAATCGTAAACTCAAGTGGAACGGTTATTCGACCCACCTACTAACACGGGTCGTTGTGAGCGCTGCGTGAGCGAAAATGATAACGTCATTAGTGACTTTTCGCCACGACGATGACTTTGCTTTTTTATTTCTCCTTTAAAATAAGTAAAAACTGTTTTGGAGGTTTTTTTTTCAAAAGGCTTATTTTTGAGGATTTTAGAAAAAAGTTGTGGGTAAATTGACATGGTGATCTGGCAACACTGTATTTGAGTGTAGTTTCCTTAAACTGTATATTACGAGAAGCGTTTGTGTATACACGTGTTAGTTTTATTGTATAATCATCATCAGATTCTCAGTATTACTTAAGTGTTGATTATTTTACCATTTGAAACCAGACAAAATAATGGTTGTTAATTACTTTGTCTTGTTTAAAAGATGCATTAGACCATGGAACTAGAAGACTAGCTATCTAAATATACTAGTGGTCGCCCGTGGTCGAAATTCGACCATAATAATTAATGTCAAAGACTATACTTCTATAATCACAGATTTCGTCAAGGCTACACTGTTAATTTGTCTTGAACAATAAATACAAGAATATATATGCTTGTGTGTGTCAAATAGATGGTAGTATGTGTAATTTTTTTTTTATTGAATAATGGCCGCTTGCATAACGATCACCCTTAAATAAAATTAGTTAATCACATTAAACTGCCTAAATACCTTTTACACAAAACGTATTAACAGTTCTTTAAACATAATTAGCGGCAAATTTTGCGTTGTGCAAGACGCTAATTGTTTTTTTTATTATTATTGCAGGGGATCAGCAGACAGGCAGACGGTCCACTTGATGGAAAGCGGTTACCATCGCCTATGGACATTTGCAACACCAAAGTTGCTACAAATGCGCTGCTGCTCTCTTAAGGGAGACTGGAACCTGGTCACTAATGCCGGAACACAACTCAAGGTTGTTATGGCGACATACTTTAGACCAGGGGTGGTAGCCATCCACTCGGACGAATGCCCTACCACCTGGCTGTGGGTTGTTAAGTCGCCTCTTACGACACGCCGCCCGGCCGCAGGAAATTGTATTCTTTCTCCGTTCCTGCACGGATAAAAAAATTGTTTTTAAGGGTGTTAAATACGTTTTGTGTTTCTTAAATAAATTTAAGCAACCTTATTCAAGCGGCCCTTAATGTATTATTTATGCATAATTTAAAAAAAAATATATTAGCATTCGTCGCTCCTTCTCTATATAAACTATAAGTGTGCAAAACTTCATACTCACCCGTCCGCGCAATTTTCGTAAAAATGGCTACAGTGTTGTTGCTTCACGTATTAATATCTAAAAATATATAATAACAGCCCATAAATGTCCCACTGCTGCGCTCGGACCTCCCACTATAGGAGCACGGATATACCCACCACGCTTGTCCAAGGCGGCTTGACAGGTTTGACACATCGGTTACCTCGATGTGCAGGTTTCATCATAATGCTTCCTTCGTCTTTGTTAGCACGTGGTAATTGTAACAATACGCACATTAGGTTACAAAGCTGTAAAGTGGTGCATGTGTTTCGGCCAGGATTCAAATCCAAGCCCTTGGAGTTTGGGACGCGTGCGCTGGTCTTTACAATATCACGACTCCTACAGACTTCCTACAGAATAACAATCTTCCTGAGGGCTAAGGAGGTCTGTTTCCCAGGTTCTTATGATTAACATGACAAGTATCAATAAAGGGCCCTCTTAGCCATATTGGGCGCCGTGATGCAAATATCAGCCCCCCTCCCCCCGTTCCAAAAAAATATATAATTAATAAAAAGTTATTATATTTGTAGTTAATAAATTTCAATATTTTTGCAATTGATGTTTTCGCTGTTCGAGTCGCGATGATGTTGAGTAATTTTTAACCGATTTCAAAAATGAAGAGGTTCTCAATCCGTCTCTATGTTTTATTTTTGTATGTTTGTTACTCGATTTCTCCGTCAATTGTGAGCCGATTATCCAATTTTTTATTCGATTCTCTATACTCCCGAGGTGGTCCCATGGTCAAAAAGTCAGGATCTGATGAATGGATCCGAGAGAGATCGAGATCAACCCTTGTTGACGAGCGTCTATACAGCAGAGTGAGATAGCAACCTCACATACGCGTTCCAGTACTATAAATTTCTACAGGCGCTTAATATATTATTTCTAAAGCTATTCAAATATTTGCGTAACTAAGAAGTATTTTTTTTTAACAAAAACAAAACCGACTTCAAACTAAAAAGTAAATATTTAAAGGACTTCTTTCTACAACATCTTGAAGTCGGTGCGAAGTAAAACATAAAAATTATTATATTTTGCAGATTTGTTGTTGTAATTTTTTTATATTTTACTTGGCACCGACTTCAAGATGTTTTAGAAAGAAGTCGGTTATGTATCTTATTATTTATAACATAGTAGCTGTGTCCGCGATTTCATCCGCGTAGAATTTATTTTTCACCGAACCCTAATTCCAAAAGTAGCCTAAGCTTCTTCGTATAACAGCAGCTATCTGTCAGAGAAAGTCCCGTCAACATCGGTCCAGCCGTTTCAGAGATTAGCTGTAACAAACAGACAGACAGACAATAATTTTAAAATTGATTTTTTGATATAAGTACCATAGTACCATATATATTTTAATATGCATGATTGAAAAAAGAGATGTATGGATTGTGTGAAGGATGATATGATGATTTGTGGTGTGACAGAAGATGTATGTCAGAATAGAGGAGTGTGGAGGAAAAAGATATCTTGTGCTGACCCCAAATAATTGAGAGAAGGTGAAAATAAAGAGAGATATACTTTCATACACATTTAGTGAGAAGGTGTTATTTTGACATTACAAACAGACACTTCAATTTTATTTACATACATACATAACTTCACGCCAGTTCCCTTGCGGGGTAGGCACGAACAACAGAACGCCATTTAGGCTTATTCTTACACACCTCACTTGCTTCTTTGACATTCATAACTCTTGTCATGCACGCTCGTCTGTTTTTAAGGCTCCTGACATCACCTTCCGCTAGTACACGATCAATTTGATCATGGAAGGTGTGTCGTGGCCATCCACGACTTCTACATCCATCCACTTTTGCATTGTATATCTGTTTAGTCATTCTTTCATCATGAATTCTTTCCACATGCCCGAACCATTCCTTTCCTTACCTTCACCCCGACACTCTCTTTCAGACCAACTCTCTTTCTTACTTCGGTATTACGAACGCGGTCCGCGAGCGTCACTCCGCAGATTACGCGCAGTGCTCGCATCTCGACCGCGTTTACTCTACTTTCATGCTCTCTCTTCCATACCCAACTCTCGCTTCCATACATGAGCGTAGGTACCAGCACCGCGTTGTGTATGGCAAGCTGGGCCTTCTGGCTGAGGTTCTTAGCGCCTAATTTACCTAACGCTCCATTCACACTATTCCCCAAATTCACTCTTCTTTCTATACCAGCGGTATACCTTCCATCGCTGCTAAAAGCACATCCAAGATATACAAACTCATTCACTTGCTCCAGCATAACATCATCGACCATTACCCTTGCATTCGTTCTGGTTTCTTCTCTTTCAAACACCATAACCTTTGTTTTCTTCGCATTCAAATGTAAGCCTCTCGCCTGACAGTCATCTTTCATCATTGTGACTAGTGTTTGTAGTTCTGATGGCGATTCGGCTAAAAGCACGGCATCATCTGCATAAAGCAATTTTATTTAGTTGTATGTATAGAATTTTAAACTTAAACTTACATAAGCTTCAAAAGATGTTCTCCGGCGGAACTTAGTTTAAATAAAACTTTACGACTTTGAGTAAACATCATTAATCCATAATATTTTCTTAAGTTTTCTCGACTGGTATACATAATAAAACTACGTTTTAACGGTTTTAAGCACGGTAATTTTATTTGATTTTGGTTTTTCCGACATTTTGGCCACTTTTCATTGGCCGTGATCACGGAAGACAAAGATGTCAAGTGTCAACGAGTATTGTTAAAGTTTTATTTAGCCTACCGCCAACTTGTTAATTTTAATTTTGTTTATGGTTATCATTTACTCTATGGGAGCTTAATGTAATTTACTAAACGTCGGATTCACCAAAATCAAATAAAATTACCGCGCTTAAAACCGTTAAAACGTACGTTTACTATATCATTAATCCATGTTCTATTTTCTTGATGTACACGATGTACCTAATATCTATGCGATAACCCGTTCAAATTAAACAATTCAACATGTCAGCTACAGCGTAACCCTGAAAAATTAGAAAGTATAATTTCAGTTACAAAATACATAATGGCACTTACCATTTGAACTCCGCAACCTTAACCCGTCTTTCACGGCCGCATAAATCATTGGATGGAATATGAAATTGTTTTTTGGAACGCACCATTGGCACGGCGGAGTCAAGTGGCGGACGGAAATAACAGAATTACACGGTAGACACACGCCTACAGCAGACCAGCATTCATTCATATTTCCCCAGTCTTTTATACAGTGCTGTCGGTGAGATTGTTTATCAAACACTCGGATGCTGCTCTGTTTATCTTGCGTAAGATATTTTATTTATTATTTACTCTTTTCTCTATGGTTTTAGAGTTATTTTCTGTAATTTTGATTTATGGCTACATGCGCAAGCGATTCTTCGCTCGCGTTGCACTTGACGATGACGTTGCTAGAGAATTGTAATCGCGTCACCTTTTTGTCTATAGTTCATTTATCGAAATTAAGTTTGGAACCTCATAAGACGTCGATATGGCGTTATGGTTGCTGAGGGCTCGTTTACTTGTTATGTGATGAGGTGATATAGGAAATCATTAAACACAGATCACTCTGATTATCATGTATTTCATGTTACGAATACAATAATAACATTGTTTTACCAAGGCCCTTGTGTGCAACTGTCAAATTAAGATTTATTTTTTATTTAAGTTTATGGCTTGGCAGCTAGGCCTTTAAGCCAGATCTTAGTTTACAATATTGTTTCTTCATTTTCTTAAGCCTATGTGTAGCACAGCTGAACTGTAAGTAATCAGCTAGTGCCATTCAACGGAGTTCTTGTGACAACTCTAAAGGCCACATTTGACTATACAGTTCACATTTCTCACAAAACACATAATTACTACTCAAAAACTATCAATGTCCTACAACAATTGTTCATTTTAGTGTAATTTTACACATTTTTAGAAAATAAAACTGCACAGTACAACATCTCCTTTCAGTTCCCGCCAAAAACTCCCGTCAAATTAAGATATTGACCTCTGGTGTTGCCTAAAATGGCCGTCCTAGAGTTGTCAGTGCCAAAAATTAATAGTAGCATTCAAAGAACGCAACAATATTATCCTCAATATTGACCCGGGATAATAAATAGCCTTTAGTAGTGAAACGGGTAATCTCAGCCGTCAGATAAGAGCTCAGATGTAGATCCTGTGTTATATTCCTGCAAAAGCATTTGAAGTACACGATGGGGTATAGAGATGTGACCGTTTTGTTATTATGAATTTAATGGTGATATGTGTTTAGAAATATTTACAATATTTATATAATATTTTACATACTTATATGTTTATAAATAAATAAAATATATGTAAGTAACTGCATAAACTGTAATATTTATTTATACCACCTTTGACCAATACAATCTGTTTAATTCCTGCCACGGGTTGTCTGGAAGAGATCGCTTCTTAGCGATAAGACCGCCCATTGTGCATATTTAGAATATTTTTAGGCTATAAGATTTTCTGTGTTTTCTGTAATGGTGTACAATAAAGTGTTATCTATTTTCTTAAGTTTTCGCGACTTGTATACATAATAAAACTACGTTTTAACGGTTTTAAGCGCGGTAATTTTATTTGATTTTGGTTTTTCCGACGTTTCGGCCACTTTTCAGTGGCCGTGATCACGGAAGACAAAGATGTCAAGTGTCAACGAGTATTGTTAAAGTTTTATTTAGCCTACCGCCAACTTATTAATTTTAATTATTTAATTTTAATTTTGTTTATGGTTATTATTTAATCTATGGGAGCCTAATCTAATTTACTACCGCTTCGCAACATGTTATGGCTTGAAGAGAAGAAGCGGCGCAAGAAACTCTTCAGCAAACATGCCTAGCTCTAATAATTTTATATAATATTAAAATGGGTGGAAGGAAAAATAAAAGTAATTATCAGTCAAGTTGGTTTGTGTTCCGTTGTACGCAGAAAGAGCTCACAGTGTCTTGAGGTCTGGCAGCTGGTTTTTGCTGGGTTTGGGTCTTAATAGTTTTGATAATTGGATCCCAAACAGGTGGTACTTGCCAACCATCTTCTCTATTGAAATTTGGGTGTTTTTTGATTTCAATAGCCTCACGCATCATTCTAGGTATGAAACGACTCTCTTTCGCGAGGATTTGTGGGTTATCGAATCTGATGTAGTGGTTGGGTTTATCCAGCGTGTGTTCACTGATCGCAGACTTCGTAGACCTTGTGTGTTTCATGTCAGCAATGTGTTCTTTTACTCGTGTTTTTATGCTCCTCTTTGTTTGCCCAATGTATGACAACCCACACTCACACTCCAGGATGCAGGGGTTTACAAGCTTGATTGTGAGTGTGGGTTGTCATACATTGGGCAAACAAAGAGGAGCATAAAAACACGAGTAAAAGAACACATTACTGACATGAAACACACAAGGTCTACGAAGTCTGCGATCAGTGAACACACGCTGGATAAACCCAACCACTACATCAGATTCGATAACCCACAAATCCTCGCGAAAGAGAGTCGTTTCATACCTAGAATGATGCGTGAGGCTATTGAAATCAAAAAACACCCAAATTTCAATAGAGAAGATGGTTGGCAAGTACCACCTGTTTGGGATCCAATTATCAAAACTATTAAGACCCAAACCCAGCAAAAACCAGCTGCCAGACCTCAAGACACTGTGAGCTCTTTCTGCGTACAACGGAACACAAACCAACTTGACTGATAATTACTTTTATTTTTCCTTCCACCCATTTTAATATTATATAAAATTATTAGAGCTAGGCATGTTTGCTGAAGAGTTTCTTGCGCCGCTTCTTCTCTTCAAGCCATAACATGTTGCGAAGCGGTAGTAAATTAGATTAGGCTCCCATAGATTAAATAATAACCATAAACAAAATTAAAAATTAAATAATTAAAATTAATAAGTTGGCGGTAGGCTAAATAAAACTTTAACAATACTCGTTGACACTTGACATCTTTGTCTTCCGTGATCACGGCCACTGAAAAGTGGCCGAAACGTCGGAAAAACCAAAATCAAATAAAATTACCGCGCTTAAAACCGTTAAAACGTAGTTTTATTAAGTGTTATCTATCTATCTATCTACAATATAAATCTGTCATACGACCAATCATGCTCTACGGGTCCGAATGTTGGGCCACTAAAGTGATAAACCACAATCTCCACTCAGCTGAGATGAGAATATTGAGACGGATGTGTGGTGTTACGACAATGGATAAGGTGAGAAATGAGTACATAAGGGGATCTTTGAAAGTTGCACCCGTGGCTGAAAAATTAAGAGGAAGAAGACTAAGTTGGTATGGGCATATAATGAGGAGGGACGAAAGTCACGTGACAAAAAGAATGTTAAACTACAAGATGGACAATAGGACAATATATACATACATACATACATAACTTCACGCCGGTTCCCTTGCGGGGTAGGCACGAACAACAGAGCGCCATTTAGGCTTATTCTTACACACCTCACTTGCTTCTTTGACATTCATAACTCTTGTCATGCACGCTCGTCTGTTCTTAAGGCTCCTGACATCACCTATATATAAGTATAATATATAAGTATAGATATAAGGCCCACACTGCACATGCACTTCCTCACAACACCAGCATGTAACAGATACACTCTACATTAGTATAAGTTTAGTATTAGAACTAGAATAAATTAATATAATAAGTTATTCGTAAGATACATACACCTCAACACAAAAGTCAATAAATTAGTGTCACACACAAGAACCTAAATAACTAATAAGGGTGTTAAATAAAATAAAAACTAGAAATTAAGTTGTAAAAAAGGGTACGGAACTCGAGTCCGTAGAGTTGTTAATACATACATACATAACTTCACGCCAGTTCCCTTGCGGGGTAGGCACGAACAACAGAGCGCCATTTAGGCTTATTCTTACACACCTCACTTGCTTCTTTGATATTCATAACTCTTGTCATGCACGCTCGTCTGTTCTTAAGGCTCCTGACATCACCTTCTGCTAGTACACGATCAATTTGATCATGGAACGTGTGTCGTGGCCTTCCACGACTTCTGCATCCATCCACTTTTACATTGTATATCTGTTTAGTCATTCTTTCATCATGCATTCTTTCCACATGCCTGAACCACCGGAGCATTCCTTTCCTTACCTTCACCCCGACACTCTCTTTCAGACCAAGTCTCTTTCTTAATTCGGTAGAGTTGTTAATAATAAAATAATAAAAAAAACTACAAGATGGATAGGTACAGATGTAAAGGTAGACCAAAAAAGAGATAGATGGATTGTGTGAAGCATGATATAATGATTTGTGGTGTGACAGAAGATGTATGTCACAATAGAGGAGTGTGGAAGGAAAAGACATATTGTGCCGACCCCAAATAATTGGGAGAAGAAGAAAGAAAAGAGATATGCGTTTAGGAATATATTTAAGACTTATTTATAACAACTAAAACTGTTTATAAGTGTGGAAAGAAGGCTTTTAATTAATTATAGCAATTTAAATTTCACGACAATGATTTGGTAATTTTACATACATACATACAAACATAACTTCACGCCAGTTCCCTTGCGGGGTAGGCACGAACAACTGAGCGCCATTTAGGCTTATTCTTACACACCTCACTTGCTTCTTTGACATTCATAACTCTTGTCATGCACGCTCGTCTGTTCTTAAGGCTCCTGACATCACCTTCTGCTAGTACACGATCACGATTTGGTAATTTTGATAATAATAAAGTAAATTCCGAATAAAGTAAACCGATCAGACTTTTATTAATTTAGGTTAAAAAGTAAATTCTATTATTCCTCGTTTTTTATAGCCACTCAAAATTTATTTTATATAAAAAATTTGGACTTATGGTATAATCTATCCGTGCAAGAACGGAGAAAGAATAAAATTTACTGCGGCCTGTCGTGAGAGGCGACTTAACAACCCACAGCCAGGTAGTAGGGTATTTGCCCGACTGGATGGCTCCACCCCTTGTCTAGAGTATGCCGCCATAACAATGTTGATTTTTGTTCCGGCATTAGTGACCAGGTTCCAGTCTCCCTTAAGAGAGCAACAGCGCATTTGTAGCACCTTTGATGTTGCAAATGTCCATAGGCGATGGTAACCGCCTTCCATCTGGGCCGTCTGCCTTTCTGCTCAACTCATGCAATAATATTTTTTTAATTAAAACTATGTTTATTTGTTATAGCAAAAAAAACGCGGAAAAGGTAGCGATGGCGGGCGAAACAAGGAAAACGTCATCGAAGCTGGCTCGCAATCGGATCCCAAAGAAGAACCTTCGGAAGCAAGTCTCCAGGAGACCCTTTGTTACGAAATCAAACGTTCAGATATTATGGGCAGGTGAGTTTCTTATTTCGAAATATAGTTTTGTCTGGTTTTTTAAAAATGTAGGCAAACATGCAGTCAACAACTATCGTCTCAGTCGTAGGTTTGGTTGATTTCGGTATTCTGTTAATTCCATTGGCGTGCCTGAAGCAGACCACTCTATAAATATTTAACAGTGAAAACTCACGAAATAAATGTTGTAATTTTTTTGGTAGCATTTCACTATTAATTTCGGCTATTCAGCTAATGGTAATACCAATTTTTCTCTACTATCATTCCGCTGCGGCGATATCGGGAAGATATTGTGGATTTAGTAGAATACGAATTTTTAAGACTATCACTATTGAAATAGCAAAATTGAGGGCCCAACTGCCAATATAAGGGAAGCCGATGCGTTGCCTATCTCATCAGCCCCATATGGTAGCAGGTTACATAACGTACATGGAATCATTTATTGCAACATAATTAGCAAGGTTAAAAATGGTAGTTCATGTAGGTGCCAAAATCTGTCAATACAGTAAACAGACAAAACCTTCCAACATGCATCTACGAACATGTTTAGGATTTACATATTTTCAAGTAGCGGTTAAGATTTCTGTATATATAGTATAGTATACATAGTCTTAGGGAAGATATATAACTATATATACAGTCTATATATAGACTGTATATATAGTCTTAGGGAAGATTTATATTAGACCGGGCCGTGTCCGGGGCGTGCCGTGTACGTGGCCCGGACGGGGCACGAATTTGAAACGTTACATACATTTTGTATCGCCCGTTTAGCACCCGGTGTAATATAAACGTGCAGCACGGAGTGGCTCCGCTCCGGCCCCGCCCCGGCCCGGACACGGCCCGGTCTAATATAAATCTTCCCTTAATATGGCGCCCGGCGAGTTGCAATTAAGCAAAAATTGTAAGGTTTGAATATTGAAGCGCGCTCGCCAGTCGCTCTCCCGTCAGCCCTAGAGTGAGTCGTGTATTACATTTATATTGTGTGGGATTTATTTCGAGGAAAGTAAAAGACAATTAGTGTATACAGACTTTCATTTATTTCCCCCTCTTCGACACGCCACGATTGGAGTCTAGTGAGTAGTATATATTTCGTAGAGGTTACGAATTACAACACTTAAGTTTAATGTTAAATTAATTAAGCAATAATTACATGTAGAGTACAATACTCGTCGTCTTATTTTGTACTTAGACCAGGGCCGATAATTTTTAAAACAAAAAAAGTAATATTAGGATGAAATCCATGACAGCTGAAAATTGACATCGAAGAAGATAATATATATATATATACAACTTAATTTATTAAAGATAAAAACTACAAATAGTAAATAGGTCCCAAATCACCGTCAGTTGGGAACGTTCCCAAAACGCTGGCTGCATTGCCACGTTGTATGGCAACGCTTATGCGTTGCCCAAAATACAGGCCAGCGTTTTGGTTTCGTGAGACATCTATCAACCGTTTTGATAGGTCTCGATAAAGGCGATGGGCTTCTGGACCCCATGGCCCGAGAGTTTCGACACCAAAAGCCGCAAATATATATCCACTACCAACGGATGCATATTTGCGGCGTTTTAGGTCCTCTTGTCGGGCGGCAGCTGCACCAGCTACCACAGCCGTATCCGGAAGATGGGACGCTGCCAAAGTGTCAACGCACGTTGCGTCCCAAACTAATGGTCGTCCCATCTTCCATGGCACCAAAGACATCCCGTCCGGTCTCTTGCCATCGTCGCGACACAGTCCATTTGGCTCTAAAATGGCTGGGGTCCCGGTGGTGACAAGAGCCCGGCGGATAATGTCATTTAGTGCAGCATGGCGTGGTATTCTGCCGGCGCTTCTGACGCATGACAAGCCATGGTGACCTGAACCACCGACTTTATCTCCGCATTGACAGTGATGAGGGACTACAGTCGGTGCCCCCAGTCGAATAGAGGCAGCAATCCTAAATGTAGTGTCATCTAGGAGTGTGCCTAAATTTGATGAGGGCAGCGCCTGAAGCCACAAGCCTGACTCCCATTTTGAGACTGCTAAGAGGCGGGCTCGCTCAGCTTCGTTGACACTAGTGGATAAGAGATTTTTATACACCAACTTGCTGAGCGGCCCGTCCCAAAGCTTCTGTGATTTGGGCTCTACTGGATAATTTTGACTCGGGCATGCTAGTGACCATGCGTTTCTAGCCTCAGCCAAGTATGGGACCTCAAAATCACTTAGTGACGGATTTATTAGTTTGCCAATGAGGTCCACAGTACTATAAACTGAGGACAGAAAAGCAGGTAAAGCTACATCTGAGATTTTGCGTATTCCCAAGCCGCCTAGCCTGATTGGCAGGGTAGCTTGGGTCCACGTGCGGTCTTCAAAATCAAATGGTAAATTTAAAATGGAAGTGAGCGATTGTCTAATGGTGGAATCCAAAACATTTAGAATATTTGAGTGCCTCCACAGGGGAGAGCACCGTAGGACGTACATAAAATTTGGAACAAATAAGCAATGCCGAATAATAAAATAAGCACTGTGTTTGCTTATTATTTTTAAGTTGTCTACTTTGTGTGTAAAATTTTGAATTTTGTCGTCAAAGAAAGAGTTAAAAGATTCTTCGAAGACAGGTGCCCCGAGGAGGGTCAAATTTTTTTTACTTACAATTTTTAAATTTGGGGCCAGATTTATAAGTTCAGAAATGAGGTAGTCACAATTTTCATTTATGAAAAGTTCACATTTTGAAAAATTTAGTTCCAGGTCTATTTTGCCGAATTCTTCAGTTAGCATGGTCAAATCATTTTTCAGTGTACCTAAGTCGCCTCCTAGGGTACCGTCATCTAAATACCAAACGTTAAATTTTGAATTTAGCTTTTCTATGACTGGGTGAATGGCTAGTGAAAAAATTGCAGGCCCGAGCGGGTCTCCCTGCTGACAACCAGTAGCCGAATAAATTAAATGATTTTTGTATAGTAGAAATGAATTTTCACCGTAACACTGCCAAACGTATCTGTAGATTTTGGGAAAATGTCTTTTGATTTGGTTCAGCAGGGCAAATCGGTTTACCGAATTAAAAGCGTTTTTCACATCCACCTTAAGGATCGCTTCACAACTATTGCTGGCAGTGAAAGCTCTGAGAGAATGTACCGCCGCCTCGCAGCCACCCTTTGTACCGAATCCTAACTGATGTGGTAAAAAATAGCTGGAGCTTAAATCTTTTATCGCTCGACAGCATATTTTCGCTGCGAGACGCCGGTACGTCATGCCGACTGCTATAGGGCGGATACTTCTATCTTTTTTAGTTAGTGCACATAAGTTGGCACCATAAAGGATTGGCAATATTTCTTTCGATACTGTTCCAGAAAGCATCAAATTAACCAAATCTGTCATGTCTTTCAAAAGTTTCTCGCCGGCGCTACCAGTGTCCCCACTCAACAAATCTTTTAAATGTTGCGGAGTGAGGCCGTCTAGTCCACCGGCAGAGCCACATTTGAAGGACATGACAGCTGCAAGTACTTCATCTGAGGTTGCGCGCAAACAATCTATATCATTTCCCTCGTCCAGCAACTGGGGACTCGATCCCGGAGGTGGATGTTTGTCAGCCAAAGCACGGAGTGTAATCTCATTGCAAGGAGCTATGTCATCATCTGAAAATAAAATCCGTGCGGCTCCCTTAATATCACCGTCGGATAGCTTGGATTCCACAAGCCGCTTTAAACGTCTTGTGGATTCCTTACGCTTACCGGAACTACTTGGGTTATCAGTGAAATCTAAAATTTTTAGTTGTTTACAGTTTTTCTTAATTTTGGAGGTTGCAGTACTTCTATCATTCTGTGTTATATTTAAAACTTGGTAAGGAAGCAATAATAAATTCTCCCAGGTACATATAGAATTTTCATTTACTACTTTTCTTATTGTTTGAGAAAAGGTTTCGCATACTGTAATTCTGGCCGCACGGGGAATTCTTTTTAAAATTGGCAATGTTTGTTTACATATTGATATTTTTTTCCAAAAAGGTGTAGGGGTTGTGTTATCGTTAGATTGCGGTAAAGGTAAAGTGTTTGAGGAGTCATCTTGGTCTTTGTGTGCTTTACCAAGATGGATCCTCAAACCTCTTATGCCTTTAAAAAAGCGTACCTGGGAGCATTTATTACATTGGATTAAATTGTCAGATGATGTATCAGGTTGTGGCTGTAACATGCAAATTGAAGAATTAAAAACTTAAATAATACGTAAAAATAGTCATGATACATATATGATAATATACATTCATACAAGAATAGCTTATAATGTAAATTAATGTTCGATATACCTATATGTCCGATGTTTCGACTAGCAAATAAATATTTATAATAATATATACATACAAAAAAAGAAAAAAAAAATAGTTCACAATTCACAAAAACGATAGGAGGGGAGATATTTGGTTTCGTTCATGTATTCAACTTCTTCAAAATCGTCACATTCTCCTGTTATCTAGGTTATTTGTTTTTCTTGGCTTTTTAAAATCTTTTAACTGTAAAACTGTAATGTAATATAAATCTCTCTGTACTCTTCAAACTCATCATGCGACTGTTGGGTGAATATTTAGGCAGGAATCCAAAATATTTAGAATAAATCTGGGTGCATCCAAACGATGAATATGACAGCGTAGGTAACCATGGAGGAAATCACGGTGTTCCTGTGTCAACTTTTACTTTCTATTACACCTCTAATTTCTAACTTACAAAATGTAACAATTTGCTCCAGAGTGTTGAAAATGTCCTTATTATTTCTATTTTATGGCATTTTAAATTATTTTCTTACAGAATTTTATGTTGACGGTGACAACGTCCGTGACAACAGCCTGCATATAATTCAACTTTGACGATGAATGATACTGATATTTATTTTAGATATTTATTTTTTCACCTTATTTTGACTTAATATCGAAAAACCAGTTGCCAGGTGGTAGGGCATTTACCCGACTGGATGGCTACCACCCCTGGTCTAAAGTATATCGCCATAACAACCTTGAATTGTGTTCCGGCATTAGTGACCAGGTTCCAGTCTCCCTTAAGAGGGCAGCAGCGCATTTAAATATTTGTATGACCTTGTGTGGGTCAAAAATACATTATAACTATTACCTGTATTTCTACATATAAGGATTTATTATCATTTATAGCAACTTTGGTGTTGCAAATGTCCGTAGGCGATGGTAACCGCTTTCCATCAAGTGGGCCGTCTGCCTGTCTGCTGACCTCCTGCAACAAAAAAAAAGCCATCCTAATTTTCAATCGAAATTCTTTTTCTTCGTTGAAATCTGTACTTTCTGATGGTATAAAAAAAATACATTAAAGAAATATCAGGTAGTAATGCCCAGACCCTCCTAGCCTCTTCCCCACTATGAAATACCTTTTGAAGGGCTAAAACTTTCCGTAGTTCACTCCGGCAGTGGTGGATTTACCAATAGGCTGAGTAGGCTGGAGCCTAGGGCGGCAGATTTTGGAGGGGCGGCAAATTTGGGGCCAATTTTTTATATATTATGTCTTACACAATCTTCAAACTACGGTAAAAGGAGGTCTAATTCAAGACTCACATACATACATACATAACTTCACGCCAGTTCCCTTGCGGGGTAGGCACGAACAACGGAGCGCCATTTAGGCTTATTTTTATACACCTCACTTGCTTCTTTGACATTCATAACTCTCGTCGTGCACGCTCGTCTGTTCTTAAGGCTCCTGACATCACCTTCTGCTAGTACACGATCAATTTGATCGTATACTAGCAGACGATAAAAAAATAGAATAGAATAGAATAGAATAGAATAATCATTTATTGCTATAAATGTATGCGTACATAGGTGTTTTTTGTGGTAATTGTCTCAATACATTTTGCCTTATTAGGCGTGCAATTTTCACATCTTATATTTAAAACTGAATTGAAAACTAATTACTATTTACAATTACTAAACTAAACTAAACTAATTACAATCATTAATGAAATAATTACTATAATAATTAAATAAATTAGATTATATTAAATTAAATGTCAAGCAAAGCAATAGTTATAAGAATACATAGTAATCATTAGAATTTATCAATTATATAATCCTCGATTTTATAGTAGCATTTAATTATCAACAATTTTTTTTAAATGATCTAATTAATATGATTGTGAATTAGGGTATTCTCGCGGCGTAGAGGAGCGTCCCCCGGGCGGCGGATGGGGGAGTCGTCGGTAGTACAGCCTAGCTACGCTTACTTCTAAGTCCGATGAACTCGCTGACCAACGATGGGTGTGGTCCTCCAGCATTTTCGAGGTTGTGCAGAGGGTTAACGCCCCACTCACGGAAAAAACCTACTGTTGTGAAACCGAAAACAAGAAAGCATGTTCTCGTTTCGGAGGCCAAGACTCACTTTGGGTCGCTGACCCAACAGCGTAAGAGTAGTAAGTGAATTAGGGTATCGATTTATTGGAAGGGGCGGTAAAATTTGAATAACCTACAGGCGTCATATTTCTAAATCCATCCCTGCTCCGGTATATAAGTTATCGTAAATTAGCAATAAATAGGCTATCTACGCATAAATTTTAGCCCAGGAGGGTCTGGCCTCTCCGGGCTCAGTCATTGATTGAGCAGCTTCCCGGCGGCTTAGGTGCGGGTGGTGGCTTTGTGTCTCCGTGAGCCCGTCACCGCACTTTCACGGCGTGTTCTGCTTCTATGTCTTTAGCCTTATCTAGTTCTTCCTCTGTGTCCTATAGTCCTTCAAGAAAATTTTATGACTATTTACAGGTACGTGGTAGCAACTCGTGATATCAGGGCTGGTGAAGTGATCATCGAAGAACCGGCCCTCGCTGTCGGGCCTTGCACAGGCTGCGGGCTTATCTGCATAGGCTGCTATAGGGAGTTAGATGACAACAACCTCGCGAAGTAAGCTCTTACAAAACAGCAACTGCCTTCCCGATTTAAAGTGCTTATACATACATAACTTCACGCTAGTTCCCTTGCGGGGTAGGCACGAACAACAGACCGCCATTCAGGCTTATTCTTACACACGTCACATGCTTCTTTGACATTCATAACTCTTGTCATGCACGCTCGTCTGTTCTTAAGGCGCCTGACATCACCTTCTGCTAGTACACGATCAATTTGATCATGGAAGGTGTGTCGTGGCCTTCCACGACTTCTGCATCCATCCACTTTTGCATTGTATATCTGTTTAGTCATTCTTTCCACATGCCCGAACCACCGCAGCATTCCTTTGTTTATATCATATTATAAACGATTTTTATGAAGAATTTGGCCAAGAAAATGTGACTTTTATACCGTACTATATTCCGCCACTACATTGATAAAAAAAAATTACTTAGATACAGACAGTCTTTATTCCGCTCGAGCCCGGGGGGCAACTTGCTCGAGGGAGCTCCCTAAGGAGTTTTACCTCGGCTGGACTGTTGCCATGAGAGGGGAATGAATTTAATGATGCCCACCATAGGGCGACACAAAGCAATAATTGAGAACGGGCGACGGGTAATATAAAGCCCGAGGGGAAGGATCCCGGCGGGCCGGGATCGGTGGTTCGCGGCGGCCTACGCTATTTTACTGCCGTTTCGCAACTTGTTATGGCTGGGAGAGAAGAAACGGCGAAAGAAACTTCCCAGCAACACGTCTAGTCTATCCTGTGGGGGGAGCTATGTCTCCTAGCGTCCCTCGCGGGGACGTGGAGAGATCTTGATTGGCGGCGACTGAGATGCCGCCGTCCGTGTCTGTCTGTCGGTGCCTGCCAGCCTACCGTCCTAACGGGCGGACTGATCCGGGCCAGCCGTTTCGTAATAATGTCGACCCTGTCCGTCAGGACGTTACGCGGTCGTCGCACAAGAGTCTTTCGACGAGGCTTATGATCGGACGCAAGCAATCTCTTCCAGGCAACCTAACTTAAGGAATAGTTCAACCTAATCTGGCGATGTAGGTGGTACAGATTATTAGGTATATCATAAAGAAACATACTTAAACTACATATTTGATAAATATATATAGATTATAAATTGATAGATATGTATATATAATAAAACACTATGCACACTTGATTACTGTACTATGTATTTAGTTTCTCTTTCTTGTTTTTTTTTTAATAATAATAAATCTTTATTGCCAAAAAATCTGATACATTAACTTATTGAAATCCCTAACTCTCGAGCTAGGCATGAAGGCTGTGTTTCGGGAATCAGCGCCCTCTCACATTAGTATGTACTTTTAAACACAAATAATACAAGTCGGTAACAGAATGTTTATGTCTAGTGAGTAAGCGTGTGGCGTGGATGTACGTGAGCGCACGCCCGCGCGCACATCGTGCGTGCGTGCGTGCGTGCGTGCGTGCGTGCGTGCGTGCGTGCGTGAGTGCGTGCGTGTGTGCGTGTGTGTGTGTGTGTGTACTCTACGGTTACTATTAAGATAAATAGATTAAAACATTGCTTCGGTGGTAGTGTAGTCAAGGGTAAGTAGGCAGTGTTTTAGTTTAATTGTAATATTATTATTATGTATAATGCTTTTATGTATTTTTAGATTTAATTTCTGCTAGGACTAAATAATGATATTTTTATACGGGTCTTAAGTTAATATATTTAGAATAGGAGGTGGGCACTGAAGATCAGTGCTGTGGCGGGGTATCTCCCGACACAGCAATATACTGAGTGCCAACCTCGTTTGTCGATTAGCGGCATCTACAAACATATTTTGTCTCGTCTATTTTATAATTAATTGTTTGTGTCGCATTTGGCAAATAAACGTTTTCTTTCTTCTTTCTTTCTTAATTAAATAAACATACTTAAATTACTTTATAAATTAAATACATACAAACATATTTATAGACCTGCATATCGAGATAACCGATGTGTCAAATCTGCCAAGCCGCCTTGGACAAGCGTGGCGGGTATACTGTCCGTTCCTCTATAGTAGGAGGTCCGAGCCCAGCAGTGGAACGTTCATGGGCTTTTATTATTATTATAAACATATTTATAAGATATATGTATATTAATTAGTCTATAGTATTAGAATAATTTAAGAAAAAGTAGTGTTTTCTGAGTGCGTTCTTAAATATAGGTGATGTTTTGGCCTCTCTGACAGTAAGAGGCAGAGCATTCCAAAGTTTGACAGCCTGCACTGTCAAAGAGTTACCATAAAAGCATGAAGTGTGTGCAGGTGTAGTGAGTTTACGATACGTATCAGTGCGCAAATTGTGGGAAGTAGAAAGGCGAAGGACTTGGAAACGTTATTAAGATTTCTCCATATATGAATATAGGCCTTCTAAATTCAAATTTTGCCATCTCTACAATTCGATACATAATTGGACCTACTTATGCAAAACAGAACTAATCCACAAAGATGCCAAAATTGGGTTAAGGATTCAGAAGACTTTCAAAATGCACCTTCTATCGACTCAATAAAAATCATAACGAGAAAATATAATATACAATATTCTAAATGTTTTTTCCAAAATATAGACATATTTTTTGTACGCAAAATTTTAATAAAAACGGCTTTTTCTCAAAACTGTCAGTATGTGGGTTGGTTCCATTTTGCATAAGTAGGTCCAATTCATAAACATATTAATAATTCTTTTTTGTCAATTAAATTGTGTCTTTATGATAAGTACACTATTCTCTTAATCACACCACCTTTATCCGTAATTAGCATGTATGTGACTACACAAATTGTAGAAATATTTGTATTATAAGTGGTGAAACATACTCCATTTTGATTTTTTTCATATGGGCCTAATAATAAAGACATTAAGTCTATAAGATATAAAAGAGAGGCCTCAAATTGTTGCCCCTAAAATCTGACGCTACTAAATTCCAGCTTACTCAGCCTGCTTGTAAATTCGCCACCGGGTTCTTGTCTAGTTTTCCAAATAACATTTTAATATTTTAATGTCTATAAGATATATAAGAGAGGCCTTAAATTGCCGCCCCTAAAATCTGACGCCCTAAACTCCAGCTTACTCAGCCTGCTTGTAAATTCGCCACCGGGTTCCCCAGCGACCGACCATTGACGACGTTAAAGATATGCGTAATGATTCCAGATGCCAAGGATGCAAATGGCCGATGTGCAGCAGTAAATGTCCCGGCCAGGGAAAATGTACCGGGCACTCTACATATGAATGCGAGACACTGAAAAAAGCAATTCCAGATTATGCCAACCTTGAAGACTTGAGGGACTCTTATCAAGCCTTAATGCCTTTAAGGTAAGTTTTTCGCAAAAAGGATTTATTTAGAAAATCATTTCTACCAAGTTCTTTTTATACAATTCATCATAACTGTAATATAAAATGTCGAAAATATAAAGGCCGGTGTGACGACATTATTGCCAACATTATAAATAAGCACGCAAGCGCGAAGCTAGTATTAATCTGTGTAGCATACAAAATGGCGCGCTGTTCCCGCTCTATTCTCTTGGCGCGAAAACACCATCTATCAAAAACCGAACGACAATGCGGGACAGTTCGACACACGCCTTCAACGCGGGCACACGAAATTCGTGATCGTACAAAAATTCGGTTCTCGCGCGTGCTGCTTGGCCTCATTTAAGCAAAAATCCTTCTGATTGTTTGTAAATAAAATGTACAGTGTGTGATTAAAAGTGTACGATAGAAGTTGTCTTTCATTCCTACACCATCACAACCCTCACCACGTCACACGCACTAAATATAAATAAATTTAACAAAATTTTAGTGATTTAGAGCGTGGAAACGATGTTTTCTTTATTTTTTATTTAAATTTTGTAATACAAGGTTACAAGACGACAAATAAAACTACGTTTTAACGGTTTTAAGCGCGGTAATTTATTTGATTTTTGTTTTTCCGACGTTCCGGCCACTTTTCAGTGGCCGTGATCACCGAAGACAAAGATGTCAAGTGTCAACGAGTATTGCTAAAGTTTTATTTAGCCTACCGCCAACTTGTTCATTTTATTTATTTAGTTTAGCAACGTCGGAGGAAAAACAAAAATCAAATAAATTACCGCGCTTAAAACCGTTAAAACGTAGTTTTTATTTACACAAGTCGCGAAAACTTAAGAAAATATTATATAAGAAGACAATTTCTACAACGTAGAAATATTAATTTTGCCAACCAGAAATTGCACCCGGGACCTCTGCGTTCAAGGATCTAGTGAGCTAGGCGAGCAACGTTTAGATCATAAGACCACACATTTTATTTTTAAGGAACGGAGAAAGAATATAATTTCCTGCAGCCGGGCGTCCTGTCGTAAGAGGCGACTTAACAACCCACAGCCAGGTGGTAGGGCATTTGCCCAACTGGATGGCGACCACCCCTGGTCTAAAGTATTTCGCCATAACAACCTTGAGTTGTGTTCCGGCGTTAGTGACCAGGTTCCAGTTTCCCTTAAGAGAGCTGTAGCGCATTTGTAACAACTTTGCTGTTGCAAATGTTCATAGGCGATGGTAACCGCTTTGCATCAAATGGGCCGTCTGCCTGTCTGCTGATCTCCTGCAATAAAAAAAATAAAAAACAGAGGCGTCATTTTGACTTCAATGTCTTGCTTTTCCAGATGTCTTCTACTCAAAAAGGCGGATCCAGTTAAATGGGCTTTGATCTCAGGTATGGAGGCACATAATGAAGTACGAAAAGCGAGAGGCGACATCTGGCCAAACAACGAAAAGAATGTTGTGCAGCGAATCAAGAAATGGGGGTTCGATTATGACCCTGAGGAGATTCATACTATCTGTGGTATATTGGAGGTAAGTCAAATGTCTGGAGGTTTTGGCGGGAACTCAAAGGAGACGTTGTGCTGTGCAGTTTTATTTTTTAAAAATGTGTAAAATTACTCTAAAATGAACAATACTTGTAGGATATTGACAGTTTTTGAGTAGTAATTATGTTTTGGCGAGAAATGTGAACTATATAGCCAAATGTGGCCTTTCGAGTCTTCATAAGAACTCCGTTGAATGACGTCTATTATAGCCTACAATACAACGGCGTCTGGCTTAAAGGCCTATTTGCCAAGCCTTGAACTTAAAAAAAGTCAAATGTCTGGAGTTTTTGCCGGGAACTGAAAGGAGACGTTGAGCTGTGCAGTTTTATTTTCTAAAAATGTGTAAAATTACTCTAAAATTAACAATAATTGTAGGATATTGATAGTTTTTGAGTAGTAATTATGTGTTTTTGCGAGAAATGTGAACTGTATAGTCAAATGTGGCCTTTCGAGTTTTCACAAGAACTCCGTTGAATAGTGTGGATTGTAGCCTACAATACAACTGCGCCTAGCTTAAAGGCCTAGTTGCCAAGCCTTAAACATAAAAAAAGTCAAATATCTCATGTTGGATGGAAAGAAATTATTGTAACTTGTGAAGTGGATATGAAAAGTGTGGACAGAATACTTTTTAAGGTTCATTGGAGTTCCCTCGCAAGCTGTCCACGCGTGGACGGCGAGTGAACCTCTCGATAACAATCCGCTGTTCGGAGTAATACACTTATAGTCCCAGTACCAATCACGGACAAACTCCTTGCCGATTTGTGGATCACGTGACATTACTACTCGTTGACCACGCGAGGTTTGCTGATTAACAACGCGGTGTCGAGCCGTGGAAGTGTGTGCTTAAAGCACACAAAAATAGTGTCTTTAAGAGAAGAAGTAAAAATAAATAAAAACAAATCCCTACTTAAAAATGTAATACGTTATTTTTCTAAAAAAAAATTGGCAACCCTTTTTTTTTGATAACGCAGGGGGAATGTCTTTGGACACCATCCTCGGGTCCTTCGGGGGAAGGGCCAAAATGCAGGCATAAGGCCTGCATCGAGGGTGTGTGGGACTCTCAGCGACCGGTCCTCCACGCTCGCATCTAAAACGAAGTTGTCGCGAGAAACGGCAAATATAGTATATACTGCAAATATAGGAAATCTGTCAGTACGCATATGCCACTTGATTGGAGTGTAAACTGTTCCTGTCAGGTTAACGCCTTCGAAGTAGGAGGTAGCGGCGCGAACGCCCGGGCATTGTATGACAAGGCATACCTGCTGGCCCACGACTGCACGCCCTCCACCACCCACACAGACGCCGAAAGAGCAGCAGGCAGGCCGCTTACAATCAGGGCCTCAATAGCACACAAGACTGGGGACTTGATATCCTTATGCTACGCTTATACGTTGCAAGTAAGTCCTTATTGTTCTATCTTTTGTTTTCATCTTCTCCCAATCATTTAGGACTGGTACAATGTCTTTTTCTCGCATACTCCTCTATTCTTCTGTCAAGTCACAAATCAACATGTCATTGTCGGCCTTCAGAACAATCCATTCCTTTTGACGTGCTGCAAACTGTGACTTATGTTTTAAGAGTTATATCACCTAAAGTTGATCTTTTAGGTCCTAAGCTTTAGAAATTAAATTAAAATAGCATCAAAGTTCATACATACTTATATAAGTCGTGCGCAGAAGGTTTGCCGATGACAACCCTTCCCGCCTCCCACAACCGCGATCCGCTGTTATCTAGTTCTTAGTACTACTTAGACAAGCGCCGGTCCCAGTTGTAGGAAATGGGAGGAGCGACCATCGGCAAACCTTCTGCGCACTTCTTATACATGCGAATTATTTCACTTTTTTTTTATTGCATGAGTTCAGCAGACAGGCAGACGGCCCACTTGATGGAAAGCGGTTACCATCACCCAAAGACCAAAGGTGCTATAAATGCGCTGCTGCTCTCTTAAGAGAGACTGGAACCGGGTCACTAATGCCGGAACACAACTCCAGGTCCCTATGGCGGCATTTCCTAAATCAAGGTAGAAGCTATCTAGACGGCCAAATGCCGTACCAACTGGCTGTTAGGGTTGTTTTGACGCCTTCTACAAAAGCCGCAGCAATTAGTATTCATCCTTCCTTCCTGCATGGATAAAAAAAGGTACATGGAAACCAAGTACCATTTGGCTAAGCCCAGGTTTTAACAAGTAAAATGAGTTGTATCAAACAAAAGAAATACTTCTAGGGTACACTGAAACGCCGTGAACACATAAAGCACAGCAAATTCTTCGATTGCTCCTGCAAGAGGTGTTCGGACCCCACTGAGCTGGGGACCTTTGCGAGTGCATTCCGGTGCCCCAAGTGCGCTGGACGCGTTTTGTCAACCGACCCGCTCGACCCCAACGCGACTTGGAAATGTATAGACAACGGATGCGTTTACACTATGCCCGCGCCTGCTGTTCAGCTGTTGCTTAAAAGGTATTTGCTTTAACACTAGTAGTTCTAACATCCTAATCTGTAAACACACTTCGTCCTTCGTAGGAAATCCTTTTGCCGTACAGGCTGCTCAACTGTGGAACTCCCTCCCCTTGAAAATCAGACAAGCTACATGCATCCGAGCAAGTCTTTAAATGACTTATATTTCAGGCTAACAGATGAGTTTGAAGTAATAGACGCAAACGACGTACCAGGCTTCGAGAACTTTCTGCACAAGTACAGGAATGTTCTTCACTCCACGCATTACCTCTGCTTGTCCGCGAAGCATTCGCTGAGCCAGCTCTACGGGAAGGTGGTCGATTACATGATCCACCAGATGCCCGAGACCGAGTTGAATAGAAAGATTGACATTTGCAGAGATCTCATGACGGTTTTCGATGTCATAGAGCCCGGATATTCTAGGTTAAGAGGTGAGATGATAATGAATTCATATTTAATACACTAGCTAACCCGGCAAACTTCGTACCGCCTCAGAATCAATAAATAAAAAACGTTGATTTCTGAACGACGGGACGAACGTCAAACGTTTGACATTCAAAACCAAAAAACTTAAAAAAAACTTCACTTTTAAATTTCAATTGATTTCTGAACGACTTTTAAATTGAATTGATTTCTAAACGACGGCACGAACGTCAAACGTTTGACAGGTAAGAATAGTTTCTAAGGGAAAGCGAAATTGTTGTTTTTACTATATTCCAAGCATTTTTTTCATATTTACTCACCTTATAAACCTTCCCTGGACTTGTACAAATAATTAAAAACCAAAATTAGGCAAATCAGTCCAGCAGTTCTCGAGTTTTAGCGAGACTAACAAACAGCACTTGATTTTTATATATATAGTTATATAGATATATAATATTAGCCCATAAATGTCCCACTGCTGGGCTCGGGCCTCCCATTATGGTGGGAACGGACAGTATACCCGCCACGCTTGTCCTAGGCGGCTTGGCAGGTTTGACACATCGGTTATCTCGATGTGCAGGTTGCAGCACGATGTTTTTCTTAACCGTTGTTAGCACGTGGTAATTGTAACAATATGCACATTAGATCAGAAAACTGACTAAGTGGTGCATGCGTTCCGGCCAGGATCGAACCCGCGCCCTTTGAGTTTGGGACGCGTGCACTAGCCATTACGCTACCACGACTTTTGTTTATGAATTCATATCATGCCATATTCATATTGGCTACGTTCCATTAGGGACTCACAACCGTTTCCCGTTCCACTTGCTTGCGGGCGTTACAATCGTAAACCCAAGTGGAACGGTTATTCGACCCACCTCCTGACATGGGTCGTTGTGAGCGTTATGTGATCGAAAATGATGACGTCATTAGTGACGTTTTCGCCACGACCACAACGACCGCGGTCGCCACATGGAACGGCTAACGGAGCATTTTGGGCGTTGTGAGCTACTAGTGGAACGCGCTGATAGTATTTTCATTCCATGTTAGTGTTAAGTATAAGCTTGTAAATTCAAAAAAAAACCTAGACGTTTTTGATATGGTTTCAGGGGTCACGTTATACGAGTTGCACGCTCCTCTAATGATATTAACTACAAGAGACTTTGAAAAGAAAGCTATATCAAAAGAAAGTTTGAGGACACGCTTAAAAGAGGTTTGTAAACGTTGTAATGCCTAGTATTAAAGAAAAAAAAAAAAAAAAAACAACACATGGCACTAGATACGACTATATATAAGTATAGATATAAGGCCAACACTGCACATGCACTTCCTCACAACACCAGCATGTAACAGATACACTCTACATTAGTATAAGTTTAGTATTAAAACTAGAATAAATTAATATAATAAGTTATTCTTAAGGTACACCAAAACAGAAAAAATAACTACATATAATGTGACATACACTAACAAAAATAAACAATAAGCGTGTACGGAGTCTCAAATTTTTCATAGAAATTAAGTATTAAAAAAGGGTACGGAACTCGAGTCCGTAGAGATATATATAATAATAAAAAATAAAAAAAATGCCTAGTATTCTCTGAATTAGACCCATTTTGTATTGTTTTGCACTCGTGACACACATTCAATGACTTTTTTCACACACATCACTATACGCATTCACACATTCTCAACCACACACACACACGCACGTAAGCACATACAATTACTTATTTAATAACCATAATTATGTTATTTAACCATATTTTTTTTTTTTATTGCAGGAGCTCAGCAGACAGGCAGACGGCCCACTTGATGGACAGCGGTTACCATCGCCTATGGACATTTGCAACACCAAAGGTGCTATAAATGCGCTGCTGCTCTCTTAAGGGAAACTGGTCACTAATGCCGGAACACAACTCAAGGTTGTTATGGCGACATACTTTAGACCAGGAGTGGTAGCCATCCAGTCGGGCAAATGCCCTACCACCTGGCTATGGGTTGTTTGGTCGCCTCTTACGACAGGCCGCCCGGCCGCAGGAAATTGTATTCTTTCTCCGTTCCTGCACGGATAATATAGGTGAGGGTTACCTTTGATTAACTCAAAACACAGGCCTTGTTCCTAGTTTGAGAGTCGAAGGTATACTTACTTGTCTTAAATTCCATAGCCGTATTTTAAAGTAACATATTTTTACTGTCTCCTAATTATCTTTCTGTGTCTCTTTTTTGATAAATTGTAAATACACTAAAGGCTAATAAAGATTTATTATTATTATTATTTTGTTATATATAATGTAACCTCCATGTAACGTCACTCGATTTAACGACAAACTCCAAAACAAAACTGACGGCCTCTGTGGTTGAGCGGGCTAAGCCTTTGCCGGCCTATCTGACTGCAAGGTAGAGGCTCCGGGTTCGATTCCTGGTACAGTAAATTGTGGAAACGTATTTTCTCTGTTATTTATTATGGTCTGGGTGCCTGGGATCGGCCCCAGAGAAGTCCGTTGTATATTACCCATAACACAAGCGTAACTTGCTTAATTTGGGAATATACAATATGTGTGTTTGTCTGCCGATTATAAAAAAAAAACTCCCTTGAGTGTCGAAATCATTTGGTTTTGGTTGATTTAGCTTGTCTTTCATACAACAATATACTCTATATAGCAATACACCCACTCTCAATAACGACAACAATTAGTAATAAAAAGTATCTTTTAAGTTGCCAAAATTAGGAAAAGCTGCGCAGCTGTGTACGTTCTTTTATCGCTTTATTATCCTAGTCCGTAATAAACTCGACTGTCGGCATCATGCATTCCGAAATTTCTAAGAAATTCCAAAATTCCGAAATTTCTAAGTACTTCCTTTATCACCAAGGTGCCTCAATATCGTAAGATAAGACAAGACCTCTCTATTTAACTACAACTCTCTATAACGCCATAAATGCAGCCCCTTCAGTGTGTCGTTATATAGAGCTCACACTGTACTTACTTTATTTATAAAATATTAATAATATTCATGGCAATGTTTCCCGAATATTGCGACGGGCACCATAGTCCTCATAGCCCAGGGGCTCAACTCTGCAGTTTCAATATCTTGACACTGATTTCAAAGTACGATTCCATTGCGATAGTGTCAAAAATTCGTATTCTACTAAATCCACAATTCTAGATGTCTTCGCAATAATATATTTCAGGAAGTATAAGTATTTAACATTTCAAACATAATTATTTGGCTTATTGAGAGCGATAATGTTTTGACACAGTTTTCTCATGTTTTAACAAGGACAATACACAAAGAGGGTATTTATTTCTAAATGAATTAAATACACACACCCAAATGAATTAGATAAAAATCCGTGCAGGAACGGAGAAAGAATACAATTTCCTGCGGCCGGGCGGCCTGTCGTAAGAGGCGACTAAACAACCCACAACCAGGTGGTAGGGCATTTGCCCGACTGGATGGCTACCACCCCTGGTTTAAAGTATGTCGCCATAACAACCTTGAGTTGTGTTCCGACATTAGTGACCAGGTTCCAGTCTCCCTTAAGAGAGCAGCAGCGCATTTGTAGCACCTTTGATGTTGCAATTATCCATAGGCGATGGTAACCGTTTTCCATCAAGCTGGCCGTCTGCCTGTCTGCTAAACTCCTCCAATAAAAAAAAAATGCTAGAGACACCAGCAAAAGCCTAGCAAGACAATAACTGTTCAAAATCAAAAACTGGCAGTTACTAGGTTTTGTAATGGCAGAAATTTTACAACATACAGATAAATACCAGGCCACTCAGAAAGTATTAAAAAAAGTTTTTATGTATGAGACTGGCCAGTTATAATCTACTTTGAAAATATGTTTATTTAAAATTAAAAATAGTTACGTTCCAATTACAAAATTTCCCTCCACATTGTTAGCGCGCTAATTTAAATGATCGTGTCTCATTCAAAAATGGATCTGCACCGGGAACATTTTCGCGCTATGATTTTTTACGATTTCAAGCGTCGCCTGAAATCGGACGAATCGTACGATAGACTTCAAATGGCATTCATGGATGAAGGCCCTTGACAGCTGTTACGGAAGAAAATGTGCTAGCAGTGAAAAATTTAATCCAAGACTATTGGCGACCAAACAGGGCTCCACGGGCTACTGCTCCACCACGACAACGCGCCCGCCCATACCGCGCTCGAAACGAGGGACTTCCTGGACAGCACGCCGGTCAAACTCCTGGGTCACCCTCCTTACAGCCCTGACCTAGCACAGTGTGACTTCTTTTTATTCCCGAAAATAAAAAATAAGCTCAAAGGGATACAATTTTCTTCGCCGAAAGATGCGTTGTCAGAAACGAGGTGCCTGCGGCAGACTGGAAAAAGTGTTTTGAAAACTGATTCAGACGCATGAAACTTTGTATAGGGGCTGGTGGAGGGTACTTTGAAAAGATTTAATAAAAAAATATTTACCTATAAAACATTTTTATTATTTTCGCGAAATTTTCTGAGTGTCCCGCGCAAAGAAGTAAGACAAGACATCCATCACCACTTCACGACCACACTCGTATTAGTAGTACATACATACATACATACATAACTTCACGCCAGTTCCCTTGCGGGGTAGGCACGAACAACAGAGCGCCATTCAGGCTTATTCTTACACACCTCACTTGCTTCTTTGACATTCTTAAGGCTCCTGACATCACCTTCTGCTAGTATACGATCAATTTGATCATGGAAGGTGTGTCGCGGCCTTCGACGACTTCTGCATCCATCCACTTTTGCATTGTATATCTGTTTAGTCATTCTTTCATCATGCATTCTTTCCACATGCCCGAACCACCGGAGCATTAGTATTAGTAGTAACAAATTAAAGGACCACGATACAATTTTGAACGTGTTAGTTAATTTTTGGTAACTTATGTATAGTCAAGTGGGCGAAATCTGTCAATAGGGTAAGTTAATACACCGCTAATTTTTTAACTTTTGTTAAACGGAATTTAACGCCTACTACAACTCGAAGACAGACTTCAATGGTGTCTTAGCTTCACTGACTGACTGATATCTAGTCATCGTAACTATACAAACACGGAAATAATGAGGTGTATATAGTTCCTCCAGTGACGGACTTCGCAACCTTTAATTAAATCAAAAAATCATTTATTGAGTAAAACATAATTCACAATTTTTGAAACTCATTGGTCCCCAAACTAGGTCGACCTGTATCTTAGGGACCTCCTTCCTAATTGGTACAATTCTGATTGTGAAATTATTGATTACCGTTATATTAATTTAAAAAAAAACTAGCGGCCCCGGCAGACATTGTCCTGCAGTGCCACCTACTGGTTTCAATTGTGGATTTAAACCATCCGGGGACCCACTCAAAGACACAAAAACAAAATCACCAAAATCGGTCCAGGTGATTAGGAGGATTCTAGAACCTGATTTCAGCGCCACTTACCGGTTCTAGTTACGAATCTTAATCATCCGGGAACCCACTTAAACACACAAAAACAAAATCACCAAAATCGCTCCAGGTGATTAGGAGGATTCTAGAACCCGATCTCAGCGCGACCTACCAGTTCCAACGAGATAAAAAGTATCCTATGTCCGTCTCCTGGTTCTAAGCTACCTGCCCACCAATTTTCAGCCAAATCGGTACAGCCGTTCGTGAATTATAAATAGTGTAACTAACACGACTTTCTTTTATATATATAGATATATATGCGTGCGTGCGTGCGTGCGTGCGCGTGTTTATGTGTGACTTGTGAGATTGTGAATTTGTATGTATAAAAAAGATGACAATGTCAATGAAATAAATAAGATTTCCGGATGTACAACATAATTGTGTTATATATTTATTTTTAAGAATAGTTCTGTCCCAAAATAGTCAAGGAATTAATAGTTATTGTTATTTATTTAGGTTTATGGCTTGGCAGCTAGGCCTTTAAGTCAGATCTTAGATTACAATATAGTTTCTTTCATTTTCTTAAGCCTATGTATAGCTCAGCTGAACTGTAGGTTATCAGCTGAAGCCAATCAACTGAGTTCTTGTGACAACTCAAAAGGTCACATTTGACTGTACAGTTCACATTTCTCACAAAAACACATAATTACTACTCAAAAACTATCAATATCCTACATCTATTGTTCATTATAGAGTAATTTTACACTTTTTTTATAAAATAAAACTGCACAGCACAACATCTCCTTTCAGTTCCCGCCAAAAACTCCCAAGGAACTAATATAATCCATATGTTTACAGATTGTAAATTGCCTGACAGAATCAGCGTTGATACTGGGCTTCGAGCCATCACAGTCCTCCGAAGGTCTAATGGCGTCAGCAGCAAGAGACGCCCTGAAGAAGATCAGGACATGGGAGCAAATTATTGGGAAGATTTCATGAGGATCTACGTAATATCTATCCTATAAACTTCATAATGCTATCTTAAGTATCATGGTTCCTCTATTATGCTCTATATAAATTTTCGGCTCCTGTTCAAGGCAAAATTTCAGGCGGACTGAGATGAAGGATCTAATACATATGTTGCATTTTCGAAATATGCTGGTCTGACTTTACAAATTTTTCTTTTTTACATAATATAAAACAAAGTCGCTTTTCGCGTCTGTATATACGTTAACTCCTTCTAAACCACGCAATTGTATTTAAACCCTTTTTACCATCAGTAAAATAACTGTTCACTGAAATTTTAATTATAGCAAACTAGCTGACCCGGCAAACTTCGTACCGCCTCAGAATCAATAAATAAAAAAGCTGAATGATGATTGCAGAATGTTTCAATTTTAGTAAAAAAATGTGGTCAAAACTTAACCGGAATGAACATCGAACGTTTGAATATTCAAATCCAAAAATATGAAAAAAAACTTCACTTTTAAATTTAATTTGATTTCTGAACGACTTTTAAATTGAATTGATTCCTAAACGACGGGCCGAACATCAAATGTTTGACAGATAGGAATAGTTTCTAAGGGCAAGCGAAATTGTTGTTTTCACTATATTCCAAGCATTTTTTTATATTTTCTCACCGTTTAAACCTTTCCACAAATAATTCAATACCAAAATTAGCCAAATCAGTCCAACCGTTCTCGAGTTTTAGCGAGACTAACGAACAGCAGATTTTTATATATATAGCGTATACAACTGTATAAAGACTGCGTCTGTGGTTGACTGGTCGAAACCTTTGCCTACCTAGCTCACTTAATTGCAAAAGATTCTATTCCTGTGGCATGGCAAATTTTGCTAGAAAAAAGCATAGTAAATATTTTCCTCTTTACACTATCTATGGTCTAAGACTTACCTATTTTTCCTTTGTTTTATACCTTTCTCTTTCTCTCCGCAGCATGACATCTCTTTCCTTGATATATTAGATGTCATATGATAGATGTCAGATATCTGTCAATTCATATGCATTGTAAAATTTTGCCGGTAAAACATTGCAAAATTTGTAAATTATTTCAAAGTGTTAAAACTATTCAATATTAATAGAATTTTGAAGTGTTGACAACACAGTGCCAAGAAAATAATATAGTACTTCATTATAACACTTACCATTCGTCTTTTAATTGTGTTATAATAAGTACAAACTACGACAAGTAAGTGTTCCAAGTGGAATGTGCAACATTCGAAATCTTTAAGCCTTTGGTGATTTCTTTTATTACGAGCACATCGAGTGAAACCAATTACGATAAATTATCGTCGTTTCTCAAGTTCGGACGAAGGGGGAAGTATTTTGCTTTATTCTACTGAACATGAGATGTAAGTACAATTACGAGTTTTCAAACAGGATTGAACTTGTTTTAAAACCTAACTGAAAATCTCAGTAGGGGAAATAAAACACCGAGGTTAGTAAACCGGTTGTTTACTTAAGCTAACCAAGAGTTAGTGTCAAAAATTAAATTGATTTTTAATTAATATGATTGAAAGGACATTTATCACAAACTTGTCTTGCTAATAGTGTTGTACTAAGACATAACATTTGTCATTTCACTGTAAAAGAAGACCACTTATCGGTGCAGAACCATTGTGGACAAATTTGTTTTTTATAATATTCTAGAACAATGACAATTTCTGAACAAAGGCTATAGCTGGATAAACATCCAGCTGCTGCTGGCTGAAGTTGAACAGCTTCTTTAATTCAGTGATAAAACACTGGGGTGTGTATAGATAGTCGGCCCATTTATTTATTATTTGAGATATAAAGATAACTTTGGGTGGTTATAGCCTTCTAACCTATATTAAAGAAAGTTTGGATCTGTTCATGGTACATAGATGTGCCATGTGACTATAACCCACCTGAACATTGGTCTTGTAAACGAGGGCTTGTAAATTAAGTCCTCACAGGAGGCACCACAACTGATTTTCACCAAAGCCTAGTAATTTTTACATTACTTATTGACAGGATTAATAAAGTCAGTGGGACCAATGTCCCATAATTAAATATTAGAGACTACATTGCAAATTATTTGTAGTCAAGACTATATTTTTGCCCTGATGTTGTACAACTTATTAAAGCATCATTGAGTGGCTTACAAGGGTGATTAAAATTTAAAGACAAGTACGTACTTTAAGTTAAAAAGTAACACATCTAATGTCTTGTATGACAAGTGATCTAAGCCTTACTAATTATACAGCCAAGCCTATAAATCTTAGTGTAAATTGTTTAGACTACACAATACACATAATGAGAAAAGAGATAGTTCACCTATTAAAAGTAGTGAATATAACAGACTCCATCCAAAGAGCTGCATTCAGATGGTTTTTGATAAAGAAGTCAGATGTTGATTTCTGCCCTCTTGGACCTCAGAGGTCTTAATTCATATGTAATATATTGTAAAACATTTTATATTACAAATAAAGAGATTAATTAAAGTTAAGACACATTGGTTAGTGACAACAAACATTCAACAGGCATATTTTCACTTACCAATAGCTAAACCTCATCCGGACATTCCTCCGAGTGGTTTATAGCAAGATTTTCAGCAAACATTTAGTTACACATTACAATAAGTAATTGTATTAATTACATATAAGAGAGCAGGGGTTAAAACAACAGCTTATCATCTTACTATTATAATAACATAAGAGATAGTTTGATTAATCTTAAGACAGCAAAGTAGTGGTCTATTTGTATACTAATTTTAAACCTTATTTATACAAACTTATAATATCATAAGTGTCTATGCTATGAGACTGTGACATTCTGTAAGATGATAAGAAGTATCTCAATTGATGTTTAAAGACTGGAAACTCCCCTCTTTATTGCTCTTGCTTTGTGGCTTAACATTTGGCACAAAAATATTTGCTATTATAGCAAATTGGATTGCAGAAATCCTATAGACACCATATCCAGTTACTCTAGAATCAGTCAGGACGGAAGGTCCTTGATTCTCAAGTTGCAGAAACTCTGAGAATGTTCGATACGAGGATGGCATATAAGTTATCAAAAAGTCTATCTTACAATTGCCATCATGTGAGCATTAAATCTCAGGTGTGATCAAATTATTTGCTCCAATGTCTAAGGTCTGTTTTCCTATTGTTATAACTGTCTGGGACACCAGGCGAGGCAGAGTGAAATTGTCCTAAAAACCATAACTAAAAATAACATTTCTGATTTCAAACATGTGGAATAGATATATTACTACTCCTAAAGGGGTTATGACTAAATTGAGATTTTGCATACTATGCAATTTTAAAGAATTGGCTTCACAATCACTATGCAAATGTTCCTAAAATTATTCAAACAGAGCAGGCCAAGAGGGAATATCTAACCCTACTGTTTAGCAAGACCTGAAATAAAGTTGGTCAAAGGAGAGCAGGGCTCAGAACCAGTACTCAAATAGCTGTATTATTCAGTCTTTTGACCTCAAATTCAGGTTGAGGTGCTCAGCTAAACAGGATTTGCTCACTGATTGGAAAGTGGGCCTGTAACCAATTTCTTGGAGTTCAAAGAGGAACGAGATGTATACTATGTTTGTAAGAATAAATAGTCAGTGTATGACTCAAAGAGGTGCATATTGTACATACATGGTGAGAAAAGGACGTAATCCCTTTACCTAAAAAAGTAAATAAATAAAGATGCTTACCATATTGTTGAATCTCACAGAACAATGGAGCATAACTCTCTTTCTCTGCCACTTAGCTCTCGGGGAAGCTAAACTGAACGAGAAGCCAGATGCCAAATGGTCCTAAAGTTCTGAAGTGGCTTCTTCTGCTCCAGGCCATGAAGGCTATGTTCAAAATTTGGAGCGTCCAAGGCATGAACTTATTTTCATCAAAGTATGTGATGAATGGCCCCAGACAGGTGTGCTCATTTTTCTACAATGTATTCGGTAGAAATGAGACTTTCGGCTGGGCTTGGCAATTTTCCCCACCCAGCCTAATAGAATACTGTCTTACTTGAACCAGGTTAAAGGAAATTTCCTTTTATTAATACCAGAATAGACCAAGGGCTTTCGGAGGCCAAACTTGAAAGCAAAGATTATTAACAATTCTCATTTAAGACAGGAGGAAGATCTCAGTAGATGGACAGACAGACAGATTGCCCCTTTTTGCTTAAAAAGTTAGAGTTTGAATGATCAAGTCTCTTACTGAATCACAAATGGCAAGACTTATCAAAGTAGTTGGCAGACACCTACTTAATAATACTTACAACTACAATTACTATATATCTACAATAGACATTGCCAAAAATAAATTTTAAAAGGCTATCATATATTACTAGTTCTTAAGTTTTTTGAAATGGTGTAAATTAAAGTGTTTTCTATCTATCATATAATAACATTATCAGAGATGTAAGATGATCATCAAATACTTAAGACCATTTCACTTGTCAAACCAGAAATTTAAAATGCTATTTGTCTAGAATATTAGCATTTCTATTTGACAAAATTAAAATAAATAAATAAAATTATATATATATAAGTATATATAATTTCATATTAGTAGCTGGATAGTCACTACTATTACTTGCCTCAGGCTGTAGAATCTATGATCTGTTGACACCAGGGCATCCCCAGACAATCAAAACAATCGGCTGGTAGCCACAACTTTGTGTAATAACAAGATTATAAATAAAATAATAAGCAGTCTAGCTGGATGTTACGGAAACACCGAAATTATTGTTTTGTCCTGTAACACACATTAAACATTTTATAACAGTATCTGAGAGGTCAAAAAGCCTAGATAGAGAATGAGTACAAGTTTATACATTTCTATCATTATCTTCAAAGATAAAAATTGCTTAAAGAACCATAATTACTGTTTTCAGAGACATTGTATATAATATTTTTTGTAAATATACAATATAGTACTCTATAAAAAAAAGGGGGGGGGGGGAGAGATTAATACTACTCTACATATATATCTATTAGCTAGATGTTGATACAAGATGTTAGTTATAAAATGACCAGTACAAGAGATATTAGAGGAATCTTATAAGTATTGAAACATACAGATGTTTCTATTAATGATATCAGACCTAGTCAAGATTAGCTATAAACTAATTTTAGTTATTATTAAGGCTCTTTAGTTATGTTTACCTTTAGGTTTTCCATTTTTAATGGAAGATTCATAAGATAAGTTCTTTACCAAGGAACCTTGAGATCTTATCATCTAATCAACATTTTCTTTAAAATAATAATTGATTTCAGATAGGAGGATTATTATTTTTTCTTTCTTTATTGTACACAAAGTAGTTACATATAAAACTACAGAGAGTGGTGATGTACCAAAACAAGATTAACAACTCCAAAGAGAGTTTTCTTCCAGCAAACCTAGGGAGACAGGGAGAGACTATTATCCATATAATAATATAAATCAATATTGTTGGAAATTGATAAATTGTGAGGTTATTAGTATTAATTTTTTTTTTATTTTTCTTCACAGACAAATTAAAATTCTTAAAGTAAATCGGATATACTTTGAGAAATATTTTAAATCTCTAATCATCATATGCATTGTATTACTTGTGTTTTCACCAGCAGATAACAAACAGGTCTTCTAGCAACACTGTGTGTCGACAGAGACACATAATATAACTGTTTTGCATTCCAACAAAACAGGTATTATGTGTTGACTGAGACACACAGTGTTGCAGCAAGTTTCTTGCTGGTGTGTGGAAGACTATATGAATTGACAGATATCTGACATCTATCATATCAAGGAAAGAGATGTCATGCTGGTGAGTGAAAGAGAAAGGTATAAAACCAAGGACAAATGGGTAAGTCTTAGACCATAGATAGTGTAAAGAGGCAAATATTTACTATGCTTTCTTCTAGCAACACTGTGTGTCTCAGTCTACATAGCATTGCCATACAGCATGAAAATGTGGTCAGCTTTTTGGGAATGCTCCCCACCAACAATTACCTGGATTTTTTTATTTGTAAATATGTACATAGTAATTTCATTTTCTAAATGAAAATGATAATACTATATACTTTACCTCTCTGAATACACACACTAACATTTTGAGCGGTCAAAGGATTATTGTGTGTATTTAGAGAGGTAATGATGCCAGCCTTCTAGGCGGCCCACTGCCCAGCAACAGCAGTCTAGTCATGCTGGGCTGACTTTAGTTTATACTGTTTTTTAGGGTTATTTGTAAGATTTATTTATATTGGTGTTTTATTATTCATAGTATCTAGTCAGCCACTAACCGGATGAATAATAATTGTCCGCTTACCGGACCCCCTCGTCCGGTTAGCGGACGATGTAAAATCTTTTTATTGGTTTTAATACTTAAGTTAAGCGTAGTGATTATATCCTCTTCGTTTTTTTTATATATAATCGCAGCGTCTGTCTTTGTCAACATTGCAATTTTCTTATTTCAAGTTTCTATATTTTATAAACCTAACATTTATTAAAATGTTGGCAGTATTGTTTCTTGCACACGAGTACAAGAAACAATACTACCAACATAAACATCGTTCAAGCAAAAGTCGACTTTAAGGTGATGAACATTTTCATTCCCCGACTGTACATCACAGAAGAATCTTAGGATTGAATAGCACAACTAGAAGGCACCAAGATCATTATTATTAAAAACTAATACCTGCAATCGGACGGTCTGTGTATTCGAGGCGAAAAAAACAACTAACAACCAAGTAGGGCCTTTGCTCGTATGGATGCAGGGACGACTCAAGATGGTAGCCACGGAAGGCAACTGCCTACGTTGACAAAATTAAGGGGCTGTAAAAATGTCTGGAAAAACGCGTGAACTACTAAAACCCAAAAAAAAGAAAAATAAACTTTGTTTTTCAGTAAAACAATTATTCGTTAATAAAATTTGTATTAATATTGTTAGGAGTTAGCGGTACTCGAATTAAAAATCCGTTAGAATTATTATAGTGTTTATTAGAACTATACAAACACGTATAACACAGGTACAAATATAACCGAACACAACAAATCGAAACGTAATGCAGAAGGTCGTAATTCAATAAAACGCGCAAAGTCCGTCACTATTAGATTCCCGAATTTACACACGTCACGCCCGTATCGTAGCTGTAGCTCAACTGCCCCCTCTCTCCATCAGGCCGTCCTTTTATACTTCACATATGCAAATGTGCCCGCCCGGCAATATCGACACAATTTCCTAGAATTAGCTTGTAATTGTAATCCGCAACACCTGGCTAATGATGCAGCAGGCAAGCGGCCGTAAACGAGTACAATAGAACAATAGGCTGTTCTCCACAATAACTAGGAACGTATGCCAATAAATAAGTGAACAAAAGAAGACGATCATAAAAGGATTACAATCAGTTCAAATGCTGACAGGTAATAAAATGTGCTTTTACAGATCTGTACGTGGAATTTGTCTTTGTCGGGACTAAGTTGTAACAATATTAATGTCTTAACTTAATTATATATATTTTTCTGGTTTACAAAGTTTATTTAAGCTTCGATAGGAACAGAATTTTTCGAATTTGCCTACGGTGCCAAAAAAGCTAGGGCCGGCCCTGCTGGATGGCTACCACCTCTGATCTAGCGTATACCGCTATGACGACCACGATTTGTATTCCGGCAGCAGTTACCAGGTTCCAATCGCCTCTTCAAGGCCGGCAGCACCTTATTGGTTGCAAAAGTCCACAGGCGGTGGTAACCACTTTCTATCATGTGGATCGTCAGTATGTCTAGTATGGTTGAACAATAAAAAAAGATATTCTGCTGCAATAGGGATGAAATATAACAAATCAAAATTTATCACGACCATTGTATATCTGGTCTATGTATAATGTTTCACAAGTTTATTTTGGTAGTCCCGCTGCGTGCGCTTGCGCATCGCAGTCCGCCCGGCTCTCCGTCCCGGTATTATCGTCTCAAAACTATAAAACAAAATTGGGTTATGTTATGTTCTATTCATTTAGTATAGACAATAGGTGTTACTTTACTGAGGTAAGTTTGCTTTTAATATAATTAATAGTTTCCAAAACGGAAAAAAATTACAGTTTGTCAAGTACCTAGTCCATTTCTTAATCTGTGCTAATAAAATTGAATTGCTTGTCTGTGATTCCAAATTCAAATCGAGATTTTGAATTTCGAAGTCGAAATTTAAATTATTATGGCTATTTATGCAATATCTAGTTGTAAATGACCGTTTATAGAACTTATATGTCAGTTTGTCTGGAAATTTCCCGAATACATGCCGAAACGGCTGCACCGATTTCAATGACAATGTTAGGGAGTAACAGGAATTTTGCTTTTGTATATCTTGGCTTGTAAAATTGTTTAACTAACAAACATTTTTTAGTTTATCGTTTTATTGATAAGTAATTATAGAACATATCAATAATAAACTGTTGCATTTCTGTCCGGCAATTGCGTCAGTTTTCATGTGGATTAACGTGCGTCTATTTTGGCGAATGCAGCCGTTTAGAGCTATCCGCATTCCTTACACGTGATTATATACTACGCACCATAGATAATCTATACTAATATTATAAAGCTGAAGAGTTTGTTTGTTTGTTTGTTTAAACGCGCTAATCTCAGGAACCGCGGGCCCGATTTGAAAAATTCTTTCAGTGTTGAATAGCACATTTATCGAGGAAGGCTATAGGTTATATTATATTTTCAAAAAAATTAGGGATCCTTACTAAAAGTCCAATAATGTAACCCAAGGTGTAAAAAAATGACCCGAAAAAATCATTACACGGCGTGCGCTGCGAAAACTATTGATTATAGAACAAAACAATGTACTACCACTTTGCAGAACATATAATTGTCTACAAAAGATATTGCGTAACCATATGTCTAACTATTGTAATCTCAAAATAAGTGTTTTCTTTTATTTTTTTAAATAATTAAAATGCCGTCGCTTCAAAAACTCTTTATTTTGGTACCTTGGTAATCCTTATCAAAATAAATTACTCCATATTCTACACGAATTCAATACCTCTCTAGAACTTTTTGAATTATTCAATTCGGACGTTTCATTCAAAAGATATCGCGATATTTAAAATTTTAAATGTAAGTATTAGTGTTGTAGCCAAATATACTAATATTGTTTGATTGAACGCGCTAATCGCAGGTCTGATTTGGAAAATTCTTTCGGTGTTGGATAGCCCATTTCTCGAGGAAGGCTATAGGCTATATATCATCACGCTAAGACCAATAGGAGCGGAGCACCAATGAAGAATGTTTCAAAATCGGAGGGTTCAATTTCGCAAATTCCACGCGGACGACGTCGCGGGCACAGCTAGTACACTATATATAAACTATGCATCTTATTATATTTATACTATTATAATAACAAATAACTTCCTTTTATTTTCACAATTTGGTCGTTAAATATAGCAACTAGTAAGCTCTCACGTGTAAGCTTTATAAAGCTTACAATAGTTTCTTAAGATAAAGTGTAATGCTTTTCAACAAAACCCCAAGTAGAAACAAATGTTCAATAATAAATAAGTTTAAAAAATTAATAAAGCAACATTTGTTGCGACTCTTCTCCAGTCTTCTTCCTCTTTATCTATAACTGGCTATGCCCGCGACGTCGCCCGCGTGGAATTTGTTTTCAAAAGCCCCATTTTGAAACATTCTTCATTGGTGCTCCGCTCCTATTGGTCTTAGCGTGATGATATATAGCCTTCTTCGATAAATGGGCTATCCAACACTGAAAGAATTTTTCAAATCAGACGAGTAGTTCCTGAGATTAGCGCGTTCAATAAAACAAACAAACGAACTCTTCAGCTTTATATATTAGTACTAGCTGTGCCCGCGACGCCGTCCGCGTGGAATTTGCTTTCAAAACCCTCCGATTTTGAAACATTCTTCATTGGTGCTCCGCTCCTATTGGTCTTAGCGCGATGATATATAGCCTATCCAACACTGAAAGAATTTTTCAAATCAGACCAGTAGTTCCTGAGATTAGCGCGTTCAATAAAAAGAACAAACAAACTCTTCAGCTTTATATATTAGTGTAAGATGAGGAGGCTCGGGCGTCGAGGTTTTACCTCTTTACCCCCGGCTGCAACTCAGTGAGCAACTACCCACCGGTAACTGGGTTTGGAGCTGCTGGAGTCTTCTCCGCATGGCGATGGCTTCGCAGCAGCTCTCGTCGGCCAATCTGCGGCGTTCGGTGGCCATCTGTGCCTTCTGGTAGCCTGTCAGCAGCTTTGTGGGTTTTGCAACCTCACGCCATCGCCCTGATTAGGTGAGCGTATGAGATCACGAGGAGTCACGAGGAGCACGCCGAATGGGAATAATATAATCGCCACCAAGCTTATTCAGGAATTATGCAGACAGATTACTATTGTTAAACCTTGTAACCTAAGTCGAACTTGAAGGGAGACGCCAAAAAATTCGAGCTATAGAATTTTGGACTTATGGAAGGTTTCGACAAGGAAACATTCGACTTGTAGAGGTTAAGATTTATTCAAATAATCGAGTCGTAAAGGTTGTAAAATCAAATATTGCTATGTTCGAAATACAGAGGTCTAATTAATTATTAATTACTTTATTACCGTTCCGCATTTGGACTTCTTTTGTATACTTTGTGTTTAATACTTGTAATTAGAAAAACAGCCTATTGTGTATTGTAATCATTTATGGCAGTCATTAGACAGGTGTCTCGAGCTGATTCTAAGAAATTCGATCCATGCGGGCGGGCAGCCATATTGTATCGGTGCAGTATAAAGCAATGGCCCAATGTGATCGGCAGTCAAGCGATAACGACAAGCGTGGCAAGACGTGTGTACATTCGATAATCTATATAGTGACGGACTTTGCGCGTGTTATTGAATCGTGCATTACGTTTGTACTAGTTGTATTCAGTTATATTTGTGCCTGTGTTATACGTGTATAGTTCTAATAAATTCTATAGTAATTCCAACGGCATTTTAATTCGAGTCCCGTAACTCGTAACAATATATTTTGGAAATAAAAGGACCACGAGTGTTTTTTTTATATTATGAACAACTCTACGGACTCGAGTTCCGTACCCTTTTATACAACTTAATTTCTAGACTTAATTTTTTGAATTTAACACGCTTATTAGTTACTTTGGTTCTTGTGTGTGACATTAATTTATTGATTTTTGTGTTGAGGTGTATGTATCTTACGAATAACTTATTATATTAATTTATTCTAGTTCTAATACTAAACTTATACTAATATAGAGTGTATCTGTTACATGCTGGTGTTCTACTCTGGGGCCGATCTCAGACACCCAGACCATAGTAAATAACGGAGAAAATACGTTTCCGAAATTTACTATACCAGGAATCGAACCCGGAGCCTCTGCGTTGCAGTGAGGTAGGCCGGCAAAGGCTTAGCAAGCTCAACCACAGAGGCCGTCTAGTGCCATGTGTGTTGTTTTTTCGGACCACGAGTGTTATAAGTTGCTAGGGAGTTTGTTGTGGGGCTTCTTCTGCTTTGATCGTAACAAAAATTGCTTTGGAAGCGGTGGTAGACTCTCAATAAGTAATCTGGAATTTACATACATACATACATAACTTCACGCCAGTTCCCTTGCGGGGTAGGCACGAACAACAGAGTGCCATTTAGGAGTGGAGTGGAATTTAGATTTAGAAAAATATATATCCATTTTCATTTATTACTTTAACATAAAAATATATGACGCAATTGAATTAGATCGTCTTTATCAAATGTTATACGGATTCTTTTATAATTCCTGGACTTCCATGCACTTTCCTGAATTTTATTTCTTACAATACCTGTACATCTTTCACAGCGTTATGGTAGAAGAAGGTTCCTGCATAGTGTGTCTGTCGCCGGCGATTCAAAAATGTTCCGGATGTCAGTTAGTCCATTACTGCTCTAAGGACCATCAGAAGGAGCACTGGAAACAACATAAGCACCAATGTAGCCCGGCGAGGGTGAAAGAAGACCCTAAATTTGGGAGATACTTGGAAGCCACGCGTGAAATGAAAGCTGGTGATATAGTGATGAAAGAAAGGCCACTGATTACTGGCCCAGCACAAGTATGTACTTACATATTAATATACTCTGTGGTACATAAAGATATAAATTACTAGAGGAGTTTTTGGCAGGAACTGAAAGGGGACGTTGTGCTGTGCAATTTTATTTTATAAAAATGTGTAAAATTTCTCTAAAATGAACAATAGTTGTAGGATATTGATAGTTTTTGAGTAGTAATTATGTGTTTTTGTGAGAAATGTGAACTGTATAGTCAAATGTGGCCTTTCGAGTTTTCACAAGAACTCCGTTGAATGGTGTGGATTGTAGCCTACAATACAACTGCGCCTCGCTTAAAGGCCTAGTTTCCAAGCCTTAAACATAAAAAAAATATATTTCTAGAGTATATTTTTGGCGGGAATTGAAAGGAGATGTTGTGCTGTGCAGTTTTGTTTTCTAAAAATGTGTAAAATTACTCTAAAATGAACAATCGTTGTAGGACATTGATAGTTTTTGAGTAGTAATTATGTGTTTTTGTGAGAAATGTGAACTGTAAAGTCAAATGTGGCCTTTCGAGTTTTCACAAGAACTCCGTTGAATGGTGTGGATTGTAGCCTACAATACAACTGCGCCTCGCTTAAAGGCTTAGTTTCCAAGCCTTGAACATAAAAAAATATATTACTAGAGGAGTTTTTGGCGGGAACTGAAAGATGTTGTGCTGTGCAGTTTTGTTTTCTAAAAATGTGTAAAATTACTCTAAAATGAACAATCGTTGTAGGACATTGATAGTTTTGAGACGTAATTATGTGTTTTGTGAGAAATGTGAACTGTAAAGTCAAATGTGGCCTTTTGAGTTGTCACAAGAACTCCGTTGAATGGCACCAGCTGATAACCTACAGTTCAGCTGTCCTACACATAAGCTTAAGAAAGTGAAGAAACTGTATTACAAACTAAGATCTGGCTTAAAGGCCTAGCTGCCAAGCCATAAACTTAAATAATAATAATATATTACTAGAGGCAGATGTCCTGCTCTGAATAAATAAAAATCATGTACCAGTTCAAATTATCCATGTAAACCATCCGGGGATCCACTCAAACATACACAAAAAAACATCCAAATCGGTAAAGTCGTTCTCGAGTTATGCGCCTACGTACTTTTCTACGATTCATTTTTATTTATATATATTAGATATATATTGATTAAAGTTCACTATTAATTAAAGATAGCATGCGACTTAAAGTATGGCGCCAACTATTTGATGCGTATATAACTACGCTGACAGTAGAACTCATACTTACCGGGCACTCGGTAATTTTTTTTTATTATTAATTAAAATGAAACCTGTCCTATGTCCTAAGTTCGAATAAATTCAGTAAAATGAAAAAAAAAACAACCAAAATCGGTTGAGTTCATCGCGGTCAAATACTATATGACAGCGAATCTTTATATACTCCGAATTTACACATCTGATTTTGGTGATTTTTTGATTGGTGATTGATTAGTGTATAAAAATTGAAAGAAAGAAAGAAAGAAAGAAAAAGCATTTATTTAGAACTACAGCACAAATGAGAATACAATACACAACATAAATAAATAAATGTACAATGTAACATGCATTAAAAAAAAAACCAAGCAAGTGTAGCTCTAAATTGGTCCTAGCTCAGCATGTTGCTGGTTAAGTTAACCAGCGCTGATCTTCCGCTAGGGCCATTCCAGTGACATACACAGACAGACACTGAAGCAAATAAAAAACAAAATGAAAATAAAGTAATTGATTGATTGATGTTTTGATTTGGTGATTGATTAGTAAATATAAAATTGAAGTATCTGTGTTTTTGAAATAAATTCCGAAATAAAAGTGATAATTTTTCTCGAATTGGAAAGAGCGTAGCTTCAATATATTTCATTTAAAATTACACAAATGTTATCTACTTCAGGTGACACCTCCGGTATGTCTCGGCTGTTACAAGCTTCTTGAAGATGGCCAGACGTTAAGCTGCGAGAAGTGCGGTTGGCCGTTCTGTTCTGAAGAGTGCACTAAGAAAGAAGAACACACGCCTGAATGTTTCTACACACAACAACGAGGGGATAAGGTTATGCTCTTGGAATGTTTAACTGTATATAGTTTATATATTTATAGTTATACAATTTCCTGCGGCCGGGCGGCCTGTTGTAAGAGGCGACAAAACAACCTACAGCCAGGTGGTAGGGTATTTGCCCGACTCGATAGCTACTACCCCTGGTTTAAAACATGCCGCCATAACAACCTTGAGTTATGTTCCGGCATTAGTGACCAGGTTCCAGTCTCCCTTAAGAGAGCAGCAGCGCATTTGTAGCACCTTTGGTGTTGCAAATGTCTATAGGCGATGGTAACCGCTTTCCATCAAGTGGGCCGTCTGCCTGTCTGCTGAACTCCAGCAATAAAAAAATAAAAAATATAGTGAATAATAAATACTGTTACAAAAAAAAACTCGAACCAAGTGCACCTAAAGTGGCCTTTTGCAGATTACGAAGTACTAAAACAAACTCCACTCTTGTGCTCTCTTACATATAACAGTATATCCAGGTCCCTGTCAATTCCATTAAGCGATTCTCTCCTATTATATTAATGTACCCCCGTATACCGCAGCCAGAAGGCCCAGCTTGCAATACACAACGCGGTGCTGGTACCTACACTCACGTATGGAAGCGAGAATTGGGTATGGAAGAGAGAGCATTAAAGTAGAGTAAACGCGGTCGAGATGCGAGCACTGCGCGAAATCTGCGGAGTGACGCTCGCGGACCGCGTTCGTAATACCGAAGTAAGAGAGAGAGTTGGTCTGAAAGAGAGTGTCGGGGTGAAGGTAAGGGAAGGAATGCTTCGGTGGTTCGGGCATGTGGAAAGAATGACTAAACAGATATACAATGCAAAAGTGGATGGATGCAGAAGTCGTAGAAGGCCACGACACACCTTCCATGATCAAATTGATCGTGTACTAGCAGAAGGTGATGTCAGGAGCCTTAAGAACAGACGAGCGTGCATGACAAGAGTTATGAATGTCAAAGAAGCAAGCGAGGTGTGTAAGAATAAGCCTAAATGGCACTCTGTTGTTCGTGCCTACCCCGCAAGGAAACTGGCGTGACGTTATGTATGTATGTATGTATGTATGTATGTACTCCGTGAGCGATTCAAAGCGGTTCTCCAATAGGGACTGGTTTAACCACTTTGATTTCCTAGTTTAGTTCCAGGAAACCAAAGAGTAAGTAAGAAAGAACGACAAGAAAGAAAAATCATTTATTTAGGACAAAAACTAAGTTAATATGAATAGAAATAGAAAGACAATAAAAACAAAGTAAGTTCTAAATTGGTCCTAGTCTCAGCATAATGCTAACTAACAGCGCTATTCTGCCATCTGGGACCATAAAGTGAAGTCACGGTGAACAATACAACAACACACGTAACAACAACAATACATACAGTATAATAAGTTAGTATAATGTTACGAGTGCGGGACTCGAATTAAAAATGCCGTTGGAATTACTATAGAATTTATTAGAACTATACAAACATGTATAACTCAGGTACAAATATAATTGGACGCAACCAGTACAAACGTGATGCACGTTTAATAACACGCGCAAAGTCCGTCACTATATAGCTTATCGAATGTACACACGTCTTGCTCGTATCGTAATCGTCGCTTGACTGCCTCCTCTCTCCATCCTGCCGTCGTTTTATACTTCACAAATATAAGTGTGCCCGCCCGTATCGTCGACTTAATTTCCTAGAAATCCTAATCCGCACACCTGGCTAATTATACCTGCAAACGTCCATAAACGAGTACAATAAGACAATGGGGCTAATGCCAATAAATAAGTAAACAAAAGAAGTCCAAATGCGGGCAGGTAATAAACTGCAGGTGTGAATCGATCTTTGTCGGTCGTAACAATAATATAATAGAGAAAACTTAGTCAACTTTCTAGGGATTAAACCTCCACCAGGTCCTGATAAAAAGAGTAGGACTGAGAAATGGCAGTTAGACGTCGTAAAGAATGATATGATCGCGCAAAATGGAGAAAGTAGAAAACTGGACCTAGGTTTCGAAACGAACGCTGCAAACGCAATCAGAATTTCAACTCTGATGATGATGTTGCAAACTATGCTGTGCAGGCTTCCTATATACCTTTCAATTACAAAAAAAAAAAGTTTTTTTGCGCTAGTCGCTCTGATATTTACAAAATTCTAATTTTCTCAGGTTCACATAACAAATTTTGGCATCCCTCACCCAAACTACCAATGCATCACAGTCCTCCGTTGTCTCTATCAAAGAGATCACAATGAAAAGCTATGGAGCAAACTCCAGGGCCTTCAGTCTCATTGTGAAGACAGAAAGGGTACAGAAAAATGGAATAATGATAAGAAAATGATTGCCGATTTCATTTGGAAGTTCTTCAAACTGGATGGGACATTCAATGAAGATGAGATTATGAGGTGTTGTGGAATATTGCAGGTAAGGAATATGGGAGAACATTTTAAGGTAAGGCTATTTATGCCAATGAAAAATTCAAAATTGCTTCACTTGCAACAACAGCCCATAAACATCCCGCAACTGGGTTAGGGCTTAATAGAGGGTATCGGACAGTAGCCCCGAAACGCTTATCCAAAGCGGCTTGGCAGGTTTAACACACCGGTTATCGCGATGTGCAGGCTTGCACCACCAACACATGATAACTATAATATGCAATAATAGATTAGAAAACTGCCTAAATGGTGCATGTTTCGCCAGCTAATAATAATTCAATAATTTATATGCTGCTTTCAATTTATTTACATACATACACGCCTGTTTCCTATGGGGTAGGTAGAGACTATAGATCCCCACTTACAACGATCCTGGAAACCAACTTTCGTTTCAGCTACTTTCATTAACCTCTTCATACATACACGTTTATTAGAGATGATTTTTATCTGACCTCGTTTTAACACTTCTGTTATTTGATCATGGTGTGTACGTCGTGGTCTACCGGTACCAACTTTACCATTCACAATACTGTCATACACTTGTTTTGTGATTCTATTTTCATTCATTCTCTCTACATACCCAAACCACCTTAACATTCCTTTTTCAACTCTTGTTCTTACATCTTCTTTCATCTACGACATTCCCTAATTACACTATTCCGTATCATATCATTCATACTTAACTCACATATACTTCTCAAATCTCTTATTTCAACTGCGTTTATTCTACTTTAATGCTTCTTCTACCATAACCAACTTTGATTGTCATACATTAGTGTTAACACCAACACCCCTTGATGGTCAACCAAGCGTGCCTTTACAGACACTTTCTGGCTTTTCCAAAAAGAGTTTAGCGCTTCATTCACCTTCTTACCGGCAATTACTTTTCAATTAATTTGAATATTATAAGTCCAAGAAATCATCATCATTTTCTTTATTTCTCGAGTACAACAAGTAAGCTAGTGATTGATCTAATGTAAATTGCTTACTAGTCTATAGATATTTGCAACATCAGAGGTGTTACTAAATTTAATGAAGCTTTTAAAAAAAAATACCATATCGTTAACCGAATTTATAATTTCAGATAAACGGTCACGAAGTCCCGCTGATGGAGCCCGAATACTTGGCCGTCTTTGACCGCATTTCAATGGTCGAACACAATTGTCGAGCAAACTGCAACAAAAGCTTCACGTCTGACGGACAAATTGTAAGTATTGCTGTTGATCTTATCGGAAACATTTATATTAATATCTATAAAGCTCTGATTATACACCTTGATTGTTTGTGTGTATTGAAGAAAATTTAACCATAACAAAAATAACTTCATTAAAATTAATCATGATGTATTCTATCTATAATACCTTAAAATTATAAGTAGACCCCTGTGTCTAGGTCACCGTCTTCTTTTGCTAAAGTGCAGGCTGGTTACGTTCTGAATCTGTCCTAATCTGTTATCCAATTTTCAAGCAGGCATCAGCCGTCTGATTACCTGAAAGGTCGATTAGGAGAGCCTTCAAAATAACATCATATATTCCTTCCTCATTAGATATTATGTAAATAAGAATTTTGTATAAAAGCATCTACTATGTGATAGGTCAGGGTAGTTTAAAAAATCAAGCACCTTGCTTTCAGATCCTATGCGCTGGATCTCCCATCTCTCCAGGATCCCACATCAGCGTGTGTTATACTGATCCCTTGTGGGGTACGGAAGCTCGACGACACCACTTGGCAGATTCTAAATTCTTCGAATGTACTTGCGAGAGGTGCTCAGACGTCACAGAATGCGGCACCATGTACAGCAGTGTTAAGTGCAAGAAGAAGTGAGTAGAACATACTAATAATGTCATGTTGATCTCTTCAGGAATGAGGAGTTTCCATGCTTGCTGTGAATTTTCAAAGAGCATATCTCAAAAATCAAAAGTTTTATTCTAGCTAAGTTCAACTGAAAAACATTTTTGAAGGTTATACATGAAGTCTATTTGATATTCTGAGCACCGCTTGGTAACGTGTTCTTGCTGTGATAAAAAAAACTCCTTGAAAACAGATCTAGCTAAAAAAAATATATTTTTTTATTGCAATATCAGCAGACATGCAGACGATCCACTTGATGGCAAACGGTTAACATCGCCTATGGACATTTGCAACACCAAAGGTACTACAAATGTGCTGCTGCTCTCTTAAGGGAGACTGAAACCTGGTCACTAATGCCGGAACACAACTCAAGGTTGTTATGGCGACATACTTTAGACCAGGAGTTGTTGGTAACCATCCAGTCGGGAAAATGCCCTACCTGGCTGTGGGTTGTTTTGTCGCCTCTTACGACAATCCGCCCGGCCGCAGGAAATTGTATTCTTTCTCCGTTCCTGCATGGATAAAATTCTTTCACTTCAATATTTGTCTGGCTCAAACTGTTTTTTTTTTCAGTTACTTTACGAAAAATTGATGTAGCCGTGAGAAATAGTACTCTAGAAAAAAAAGAAGTTAGCATCGTACTAATGACAAGACATCTAAAAATTTACAGATTGACCAATGCCTTGAATCGAGTGGAGTAGAATTGTAGAATCTCTTATAATTTTTTACAGAGACTGCAGAGGTTACCTCCTTCCCGAAACCTTCATCCTACCGATTCTACATAAAACAAAGAATCCAAACCCAGAAACGAGAAACCTGGACAACAAATTTTGGGTTTGCAATAGCTGTAAGGACGCTGTCTCGGACGCCATCATCCAGCAGTTGTTGCAGGACATTGGGAAGGAATTGAGTGTCATGCCTAAGGGAGATGCTGATTGCTGTGAAAGGTATAGTATTTGATTTTACTATTATTTACATATAAACATTAGTCAGCGCGTTTGTAACACCTGTAGTGAAACGTCCTAAGTAGAATAATATATTGATATATAAATATAAAATAAGTAGTATACCAGCAAATATATATATATATATATATATATATATATATATATATATATATATATATATATAGATATCTAAATATACATAATATAAATATATATAGAAATATCTGTGTATGCGTCTGATCATCTTCCCCGGTCCAACATACTCAGATATAACACAAACAAAATATAATAAATATATATAGTAAAAATATAAAATAGCGTTAAATAGTATGTAATTTAATATAAACATATATATAAAATATATAAAGTATATCTAACCCATTTCCTATACCCTAGTAATATGCCTATAAACACAGTAGGATAAAAAAAGCAATTGACTCGGGCATATCTTGTTCGCCTGAGCTGAAAGAAGTTAAAAAAAAAAAAAAAAAAAACCTGTGGTGTATTAATTATGGGACATTTCAGTAGCATTGTACATATTTCTGTCTTATAATTGCATCAGTTTTCATCAAGGCTACGTTCCATTAGGGACTCACAACGACCACGTTCACGACCGCGATTGTACCCGTTCCACCTGCTTGCCAGTGTTACAATCGTAAACCCAAGTGGAACGGCTATTCGACCAACCTCTTGACATGGGTCGTTGTGAGCGTTGTGTGATCGAAAATGATGACGTCATTGGTGACGTTTTCGCCACGAGCACAACGATCTCGGTCGATTTGTGGAATGGCTAATTGAGCATTTTAGGCGTTGTGAGTTACTACGTGTACGGCCCAGCTCGCCGTACACAATGCGGTGCTGGTACCTACGCTCACGTATGGAAGCGAGAGTTGGGTATGGAAGAAAGAGCATGAAAGTAGAGTAAACGCGGTCGAGATGCGAGCACTGCGCAAAATCTGCGGAGTGACGCTCGCGGACCGCGTTCGTAATACCGAGGTAAGAAAGAGAGTTGGTCTGAAAGAGAGTGTCGGGGTGAAGGTAAGGAAAGGAATGCTCCGGTGGTTCGGGCATGTGGAAAGAATGCATGATGAAAGAATGACTAAACAGATATACAATGCAAAAGTGGATGGATGCAGAAGTCGTGGAAGGCCACGACACACCTTCCATGATCAAATTGATCGTGTACTAGCAGAAGGTGATGTCAGGAGCCTTAAGAACAGACGAGCTTGCATGACAAGAGTTATGAATGTCAAAGAGGCAAGTGAGGTGTGTAAGAATAAGCCTAAATGGCATTCTGTTGTGCGTGCCTACCCCGCAAGGGAACTGGCGTGAAGTTATGTATGTATGTATGTATCATTAAATACTACGCTCCTTAACATATTCATACTGTTATAATAATATGAATATGATAAGGAGAATATAATATGTCTAGAGTATACATACATACATACATAACTTCACGCCAGTTCCCTTGCGGGGTAGGCACGAACAACAGAGCGCCATTTAGCGTCTAGATTATGCCACCATAATAACCTTGTGTTTCAGAATTAGTAGCCTAGTTCCAGTCCTCCCTTTGAGGTCGGCAGGACTTTGATAGCATATCTAATGTTGCAAATGTCCTTAGGGGTGATTAACTACTTACCTGCTATCAGGTGGGCCGTCTGCCTGTCTGCTGGACTCCAGCTATGAAAAAAGTTTTGTTAACGTCGCAAATTCACCAGATAAGCAAGTCAATTATAATGTAATACGACAGCCTTGTTTGAAAAGAATAAAGATAATGAACAAATTCCTAGTTAAAGCCATTTTAATGTCATAAGAGGAGCAAACAAAGCGAAATATGATTATCATCGCTTTATTGTACAGGAAATGGAGGAAATTGTTTGAACACTAAGATTGGATTTGATTTGATATCAAACATATCGAGGGGTGAAAGGCTATTTGTTTTAAGCGACATTTTGTGACAGAATTGACTTGACGGTTTTCTTGCATCCTAATGTCTCAAACTTAAGGAATTATAATGAACCTGGTTTCCAACTAAAAACTACAGATTTTTTTCTTTTTTAAATATAGTATGTAGTTTACTAATGAAGTCTTTTTGTGGGTCATTGAAACTTCAAACTCCTCTATCGACACAATTTCGCAAATGTCGCTTAAAACAAATAACCTTGGACCCCTCGATATGGTTCTGTACCCCTAACTACGTGTATGCAAAATTTTATTTGTATTAGGAGATAAGCATCAAGTACTAATGAATTAGTGGTTACAAGCACACCCATCATTTTATAATAATACACTTCTGGACAACACTACATTCCGATTAGCCGCGAGTTTACGCCTGGGGGCACCATGTTGCGTACCACATCACTGTCAATGTGGAGTTATGGTAGACCGATTTGGACACCACGGGTTGTCATGTTTAAAAAGCGCAGGAAGAAGATCTCGTCATGCCAGCCTCAACGATATCATTCGCTGAGCTCTTGTCAGCGTCGGCGTCCCGGCCATTCTGGAACCGAATGGCCTAGTACGTGACGATGGCAAGAGACCGGACGGAATGTCACTTGTCCCTTGGAAGATGGGGCGGCCGCTAGTGTGGGATACGACCTGTGTTGACACACTGGCCCCGTCACATCTTCCAATGACCGAGTCAGGGGCTGGCAACGCTGCCGCTTCAGCTGAGGACGTCAAACGGCGCAAATGTGGAGCCTTAGGAAGGGGTTACATATTTGTGCCGTTTGGGGTTGAAACATAAGGCCCGTGGGATCCGTCGGCAAAGAGTTTCTTTAAAGGCATATGTAAGAAACTCTTTGACACTACCCGTGATCAGAAGGCTGGCACATATTTTGTACAACAAATAAGTATTGCCATACAGCGTGGCAATACAACCAGCCTTCTGGGCACGTTCCCTGTTGGAAGTGATCTGCTCCATAATGTATTTTAGTTTCAATGTCTTTGGTTTTTTTTTACTCAATTTATGGATTATAGTACCTAACATAATCTACGTTGTTAGTCTGTATTTCTCCATTTGACAGATTCATAAACCACTGCAGTAGCTACCTGCACCCCTCGCACTACTACATGACCGACGTCAGTCTGGCCTTAGCTCAAATGATTGGCCAAGAACAAGGCTTGGCCAAAGTGTCTGACGATCGACTACTGCTGAAGACACAACTCTGCAGAAAAATTGCCGACTTATTAGAAACATTGGCTCCAGGTACTGAATATACAATACCGTCTGATGCATGTACCTATGTCTCTTTCTATAATTAATATCTCTTTCAGCATGACGAATTAATTGAAGACATGAGTGTATGAAGTAGTAATGTATTATTTTAAATGTGTAGTTTGTATACAAACCATCGTTATCCACTAATGTAGGTATCCTCAAGTTGCGCCTTACATTCTAGTTCCACGCTGTCCTCAACCAGATTCCATCAGCGACCTTGGGTAGATCGTCCCCTCCACCAAGGTGGAGGGCATCCCACGACTATAATATTTAGCGAGACAAAACCGCCACTCCAGGACTCGTCCGTCTGCTAGTACGAGAAATACCGTTGAGCCATATCAATTAATTCCAGAATTTTCCCCAACCAAGAGACGCTTTATTGTGTATATTATTATTATATAATTTTTTTTTATGAGGAGGTTGGGGCCTCGGGATTTTACCTCCTTACCCCGGCTGCAACTCGGTGGGCAACTACCCACCGGTAACTGGGTTTAAAGCTGCTGGAGTCTTCTCCGCATGGCGATGGCTTCGCAGCAACTCTTTTTGGCCAATCTGCGGCGTTTGGTGGCCTTCGCGGGCTATATCAAATTAAATTACCTTACATACATACATACATACATAACTTCACGCCAGTTCCCTTGCGGGGTAGGCACGAACAACAGAGCGCCATTTAGGCCCATTCTTACACACCTCACTTGCTTCTTTGACATTCATAACTCTTGTCATGCACACTCGTCTGTTCATAAGGCTCCTGACATCACCCTCCGCTAGTACACGATCAATTTGATCATGGAAGGTGTGTCGTGGCCTTTCACGACTTCTGCAAATAATTAATTTAAAACTATATGTACGTACGTCTTGTTAATATTATTAAGAGAAATAAGAAAGAAAGCAATTTAAAAATTAGATTATTATTTTAGCCGAAACCCGCCTCCGTGGCACGCTGTTGTTCGAACTCCACGCTGCGGTTGCCGAAAGCGGTAGAAGGAAAGCTCTTACAGATGGACCCATGGTCATGCTGGGTTTCGTTAGTGTAAGTAAAGAAACATTTTAAGTTGTAACATTTATTAATGACTGGCAACACGTTGAAGACATTATTGATGTTGCTATTACCAATAGGCTGTTGTAACCACTTTCTGTTGATGAATAAGCAGATAGTTTGATAATTTCAAAATAAAACCATAGCTACTGCGCTGAGGAGGGTAACAAAAATCTGTATATTGATCGTTAAGGCCAAATTACTTCTATATTTGCTGGCTTGTATAGTAGTGAACTTTAGTACTTGCTTGAGTGTAAGAAGAGCTGGAGATAAATTAAAGTGCCTACCTCTGAATGACTTTGAATGAATGAATGAATGAATATGCTTTATTGTGTTTTAAAGATACAGTTAACAGAAATAAAATTTTACAATACAATAGGCGGTCTTATCGCTATTAGCGATTTCTTCCAGACAACCTTTGGATGGACAAAAATTTGATAAGAACCGAGGTATGTTGCATTATTCTCACTAGCGAATCAGTATCTTATAAATATATACATACATTATATAATATAAATACATTAATTTACGGCCTCTGTGGTTGAGCGGGCTAAGCCTTCGCCGGCCTACCTCACTGCAACCCAGAGGCTCCGGGTTCGATTCCTGGTATAGTAAATTTCGGAAACGTATTTTCTCCGTTATTTACTATGGTCTGGGTGTCTGAGATCGGCCCCAGAGGTAGTCCGTTGTATATTACCCATAACACAAGCATAACTTGCTTAATTTGAGGATATACAATGTGTGTATTTGTCTGCCGATTATTATTATTATTATACTGTATGTCTTTCAAGACCACGGGCCATAAAAATGGCCCGGACTTTTGGGGGGCTTGCGTGGGGCAATGGGAAGGCCAACACGTAGAGGCCCCTTGACAAATTTAATGTAAATGTGGCGTGACACTGACCGGCGATTATCCCTGTCTACACCATATAATAATGCAGCCAAGGACAAGCCCCGGCCAGTGTAGGACTATTGTGGGAAATGAGGACAAAAAGTACCGGGCTATTGTGGTGAACTGCTAATGGTACTAGGGGTCTGGGAATATGGGGACTATGGCGTCTGCCCGTCGCAATGTTCAGGGAACATGGAAAAATGGGCAGACGGTGACTCGCCACTCCCTGCATGGGCCCCAAAAAATGCCATAAAGACAGGGGCAACATGGGTGTGAGTGGCTAAGGGGTGTCGAGAGGTGAGCTGCAGGTTCACCGAAGCTACTTCCGACGTTAGGCCATTTATTTATTATTATTATTATTAATAAAAATAATACTTATATTAAATTATACTAATACGATATATATATATATATATATATATATATATATATATATATATATATATATATATAATACGATATATGTAAATAAAGTATAATAAAATACACTGAAATAAATATAAACTACAAAAATATGACAATAACTGTTGTATCCTTAATTTGAGCTATAATAATCCTTCACAAGTCTATTGAAAATAGGCAGTGATTTGGCTAGCTTTATTACTTTTTTATTACTGGCAGCGCGTTCCAAAGACGAACTGCTTGCACTGTGAAGGATTTGCCATAAGAGCTAGTTGTATGCAGACTTTGTTAGAACGCATTATTAGTATTTTTTGTTACTTACCTCAAAGTTACCGTTAACCTTTCTTCTGCTGGAATAGCTTTGCGAAATGTTGTATCTTGAAATGTAATCACAAGACTTACCAAAGACAGCAACTCATCAAAAGAGTTTATAGACATACGAAGATAATTAAAAAACTTAGGTGGATACTGGCGTAATTCAGAATATATAGTGTAGAATTTGGTAAATTTGCATAAACGCGGAACCTGAAAATTATGCGTTTTTTGTATTTAAAGACTATAAATATGGTTTGCTATGGTGTAATAAGGACACTAAAATTATCGGAAACCCGTCATTTAGGTAAACAATTAAAAAAAAATACAATTAATTACGTTAAAAACCTGCATCATATAAATAAAAATAATGTTCAATTTTAGCGTCACGACTCACCTAGTTGTGATAAAAACACAATCACTTATTTAATTTCGGGATTAATCTGCAAATGTAACATATATGACATGACCTAAATAATGAATCATTATAAAATCAACTATTACGGCATTGCTAAAAAACCACCATATTTTGTAATTGGTAGGTGAAACCTCAGATTAATAATATTAAGAGACAAAGTTTTTACTTCGCTTTGCTACTTGTTAGTCTATAGTATATTAGTTAATTGTTTGTCTAACATTAGTATTGCATGTTGTCGTTAATTATATATACAAACTACAAAAATATACCAAAGAGGCAAGTGAGGTGTGTAAGAATAAGCCTAAATGGCACTCTGTTGTTCGTGCCTACCCCGCGAGGGAACTGGCGTGAAGTTATGTATGTATGTATGTAAAAATATAATAATGATCTTAATCACAATAATGTGAAAAATCTAAAATTCCGTATTTTTATGTCATTCAAAGATGTTCAGTTTGATTGAATAATATTGATATTCATGCTGTACGGATTTAGTTCCTTTGCCTGACATTTAGCAAAGTGAGGTAAAAACTTTGTCTCACAATATTATTAATCTGAGGTTTTACTTACATATTACAAAATGTCGTGATTTTTTAGCAATGCCGTAATATTTGATTTTATAATTATTAATTATTTTGATCACGTCATACATGTTACATTTGCAGATTAATCCCAAAATTAAAGTAATTGTGTTTTTATTATAATTAGTAGGTAAGTCGTCACGCTAAAATTGAACATTATTTCTATCGATATAATGCACGTATTTCGTAATTAATTGTAATGTGTATTAATTTTTTGTCTAAATGATGGCTTACCGATGATTTTAGTGTCGTTATTAAACCATAGCAAACCATATGTAAAGTCTTTGAATACAAAAAATGCGTAATTTTCAGGTTCCGCGTTTATGCAAATTTACCTAGAATTTTCCTTTAAATAATCTTGCCGTGTATATAGGATGCACCCAGTAGCGTTTTTTTCCGTTTCATTTTTCTTCTACGTATTTCAAGAGCACAAATCACGGCAACCTCGTTGAAGTCCATTACGAAAATGAACGCGATTTGTTACCCAAGAACAGATTCAGTGTGCGCATCGTTGGTGACATCAGGTGACAGTAACAATATGTCACAGTGACAAAAAATTGCAATCAGCGGCGGGCCTTAGTCTACAGCTCGTGCTTTCGAAAATTTTCAACTGCAAGTCTTAGTTTTGTCCTTTGTTGTTATAGTTTGTTGTAAATATTATGTTTATTGTAGTGTATTAGATTGGCAGAATTTTCTTTTTCTTTTTAATTTACCGGCCAAAATTCCTTTTTATGTCACCTGACTTTTCTATTTACTTGACATTGGCAAAATCAATGCATAAATGGCATTGCAGCCATAACTAAAAAAAAAAAAAAAAAAACTGCAAGTCGTGGATTGAGATGGGAATCCGTCTAAAAAGTATTTACGAATTAACGGAGCGGCACACCGTAAATACGTTTTGTGTTTGTGGAATGTCATTTTAATCATAAAATTGGGCATAAGTATTCGCTGAATCTTGATTTTGTGGTGTATGGTTGCCGGTTTGTGTAATGAAACTACACTTTTTGCAGCACATTTTATATTTAAAAAAAGGTACAACATCTGCTGCGCGTAAAAAGTCCTACCGCATCTAAAGTAACCGCGACAAGACCGCTCTCGCGCGCTGACCGAAACAGACTCTCTGTCGACAGCGTTTAGCTGTCTGAGGAAGAGGGGCGAGGTAAGTGCGGCGCGGGCGGCGAATAACGTAAAGGCGGCTTGCCACGGTTATATCGCTTAGGCAGCCTGCTGGCCGCTACAATTTACATTTGGATTAGTTAAGATGCGAGTTTGAAGGCGAAACTGGCGAATTAAGCCCTTATCATCCTTTGGACAGAAACTTTCCAGTTAAGATGTCTATCCAAACGGTGACAAGGCCTTAACTAGCAAGGTAAATAACTACTTAAGTAATGGAAATCAAGCTTAATTTTAGATTAGGTGAAAGGAATTCAGTTTCAATTATTATAGTATTTCTACAATTTCGGAATATTAATCAATTTTGGGGTTTTTATTTATATTGAATATTTGTCAATGCGACTTATTGACTCTTCGGGTCAACATAAGGCTGGTTCCTAGAGAACAGATCAATATGGAGATTCAGCGAGGTAACGTAGACAGCCTTCTAGGAACTTTATCCATTGACTTCGATGACCTAGGCTCAGTATTCTACTTATAGTCCTAAGGGATTAAGATAGATTACAATACTAGTTACCTACATACATACATACATAACTTCACGCCAGTTCCCTTGCGGGGTAGGCACGAACAACAGAGCGCTATTTAGGCTTATTCTTACACACCTCACTTGCTTCTTTGACATTCATAACTCTTGTCATGCACGATCGTCTGTTCTTAAGGCTCCTGACATCACCTTCTGCTAGTACACGATCAATTTGATCATGGAAGGTGTGTCGTGGCCTTCCACGACTTCTGCATCCATCCACTTTTGCCTTGTGTATCTGTTTAGTCATTCTTTCCACATGCCCGAACCACCGGAGCATTCCTTTCCTTACCTTCACTCCGACACTCTCTTTCAGACCAACTCTCTACTAGTTACATATTTATTGTATTATGACTATGGTTATTTGTATTGAAGTTTGAAAATCTAGTAATAAAAACTTGAGAGGTGTCAAGGGACACCCGGATGCAACGAAGTTCCTTTCGATTAAATAGTGAAGGAATTGTAATAATTTTTTATTTTTAAGTTATAATAATATTTTTTCACATTTTTTTTAATACATAAAAAATAAACACATATTAAAGAAATATAAAAAGACAACGTCCGTCGGCAGCGGGGCCTAGGGTCCAAGCTGCCGGTGGTTAAGCCTCCAGAGACAGGAACTTCCTCACAATGCGTGCCGTGCTCAGGAGAACCGCCTTCTGCATCTGGCCCTTCACCCATTTACCTAGCGAGAGCCTCTCTAGGTGTCGGTCGAGGCTCTTCGCTATTAGACCGTTAACAGACACCACTATCGGTACGATGATCGTTGAGTCCATATGTCACATGGCCGTAATCTCGTGCGCGAGGTCAAGGTATTTCGTTAATAAATAACAATATTTTTTTTATTATTAACAAATATAATGTAATATAAACTTAATCAGTAGGCTCAGTTTTAATAATAATTGGCTTGTGGTAACTGAAGTAAGAAACATATGTTTGGGATTCTATTTTTTATTATTTATTAAGTACAAAAAACTTGTAAACACTCAACAAAAACAATCGTCACGACGCCACACTGTTCAATGCGAAATAGAAAGACGAAACGAAAATAACTGGCTTGCCTTCTATGAGAGAGAGAGAGACAGACAGAGATACACGCGCACGCCGCACGGCTTACAACTATAGCAAAAAGTGGACGCAGTTACGCAAAAAAGGATCCAACCCACAAAATGTTACTTTTGAATTATTAAAGATTAAAGTTTGAGCTGTATTTCCGCATTGATGCAGTTAAACTTATTTGTATAAAAAATGATACATTTACGCTGATATTTTTCTAAGATCCCATAGACACAAACAAGTACATCAATGCGGAAATACAGCTAAAACTTTAATCTTTAATAATTCAAAAGTAACATTTTGTGGGCTGGATCCTTTTTGCTTAACTACGTCCAAGTGTCGTTACAACTTTTGGTCTTAATTTTTTCCGTCTACCCCCCTTTCGCAACGCGCGATAAGGAACTTGGTTCCAATAATATTACATTAATTTGACTCTTACTAAATGCTCCATAAATGACTGGGTGATTCGTCCATGTAACTGGGCCGAGTGACGGCTGTCGGCCCACTTTGCCTGTCGTTTTGTCCGCACGTACAACATAGTTTTTGCAAACAAACTCAACCATAAATTTGCCGCTCGAATAATTGTATGTAAATTTGAATTCGTGCTGCTTAAATATATATCCGTGCAGGAACGGAGAAAGAATACAATTTCCTGCGGCCGGGCGGCCTGTCGTAAGAGGCGACTTAACAACCCACAGCCAGGTGGTAGGGCATTTGCCCGACTGGATGGCTACCACCCCTGGTCTAAAGTATGTCGCCATAACAACCGTGAGTTGTGTTCCGGCATTAGTGACCAGGTTCCAGTTTTCCTTAAGAGAGCAGCAGCGCATTTGTAGCGACTTTGCTGTTGCAAATGTCCATAGGCGATGGTAACCGCTTTCCATCAAGTGGGTCGTCTGCCTGTCTGCTGATCTCCTGCAATAAAAAAAATATGTATATATATATAATATATAAAATAAAATTAAGAGTGATGGGGGGGGGGGGACACATGGGTGTAAGTCCAACGCCGTCATAATTATTTGTTCAATTTGTATGCCCATAACTTGAAACATGTTTCTGTTCACCAGGAATCACGTAAGATCTTAATGGAATCGGCTATGCTTCTCCGCCACGAGCCACCAGAGCTGCCTGAAGGTCAAATCTCTCAGCAGGCCAGGATCAACCTGATCCAGATGGATGAGCTGATCAGAAACTTATCTGGAGCCTTGCCTTCTCCTCTATAATTGTACGATTAGTAAATAGACAACTCCTAAGAAAAATATTAATAATTGTTTTATTTAAAATTTTAGTTGTACTTATTTAATATTTCTGCTCGGCAATTAGTATATCATGCGATATTCACTCATTGACCACGCGAAGTTCACTGGTTGACGACAAGGCGTCCACCCGCGGAAGGCGGCGTTTCAAAATCAGGTGGCTCTAATAAGCCTTGACTTTATCTTTCTCACTACCTTCTGCCCGCGACTTCGTCCGCATGGAATAGTTAAAAAAAGTAAGTTTAAAAAAAACCCCGATTTTGAAACATTCTTTGGTGCTCCGCTCCTATTGGTGTTAGCGTAATGATATATAGCCTATAGCCTTCCTCGATAAATGGGCTATCTAACACTGAAAGAATTTTTCAAATCAGACCAGTAGTTCCTGAGATTAGCGCGTTCAAACAAACAAACTCTTCAGCTTTATATATTAGTATAAGATATGCCTTTAGTCGTTCGCTGTCTCTTTTCGCCATGTTGCGTGATCACACTACTCATTCACATAACAGCTTTGACTTAGGACCAAAATCAGATTGTTGTACCATTTATGCTTTTTCAGCTTCGTGAAGCTAATTTAGTGAGTCTGTGTGCTTATCACTCTTCGCCATAATTGAATAAATAAAAAAAAATTAACTGCTCTACACTGGAATTGTGATAGGCCAAAGATATTGCGGGTAACAGCGTATATTTAGGCAAATCATTGTTGACCATCAAGCAGGGCTGCCACACACGCACATTTTTTTACATACATACATAACTTCACGCCAGTTCCCTTGCGGGGTAGGCACGAACAACAGAGCGCCATTTAAGCCCATTCTTACACACCTCACTTGCTTCTTTGACATTCATAACTCTTATCATGCACACTCGTCTGTGCTTAAGGCACATTTTTTTAAATATATTTTATGCTAAATATGAAATATTTTGCATTTTCTTTCTCAATTGATTTTATAAAATTGTAGCTACAAAAATGCATACATATATTGAAGCACATTTTTTTTAAATTTCATTTGAAGGTGAAGGATCAACGGAGAAAGAATACAATTTTCCTGCGGCCGGGCGGCCTGTCGTAAGAGGCGATAAAACAACCCACAGCCAGGTGGTAGGGCATTTGCCCGGCTGGATGGCTACCACCTCTGGTCTAAAGTATGTCGACATAACAACCATGAGTTGTGTTTCGGCATTTGTGATCAGGTTCCAGTCTCCCTTAAGAGAGCAGCGGCGCATTTGTAGCACCTTTGATGTTGCAAATGTCTATAGGCGATGGTAACCGCTTTCCATCAAGTGGGCCGTCTGTCTGTCTGCTGAGCTCCTGCAATACAAAAATAAAAAAAGTTTCATTTCAAAAGTTTTTAAAATTTGCCGTGTAATTTAGCATTTATTACGTTGATCTTCTAGATACGCACTGAATACTTGTACAAAATCGACAGCCCTGCCAGTAAGCCGGGCGTCACGAAATCTGTTGATATTAGCACTTGCGTCATTCGTCGATTTACGGCAATTTTCGGATATGTGTTGAAAAAATTAAGATGACCCAGGATTTTATAAATCAACATAGAAAATATTTGAAGTTAATAAGCAAGTTTAGGACTTATATATATAATAATATAATATCAGCCCATTAATGTCCCACTGCTAGGCTGGGGTCTCCCATTATGGGGGAAAGAGACAGTATACCCGCCACGCAGCAAGGCAGCTTGGCAGGTTTGACACATCGGTTATCTAGATGTGCAGGTTGCATCACGATGTTTTCCATCACCGTTGTTAGCATACGGTAACTGTAACAATATGCACATTAGATCAGAAAACTGCCTAAGTGGTACATGCGTTCCGGCCAAGATCGAACCCGCGCCCTCTGAGTCTGGGACACATGCGCTAGCCATTAACGCTACCACGACTTATTATTAGGATTTATATGATAGTAACTAATACAGACGGGTGGAGAACCTCCTTTATTTTTGGAAATTAAAATAGATCTTTTTAGATTTCTGAAAAATCGGTCCACAATTGACGGAGAAATCGAGTGACGAACACACAAAAAAAAATTGACAACTTCCTCCTGTTTGAAGTCTGTTAAATTATGTTTAAACCCTTACAGCAATGGAAAATATCAATAGCTGTACTAATAATATATAGATAGATAGATAACACTTTATTGCTCACCAAAATAAACAAATACAAATTACAATAGTTCTTGGCAGAACAATAAGCGGCCTTATCGCTAAAAGCGATCTCTTCCAGGCAACCAGTATTGTGATCATTCAGGATTTAAAATTGTTAAACAAAACCAAAGCTATACAAGCCGTTTTGTGTTGACGATGTTACACCTCTTTATGTGTGACTACTTACGTATTTTGGTGGGAGTTTTTGGCGGGAACTGAAAGGAGATGTTGTGCTGTGCAGTTTTATTTTCGAAAAATGTGGAAAATTACTCTAAAATGAACAATAGTTGTAGGATATTGATAGTTTTTGATGAGTAATTATGTGTTTTGTGAGATGTGAACTGTATAGTCAAATGTGGCCTTTTGAGTTGTCACAAGAACTCCGTTGAATGGCACCAGCTGATAACCTACAGTTCAGCTGTGCTACACATAGGCTTAAGAAAATGAAGAAACTATATTGTAAACTAAGATCTGGCTAAAAGGCCTAGCTGCCAAGCTATAAACTTAAATAAAATAACGTATTTTGGTTGTCATCAGTTTTAAATTTAGAATGACAATGTCTTTCTGTATAAGATTTTTTTTTCTATAAATGATGTAGGTACCTTAGTGATACAACATTAAAATTACAATCTAATCTAGGAAATAACACTAATGAGTAATTTAAATCTGCCCTAAAATAACTAGATATAACTTAAACTAAGAATGTGTCCAATAACACGTTTCTTATAGTCTTTATTAAGAAGGCACTTTGTTCATGTGTTCTTTCCTAATTCTTAGCACATAGTTCTACACTTTATTATTACGAGAGTATTACCTGTATAACACTAACTCAAATGGGTTTGTACTTAAGTCTATATTATAAAGGAGCTGGATGGCCTCGACATTTACATGATGATGAAGCCGTTGCTGGTGGGCTTCAGCGTATTTTTTAATGACGTTAATGACGACGTCAAGTTTTAAGTCTCGATGGAGATCGTCTGATCTTATGTACCAAGGAGTATTGACCATGTATGACCTCTGTATTATGTTTAAATTGGTTGGCTTGGTGCAGCCCCATAGGTCCATACTGGAATTAGAATCTGTTTATAGAGGAGTATCTTATTAGTTTATATAGAGAAGAAGCGCAGAACTAATATTTATTTTAATGCATAAAAATACATTAAATCAATAAAAAAAAACATTACAGACAGAAATGTAATGTAAATGTAACCTTTCAGATACTGTTATAAAATGTTTAATGTGTGTTACAGGACAAAACAATAATTTAGGTGTTTCCGTAACATCCAGCAAGACTGCTTATTATTAAGAAAGCATGTAATAATTTGCCACTATTTAATATCTATAGTATAATTACTCACCAATTTTATCATGATTTTATACCTTTCTCTTTTACTCACCAGCATGACATCTCTTTCCTTGATGTGACAGATTTGAGATAGCTGTCAATTCATATGGTCTTCAGCACACCAGCAAGACTCTTGCTGCAACATGTTTTTGACACACATGCGCATATATTTATTGTTTATTGTTAAAGTCTAATTAACTGTGTACTCTTAGCGAATCTGTGATTATAGAAGTATAGTCATTGACAACAGAACCTTAATAATGTTCAAAATTATAATTCAAATTAATTATGGTCGAAATTCGACCACTAGTTCTTGTAAATCCATAAAAAAATTAACGTAAAACGTTTTTTATTCCACTATATACAACTACGTGTATATTTAAGAGGATAACCTCTTAAATATAAGCGTAGCCATAAGGCTACGCTTATTTTCAAAACTGTTTCGAGTATTTTTGAAACCGCTGAACTAGTAGGGAGAGGGCTTTAATGTTAAACTAATATTAATTTATGGCAATATTGCAATGTATTTTTTTTATGTTTAAGGCTTGGCAACTAGACCTTTAAGCCAGGCGCTGTTGTATTGTAGGCTACAATCGACGTCATTCAACGGAGAACGGTGAAAACTCCAAAGGCCACATTTGGATATATAGTTCACATTTCTCGCAAAAACATATAATTACTACTCAAAAACTATCAATATCCTACAACTATTGTTCATTTTAAAGTAATTTTACACATTTTTAGAAAATAAAACTGCACAGCACTGTCCCCTTTCGGTTCCCGCCAAAAGCTCCTATTGCAATGTAAATGTCACTCATAACCATAGATAGACTATACTCATAACTACAAAATGTTCCGTTTCCTGCACCTCCATTAATTCTTTGAAAAATAACTTTATAATTTGCTTATATATTAGCAAAAAGCGGTGCTTTAGCAGGGCTCGCGATGTTTTCTAACTAGTAATAATTTTTAAAATAGTTAAATAATTTTTTAATGTATGGATTGATAATTAATTATTGATTATTTATTTATACTTAACCAAAAAAATCCGGCTTAATTTTAACTAAACAACATTATGTTTATATGTTTACATCGATATTAATTCTTTAGTTTTCGAACAGATGGCATTAGTACAGTGCAGTTGATATGACACAGGTCATATTGGTTTTATAATTTTCGACAGATGGCGTTAGGAATACAATAAATTTGTTACGAATAAAAATTGTGATGTCTTCTTTGTTTCAATGTGCATTATATTATTTTATGATAGATAACACATTTTAGAAATAAATTGAAATTACTATGTCAAAGCCCAAATCTGAAAGTGTGTTAGATTCTCAGTAAAGTGTACCACAAAAATTCAATCTTCTTCTCCGTCGTTACACCCTTGGCAGGGTGGTCGTGGTCCTCATGACAGGGATGGTGGCAAGCTTCACAATTCGTCGCCATTCCTCTCGTACTGTAGCTTTCCTCGTGCATTCGTGGAGTGGACCATTTAGTGCGGTTTTGACTTAGTCGGTCCAGCGCATTGGTGATCTACCGCGCGCCCTCGTGCCCTCCACTTTGACCTCGACTACGAGTCGCTCCACCGACGTGTCCTCTCGTCGTGTAATTCATAGATTGTGGGATAGTGTTAGGGTGAGCGAATCTTATATTAATATATAAAACTGAAGAGTTTGTTTCTTTGTTTGATTGAACGCGCTAATCTCAGGAACTACTGATTTGATTTGAAAAATTCTTTCAGTGTTAGATAGCCCATTTATCGAGGAAGGCTATAGGCTATATATCATCACGCTAAGACCAATAGGAGCGGAGCACCAATGAAGAATGTTTCAAAATGGGGGTTTTGAAAACAAATTCCACGCGGACGACGTCATGGGCACAGCTAGTAAAAAGATAAAATGAAATAAAAATGTTTTAGCTAGAAGTTGCGTTGGGGAGGTCCTTGTTGCTTCTTCGGAGCCATGGCACAACATACAGTGCATTGTGTTTAGGTTTTATTTTTAACTTCTATTTTTCTATTGCATGAGTTCAGCGGACAGGCAGATAGCCCACTTGATGGAAAGCGGTTACCATCGCCTATGGACATGTGAAACACCAAAGATGTTACAAATGCGCTGCTGCTCTCCTAAGGGAGACTGGAACCTGGTCACCAATGCCGGAACACATATCAAGGTTGTTATGGCGGCATACTCTAGACCAGGGATGGTAGCCATCCAGTCGGGCAAATACCTTACAAGCTGGCTGTGGGTTGTTTTGTCGCCTATTACGACAGGCCGCCCGGCCGCAAAAAATTGTATTCTCTCCCCGTTCCTGCACGGATAAAAATTCTATGTATGACCTTCAAAAATTTTCTCCAGAAAAAATATTTTTGATTAAAAACAATTTGCATTTAGTATTTAGATGATACTCAGCATGAATAATCTAAATTAATAATGATAGCCAGATCAGCATGTCACTCCCTCCGTCATAAGCTGTCTCAATTCTGTTTACCCACCTTGACAACGAATCACAAGCAAAATAAGTACGAACGAATCCTAACAAATCTATATTAATATATAAAGCTGAAGAGTTTGTTTGTTTGTTTGCTTGAACGCACTAATCTCAGGAACTACTGGTCTGATTTGAAAAATTCTTTCAGTGTTAGATAGCCCATTTATCGAGGAAGGCTACAGGCTATATATCATCACGCTAAAACTAATAGCAGCCAAGCACCAATGAAGAATGTTTCAAAATCGGAGGGATTTTCTTCGTTTTGAGAGCTTCCGCTGCGTGCGCTGCGTAAAGGGTTAAGTTTCGCAAAAATCGTGTGTGACGGAATTGTTCCCCTTTAAAAGTTTCCAAAAAAAGTCCGCGACAGCATTTGTCTATCTTTTAAGGTTGGCTCACTATAACCTTTTTTATGCTAACCAAATTTGTTCTAAAATAATGCATTATTTGCGAAGGTGTTTTTATAAACATGATATTAATCCTTATCCAAATAAATACGTTATTCATCACAAGTATTTAATTTAAAACAAAATTGCCATTTACATCATTCGATTTCAATGAATATCTTAGGAGATATCGCAGTTTTAAAATAACATACATACATACATACATAACTTCACGCCAATTCCCTTGCGGGGTAGGCACGAACAACAGAGCGCCATTTAGGCCCATTCTTACACACCTCACTTGCTTCTTTGACATTCATAACTCTTGTCATGCACACTCGTCTGTTCTTAAGGCTCCTGACATCACCCTCCGCTAGTACACGATCAATTAAAATAACATCGCAGCAAAATAGTGATCAAGTACTGCGCGCGCATTTATGATGTGCAAGGCCGGCGGGCAGTCATTAAGATTTAAAAATATTTTCACCTTCTACATAAACAAAGTCGCGGGTTAAAGTTAGCGTTAGCCCAAAGTAACTATTCCACGCGGACGAAGTCGCAGGCAGAGTTTAGTCTTCTATTTAACTACAATTGACTTCTAAGACTTCCTAATTAGGTTCGTAGCGTGATTTCATGTTATCGCACTTCATTATCACTGCAAATAAGATCGACCAATACCTGTCTGAAGCTAAAATCTTTTGCCAAACACACCGAGAGTGTGTATCCTGCCATCATACTTGAAACACATGTGATGTGACACGACTATTTTTTAATGTAATAAATATTTTTGTTATTTCAATTCCTTTTGATAATTCAGACAGTACGATGTGACAGCAGATAAGAAAGTGTTTCGGTGTTGTTTTGATGATTAATAAGTTAATTATTAAGTGATATAGTGTAACTTGATGGATGTAACTGGAGTGCGAATATTTTGATTGTCTTTTAGAAGGATCAATTGTTCACTTAACTGGAGAGTTAATTTCCATTATAAGGTTGGTATAGCACAAGCTGTTTAAAATATTTCTAAAAAGATTTTTTTATTGCATGAGTTCAACAGACGGCCCATCTGATGGGAAGCGGTTAACATCGCGTATCCGAACACTAATGCTTGACCACAACTCAAGGTTGCATAACAAACTTGAGTTGTGTACGTCGGAATGTTTACTTGCTCTTTATTTTGTACAACATCCTGTTTGATCCTACTACTTCTCCTTATTTAAAGGAACGTCTTGATTTCCTACATCTGTCTCATTCCCGTTATTTGCGCTCTAGTAATAATCTCTCCTTAATGACACCTGTACACACTTCTTCCTTCGTTGATAACTCCTTCACAGTACAGGCAGTTTATGGAACTCACTGCCACTCAACATCAGAGAAACTAAGTCAGTATCCTCTTTTAAAATCATGATTTTAATTCTCTTTGGTGCTCTCAGGTGTATAGTGCTGCTTATTCTGTATATATTATGATATGTTGATATAGTATGTAATAAAGATCTTTACTTACTTATTTCATATAGGTATTTTGAATGTTTTATATCATTTATTGTCTACACGGCCACTGTCATGATTTAATATTTCCCTTAGTTTAGGGGGTTGCCTGGAAGAGATCGCTTTAAGCGATAAGGCCGCTCTTTGTTCAACATTTAGTATAACTAGGTTTTAAGAACGTAGTTTTAATTTTGGTGAACAATAAAGTGTTTTCATTAATTCATTCATTCATTCAACCTTGAGTTGTATTCGGGCATTAGTTAGGCGGCATACTCTAGACCAAATACCCTACCACCTTGCTATAGGTTAATTTGTCGCCGCTATATTATTACTATTTAGGTTTATGGCTTGGCAGCTAGGCCTTTAAGCCAGATCTTAGTTTACAATGTAGTTTCTTCATTTTCTTAAGCCTATGGGTAGCACAGCTGAACTGTAGGTAATCAGCTAGTGCCATTCATCGGAGTTCTTGTGACAACTCAAAAGGCCACATTTGACTATACAGTTCACATTTCTCACAAAACACATAATGACTACTCAAAAACTATATCAATATAGCAATATCCTACAACTATTGTTCATTTTAGAGTAATTTTACACATTTTTAGAAAATAAAACTGCACAGCACAACATCTCCTTTCAGTTCCCGCCAAAAACTCCTTCTGTCGCCGCTTACAACAGGCCGTTCGGCGGCAGGAAATTGTATTTTTTCTCCGTTGCTGCAGGAATTTCTATTATGATCTGATTTTGTCATTTAATTCAGTTTAAGAAATGTTTGTGGTCCCTCTAATTGAGTGGTATGGGCGTTTGTTCATCTAGCTCGCTGAAACATAGAAGTCCTGAGGCTGATTCCTGGACGTATATTCTAGTATAAGTCGTGCGCAGAAGGTTTGCCGATGACAATTCCCACGCCTCTCACAACCGCGACACGCGGTCGTCTAATCCTTAGTACTACTTAGACAAGCCTTGGTCCTAGTCGTAGGAAGCGGGAGGGACGACCACCTTCTGCGCACGCTTTATAATATATTCATCCGTGCAGGAACGGAGAAAGAATACAATTTCCTGCGGCCGGGCGGCCTGTCAACTCACAGAACAACTCACAGACAGGTGGTAGGGCATTTGCCTGACTGGACGGCTACCACCCCTGGTCTAAAGTATGTCGCCATAACAACCTTGAGTTATGTTCCGGCATTAGTGACCAGGTTCCAGTGTCCCTTAAGAGAGCAGCAGCGCATTTGTAGCACCTTTGGTGTTGCAAATGTCCATAGGCGATGGTAACCGCTTTCCATCAAGTGGGCCGTCTGCCTGTCTGGTGAACTCCTGCAATAAAAAAAAACAAAAAAAATAAGGGCCGATTTTTTGATCATGAGATAAATGTTGTCAGTCCAATAAATTATAACCTGAGTGAATACAAAAGTGAAACCATTCGATTGTTTTATTCATCGAACTGACATTTTGAATTTTTATTTAGTACGTAGTTATTATATCTGATGATATCTGGTAATAGATGGTTGTCAGGAGTTTTTGGCGGAAACTGAAAGGGGACGTTGTGCTGTGCAGTTTTATTGTCTGTGTGGCCTTTCGAGTTTTCACAAGAACTCCGTTATACCGCGTCAATTGTAGCCTACAATACAATTGCGCCTGGCTTAAAGGCCTAGTTGCCAAGAAGCCATAAACATAAAAAAAATAGATGGTTGTCATGTGTATCCGGGTAAAAACCAGAAACATGTGATACCGAAACTGTTCTGCTGCCTCCATCAATTGAACATAAAAAGTACTGGTTACTATATTTTTGCAAGTCTTTACTAATTATTAAAACAAATTTACAATGTGCAAACGTGGTGAAGGCAACTGTAAAATTAATACAAGAAAACTGGCTAAGGAGGTCTCGGACCATTTATATTGAAATCTTCTAGAACCGTCTTTAGAATTTCGAAACTATTTAGAAAACTGTAAAGGTCGAATTTCTGTGCAAATTTAAATTTTTTCAATTTTTTTTTCTCTGTTTGTCTGTCTGTTTGTATCGGCTAATCTCCGAAACGACTGGACCGATTTAAATGAAATTTTGTATCGTGGTAGCTTATATCCCTGGTCAACATATAGGATACTTTTGATCCCGAATAATTAAAGAGTTCCCGTGGGATAGTTAAAAAACCGCACCACGCGGACGAAGTCGCGGGAATCAGCTAATTTGGAATAAAAATCGTTATGTCCCTCCGTCGGTCTGTCTGTATGTAATGATAGTAAATGATCACCAAACTTTATTTACAACATAAGTAATTAAAGTGGCATACATTTCAAAACAAATGTAACTTCTCTAAAATAAAACTACTATATACATACACTACATACAAAAAAAATACAAAAAAATTAAAACCCCTTTAAAGTGGTTTATTTATACCGTATTCAGACAACGGAGGTTTTTTAAAGGTCACTTTTAATTTTGTAAAAATATTACTTTGAAGACCTAAGAAAGGAATTCGTCACTAGTAAAATTGTAAATAACAATTTAGTACTATGTATGCGGTACTAACTTAATGCTTTTGAATTTGAACACCATTAATAACTCTTATCATTTTTATCTAATCATTTCATTTTAAATAAATTGGAAACATTACATGGTAAAAAACCTCAAAAACGTGTGTGTGATTCTCGAAGACGGCAGGATTTTTTAATACTACCGAATTATAGAGTTCAACAGTTAGTGCGAATATTTCACAGTTTGTGTGACGCCTTGTCATCGGTCGGGTTATATCCGCCATGTTTTCTATCGGTGTTATGTTTGCAGTTATTTGTTTATTGTTTTCTTTTTGTTTAACAAATAAATAAGACATTAGTATTAAATGTAATTAATTAAATTAAATAAGAATAAATTTTGAGAAATACTATTATCTTTGTTTACACTTTAGTCTCATACTAAGATTATATTGTATAGGTAGAAATAGCGCATTAATTTGCTCGTTAAGACTTGCTGATCATTTACTATATTTTTTTTATTGCAGGAGATCAGCAGACAGGCAGACGGCCCACTTGATGGAAAGCGGTTACCATCGCCTATGGACATTTGCAACATCAAAGTTGCTATAAATGCGCTGCTGCTCTCTTAAGGGAAACTGGAACCTGGTCACTAATGCCGGAACACAACTCAAGGTTGTTATGGCGACATACTTTAGACCAGGGGTGGTAGTCATCCAGTCGGGCAAAAGCCGTACCACCGTGGCTGTGGGTTATTAAGTCGCCTCTTACGACACGCCGCCCGGTTGAAGGGAATTGTATTCTTTCTCCGTTCCTACATGGATATTTGGTATGGTTTGAATACAACTTTGTAGTGCAGTCAAAACTAAAACAACTAGAACCATTGTAATTTTTGAATACTGTTTTTAATACGTGTTTCATTTTCTTAGTGTTCAGTATATTTTTTTCGTATTAGAGCTTAGGGTCTTTAAGTATGTTTTGGTGATCAGAATATTTGTTGCCATTTACCTTTAAGTCGGCCGTCTGCCTGTGTAATTCAAATTCAATTTTTTTTATCAAAATAAGTTCCACTAGAGAACACTTTTAGAAGCTCATACATATAAGTTAAAATTTAAATTTACTTCCTATTCTATGTACACCGCTTCGCAACCTGTTATTGCTGTTAAGGAGAAGAAGTGGCAAAAAGTCTAGCTAAAAATTGTTTTTCTTTATATTTCTTATTCAATTTATATCTCAAGCTCTTTTTTTATAAGTTTTATACAGAAGTATGTTACAGAATTACTTTTCGAAGAATTAATGGAGTTGTAGCAAACAGTGCTCAGTAAGACATAGACGCAATAAAAGGAAAGAAGAATATTATTCTCGTTATAATAATGCCAAGACGTACTAAGTTTCTACTGCGACAACTGTACGAACTTCACGTTAAAGAGAAATAGAAAAATATATAATTAACATAGAAAAGATAGGTTATCACTTCATCTCAACAAGATTTATAATGCCGTGTATTATTCTAAGATCAACACATCTATCATGTGCTAATCTAACGAATTGATAATTTCGTAGAAATATGTATTATAATGTTTTCACATCCATAATTCATGAGTCTCAATCTAATACTAATATGTATTGTGACTTCACGGCTGTGAAATTGATTGTCATGAAATTATTTTTTACTTAGCTGACGCGACAAACTTCGTACCGCCTCAGAATCATATAAATAAAAAACGTTGATTTCTGAACGACGGGACAAACATCAAATGTTTGACAGGAATAGTTGCTAAGGGAAAGCGAAATTGTTGTTTTTACTATATCCCAAACATTTTTTTCCATATTTACTCACCTTTTAAACCTTCCCTGGGCTTCCAGAAATAATTAAAAACCAAAATTACCCAAATCAGTCCAGTCGTTCTCGAGTTTTAGCGCGACTAACGAACAGCAATTGATTTTTATATATATAGATTAGTTGGAAACTTCGTACGAGTCAAGTTTGAAAGAATCGTGATCGTGGATAAATAATGCTACAGAGTGATTTGCAATCCAAAAAAGCTACTGCAGTACTATCTATTTGGTTTTATTCGTTTGTTCTATGGAAATAATATAATTTATAGTTTTATAGGTTTTTTTTTTGCTGGAGTACAGCAGACAAGCATACGGCCCACCTGATGGAAAGTTACCGTCGCCTATGGACGTTTGCAACACCAGAGGTGTCACAACAAAGAAATTTTATGACACCCTTTTTAAAAAACCGCATATTGTGTCACCTGTGGAAAAACTACGGCTGGGAGCTCATTCCAAATCTCCACGGTGTGCAAGAGAAACGTTTGTGACGTGGGGGGAAGAGATAGCTCCTCCTCCTTGGCCACAGAATAGGTTTAGGTGGGTTAATGAACTACACAAGATAATTTTGTAGTATATAATGTGTTTAATCTGCTCCGTGACAAGCGGCGGATCCGTGCAGGAACGGAGATAGAATACAATTTCCTGCGGCCAGGCGGCCTGTCGTAAGAGGCGACTAAACAACCCACAGCCAGGTGGTAGGGTATTTGCTCAACTGGATGGCGATCACCTCTGGTCTAAAGTATGTCGCCATAACAACCTTGTGTTGTGTTCGGGCATTAGTGACCAGGTTCCAGTCTCCTTTAAGAGAGCAGCAGCGCATTTGTAGCACCTTTGGTGTTGCAAATGTCCATAGGCGATGGTAACCGCTTTCCATCAAGTGGGCCGTCTGCCTGTCTGCTGAACTCCTGCAACAAAAAAAAAGCGGTGAACTTCGATGCACAAAAGGGTACACTGGCCTGTCGAAGCCATGGAAGCTCTTCAAGTCAAGTAGTTCCACAGCTCTAATATTAGCTAGGTCGGTAATTTTCCGCGTCTGGTATATGTCGGCAGGTTTTCTTAGAAAAAGTAAGGGTCTAAGCCTTGGTCCCCAGCGGGAACATGTAGTTAATTTAATAATGTTAAAGGAAGTTTTGAAACGTATGGAATGATATTTATAAAACAATTAAGAACAGCTGATATTTTTGAATTTCGAGCGAGAGCCAAACTTAACTGCCGTCACAACTTTTTTTGAAACTCTTGACAGTGTCATAGTTTGCTAGACATTAGTACTGTCATTGGTTATGTCTATATGTTTTTTTTTAATGATGCCAGTGCAACGTTACACGTTCTAGAAAACCGTTGCGTACAAGAACGAAGCGGCTCTAGGAAGTGGGGATGAACGCCCAGCCGATGGCGTGCGGTAGAAAAAATAGAGGTACTACGTCCTGATCTGCGATATAAGCGAAATATGTGTAGAATTTAATTTAAATCCATTCACTAGCTTTCACGTCATGTAAGCTAACGGACAGAGAAACAAAAAAATCTGTAAGTTGTATTTTTGGAGTCTAATTATCCGAAGTAGCCCTTTTGATTTTTTCTCTTTTTAAATTAAAAAACCTTTATTGATTTTAAAAGCTGATTTGGATAAGATTTCTTATATTGTATTTACCTATAGAGGAACGAACGAGGCCGACTTTCACACGCCCACCTGTTTTTAATTTTCAGAATTGGTTACCCACCAAGCAATGCTGACAGCTCCATACCTATGGCTGCTCCTCTGCTACGCTCAATACGCGAGATCTAATCTTCTAGAGGACTATGAAGAGTTGTCCGATAGCTACATAACGAATTCTGAAGACCAGACAAACGAGATTCTCCCCAATGAGCTGGGCAAGGACAAAACCTCTGGATGCATTTGCAGAGGCAACAAGAACTATAAATTCATTGTATGTTTCGGGAACTACGAGTGTCGGAAGTTTCCAAGAGTAAGTATTTTTGCAACATATCTTCGCCAGCCTTTCGATATCCATTGTTAGATAGACCAACCTTTTTGTTGATTAGGTGAAATTCATATACGTACTGACTACCACTGGGAATCCACGGTGGACTAAATGTCCACTAAGATACCAGACGGGACAGGACGCTTGTGCCCGATTTGGTCATATTCGCGAACACTGGCAGAATGTAAACATCCCTAAAATTACGCCGTATTTCCCTGTCCTTTATTTTCTTTATTCAGCCTCTTCCTCTGCAGAGCCCCTACTCTGTTATTGCGATAATGTCTGGCATGACGACTGATACACTGAGCATAATTATTGATTTTACCAGTTTTTGTAGGTAGATAGGTCCTAAAGATGATGAACCTATGACCGGTGCAAGTCGCCGATAGTGGCTGGATGAATATAATGGAAGACTGAGGTACATTGCGTAAACTTGGGAATGTCTATGTCTAGCAGTGATGCTGATAGATTTTTCTTTTTATTCGTCCAGGTATGGAGAAAGAATACAATTCTGTTGTAAGAAGCGACAAAATAACCCACAGCTAGTTGGTAGGATATTTTGGATGGCTACCACCCTTAGTCTAGAATATGCCACGGTAACAACCTTGTGTTCCAGCATTAGCAGTCTGGTTCTAGCCTACCTTTAAAGAGCGGCAGCACACTGGTAGCATCTTTGGTCTTAGAAATGTCTAGAGGCGATGGTAACCGCTTTCAATCTTGTCCTGCTCACGTATTATTACAATGGGCAAGCCTCATTCATATTATCATGGCAAATTCTTCATCCGCCCAGGTTTTCCCACAAAGAGAAGCTTCGCTTTCCCCTTAGATATTACTATCCCACAGGAGACAATGACAGACCATCCAGATTGGTCTACCATGGCGTGAACCACAGCTAAGTGAGACAAAATTATTCAATATATTGATCTAACATATCAAAGAGAATCGCTCATGCTGGTGCAGTCACGTTTTACGGAGACCGGCTAGTTATGTGGGGAAATTTCTATCCACAGCTTCTTCGCCAGGTTCTGGTGGATAGGCGCAAGAAATACTGATTTGACATCATGAAGGATGACATGGGTATCAATGATCTCAAAAGAAGAGATGCCTAAGACCGCGTGAAGTGAAGAAGAAAAAGTAGGAAAGCGGATTCCGGGTTCGTCCGGAATGCGACCAGGATTTAACACTCGGATGATAATAATCTAATCTCAGATGAACTAAGAATTTAAAATGATATCAAAGGAAATTACTTAAGTATAGTTCCCGGTACGGATCTTGAGTAGTCGGCGGAAGTAGCCAAAATGATGCTATTTATCGGCGTATCGAAAATATTATGTTTTTTTTTACTATATAGGATAATGATTCTTTTTTTTCTGTGCGCGTCTTTATCATAGCTGTTTTATGGGGAGTTTTTGGCGGGAACTGAAAGGAGATGTTGTGCTGTGCAGTTTTATTTTCTAAAATTGTGTAAAATTACTCTAAAATGCACAATAGTTGTAGGATATTGATAGTTTTTGAGTAGTAGTTATGTCTTTTTGTGAGAAATGTGAACTATATAGCCAAATGTGGCCTTTCGAGTTCTGACAAGAACTCCGTTGAATGACGTCGATTGTAGCCTACAATACAACGGCGCCTGGCTTAAAGGCCTAGTCGACAAGCCTTAAACTTAAAAAAAAAATTGCTGTTTTATGTCATTGTGTTACTGTCTTCTTACACTTACTGTTACTTAGTTACTTCCTGTTACTTATTACATTTACTGTGGTGGTGGGTCTAATATTAATCAATGAGGCGGGGTCGGCACTGAAAATCAGCGCTGTGCTGGAGGAAAATCCAACACAGCATAAAGCTGAGTTGCCGACCTTATTTTTTTTTTATTGCAGGAGTTCAGCAGACAGGCATACGGCCCACTTGATGGAAAGCGGTTACCATCGCCTATGGACATTATAAACACCAAAGGTGCTACAAATGCGCTGCTGCTCTCTTAAAGGAGACTGGAACCTGATTACTAATGCCGGAACACAACACAAGGTTGTTATGGCGGCATTCTCTAGACCAGGGGTGGTCGCCATCCAGTCGAGCCAATACCCTACCACCTGGGTGTGGGTTGTTTAGTCGCCACTTACGACAGGCCGCCGCCGCAGGAAATTGTATTCTTTCTCCGTTCCTGCACGGATAAAATTAATAGATAAAATTTGTAGGAAATGCGGTGTACAACATATCGAATTTAATCATAAAAATATTTCTACATCTATGTATTATCGCTTTCCTGGCAAATAAATTCTTTTCTTTCTTTCTTCTTGGTTTTTATCCCTTTTGGCGAAAGGTATAATGAATACATCATACTGCGAAAAAGAACCTCTTTATCACTGTCCGTAGGCCAAGGTGACCGCTCAAGGTCCGTGCCGGGAAGTATAGTAAAATAAAAATACTTCAGTTGTTATATTCACTAATGCGTATACAAATATGTATTACTTACTCGTTAAAAGTATGTGTGCAGTAAATAGGATCTGCAATTACAAGGCTAACTACTTTGACGAATTGTCAATATTTAATATAGGTGCTACATTATATGCATTATATTACATTAATGCAAAAGTGGATGGATGCAGAAGTCGTGGAAGGCCACGACACAGCTTCCATGATCAAATTGATCGTGTACTAGCAGAAGGTAATGTCAGGAGCCTTAAGAACAGACGAGCGTGCATGACGAGAGTTATGAACGTCAAAGAAGCAAGTGAGGTGTGTAAGAATAAGTCTGAATGGCGCTCTGCAATGCAACATTATATTCTTTGCCTCAGTCTTCTTGTTCAGCTGGTATTTTATATATAATTAGGATTCTCCCGCGACTTTGTCCACGTTGGACTGCTACCACAACGTATTTGAATAAGCCAACCTTTATGCACCTTTGGGAAAAATCCCGCGAATTCCCACTATGTAAAGTACCGCATTATTTAAAAATATTTATATAACTTGAAACCATTCCCGGGGGAAATCCCGCGAGATCCCAAAATATAAAGTACCGTCGATTTTAGTCCGAGAATTTGCTATCGATCAGCGAAAACCGCATCGACATCGGCCCAGTAGTTTTTACGTGAATCCTAAATATTAGATAAGTTCTGCAGTACTGGCCATTTAAAAGAAATATTTTTGTTTCGCTAAGATATATAATTTCAAATTAATTTTACTTTGAAAACATGAAATTCTTTTTTTAAAATCAGTCATTTGTTTATTGATAAGTGTTATGTTTTCTTCGCATTTGAATCTTTTTCATCATCATGGATAGTTAAAAATTCGAGTAATTATGGAATAAGAGTACCGTCGTGGCAGCAACGCGGCAAGAGCGACAAGCAACATCAACAACCTTTATGAGCGAACACTACAATGAACGTACCACTTGTTATTGGTTTGCCCGCTTCCATTCTGGAAATTTCGACCTTTCTTTATAGCTGGAGTACAACAGACAGGCTGACGGCCCACCTGATGGAAAGCGGTTACTGTCGCTTATGGACATTTGCAACACCAGAGATTTAATCAACCCGCTGCCAGCCTCGAAGAAATTTTATGACACCCTTTTTGAAAAACTCCATATCGTAGCGCTGTGGAAAAACCTCGGCTGGGAGCTCATTCCAAATCCCCACGGTATGCAGGAAAAAGGATCTACAGAACCGTTGCGTACATGAGCGAAGCGGCTTAAGGAAGTGGGGGTGAAATCCCAACACATGGTGAGCGGTTCGGTGGTAGAAAGAGGACGAATACACCATTCTATACAGTTCTTCCGAATACACTCCGTTATACAGTCAGTAGAATACGTAGAGAGAGCGAAGTCTCTCATAAGGCCAAGCGTATCTAGACCATCTGTGAGTATGGGATCATCAACAACGTGAACGGCTCGACGTTGAATACAGTCTAGGGGATCGAGTTGGTAGCCAGGTGCTCCAGCCCAAAAGTGTGAGCAGTACTCCATATGCGGGCTCACCTGGGTTTTACAAAGCACAAAGCGTTGCCGCGGTGTGAAGTACTGCTTGGACCGGTTTAACATTCCCAGCTTCTTAGAGGCAAGTTTTGCCTTGCCTTCAAGATGGCCCCTGAACATCGTTCGCGATGTCAACACTGAGGATCCGAATACTCTTGGAGGTGGTAAGGGGAGTTCCTTGGAACTGAAGCGATTGCTCGAATGGAGTTTTTTTGGCAGATAATACGTAGACCTATGTCTTCTTGGGGTTAAAATAGACAAGGTTTTGTCTCCCCCATTCAGAGACTCTCTCTAAGGAATACTCTACTTCAGATACAAGTCTAACCCAACTTTCCTCCACAAATGATCGAGGGACGTTTGCACGACCAGAGTACTGCGCATCGCCTGTGCTGTCATCCGCATTGGAATGAATGTTGCGAATAGACAACATATCAATGATATGTAAGATGAACAACGTTGGCGATAGCACACAACCCTGGGGCACACCAGCGTTGATGGGCTTGAAACTTGAGCAACAACCGTCGACAACGACTTGAATACTGCGCTCATCAAAAGAGATGGATAGCCAGGTGCAAGGCCCTTCGGGTATTTCATACGATGGCCGCTCCGATAGAAGAGCCCTGTGCCAGATCCGGTCGAAGGCCTTAGCAATATCTAGAATTCTAGACTAACTGCCAGTGCTTCCCCTTTGCTCTCAATGGCTTCAGCCCAACGGTGGGTTAGGTAAACCAAGAGATCTTGAGCTGAGCGACTGTGGCGGAAGCCGTATTGCCGATCGTTTAGCAGCTGGTAATCTTCGACGTAACACAGGAGCTGCGCGTTGATAATGCGCTCCATCACTATTGAGAGCAAAAAGGTTATTGCTATAGGCCTATTCGACGTGTCTGTTACGTACCCTTTTTTGGGGACAAGGTGCACGTGGGCAATCTTCCACGAAGTGAGGACACAACCCTTGTAGTAAGAGAGAGTGAAACGTCGGGCAAGGACTGGCTGGGGACAGCTCAGCTAAACACGTCTGCAGCACAATGGCAGGAATGCCATCAGGGCCAGAAGACTTTTTGACGTCGAGGGAGAAGAGAGCACATCGGACTGCTTTTTGAGTAAAGCGCACCTCCGACATTCTAGACTTACACAGGGATTGTAGGTGGAGTTTCTCCTATGTCTCAAGAGTTGAATTGGCCGCAAAGATTTCACCCAGAAGATTGACTTTATCTTTGGCGGCGTGTACCAGACGGTCGTCCACTGTGCGCAGAGGTGGAAGAGACGCCCGACAAAAGTTTCCTTGGACAGCTTTGGTGAGGGCCCAAATAGCTCTAGTCCCAGAAGAGTAGCTAGAGAGGCGCTCACCAATTCTGTCGATGTAATCGAATTTTGCGCTGTTTTTTTAGGGACCTGGGGGCGGAATTGTACCTCTTTTTCAGGTCAGAGGAACTTGGATCCTGACGAACCCGCGCTGCAGTCCAGGCTCGATAAGCCTGTTGCTTTAGCTTTACAGCCTCACTGCTGGACTTATCGAACCATGGTGGTTTACTCGTACCACCGATAGGTACAGTTGAGTTTGGAATTAAACATTCTATTCCCTGCAGTATTACATCGGCGATCCAGTCTGTGCTCGGATCAGAATCTTCCGACGAGAAACATAACTGCCTCCATGGAGTTCATCCCAATCTGCTGACCTGTATCGCCACACGTTCCGTCGTCCAGCGGAACGAGTCCGATCAGGAATAGGAAAGGGGCACCACCGAAGATACCAGACAATGATCAGAGGTTCCCAGTGGAGCACTGATGGAGATCTGGTAGTTCTCCGGGTGTGTGGTCAGCAGAAGATCCAGCAAAGAAGACTCATGATCCACTCTATCCGGTATTCGGGTAAACTCCGTAATCACCTGAGTGAATCCATGGGCGAGAGCAAAATCGTAGGCAGTAGTTCCTGACAGATCAATTCTCGAGGAACCCAACCACTCAACGTAATGAGCATTAAAATTTCGAGTATGACTACCTCTGCTAAAGGATACTGCCCAAAAACTTTGTCGATCACCTCATGAACGAGTTCAAAAAAGCAAGCTGTTTCAGTCTTTGTGCATTCCCTGCCATGGGACCGATATACGCACGCATAGATTCGGGTGGAACCACCAAAATCTACGCGTACCTACAAGATGGAAGATCCCTATCTTCAAGGCCGTGGAGATTAGAATAAAAAAATATAATAAAATTAGGTTAACTTATTTCAGAAAAAACGGCAATTTCATAGGCAAGGGACCTAATAATTATTATTATTTGATTTTTGTGAGTATTTTATTTACATAACCTAACACCTGACTGTATTTTGTATTTTGTAATTTGTATTTTGTATTTACCTTAGATCATATGACATGTTATATCTCAATGCATGAAACATTTATAGGTTATGCCAAAGAGAGTAGTAGTTGTATTCGCCACAAAGGCAGGCAAAGGAATCTAGTCCATACAGCCAATTCTGATGTTTAAGTCTTCGTATAATAGTCGCGCAGTTGTACTGTAGGCTACAACTAACGCCATTCAACGGAGTTCTTGTGAAGACTCAAAAGGCCACATTTGACTATACAGTTCACATTTCTCACAAAACACATAATTACTACTCAAAAACTATCAATATCCTACAACTATTGTTCATTTTAGAGTAATTTTACACATTTTTGGAAAATAAAACTGCACAGCACAACGTCTCCTTTCAGTTCCCGCCAAAAACTCTCTTATGCCAAAGAGAATTATTGCCTCGTGTTAGTGACGTGGCAATAGTAGACAATCGCTGTATGCCATCATATTCCATTAGATGAATCGATACACGTTGTTATGCGCAATACATACAAGCATGTTACATTAAAGACAAGCATGAGTTATATATATTTTTTAATTTAAATCATAAAGTTAACAAAATATTTATACTGTGTATTGTATGTTGGTAAAAAAAATTGTATGTAATTGTATGTTGGGGAAAAAGTCTTTTCGCATATAGAATGTATGAACTTGTAATAAGATCTCTTTGGCTATACCATTTGTATCTGGCTGGTTTTGGTATCATTAAAAAGTTTTAATTTTAAAGAAGACAATTCCAAATTCAAATTAGGAAAATGTGTGATTTTTATTTGTTTTTCTTAATGTTAAAATGAGTGAATCTAATGAAGAAATTCGATACATTTAAAAATTTTACTACAAAAGTAAAAATGCAACACAAGCCGCGAAAAAAAATTGTGATGTTTATGGACCTGATGCAGTATCTGTGAGAGTAGCGCAAATTTGGTTTAAGCGTTTTCAATCCGGAAATTTTTATATCAAAGATACAAGTCGCTCTGGTCGCCCTGTTACGGACAACATTGATGCCATTTTTTGAAAAAGTGGAGCAAGATCGGCGTATTAGTAGTTACAATGTAGCTGGAGAACTGGCAATTGACCACAAAACGGTTTTGGCGCATTTGAAAAAAGCTGGGTACACAAAAAAGCTCGATATTTGGGTGCCTCATGAGCTCACTGAAAGAAACCTAATGGACCGTGTACTCATTTGTGATTCTTTATTACGACGTAATGAAACCGAACCATTTTTGAAGAAGCTGATAACTGGTGATGAGAAGTGGATCACGTACGACAAGAACGTGCGAAAAAAATCGTGGTCAAAGGCCGGTCAGGCTTCACAGACTGTGGCGAAACCCGGGTAAACTCACAACAAGGTGATGCTGTGTGTATGGTGGGGTTGGAAGGGCATTATTCATTATGAGCTGTTACCGCCAGGCAGGACCATTGATTCTGAACTGTACTGCGAACAACTGATGAGATTAACGTAAAAAGTTGAGAGAAAGCGGCCGGAATTAATCAACGGAAGGGGTGTGGTTTTTCACCATGATAACGCTAGACCTCACACATCTTTAGCCACTCAGCAAAAGTTACGAGAGTTTGGCTGGGAGGTGTTAATGCATCCGCCGTATAGTCCTGACCTTGCACCTTCAGATTTACACCTGTTTCGGTCTCTGCAGAATTCCTTAAGCAGTGTCAGGTTAACATCACGAGAGGACTGCCAAAACCACTTGTAGCAATTTTTTTGATCAGAAGCCCCAAAATCTTTATAGCAATGGGATCACGTCCCTACCTACAAGATGGCAAAAAGTTATCCAACAAAATGGCACCTACATACTTTAGTCAAATGTAAATAAACTTTATAAAAAAACCTTTTGAATTTTTATATAAAATGCGAAGAAACTTTTTCCCCAACCTAATATATTATAATTTACAAATGAAATAGTTTTTAAATTAAAATCATTAAAATATTCGGGTCGTTTTAGTACATACATACATACATACATAACTTCACGCCAGTTCCCTTGCGGGGTAGGCACGAACAACAGAGTGCCATTTAGGCTTATTCTTACACACCTCACTTGCCTCTTTAACATTCATAACCCTTGTCATGCAAGCTCGTCTGTTCTTAAGGCTCCTGACATCACCTTCTGCTAGTACACGATCACGGTCGTTTTAGTATTACGCCAAAAGAAAGGTTTCCACTGAAAATCAGCGTTGTGTCGGATATTATATCGGCATAGTAATAAGCTGAGTGCAAACCTAGTTTGCTGAAAATGCGGCATACGAATTATCAAAATATGTTTTTATTTTTAATAACATGTTAGTAATGTAAGTACGTCTCTATTTCTTAAAAAAAATTCTTTTCGTTCTTTCTTTAGAATTTTGAGCCTTAGTCACCATCTTCTATGGGTAATATGCCCAAAGCTGGCTACGTTTCCTCGTTGAATTACCATATTGATCCGTTGTCCGATATAGGCAATAACTACCTGATCACTCGGAGTCGAGACGAGCAGTTATGATAACACTTTATAAAGGCTTTTTACCTCAGTACCCTACTGGCCAAGCGTTTCAACTGCAAACTTTATTTTTTTACTAAATGCTGCATCCTAAAGATAGAACATTAAAATTACAATGTAATCTTAAAGAAGCAAGACTAATAGGTACGTAATTTAAATCTGACTTAAAATACTAGATATAACTATTTATATTAAGAATGTCTCCAATAACACTTTTCTTATTATCTTTATTGAGGGGAATACACTATGTTCATGTTTTCTGTGTTTCACGTCACTGACATGAGGCAACGATTGACAATCAGGGCGTTCCATTAGTAGCTCACAACGCCCAAAATGCTCAGTTAGCCGTTCCACAAGGTGACCGCGATCGTTGTGGTCGTGGCGAAAACGTCACTAATGACGTCATTAATTTCGATCACACAATAGCACAATGGCTACGTTCCATTAGGGACTCACAACGACCACGTTCACGACCGCGATTTTTCCCGTTCCACTTGCTTGCCGGCGCTATAATCATAAACCCAAGTGGAACGGTTATTCGACCCACCTCTTGACATGGGTCGTTGTGAGCGTTGTGTGATCAAAGATGATGACGTCATTAGTGAGGTTTTCGCCATGACCACAACGACCGCCTTGTGGAACGCACATTAACTCAAAAGGTTTGGTCCTTTTGAGTCCTCTTATTAGGTCTGTGTTATCGAGGAGCTGGATGGCCTCGACGTTCACATAGTGATGTAGTCGTTGCTGGTGAGCTTCAACATGTTTACTAATTATACTCGCGACGAGGTTCATTTTTAGATCCCGATGGAGATCGTTTGGTTTTATATACTAAGGTGCGTTGACGATATCCTTGAGTACTTTATTTTGGAATCTTTGTATTATATTTACTTAGTGCAGCCCCGTAGCTGTATCCCATTGTTTTTTTTTTTTTATTGCAGGAGATCAGCAGACAGGCAGACGGCCCACTTGATGGAAAGCGGTTACCATCGCCTATGGACATTTGCAACACCAAAGTTGCTACAAATGCGCTGCTGCTCTCTTAAGGGAAACTGGACCCTGGTCACTAATGCCGGAACACAACTCAAGGTTGTTCTGGCGACATACTTTAGACCAGGGGTGGTAGCCATCCAGTCGGGCAAATGCCCTACCACCTGGCTGTGGGTTATTTAGTCGCCTCTTACGACAGGCCGCCCGGCCGCAGGAAATTGTATTCTTTCTCCGTTCCTGCACGGATAAAATTCACACTGGCATTAGGATTTGTTTGTATAGAATTATTTTATTTGATATTGACAAAGCAGAATGTCTTCTGAGAAGCCAGTACATTTTCTTGTTGCATAGATCTAACTCTTGGCGTTTCTTTTTGTCATGAGCTTTTCAGCGAAGCTTAGTCTCTGTTATCATACCCAAATATTTGGTAGTATAATTCAACTGCAAATCTCACTGGGTATTTATTAGATATTTGCGCCGCTTGAATGCATCAATTATTTCTGCCGCCAAGAACAAGACATTAAATTATATTTTTCTTCTTTCAGGTGAAGATTAAAAGCGAAGTGCTAAGAGTGCGGACGACAGTCATTGTTCAACTACTCAAAGGAGAAATTGATTCACTTTACTATCTCAATAGACTTGATATAGAAGCAAATCATCAGCTCACATATATTGAGCCAGGCACATTTAGAAATTTAACAAATCTTCAACAATTATCTATATCATACAACACTAATTTACGAACTATCAACGACAGAACGTTCGAGGGCCTAGACAATCTGAGAAACTTAACTTTGGTAAATAATGGATTTACCAATATACTGATGCTAACACCAGCGTTTAAACCTATTTTCCTGCCGGCATTACAAGCATTAGATCTGTCTGAAAATGCTCTAGAAATTATACCAGAAGATGCCTTTTATCCTATGAGAGGATCTACATTGGGCAAACTACACGTGGATCTATGCACGCTTGATTATATACATCCAAATACGTTTCTACCACTTAAGAACTTAAAAGAGCTCGATATAGGTGAAAATGAATTAAATTCTTCTATAATTGGACAATTTTTAATACGAATGACTAAAGCAGAGATCAATCTGATACGCTTAGACTTATCAGGTATGGGTTTTAGGAAACAACCACCAAGAAATCTTATGGATATAATCGCAAAAACTACAATTAAGAGTTTAAATCTGGCACAAAATCAGTTCGAAATAATTGATGATGACTGTTTTCCAAAAATGATTAATATTGAGGTTTTAGATTTGAGAAAAGTTTTGGCTATTACTATAGGCCCAAATACCTTCGAACCAATGAAATTTCCCAATCTAAAGGTGCTACTGTTAAGTGGCAATAATTTACCTGGCATACACAGAAGACCCTTATCTGATCAACTTTTAGTTTTAGATATGTCTAATAATAAGGGAACGTTATCAAACCCTATGTATTATGAAATAGACAGAGATACCTTCTTGCAATCTAGAGAACTTAGAATACTTAATATCGCTTTTAATAGAATAAGGTCAATATTTGACTACTCTTTTCGGGGTTTGGATAATTTAAGAATATTGAATATGGAAAATGGTACATTATATCACATTGGCAATGGCAGTTTTAAGCCTCTTAGACGGTTGCAGGTCTTAAATTTAGCTAACAATCCTTTAGCTGTTAACGACAACTTGACTAGTTTACAATTCGAAGGACTAAATGCATTAAAAGTTTTGATTCTCGAAAATTGTGGAATCAAAAGGCTATACGATGACGACAATATATTTGAAATGATGCCTAACCTAACAAATTTACTTCTAAAGAACAATCAGTTATTCTTCATTACTGCTGAAACCTTGAAGCCATTGAAATTTTTGCAAAGACTTGACCTAAGTCAGAATTTACTTATTTCATGGTGGAAGCCATTATTTCTAGCATCTGGTGTTAAACCGATAACCTTATACCTGACAAACAACAAGATATCGCACTTTTCAATAAGCATGATTCAAGATATAGGATTTTTATTAGAAAATACGGGGAACCACACTGTTGATATTGACTTGATGGATAATATATTTATTTGTGACTGCAGTTCTATGTACAAAACGTATCTATGGCTACAAGTGAATGGGACTGCACCTTTGAAACAGTATTTTTCCAAATCGAAATTCCAATGTAGCAGTCCAGATTTGTGGGAGGACAGAAGGGTAGCCGATTACTTATCTTCGATTAAAACTGTTCATTGTCTTATGTACGAGAAGATATCGAATGTAATGCTGTTGATTTGGACAGCACCGTCTCTCATAACGATAGCTTTGGTGGTAATAATAGTAGTGATAATCTACAAATACAGAATGTACATACATTATTGGATGTTCCTGGCGAAGATTGCTTTAGGAAGGAACTTCAGAAGCAAGCCTGACAAGAGTCGAAATTTAAAGACATACAAATACGATGCATTTGTGTCATACTGTAATGACGATAGAGAATTTGTTATAGATATGATATCAGAGCTAGAAACAAAACCTCCATATTTGAAACTTTGTGTATTTGAAAGGGACTTTGAAATAGGTTCTTTTATATCGGAATCTGTTCATAGTTGCATTAATGAAAGTAAATTTGTGATTTTAGTGATAAGTAATAGTTTTGCGAAATCCCAATGGTGCAGGTGGGAGACGCAACTGGCTGAATACCACAGAATATTTCTAGAAGATGGTACTTCATATGATCCTCTGGTATTGATAAAGATAGATGAAGTGCAAAGTAAATATTTGACTACAACATTGAAGTTTTTATTAAAAACTAAAATATATCACACATGGAATGAAAATAAACAAGAAGAATTCTGGAAAAAACTTAGGAATGTTTTAGATAAAATGAAATAATATTTTGAACATACATGCTGATATATATATATATATATATATAAATTTTAATAGTTGTATTTTTTATTTACATTACATATAATCGAATACAATGCAAGAAAACTTAACTTATTTGTATTGTATTCTACTCATAGTCCATCAAGACTATAAGTAGAATACTGAGCCCAGATCACCGTCTTCTATGGGTAAGGTGCCCAGAAGGCTGGCTACGTTTCCTCGCTGGATCGCCATACTGATCCGTTGGCCGAGGTAAGCACCAGCCCTCTGATCACCCGAAGAGTCAATGAGTCGTTTCGATAAATTTTGATAGAGGCTCATGGCCTCAGGCCCCACGGTCCAAGCGTACAACATCACATTATACCGTCAGATCGTACGTTCATATTTTATTATCATTAAAAGCATTACAAAATTAGCTGAAAATCAATTCATACACCAGAACGATAAATATATAATATAATAATAACAGCCCATAAATGTCCCACTGCTGGGCTAGGGCCTCCCATTATAGGGGAATAGACAGTATACCCGCCACGCTTGTCCAAGGCGGCTTGGCAGGTTTGACACATCGGTTATCTCGATGTGCAGGTTGCATCACGATGTTTTCCTTCACCGTTCTTAGCACATGGTAATTGTAACAATATGCACATTAGGTCCGAAAACTGCCTAAGTGGTGCATGCGTTCCGGCCAGGATCGAACCCGCGCCCTTTGAGTTCAGGACGCGTGCGCTAGCCATTACGCTACCACGACTATGTAACAAAAGGAACGATAAATAAGTATTACCTAATGGTAGTCAGTCAGTAGTAGGAATGGTCCTATATATCGTACATATTATGTATGTTGGGAATAATAATTATAAAGAAGTTTAAACAAAGATTTGCACAATTATGGTCTTTGAACATTTCTTTATGATTCTTAAAGAAGCGTTGAGACTTACTCTGTCTATGAATAAGACCGTAAATATTTTAATAAAAAAACATTATATTGTTTGTTTTACGTACTTTAGGAATTTGAAATGAGCCCTTAGCATTGAGATATATACGTTTATATGATCTAAGCCCCCCCCCCCCCCCCCTCCATGTCGAGATTCTCTATTATGATGTGCATTTTTTAAAAGGTTTCATAACATTCCTTCACAGCCGGCAGTACCTATCTTGATAGAACTTCTGGTATTGCAAATGTCCATAGGCGACGGTAACCTATCTATCAGGTGGGTCGTCAGTCCGTCTGCTTTATTCCAGACAATAAAAAATAATAAAACTACGTTTTAACAAGTTGGCGGTAGGCTAAATAAAACTTTAACAATACTCGTTGACACTTGACATGTTTGTCTTCCGTGATCACGGCCACTTAAAAGTGGCCGAAACATCGGAAAAACCAAAATCAAAATTACCGCGCTTAAAACCGTTAAAACGTAGTTTTATTCGTAAGTTTTTCGAGAATGTCTTTTCCATATTTTTTTGTAACCAACAGGACTAAAAAAACTCGTTGCGAATGGTGATTCGCAACGAGTTTTTAGTCCTGTTGTAGCAACTTTGGTGTTGCAAATGTCCATAGGCGATGGTAACCGCTTTCCATCAAGTGGGCCGTCTGCCTGTCTGCTGATCTCCTGCAATAAAAAAAAACTGTACTGACGTTCAATTTACTCAATGCCAGTATGAGTCAGCTTTTTTTGTAAATTTATTTAGACAAAAAACAGTATTGTGCAGAATTTAGTATTATTAATCTTATACATAAGTAGTTTCAATTAATACAACACCAACATCATTTGCCACATATTGAATAACTAGCTGTGCCCGCGACGTCGTCCGCGTGGAATTTGCTTTCAAAACCCTCCGATTTTGAAACATTCTTCATTGGTGCTCCGCTCCTATTGGTCTTAGCGTGATGATATATAGCCTATAGCCTTCCTCGATAGATGTACTATTCAACACTGATTTTTTTTTTAAATCGGAGCAGGTGTTCCTGAGATTAGCGCGTTTAAACAAACAAACAAACTCTTCAGCTTTATAATATTAGTATAGATTGAAAATATATTAGCTAGGTACCGTAAGTAAAAACAAAAGAGAGAAAAAAGCTTGGTATACAATAACTAAAAAGAAGAAGAAAGTAAGACCTCACTAGAACGCAGAACCAGAGCCAAGATCAGCTTTAGTTTCTTTTGAATTTGATTTGAATTCCTTGTATTCGTGCAGGTACGGAGAAAGAATGCAATTTCCTTCGGCCAGGCGACCTGTCGTAATAGGCGATAAAACAACCCACAGTCAGGTGGTTGACGTGGTAGGATATTTGCGTCTGGATACCGCCACCCCTGGTCTAGAGTATGCCGTCATAATAACCTTAGATTAGTGTCCAGGGTCCAGTCTCTTTTTTTTTTTATTGCAGGAGATCAGCAGACGGGCAAACGGCCCACTTGATGGAAAGCGGTTACCATCGCCTATGGACATTTGCAACACAAATGCGCTGCTGCTCTCTTAATGGAGACTGGAACCTGGTCACTAATGCCGGAACACAACTCAAGGTTGCTATGGCGACATACTTTATACCAGGGGTGATAGCCATCCAGTCGGGCAAATGCCCTATCACCTGGTCGTGGGTTGTTAAGTCGCCTCTTAGGACAGGCCGCCCGGCCGCAGGAAATTGTATTCTTTCTCCGTTCCTGCATGGATAAAAATATACCAAATATACCGTGTTACCAATGTACTGCTGCTCTCTAAAGGATTGCTTTTTAGAGAGCAGCAGTACATTGGTAACACGTCCTTAGGTGATGGTAACGGCTTTGCATTAGGTGAGCCATCTGCCTGTCTGCTGAACTCATGCAATCAAAAACAAAAAACAATTTAGATTAGCTTTTCAATCGGGATATTAGACGGATCAACCAAATTCGATCAACTTGGTTGAAAAGGGTAGAACTAAAAAAAAAGACTTCGGTATCAAATGACATTGAATGATTCAAGTTTATGTTTATACTAGCTGCGCCCGCGAATTTGTCCGTGTGGGTTTTTTTTTCATACATACATACATAACTTCACGCCAGTTCCCTTGCGGGGGGAGGCACGAACAACAGAGCGCCATTTAGGCTTATTCTTACACACCTCACTTGCTTCTTTGACATTCATAACTCTTGTCATGCACGCTCGTCTGTTCTTAAGGATTTTTTTTCGCGGACCCTAAAAGAGTTTGTCCTTATAACATCAGTTATCTGCCAGTGAAAGTCCCATCAAAATCAGTCCAGAAATTTCAGAGATTTGCCGGGACATACAGACAGATTGCCAAAAAAATTTGGTTTTTTTCATATGTTTACCGTATACTTTCGTACAATATATGCATTTAGTAAAAAACTAAAATTTTGACATTGCAGACACTTCAATTTTATTTATCTGTATGTATGTATGTATGTATATATATATAGGTTTTTGTTGTTTTTTTATTTATTTCATGAATTCGGCAGGCAGGCAGACAGCCCACTTGATCGAAAGCGGTTACCATCGCGTATGGCCATTTGCAACTATAAGGCTACGAATGCGCTGCTGCTGTCTTAAGGGAGACTGGAACCTGGTCACTAATGCCGGATCACAACTCAAGGTTGTTATGGCGGCATACTCTAGACCAAGGCTGGTAGACATCCAGTCGGGCAAATACCCTACCTGGTTGTGGGTCGTTTTGTCGCCTCATACGACAGGCCGCCCGGCCGCAAGAAATTGTATTCTTTCTCCGTTCCTGCACGGATAGATGGATCACTTTGGTCGAATCATCAAGTTGAAAGGTGTAAATGGACCGTCTAATATCAGCATAGAAATATCTGTAATTGTTCCTATGCTCCGGTGGTTCGGGCATGTGGAAAGAATGACTAAACAGATATACAATGCAAAAGTGGATGGATGCAGAAGTCGTGGAAGGCCACGACACATCTTCCATGATCAAATTGATCGTGTACTAGCAGAAGGTGACGTCAGGAGCCTTAAGAACAGACGAGCGTGCATGACAAGAGTTATGAATGTCAAAGAAGCAATTAAGGTGTGTAAGAATAAGCCTGAATGGCGCTCTGTTGTTCGTGCCTACCCCGCAAGGGAACTGGCGTGAAGTTATATATGTATGTATGTTCCTATGTTGACAAATATTAATTTTATTATGCTTTCAAACTTGTCGCTGTGAAAGTCAAATATTGGAAAAGGAAAGTGTAAACCAGGGATGGCGAACCAATGGCACGTAACACAATATTTTGAGCACACCCACCAAGATATATATTACGAACGAATGGCGAAGAAACCGTTTGACAGATGAGTCCAGTTCTACACTCATTCTGCTAAAAGTAACAACAACAACAATAAATACTTGTCGGGTTCACGCCGGGAGCGAACGAATGACGCTCCGAGAATAACACAATAATAATCTGAAATATTATAATCAAAGTTTATTGCACTAGAATTATCACAATTACGATATTAAATATTGCACAATAATACACAGAAATATTAGGACAACTTCAAGAGTTGCATCCACGCTTGTCAGGTGTCCAGCAGCAATTTGCCCTCCAAGAATACCGCGATTATCAAGCAGTGATTATCGATCACATTATATTATGTGCTCCTCGTCCAAGACTGTCAATGCAGACGGTCGGTCGTAGACTTGGTTGTAGACTCTTAGACTGTCGGTTTATGACTGCCCCTCCTCTTTTTTTTTTTTTGGAGCTGGACCCAGCTGAATAGCCGCAGATGGCTGTTTCAGCGATACCGGACTTTGGGGGCTTCCCGACTCCGTGGGAGCGGAGGCGTTCAGCCCGGAAGCAGCACGCTCGAGGAGGCACCTCCTGTGAGGTTCGACCTCGGCTCGACCGCTGCGGGGGATTGACTCTATATTGAGAATTCGCCGTTAAAGGCTGAAAGAGCTAAGCCAACAGGCTGAAGTGATTATTTGGGGACCAATTATCGATTCCGCTGGCGGAGCCGATCCTAGTCTATCATTACTACCGCTTCGCAATGTGTTATAGCTGGAGGAGAAGAAGCGGCGGAAGAAACTCTCCAGCAACACGCCTATGCTAATCTTGTATGGCTACTTGTGTCTGTAATGAGTGGGTGAGATTGGTGGGGTCTTACCTTTGTGTAAGCCTTACCTTTGTGTAATACTGCCCCTCCTCTGCCCGAACACCGCGTATTTAACAGGTCCTCGTAGCGCGCCGCAGTGACACCATCCGGTAATGCTGTGGCGCCACTTCGGTTACACTTCCTTCATAAAACCAACTTCCGCCATACGTATTAACTTCCAACATCCGGTTACTCCATTTCCGATATCCGTTAGCTTAATAATAAATGCTTCTACATTGACATCCGGTTAAACAACTTCAGATTACTACATGAAAGAACACTCTAACCGGTTATTGACTACTTCCGTCATATGGTTATTTTATAATAACAAATACGATTCCTACATACTCTTTATAACCAACATACAAACTAGTGGTGGAAAATATAACCATTAACCAATAAATTTACCGGTAAAAAAAATTAACACTTATTCGATAAATAAAATTAAGCAAAAGGGTTAAAAATACCATTTAACAAATACACTGCGTGTAGTCGCCTAGGTGATTATTGGAAATTATATACATACATGCAAGTTTCAACTTTATCATTGTCCACACATAAGATTTATTTTCGCTTTGCAGATGTTTTCAACTTATCATGTAAATATTGAATTTTGATGATTTGATTGTATACTCTATGGGCCTCAAAATAAAGCACAATATTTAACTTGGTGTTTTTTACAGTTAATGATATTTTTATTTGTTAGAAAATTCAAATGAAACGATATTTTTAACTTAGCGATCGCGAAGATGACGTGATTGGTTGATTTTTTAAACGTTTGGTAATTGAAATTACGGAGGGTCAGCGCATATTTTCTATTGTTTTGGTAAAGTTGTGTTTTTGTATTTCAAGAGATTTGTACTCTGTGTTTGTGTTTTGACTTTTTTTGTGTGTGTTTGACACTTTGTTTACTTTGTTGTTGTGGATTTTTAAATTTTATATCTAACTTAAAATGCCGAAAATTCATTGAATCCAAAATAATGTAAGAAACTCAACCATTCGAGTTAACATTAGCAAAATTAATTTTTCAACGAAAAGATTTACCGATATTTTCAACCAATAAAAATATCGGTAAAAAAAAGTATCAATTACCAATAAACAGATAAATAAATTCAACCATTAACGCCATCTTTAATACAAACAGTAACACATTTTCATATATTAAAATTAGAAGGTAGTAGTACAATGGGCGGCCTTACTGCTTAAAGCTGCTTTCAGGCAACCTTTGGATGGACAAGGATCTTATTCACAATTATTAATAAGTAATGTCTTACAATCAAGTCAAATAATTTTTTAGGTACTTATTTTTTTTTTAAATATGTTGAATATAATTTTATTTTATTTAACTTGCTTTTACCGTGGTTCACATGACTTTGTAGTTAAGGAGGTGGGCACTGAAAATCAGTGCTGTATCGGACTATGTTTCGACACAGCAAAAAACTGAGTCCCAACCTCATTTCGCGAATTGCGGCACACAATTTCAATTGTTATTGTGGGGCGCTATAGCCCAAGGGTAATGTGGTGTGGTGGCCCTTGCTCAAATAACGCTGGTTTTATAATAATGGACTGTATGGGAAATATAAATATCTGGCTTAGATCCTTGCACTGGAAAAGTAGTAGAAGCTCCACCAACCTTGAGATCCGACCTCTCCTGGCTTGGTTCTGGTTGCAGCACACAGAGGAACAGCGCACGGCACCAAATTCACTTTGGAGTGGTTACTTCTGTTCACTAGTATCACACAATAAGTTCTTGCCACGGCCAGTGATTACAATTGGAATTTAATATACCTATTTAGAAGAATAAACGCACGGCGCGATATCTCGTCACAACGTTGACAGATGTAAGTGTTTTTAAATGGCTGTGCATTGGCCGTCACCTCAGACAGAAAGAGAGTAGACAGCAAAATTGATGGAGCGATTTTCTACCTACCTCATACTAGGCAAGGATCGAACAGTTATTATTATTATAAATCATTGTTAAAGTGTCGCATTTTTAGAAATAAATATTTTCTTTCTTTCTTTTCTTTCTTTCAATCCTAATATAAGTTGCTAGCTGATCCGTGCCTACTTATCTGGGTGTCATTAAAAATACGCGCACACAGGCATGCACCCACGGATATCAAAGTTTAAATAAGCTTTATAACTTTTAATTAATTTATAAACGCAAAAAGCATTCACAGTGCCTCGTACGAGGATGTGCGCCATTTTTGCGTGGAACGTTATTGCTGTAACATATTTGACAGACGTTTCCGTGCCCACTTCGCTGGGCGTAAAACATTTTTTTTTATCACAATAAAATATAGCCTGTGTCACTCGAGAATAATGTGGCTTTCTACTGGTGAAAGAATTTTCAAAATTGGATCAACAGTACCGGAGATTACCTTGAACATCCAAACTCTCAAACTTTACTTCTTTATAATATTAGTATAGATCTGTTATCTAATCTGCAACAACAGATGTCACACTAATGGTTTTTAATTTGAATCATGCATATCACTGAAACATTTATTATTACAAAAAGTATTTTTATTTCTTTTTGAGTAAATAAAGAGTTTTGAGTCGATAGCATTTAGTATTATTACTTTGCCAATAATCACGAAGTCAAAATTATATGTCAGCAAGTCTATGGCCTCATTAAAAATATCTCTACAAAAAATAGCACGTTAATACATAAAGGTTCGCCACCCCTGGTGTAAACCATAATAATTATTTATTTACGGACACAGAAATACCGTCCACACAGGTTTCACTTAAACTTTCTAAAGAGAAACAAGGAAAATCCTATGTTTTAATTACATCTCCAGCGGATATTGATATCTGTATTTGCTATATTCAAAACTATTTAATCGGTTGGAAACTCCAACAAAAAGTTTTTAATCTGGCGTAAATAACTAGTTGCCAAGCAATAAAGATTTTTTTTTTAATATATATTATGTATGGGATTGCCACGCCAAGTTGTGGTGGCACTAGCCCGAGTTGGGGATACTGACTAAAACCACTTGGTGTTCCTTACTTCACCTTACGCCAGGGCTACAGGAAAGCAGAAGCTCAATTAATTCCGCGTGACCTTGCTTTGGCAGGCAGGGGGACGCCCCAAAGGCAACATCTATCTTTATGCAGCATGGGGCGGCGAAATGTCTCGCCCTAAAGGAGGAGGGATGAGCGCGCGTGGAACACGACCTGTCCTCCTCTCAACAGCATTATTCGTCGAAATCCGCCCTCCAGTGCCAGCGCATTCTCCATTGGCGGGAGCGGAGCAAACTCGAACGCTCGTACTCCTGCACTAGTGGCCATCTTTTTAGCGAGGGGAAATCTGATTGAGGACCATAGGCGGCGTAAGGTGGAAAAGTCGCAGCCCGTGTGTGGGATTCGCCAGGTCAACGTGGCTCTGGCACCTCTAACCAGAACTGGAAGTACTATTGCCAAATCACAGTCAGGCATACCCATTAAAATCCCTAGATGTTCCTTGTTACCTTATTTTTAGCCAGGGGAAATCCGATTGAAGCCGTGACAAGCACAAAATCTTGGGGGGATAGCTCGCGACCTATGAGTGGGATTCGCCAAGTCGGAGTGGCACTAGCATGCCCAGTCAGAACTGGTGCCATGCTAGTAGGTACCACTCACCAGTTAGGGATACCCAATAAAACCCCTGGGTTTTTCGTCCTGCACCTTATGCCAGGGCGTGGGGCGGTTTGTAACACGGCCCACGGGAGGAGAGGTGAGCGCGTGCGGAACACTCGCGCTCTCATCTCGACGGCATGTGCAGGTAAGTGAGAACCCTTATACCCCACCTGCGCCGTCCACATACGGTGGCCGGAGGTAGAGTTCCGCCATCCGGCGTCAACGCGTCCTCCTTTGGCGGGAGCGGAGCAAAGACGTCCGCTCACGCTCCCGCTCCATCTCCTCCTTCTCAAGCATGACGCGCTCGCAGAAGAAGTAAACGGCGTCCCATCCGGATTTGCTCCGTGCGAACCGCGGCCGGGAGCGATGCTGGTGGTTATCTAAGCCAACTCAGTGGCGGAGAATTCATCTGCGTCCATGATCACACCCACTGCAACTCCAACACTCATGCATTAATTCGCGCGAATGCTCAACATTTGTTCAACTCATAAAGCTCTCCTAATAGGTTAAAATGTTTGCAAATACACGTCAATTTTACAGTTGAATGTTGTTTGTCTGAATCTGCAAAGCTTACATCACTTGCGCTCGCTGTGCTACTTGAGATTGCGTGGGTTTGCAATGCTCCCGATTATGCATATGTCACCGTATAATTGTAAAAAGCGTTCGTTTATAATAAATCTAGTATGTAAACTGTCGATAGATTATGAACGAAGATAAAATACTTTCATCATCTGTGGGTGCGATCCCACACATCGAATACAAAGTATCTATATATCAAAAAAGTTCGTGTATACCTGTTTATACATATATATCCATTTAGATTTAAGTAAATATCATATAAGACATAAGCTTAGTATCTAAAAAATAAAGTTGGTCGTTAAGTAATATTGATTCATATAATCTGTCAATTCTTCGAAAAATAATTGTTCAACATATTTTGTACTTATAAAAGAAAGAGCCGCGGTAGATAAATATGAAGTAAAAAAAATGCAACTTGGCGTTTTGCTAGGAAGTTTCTTACGGCCATAACACGCTGCAAAGCGATGTACGTTGAAGAAAAAATAGGTACACTTATTTTTTAACTTATATATACCTATGTATGACCTTCAAAAAATCTTGAACTAAGTTGGAATAAAACTCATGAATTTCATTTTGTACCTAAAGTAGGTACAGTCGAGTTCATTAATATATAAGCATTGCAAAGGATTCAAAATATCATAAGCATTAGGAATGTTACAAAATATCCTTACAATCAAACATATCAATAATTTGTGCTAATGTTTTAGGTTAATTTATACACGACCCATTCCCGTCAATAATATGTATGTATTGTTTTTTTTATTGCATGAGTTCAGCAGGCAGGTAGACGGCCCACTGGTGGAATGTGGTTACCATCGCCTATGGACATTCGCAACACCAAAGGTGTTACAAATATGCTGCTACTCTTTATGACGGGCAAATGCCCTACCACCTGGCTGTGGGTTATTTCGTCGCCTCTAACGACAGGCCGCCCGGCCGCAGGAAATTGTATTCTTTCTCCATTCCTGCACAGATAAATATATGACCAATATTACGATCACAATTATATGACGAATTCAAAAATATTTTCATTACTACAATTGAAGTTTAAACTGCTTTGTCAAGAATATTCTATTCTCTATTCTACGAAAAATACTATTTGAATGACATTCCCACAAGTATAGGACATAAATATGAAAATTTGTCAAATATTTTTGTATACTAGGGTATTGAGTAGGGATGGGCCGCATGTGGTTTGAACCGAATACGAACTTCGGCCGAACATTCGGTTAAAACAAAAAAAACGACCGAAATTCGGCCGAACTTCGGTTTGATTTCGCCACACTTTCTCAAGAGTAGCACGTTATGACCTGTTGACAACGTCAACTTGATAATACAGAATATTTGCCTTTTTTACATTATAACCTGCCTCTAATACATTTTAAGTATAAGTAGGCGGACAAGAGAATAGATTTTTAGACCTTTGATTGAAAAAAATCACAATTTCATCATTCTAAATTCATAATGTTTAATTCGTAAATAGTGGTTGCAATCAAAATTAAAGTTGTAATTGCTGATGTCCCTTAGACGTGTTTTTTAATTCAAATTACGCATTATAATTAAGCAGTTGCACAACTTACTGTTGTTTCTTAGAGGAATAATAAGTATATTTTATTTTTGTTTTCAGTTGAAGTCTATTTAATTAGACAAAGACTCAATCAAGAACTAATTTTATTTATTTTTTATCACATTGCACGTTAAGCTTTGCATGTTCCTAACTAAAAAAAATTACCATAAATATATATAGATGCCAATTTTTATATTACGGTTATGATAAATATGATTTTTATTAACTTCAGTCAAAATAGTACAAGTAGGTATTTTACTTTTTTCTTGCACCGAATGTTCGGCATTTAAAACGAATTTCGGCCCATCCCTAGTATTGAGTAATATTTGCTTATATGGCTGGTCACAAATTATTTTAGTGTCCATGAATATATTATTGAACCGATTACGTGATTATATTTTAATGATCTATATATAGATTGTAAGGATATTTTGTAACATTCTAACGCTTACAATATTTTGAATCTTTTGCAATGCTTATATCGAGGGGTGAAAGGCTATTTGTTTTAAGCGACATTTTGTGACAGAATTGACTTGATGGTTTTCTTGCATCCTAATGTCTCAAACTTAAGGAATTATAATGAACCTGGTTTCCAACTAAAAACTACAGATTTTTTCTTTTGTAAATATAATATGTAGTTTACTAATGAAGTCTTTTTGTGGGTCATTGAAACTTCAAACTCCTCTATCGACACAGTTTCGCAAATGTCACTTAAAACAAATAACCTTGGACCCCTCGATATAATAATGAACTCGACTGTACCTACCTATATCATTTAATGTTGTCAATTAATAGTGGGTGCTTCTGACACAAGGATAATATAATAATACTTAACAAGATAAAACTTATTCATAGAAAAAAATACAATATGGAAAAATAAACATTACAATCCTATGAATAAAAGAGTTGAATTGTTTCACTTTTGAATTCACTTAGGATATAATTTATTGGACTGATAACTTTTATTCGATGATTAAATTATTGGAACAAAAATATATAATTTCATTATTATTTTATCATGACAGAAATCGATACTGAGATCTCTGCATTAAAAAGAGTTTATACCACCGACACTGTCTGTTGTAAACCAGTAGTAAAAAAGAACTTCGCCATGTTATCCTGTTTTCCAAAACGTATAAAGGGTAAAGATAATGCATGTTAACACTGTTAATATGCTGTTTAGACCGCAAAGTGTGGATAAGTGAATGTACAAACATAAAAGTAGACGCTTGCTAGACATCCTACGCGAAACATCTACTGGTAAACCTGGCATACTGACTTAGTTTTTTTTTTTATTGCAGGAGTTCAGCAAACAGGCAGATGGCCCACTTAATGGAAAGCGGTTACCATCGCCTATGGACATTTGCAACACCAAAGGTGCTACAAATGCGCTGCTGCTCTCTTAAGGGTCACTGGAACCTGGTCACTAACGCCGGAACACAACTCTAGGTTGTTATGGCGACACGCTTTAGACCAGGGGTGGTAGCCATCCAGTCGGGCAAATACCCTACCACCTGGCTGTGGGTTGTTTAGTCGCCTCTTACAACAGGCCGCCCGGCCGCAGGACATTGTATTCTTTCTCCGTTCCTGCACGGATAAATATCGATTTAATATACCCATACAAATTACTACTGCCATGTAAGATAGTAAGTATTCTTTTCCATGCTTCTACTAAACCAGTGCTTTTCAATCTTTTTCAATACACGACCCCTTTACAGGGTTAAAAATTTTAGCGACCCCCTTGGGATACAGACAGACAAATAATTAGTAATTTAAAAGACTACGTTTATGTTTTTCTCTATTTTGTTACCTATATTCATTATTAGGACCTATGTATACTCTTAAAAAAGATGGACGCATTGTATGAAGGATGATATGTGGTGTAATAGAAGATGTATGTCAGAGTAGAGGAGTGTGGAAGGAAAAGACATATTGTGCTGACCCCAATTTATCGGGATATGGTGAAAAAAAAAGAGAGATAGACTCTACAAAAAGCTGCTGAGCTTAGAAAGTACCTAAGTATGAGGTATAAACTTAAATTTCCTTTTCCCTTTTGCCGGTGACCCCCCGAGCAAGGATCTGCGACCCCTTAGGGGTCGCGACCCACAGTTTGAAAAACACTGTACTAAGCAAATTCAAATTTCTCACGGGATATGCTACTCTGGATAATGCTTCGCTTATGATTAGATAATTGAAATAATAAATGAAAATCATTTTTTTGCAAGAAACATGGATACAAAATATTCATAGTTTAACGCATGCAAAAAGCCGCAGGTACAAAAACATAGGTTCGTCCTATTTTTACTTATTGTACTGAAAGATGATAGAAAGAGATGCGTATATTTTGCATTCGTTATTGCAAAGTTTGGCACTATAGTTCAATGCAAGATCTTGTAACCCCCAATGCATTGGTCAGTAAAACACCCGAAAGCAAAAACGCCAAAGGGTTTTTTTTTCATTTATTGCTACACACAACAAACTACAATCGTAAAGAAACCAGAGCTTTAAACTAAAATAATGTAGTTTGTAGACCTATATACCCTTTCCAAGCATTTATTTTACTTTTGACAGCTCGATGACATTTCAATTAGTAACGTCCTATAATGCGTCACCGACTCGAATTGTTATATAAATCGACTTCATTTATAAATGAGTTTTAATCAATTATTTTTCTTGAAAGTAGAACATTTTTATTTTCAAATCGATTTATTGATGATTGTAGAAGGATATATCGCTCTTAAATACCTGTAACATTAAAAGATTTGAAGTAAGCGATCTGCGAGGACTAATTTTATATTAAAACTAAGTTGAGATAATAAATTTTTGAGACAACATTAGTAATCGATGCATTTGTATTTTAAAACTACGTTTCACTGTAATTAGCTTAAAATGAGGTCAGTCATAGCTTTAATGGGCGTTTGTATCAACAAAAGTTAACTACAACAAGTGGTTTAGATAAATACATGCAACGTTTACATAACCTCAATATACATTTTTAAGATCATCTATTATAATACTATAAAATTCTAAACAGTGTCTGTACATTGAAGCTATTTAAAAAAAACTGGAATACACTATATAAACAATGGAGAACACGATGAAATTTTTTTTTAGGTTTTTTGTCTGTTTGTTTGGGATTCACGTAAAAACTACTTGGCCAATTTCGATGCTGATCGACAGCAAATTCTTAGACTTAAAATCTGCGCTATTTTTTATCCTGGGAATACCGCGGGAATTTTTCTGGGAATAATTGAAAATTACCAGATTAAAAAAAAAAATCAAAACGATTTTTTCACCGCTTGATAGCAAATTTTATGTAATAAAATGTGTGATACTTCTTACCTAGAGGATTCCGCAGGAATTTTCCTGGGAGCGATTTGAAGTTGTTCGGGTGCATAAAAATTGGCTTTTTCTGATACAGCTTTCACTAAAATGATAGCCATTGAGATATAATGATAGCTTATATTATTTTTAAGTACTCTGATAATTTGTGTCCCAGGAATCCCGCGGGAATTTCAAGTCAAACGTAGACGAAATCACGGGCATATCTTAGTTGTTAATAATATTTCCGCTGCATAACTAATGGTTTATTTTATTGCTGAAGTAGGTAAACAGGCAGACAGCCCACTTGATGGAAAGCGGTTACAATCGCCTATGGACATTGGCGTATCTAGGGTTATTTTTCAGAGGAAGCCTGGTGGCACCTTGCTAATTTGCTTGCTTTTTGGCATTTGCGCGAAATACAAACAAAAAGATTTTACAAACTTTGAAGAAACCCTTTGATGATGGGCTCTACGGACCTAAAGTTTCAACTCCAAATGGCACAAAATTATAATAAAGTTGGTAACTTAATTTAGCAAGTTAAATATATACGAAATAATAATACATTAATATAAGTTTAGTATGAAAATTAGAATAAATTAATACAATAAGTTATTCGTAAGGTACACCACAACACACATATAATTGAATAAATGTCAAACACAAAAACAAAATTACCAAAAAACGTGTACAAATACATAAAACTGTCTTCAAAATTATGTTATAAAAAGGGTATGAAACTCCAGTCCGTAGAATTGTTATTAAGAACATATATATATACGAAAACAGTGATATAAAACAGTCAATGCATGCAATGCATATTAATTCAGACACATCAACCTACCTGCCTACTTGTTACAATCTCGCAAAACACTCTTATAAACCCGGCCGCATTCCCTTTGGAAGAAGGGCGTCATTTTAATTTAAATTAACTTAGCACAACTAATTAAGTTAATTAATACCTAATTAGCTGCCTTTCGATTTTAAACTGTTAAAATGAAGCGCCATTGTTTTGGCGCGGGAGAAAACGCTCATTCAAGATATCGCCGAGGGATAACGGTGCAAATGTGTTGCTATCCCACTCTAACATATGGTGAAAGTGTGTGCGTGAGGAAGACAGTGGACGTCGCGACCAAAGAACTATTACTCGACTGACCTACAAGTGAGCACACTCTTTGCAAGTCAGTTGAACCTAATTTTATCGTATCGTGTGAAATAGCAGTTGTAATAACGCTATTGTATTTAACACCGTGAAATAACTGATATTTTACGATGATTGATGATTTGATGGAATGTAATTTAAAGTGGATTTATAAGTTATGACATTCTTCTTATCGTATAAGAGCAGCACCCATAACTTACAAGCAAGATTTGGAAGAAAATTATTTATCTGTGCAGACTATATACTCTTTTAAATTAAATATTTTCAATATAATTATAACAACATACTTACACTTTCTCTGTTCCTCTTGCACAAATCATCGGATCATCCGACTCTATAGGGCTTAAGACTAAAGTAAATAAACTTGGTGGTACTTTGTACATGTAGGTACTTTAAAATTATTTAATACCTTACCTATTAATCTCTAGAGATTATAAGTAGAATACCTATAATAATGTTATCACTGCTTTAAGCAGAATGAGTGGTAAGAAACTTCTCAGCAACACGTAGTTAAATTAGTGTTAAAAATAATAGATTGAATAAAGAAATTATTAAGAAATCGTAATATCTTTTGATGTTAAAGTTGAAACCATTTATTATTTTGGTCATTTATGACACAGCCTCAAATGAAGATACGATATCTGAAATGATAATAATGAAATTGCATATCTTATAAACATAGAATCTTTGAAAGAAACCAAAACGTCACAATACGCAACCTATTGTCACCACTTAGAACCAGTCAAATTATTTCGTAAACAGCAAAGTAAATGTTTATGAATATTCAAATAAGTATACAGTTTTTTTTTTAATTCTCTTTCGCCGGACGGACAACGTTACCCGGCCTTATTTTTCTAAGTTTTTATATTTCTTTTTTATATATTTTTCTTGTATTTATCTTTTCTTTTTATTCTTTGTCTATTTTCTCTTTTTTCTTTCTTTCTTTTTTATTCCTTATTACTATAACATTAAGTCCTTATTTTTTATTACAACTTCTTTCTTATGAATCTAGTTTTACAGTTTATGCTTATTATGTCTATTGCTCCATTTTGTTTCTATTTCTATTCCTGTTTTATCTTACTCAACTAATGCTTTTTATTCTATTTGTTTTTACATTTCCCTTATATTTACTTAAATATCTGCTTAAATGTAAACCTATGTATCTTATCTATATATTAATACGTGAAACAAAAACACAGCGAAAACTTTGTTATAGAGAAGGAGGCAGAATGATATTTTTTTTTTAATTATGCATAAAAATATGTATCCATGTGTTTGATACACACGCATATATACTCTTTTGTTTATTGTTAAAGTCAAAGTAACAATGTAGCCTTGGCGAAATCTGTGGTTTTTTTAAACAACTCTACGGACTCGAGTTCCGTACCCTTTTTCACAACTTAATTTCTATGAAAGTTTTTTGAGTTCATACACGCTTATTGTTTATTCTTGTTACTGTGTGTGACATTACTTTAGTGATTCCTATGTTGTGGTGGACCTTAAGAATAACTGTGGTTATAGAAGTCTTTGACAACAGAACTTTAATAATGTTCAGACTTATAATTTAAATTAATTGTTATGGTCGATTTTCGAGTTTGTTTTATTGCGCAAGTTTACTTTTTTAACAACATCTAAGCAGAAGATTAGGATAAGCATACAGTTTAAAAAGTAATGTAAATCACAAGACATCACGCTGATCCGACATTACCATTTTTAACCTTTTTCCTGTCTCATACATACATACATACATAACTTCACGCCAGTTCCCTTGCGGGGTAGGCACGAACAACAGAGCGCCATTTAGGCTTATTCTTACACACCTAACTTGCTTCTTTCACATTCATAACTCTTGTCATGCACGCTCGTCTGTTCTTAAGGAACAGACGTTCTTAATGTCTGTTTTCCTGTCACGTACTCCAATATTATGATATCGCAGAATAGGACTACAGATTCTGTAATCTTCATAATATATTTTCCAAAGAACAGCAACGTACGTAATTTAATCATTTTAATTCTGTTTTATTGTTGCAGTATATCAGCTGGGCTATATATGTATACCTGATTGAAAATTGAAATCTGAAAGAGAGTGTCGGGGTGAAGGTAAGGAAAGGAATGCTCCGGTGATTCGGGCATGTGGAAAGAATGACTAAACAGATTCCATGATCAAATTGATCGTGTACTAGCAAAAGGTGATGTCAGGAGCCTTAAAAACAGACGAGCGTGCATGACAAGAGCTATGAATGTTAAAGAAGCAAGTGAGGTGTGTAAGAATAAGCCTGAATGGCGCTCTGTTGTTCGTGCCTACTCCGCAAGGGAACTGGCGTGAAGTTATGTATCTATGTATGATTGAAAAGTGTAACCGTCATCTACAAACATTTGCAAGATGCTGCCGGCCTTGATATACCTCTTCTCTTTTAAAAGACCCTATATTTTTAGCATGGTGCTGTGGGTAAATCAAGGCTTGAAATATAGAACAACACCCGGGCCGCAAAAAACACTGGAAAGTTCTATTCAGATATACTAAAATTAAGTTTTTTTTTATTGCGTAAGTTCAGTTCGAAAGCCGGTGCTTCGATGGTCACTTCACAAGCTCTGATATCACGAGTTGCACGTACCTGTAAATAGACATAAAATTTTCTTGAAGGACTATAGGACAGAAAAGGCTATAGAACACAGAAGAAGAACTAGACAAGGCTATAAAACATAGAAAAAGAACACGCCGCGAAAGTGCGGTGACGGGCTCACGGAGACAGTAAGCAAACACCAGGATCCAAGCCGAAGCTGCTCAATCAATGACTGAACCCGGAGAGGCCTTTGTTATTCCATGAGATCAGCAGACAAGCAGACGGTCCACCTGATGGAAAGCGTTAACCAACGCTTATGGACACTTGCAACACCAAAGATGCTAATAACGTGCTGCCGGTCTTTAAAGGGCGACTAGAACTTGGCCACTAATGCCGGAACACAACTCATGTTTGTTATGGCGGCCTACTCTAGACCAGGGGTTTTAGTTATCCAGACGGGCAAACACCTGGCTGTGGGTTGTTTTGTCGCCTCTTAAGACAGGCCGCTCAGCCGCAAAAAGTTACATGCTTTCTCCGTTCCTGCACGGATTATTAAGTAACTTTTAGAATGGGCGCTATAAATATATTATTTCTAAGACATCATCAAGCTCTCATTAAAATTACCTAGGCTTCTTATTTTGTTCACTTGTATTAATTCCAATAGCAATTATTTATTTAAATAATATAATTAAATACGATGACATCGATCCGTTTGCAATCAGTATTTCAGGAGCCAAGCGGTGTCTAAGCCTTAAATTTTTCAATAGTGACTAAGCATCTCGGTGCCTTTTTACGTTTGCATGTTATTTTTAACCAATAACTTATTCGTGAAAACCTGTCATTGACTTTCTTTTATTAATCATAGTTATCTAATCAAATTGTGTTTAGCTGTAAGTTTTCTATAATTAAATAAATAAATAAAAGTGAATAACAATTAAATTCGAATATGATTAAATACGAATAAATTCAAACATGATGAAGCTTTCACACAGTAAGAAATGAATGATACGACCAATTACCGATATAATACCAACGGCGAGACCGCTTTTCTTAGTACAAGGACTACATAAACAAGTTTAAAATCAAAACGAGGTCTCGATACCGATCGACAAGTTCAAAAGATAAATGTCGCAAACCTACTGTAACTTTTCCTTTAAGGTCCACAAGTGCAATTGCACACATGCAATCCATCCTTGACAGTGGCATTGATATGCTCTATGTTGTCAGTGGAATCGATGGTGGAGAACAGCCAGATGTTGTCAGTTCGTCAGTCGGTGTCCAACCGTGCTACCGGACACACGTGTCCATGATGAACGTGAAAGTGACCATAGTGAAAGTTAGTTAATCTGCGAAATGCGGATCGCGGTTGCCTTTCTGTCTATGGTGAGTGCTAATTACGTTTAAAATTAGTAAAATACAGTGTTTGTGCTTAATTACTATTATTGGAAAAGAGTTTGGTAAACATAGTCGTGTTTGTAAACAACTGTAAGTTGTGTTCGTATGATTTTTTAATTGTGAAAGTTGATGTTTTTTGCAGAAGAAATTGGAACTAGTTTCTTATTGTATCTTTGAGGTAAATTATGTTAGAAATGATGGTCTTGGAGAATATAATATTAAAAGAAAAAAATATACATGTGTCTATTACCTACGTAGGCCAAGGAAGCGAAGGGCCAAAAACTAATTTGTGAATACCGGGTGTAACAGTAATTATATTTGAATAATGTTATTACAATCTCATAAAGTAGTGAATACCTGATAAGTAAAGAAGTTTCATGTTTTTCAGTAATGTATCAACATCATTATTTTATCGTGGAAATACAAAATAATAGTTACTTCTGTTTATAATATATATAAAAATATCCAGCCGGTTTAGGCTGTAAGAATGTTAACAAAAATAGAATTCAAACATTTTCTTTTAGAATTTTTGTGTTTGTTCGTATAAATGTCTAAAGTTGATTTTTGATTGATTAATTTAAACTTCCTCTAAAATATGCGGTACTTTATAAGAAGCTCTTGTTTAGTCCTAAAATACTGCACCAATTTTCTATCTATATCTATCGATCTATAGCTTATGTTCTCATTTAAATACTTCGTTAATTTGTATCGGTACAATGTTGAAATTCATCATGATAAGTCTAAAAATAACATGAAAATATGATGTTACTCTTCTTATTACAGTATTGTAATATTCTCCTTAGGGACCATCCTTAAATTACGTCACACGAATTTCGTGATTTTTGACCTCTCCGCGGCCTTGTCATAGCTGGCCACACTCGTGACTCGTTAGACTCCTCCCTCCCTAGTGTGATATCACATACTTTGCAATTTTACATCAAGAAGTTTATTTCAATTTAAATTATTTTTTACACTAATTCCCTGGCAGCGTGGCAAGCCTTTGGTGTGGGATGCGACTTGCGTAGACACGTTGGCCGCAACCCATTTACCAAACACGTCTAGATCAGCCGGTTCAGCGGCGGAAACAGCCGAATCACTCAAGCGGCGCAAATATGCAACCCTTCAGTGAGAGTTATATGTTTGTGCCGTTTGCTGTCGAGACGCTTGGACCGTGGGGTCCTGAGGCCATGAGCCTCTACCAAAATTTATCGAAACGACTCATTGACTCTTCAGGTGATCAGAGGGCTGGTGCTTACCTCGGCCAACGGATCAGTATGGCGATCCAGCGAGGAAACATAGCCAGCCTTCTGGGCACCTTACCCATAGAAGACTGTGATCTGGGCTCAGTATTCTACTTATAGTCTTGAGGGACTATGAGTAGAATACAATACAAATAAGTTAAGTTTTCTTGCATTGTACTCAATTTCGAAATTTCGAAAAAGCTAAAAGTATTTTTTTATCATTTAAACACTATATCCATACAGATAGATTTGGAAATATTTTAAAATATTTCGTTAATGGTTCAAATTTCGTGTTTTAAAGAGAGAAAGAAAGAGAAAGAATCTTTATTTTATTTTCTCACGCAACAATTTACAAGTGATATATGACCTGTTGTGTGTGACTGGTGCCCATTGTAGATCTGTGCAGATCTGTATTACAGGTCACCACCAGTGCTCCACTTCGTGGCGAAAAACAAACTACATATTAATTATAAGAAAACATGTGAGTCTGTGTGTGTAAGTGAGTGTGTAAAGTAAATATCCTAGATTTTGAAATGAGTCACGCAATTTAGGACCCCTCCCACTTTTTATCACACTTCTTCCACCCCTTATTACAATACTATTTCCTCTTCTGATGGAATGTGGTTATCGTCGTTGCCTATGGACGATATTTGCAACACCAAATTGAAACTGTTATGGGGATATACTCGTAACTCTAGACCAATGGTCCCTAAGCTTGTTAATCTCGTAGACAGACCTCTTGCCAATTTTTATTGCACTCGGTGGACCCCCTATCCTTTTAACCGAATTAAAAATAGGATGAGGTCTTCAATTCATTGTGTAAATGCATCAATTTTTTTATGTATGTTCAGTCATAACTTTTCTGTTTCTGACAGAATCGATTTTGACAATTACTTTTGCGTTGGATTCAGTTTAGTTTCTATTTGGCCACATATAAGTTTTATAGCGTGTAAGTACAAAATCGCACTATGATATCTTGTTATTCTATTTATTTATACTAGTGGTCGCCCAGTGGTCGAAATTCGACCATAATAATTAATTTAAATTATAAGTTGAACATTATTAAGGTTCTTTTGTCAAAGACTAGACTTCTATAATCACAGATTTCGCCAAGGCTACACTGTTAATTTGACTTTAACAATAAACAAGAGTATATTTGCGTATGTGTCTCAAATACATGGTAGTGTGTGTAATGTTTTTTTATTGATTTGATTGATGTACTTTTTATGCATAATTTAAAAAAAATATTAGCATTCTGCACTCCTTCTCTCTATAAACTATAAGTGTGCTAAATTATATACTCCTCCGTCCGCGCAATTTTCGTAATAAAAGATACAAAGATTTTGCTTCTTACTTAAATGGAATTCACTATTGTGGACAGCTATTTGCAGCGAGGAACCCCCAGGTGCCCATAAGGACCACTTTGGGAACCTATGCTCAAGACTAGCGGTGGTAGCCTGTGGATTGTTTTGTCCGCTACTACGATAGACCACCCGGCCAAGGAATTAGATTTCTTTCTTCGTTTTGCAGGGATAGTTATGTGGATATTACTGGATAGGTACATGGCGCATATTTGGGAAGGCCTATCTAGCAATAGATAATTATTTCACAAAGTGGGACAGTTTTTGCGAAGTAGAACAGATAAAATAAACTTTAATAGCTACGAAGAAAGTACATTTGTAGAATAATTCATTTCACGACTATAAAAACTTTATAGTGAGTAATACTATCTGTATAATAAGTAGAACTTGTTGAATTCGTAATGATCATTAAATAAAATAACATTTTAATTAAAACTATTGCCTTTACAATTTGAGAATTTATAAATATAGTTAACACAGTTTAGAACAAATATCATTAAATACGGTAAGTAATGATTCATACAATTTTGAACGTCTTAGGGTCTCGATACCTGGACTCGGGCCTCCCGCTATTGGGGAACGGACTGTATACCCGCTACACTTGTCCAAGGCCGCTTGGCAGGTTGGCCACGACACGCCTTCCATTATCAAATTGATCGTGTACTAGCAGAAGGTGATTTCAGGAGCCTTAAGAACAAACGAGCGTGCATGACAAGAGTTATGAATGTCAAAGAAGCAAGTGAGGTGTGTAAGAATAAGCCTAAATGGCGCTCTGTTGTTCGTGCCTACCCCGCAAGGGAACTGCCGTGAAGTTATGTATGTATGTATATATATATATACTCCTCGACACTCTTTCTGTCATAGTTCCTATTTTGCTTTGAAATCGGTTGACACGAACTATCGCCAAAATAGTTTTCTGTATCGATCGTGTACTACCTATAATAAATTAATTCGCAGCTATGATTTGGATATAACGGGTACTTCAGTGTCTGGTTTTAGGAATAAACTCATACATACATACATAACTTCACGCCAGTTCCCTTGCGGGGTAGGCACGAACAACAGAATGCCATTTAGGCTTATTCTTACACACCTCACTTGCCTCTTTGACATTCATAACTCTTGTCATGCAAGCTCGTCTGTTCTTAAGGCTCCTGACATCATAAGGAATAAACTCAATGATCTATCTTTTGAATTTCAGTGTGTAATGAGCAGGTTTTCTTAGTATGATAGACATTTTTTTTTTTCATGTTTAAATTACTTATTTTTCTCTTTGTTTTTAGTTCTCTGATCTCTGATTAGATATTTTAATTTATTTCTATCTGTGGTGACTTGTTAATAGCTATCACTAATGTGTTATTATTACAATGCGAATAGCTGATAGTCATCCAAAAATTGTAAAATAAAATAAAATAAACTGCTTCGTCTGGCGGAGGAGCCAAAGTGAATAATATGTTTGAAGCAAAATAGCGATCATGATGACTGCGTCACAATAATATCATTGACCACTGAGAATTTGTTAAACGGAGCGTATATTGCTCTCACGGCATCGTTTCCACGGTGAAAATATTATTTTCATTTAGTACAAGAGAGGCAGAGGTAGGCACGAACAACAGAGCGCCATTTAGGCTTATTCTTACACACCTCACTTGCTTCTTTGACATTCATAACTCTTGTCATGCACGCTCGTTTGTTCTTAAGGCTCCTGACATCACCTTCTGCTAGTATACGATCAATTTGATCATGGAAGGTGTGTCGTGGCCTTCCACGACTTAAGCTTCATTAAATAAAATCCTCTACGTTAAGTGCTTTAGGAAGCTTTAAAATCAAAATGTAGGAAAATGTGTCAAACGAGTCATTGTACACTTCCCGCCTTTCCAATCACGTTTATACTACACTTTCCATCAAATGTAGTAAAGTTGTAAACAATTTTTAAATGTTTGACTATTTACGACAGGTCAATGAACTTTAATTGTCAGAGGTAAACATGTTATAGGGACGCCACTTCATTTGTATATCCTGAAAAATGAAGTTTCATTGTCCTGTACTGACGCCGACGATATATAAAAAAAAAAAAAATTGCATGAGTTCAGCACACAGGCAGACGGCCCACTTGATGCAAAGCAGTTACCATCGCCTATGGACATTTGCAGCACCAAAAGTGCTACAAATGCGCTGCTGCTCTCTTAAGCGAGACTGGAACCTGGTCACTAATGCCGGAACACAACTCAAGGTTGTTATGGCGGCATACTACATTCTACCGACTATACAACGGAGAGTGTTCCGAGGAACTGTTCAGAATGGTGCCTTCGTCTTCTTTTTACCACCGCACCGCACGCCATCGGCTGGGAATTCATCCCCACTACCTTGAGCCGCTTCGCTCTTGTACGCAACGGTTCTCTAGAACGTTTCTCTTGCGTACCGTGCGGATTTGGAATGAGCTCCCAGCCGAGGTTTTCCCACAGCGCTACAACATGGGGTTTTTTAAAAAGGGTGTTATAAAATTTCTTCGAGGCCGGCAGCGCGTTGGTGACACCTCTGGTGTTGCAAACGTCTATAGGCGACGGTAACCGCTTTCCATCAGGTGGGCCGTCTGCCTGTCTGCTGTACTCCAGAGATAAAAAAAAAAAAATACTCTAGATCAGGGTGGTAGCCATCCAGTCGGGCAAATACCCTACCACCTGGCTGTGGGTTATTTTGTCGCCTCTTACGACAGGCCGCCCGGCCGCAGGAAATTGTATTCTTTCTCCGTTCCTGCACGGATAGATTTACAATAGTTATTGGCAAAATATTAATACATAGTGTTTGGCGGGTATTTGGAACATAATATTGTATGTCATTTCCGTTATTATAAATGTTTATGCTAGGCTGTATGTATATTTTAGTTTTACATACATACATACATACATAACTTCACGCCAGTTCCCTTGCGGGGTAGGCACGAACAACAGAGCGCCATTTAGGCTTATTCTTACACACCTCACTTGCTTCTTTGACATACATAACTCTTGTCATTTAACAGACGAACAGACGACATTTTAGTTTTATTTTCTGTATTAGTTCATATTTAGTTAAATATCTTTTATTGTATTAAATACCTAATTACATTTAATAGCGCTGTATTGCGCTCCTTGCAAAAGAACTTAAAACCAAATTTGGTTTCGCTAGTCACCTGCGCTCGCATAGCCGGACTTGACAAGGTTAGCCGTTGACGAATACATACATACATTTAATATTATTGATTACATGTTATACAATATTTTAACAAAAGCACGTGACAGCCCTAAAAAAACTAATTACTGAGAGTATGTGGAAGTGAGAATACCGTAATGAGTTAAGCTGTACATTAATTAGATATTGTTACAACGACACTGTAGCAATATGATACAACGGGTCATTAGGCACTTGAGGATCTTAGAGTTTATTACGTACTAGAGTTTGCCCTACGACAAACGTAGGTCAAACACATGGCACATGGGAGGAAGGGGGTTTTAGTGGAGTATTAGCCCATGGGTTACCTCTCACCTCTCACACAAGCCGGTAATCGACTCTGTTATCTGCGCTACCTTCAGTGGATAACTCTGCTTTTTTTTGTTAACGCAGGGGATGTCTTTTCTTGCGACACACACTCGTGCCATGCATGCATACGGGGAAAGGCCAAATGCAGCGCCTAGTGCCGGCCTGCACGAGTGCGTGTGGGACTCTCGGGCGAACCAGTATCTTTATTTGAATATAGCTGCTATCTATTTTTAAATGTACTAAGTGTCGTCAGATCGTAGAGCACTTGGAGTACATATTTGTTGGTATCCAGACCAGTGTAGTCTGTTAACTCGAACAAGCTCATTGGATAGTCCGCGCCTAACTTCATAGCGATATCTATGTCTTCCTCCGATGCATTGCCTGCAACAGAATTTGAATTTAGAACACAATGGAACAATAAATTGTATTATTTTTTAAAATAATTATAAGAACAGGCGATAAAGGACCGTCTTACTTTTAAAATATCATGAGAAACAATTTTAAATACTATTCAAACAATAATGAAGACGCTATTTGAATCGTTTTTTCATGTACAAAGTTCTGACGTCATAACTTGCAATGTTCATACATATTTGGTGTATATATTCGAGACTCAAAGTTTATAAGAGCAAAACTTCTTTTAAAGCTCGAGTAGATAGGTAATCGTAGTAAGCCATGTTATGAAAATATAAGCAAAATGTATGTATGCCTCTATATATATATATATATATATATATATAACATATAAATCGAGAATATTTAAAAAAAAATCAAATCTATTGAAATTTCGTTCAAATATATCAATATCTTTGTTGTTACCCGCCACCTCATTGTAATAAGGAGCCAATCTGACTGTTTAATCTGTTTTATATGGTTTTTATTATCTGTGGTGAAATAGCAATGGTGTGTGAATACAGTCCACATGAGATTAAAAGAGTGTAAAAATATACATTTTCCGAGAGAGACGTACGTGGTTTTAAATAAATAAAAATCCCACAAAAAATAGTTAGAACTCATTGATTAATGTAAGAAAACTGTGTCTATCGTGTAAACACTGACAGTGGGATTGAAATAAGAGATATTGTCTTTATGGAATTCTAAAGCGATAATATTAGTACTCTGTGATCTTCGGGCCGTAAATCCGATATTGGGAGTTTTTGGCGGGAACTGAAAGGAGATGTTGTGCTGTGCAGTTTTATTCTCTAAAAATGTGTAAAATTACTGTAAAATGAACAATAGTTGTAGGATATTGATAGTTTTTGAGTAGTAATTATGTGTTTTGTGAGAAATGTGAACTGTATAGTCGAATGTGGCCTTTTAAGTTGTCACAAGAACTCCGTTGGTTGTCACCTGCTGATAATCTACAGTTCAACTGTGCTATACACACAGGCTTAAGAAAATGAAGAAACTATCTTGTAAACTAAGACCTGGCTTAAAGGCCTAGCTGCCAAGCCATAAACCTAAATAAATAAATAAAAAAATAAATCCGATATTGTGACTAAAATTGAATGATCTAGCACCAGTTTCAAGAAAACATGGTGTGGACAATGATGCTGCTCAGGAAATTCTCCCAGTCTTCCATGTCTTTATGAGATGCACAACCTAAACTACACGTAAAAGGCAATTAAAGTGGGTGAGCTGCATGGCCTGGTTCCCACGCATGTTCAAAGTCACCATTCGCTATACCGCTCGTCCTGGATTCATTTCATTTATTCATTTCATATCAATCATTATTTACGATCGCTTTGATTGCTGTGTGATTTGTACGTAATTTCTATTCAAGCGGGAAATTTTGTACCAATCTTTGATTTATACTTATACTATACTATATCTTAATATATATAAATTACGTGTCACGTTGTTTGTCCGCGATGGACTCCTAAACTACTTGACCGATTTTAATCAAATTTGCACACCGTGTGCAGTTTGATCCGACTTGAAACATAGGATAGCTTATATTAGGTACCCGGTAGGTGGCGCTGCAATCGGGTTCTAAATTTTATTTCTTCAGGGCAGAACAACGTCTGCCGGGACAGCTAGTATTATATAAAACAAAGTCGTGTTAGTTCCACCATTTATAACTCAACAACGGATGGACCAATTTTTATGATTTTTGTGCTTTTGGAATTGTCTTCGTCCGGAATAGGATAATAAGTATTAAAATATGATAGTCAATAAAAAAAATATCATTAAAAACCATCCGTCACAACATCAGTTTAGCCATTCATTTGTTATGATCTTCTCCGGCCGATTTCGGCAATGTGAATTGTGGTGAATTATTTTGGTGTGTTCAAGTTCGGTTTCCAGGATACGCGGAGTTTGTGGTCCGATGGGTTTTTTTTAAACTATAAAGGCATGGGCAACATCTCATAACCCAAGACAGTGACATAACAATTTATAATACACGACACCAAAGACCCACTGGTTTACATCACACACTTACATACAAAGTGGCGAAAGTTCTTACGCGCCCGATTTCACCGCTTTATATTGACTTGTTACTTTAATAACCCCATTTCCTTACTCTGCTATAAATCTACGCGTATTATACATTATATTGATGGCTCTCAGAAAGTGTTTACAGAGAATTACACTACATATTTAACCAATAAATAAAAATTGAGTGTCTTATTATGAATTAAGTTATTTATACGAATCATAAAGTTATTTGATTTTTATTGTTCCAACGTTTCGACCAATTTTCAGTAGCCATGATCACGGGAGACAGATGTCAAGTGTCAATGAGTATTATTAAAGTTTTATTTAGCCTACCGCCAACTTGTTCATTTTAATTTTGTTTATGGTTATTATTTACTCTATGGGAGCCTAATCTAACTTACCACCGCTTCGCAACATGTTGTGGCTTGAAGAGAAGAAGCGGCGCAAGAAACTTTTCAGCAAACATGTCTAGCTCTAATAATTTTATATAATATTAAAATGGGTGGGAGGTGAAATAAAAAGAAATTATCAATCAAGTTGGTTTGTGTTCCGGTTTAGACAATTAAGACAAATTTATCATAATAACTGTATTTTTAATTCTCGTCGGCCTTGACTAAAATCCGAAATTCTATTAAATCGATGACGATTCAATGCGAAGTCCATTGAATTATCATCGAATTTGGTTAAAGGAATCAAAGTGATTCATGCGAACATAAAATTGAATGATTGAATGTCATAGTTTTCTGTCATCTCTACATCTTTCAACGAAATTGATGCAATTCGGTTGAACCGATATTAGCTTAAGGTACTCCGTACATCGAGATTGATATAAATCGCATATAAATATATGTCCGATGTAATTGATCGAGTAAGTATGCTTTATGAAAACAAATATGTTCAGTAAACATACAAGCGGACAGATATCTGCTCTACTAATACTCTTGCAATAATCGATATTATGGATTTTTCATTTACTGCAGAAATTATGGGTACCAAGCCGCTAATCTTATACTAATATATAAAGCTGAAGAGTTTGTTTGCTTGCTTGAACGCGCTAATCTCAGGAACTACTGGTCTGATTTGAAAAATTCTTTCAGTGTTAGATAGCCCATTTATCGAGGAAGGCTATAGAATATATATCATCACGCTAAGACCAATAGGAGCGGAGCACCAATGAAGAATGTTTCAAAATCGGGGGCTTTTTTTTCCTTTTGAGAGCTTCCGCGGCGTGCGCTGCATAAAGGGTTAAAGTTTCGCAAAAATCATGTGTAACAGAATTGTTCCCCTTTAAAAGTTCTAAAAAAAAGTCTGCGACAGCATTTGTCTATCTTTTAAGGTTGGCTCACTATAACCTTTTTTATGCTAACCTTTGTTCTAAAATAATGCATTATTTGCGAAGGTGTTTTTATAAACATGATATTAAACCTTATCCAAATAAATACGTTATTCATCACAAGTATTTAATTTAAAACAAAATTTGCTATTTACATAATTCGATTTCAATGAATATCTTAGGAGATATCGCAGTTTTAAAATAACATCGCAGCCAAAATTATGATGAAGTACTGCGCGCGCATTTATGATGTGCAAGGCCGGCGGGCAATCATTGAGATTTCAAAATATTTTCACCGTCTACGTAAACAAAGTCGCGGGTTAAAGTTAGCGTTAGCCCAAAGCAACTATTCCACGCGAACGAAGTCGCGGGCAGAAGCTAGTCTATACATAAATTGTTTTTTTTATTGTTTCTTAGATACACTAAAAAGTTACATAACATGGACATGATGTTTAGATATCTAGAGATATGTTTGCCGCGTTTTTCTCGAAACCGCCATTTGCAAGTACTGCGTTTGCTATAAGGAGGACAGATATATAATATATATAAAGTAGATTTATGATGGATTGACACGAGCTACAGACGGACGAGCAAGTGAAAGTGAATGGTCGATTCTGGGGGCAAGCAAAGTCATGTTCGGTCACTAACAGATTTTTTTTATTACGCGATTTTTTTTTATTGCAAGAGATCAGCAGACAGGCAGACGGCCCACTTGATGGGAAGCGGTTACCATCGCATATGGACTTTTTTTTAGTAGTTGCAACAAATTTATAATATCAAACTAAAACTTACTTAAAACATAGTATTTTCTTAAGTTTTCTTCCGTGATCACGGCCACTGAAAAGTGGCCGAAACGTCGGAAAAACCAAAATCAAATAAAATTACCGCGCTTAAAACCGTTAAAACGTAGTTTTATTACTTAAAACATATAATTAAATACTAAAAATAAATTAACTTATAAAAATAAACTTAAAAGCCTTCTTCCCGGTAAATGACAGTGGTTTGGGACCATTAATTTATCTTTAGGCGTTTTTTTCCTTTTTTATTTAGTTTTAGTTTTTATATATCATATACGTGCAGGAACGGAGAAAGAATACAATTTCCTGCGGCCGGGCGGCCTGTCGTAAGAGGCGACTTAACAACTCACAGCCAGGTGGTAGGGCACTTGCCCGACTGGATGGCTACCACCCCTGGTCTAGAGTATGCCGCCATAACAACCTTGAGTTGTGTTCCGGCATTAGTGACCAGGTTCCAGTCTCCCTTAAGAGAGCAACAGCGCATTTGTAGCACCTTTGGTGTTGCAAATGTCCATAGGCGAGGGTAACCGCTTTTCATCCAGTGGACCGTCTGCCTGTCTGCTGAACTTCTGCAATAAAAAAAAAAATAGTTTATGGATAAGTTAAATTGATTAAAACTTATTTATAAATGAAGTCGATTTTTATAACAAATCGAGTCGGTAACGCTGTAGGCCATTACTAATTGATCCGTCATGGACTTGTCAAAAGTAAAATAAATGCTTGCAAAGGGTATAGTTTTGTTTCGAGTTACATTTCAACGCGTTACCTAGTTGTCGCGTGATGTCCTAACAAAGAGATTAACGATTATTCTATAAATTGCATTTTCGAAATCTGCTGGTCTGGATTAGCCCCACTGTTGATTCCTTTTAAACGAATTGTAGAAACTCTACACCCCGAACAGAATTATTATACAGTGCGAGTCTTTATAATGTGTTAATTTTATCAATTGAAACAATATTAAAAAAAATCGAAATATTTATTTATATTTTATAGGGAATTTTTAATTTTTTTGTTCGCTACTGTGACCCCAGTGTAAACAAAGCGATGTAACTTTTAAACTAAATGATCTATCACGATGAAACAAACTCCATAATGATTTGAAGTAATTAGGCGTGCTCATGATATGAAAATTGTGGAAAAAAAACTAGCCTCAATTGAAAATAAACACGTTTCTTTTTAGCAAAAATCTGTTTTTTACAAGCTTTTTATTAACTTGCAATGGATGTATGTATGTAAGTTCGGGTGGCATCTTGCAAGTTAAATTTGACCAACTTCCCGGTTTCCGATTGAGCTGAAATTTTGCACGCATATGTGTATCGCGTGACAATGCAATAATATGGTACCATGGAGCTGATCCGATGATGGAGTCGGAAGGTGGCCATAGGAACTCCTGTACTAAACAAGATTTTTTATTTTTTTATTGCAGGAGTTCACCAGACACGCAGACGGCCTACTTGATGGAAAGCGGTTACCATCGCCTATGGTTATTTGCAACACTAAAGGTGCTACAAATGCGCTGTTCTCTCTTAAGGGAGACTGGAACCTGGTCACTAATTGCCGGAACACAATACAAGGTTGTTATAGCGGCATACTCTAGAGCAGGGGTGGTCGCCATCCAGTCCAGCAAATACCCTACCACCTGGCAAAAGATAGACCCGTCGTGTTTGGGCTCGTTTTACTTGTTTTGGCTAGCACTCTGCTGCTACATGATATCCAGGATCTCAAAAGCTTGTATTTAAAAATAAAAAAACTTCGTTTAAAAAAACCGACTTCAAAAACTAAAAAACTAAAAAGTATAAAATAACTTATTATAATATATATTAATAATAATAGCTTTAGAAATAAGTTATTTTATACTTTTTAGTTTTTTAGTTTTTGAAGTCGGTTTTTTTAAACGAAGTTTTTTTATTTTATTTGTTACTTTTTAGTGTCTAGCTATATATGGGTAGACCTACGAAAGGTGCCGCGCTCCTTAAAAAATATAGGTCCCAAGAAACGGGAACAAAAAAAGTGTTCTTAAAATGAAAACTACTGGGCCAAACTACGTTAAATTTCTAGGGGACCAAATGGCAACTATTCCGCATCAAACTAAACAAGAATCACGTAAATCGGATCGTAAATCTCGGAATAATCGGTGAACATACATTAAAAAAAAAGGTCCCGACGAATTGAGAACCTCCTCCTTTTTTTGAAGTCGGTTAAAAACCTTTAAAAAGCTTATTATTCATCATATTTTACAATAATCGTAAAATTTGTCAATCTATCAAAAAAAAACTAAATATTTAAGATTTTTTAATATTTTTTCCGTCGATAAAAATAAGCATAGATTCCTTCATTTCGATATGTGCACATTATAAAGACTCACACTGTATTACAGGTAACCAGTCCTAATTGCAACATTGAAACTTCTTGCGAGTTTTGGACACGCCAGCCTTACGCATATATTCAGTTTAATATTCTGAGCACAACTCCCGTGCTCTATCTGCGAAAACATAGTTGTAAATAAACTTTCCTTTAAATCGATAACCTTAAACATCCAGCTGACTTGTACCGAGCATTGAATAATGCAAGAGAATACCAAAAAGTCATTTGTGTCGGTCCAGAGACAATTTACAGTAGTTGGGCGACGGCCAGTATGATAAATAGGTAAAGCATTTCAATGTACACAGTTTCAAACCACACATATATATACTAAGTAGAAAATTGGCTCAAAACGTTGTCGATGAAAAACGTTCCCAAAATTTTGTCCACGTTGTGAAGATGAATGGCAACGCCAACGGCCCGGCCACGGCTTATCGCGACGCGAGTGGCGACATGAACAATAGTATTAGCGCTTGCGTAGAGAGCCCCACTACGCCACCGCCGCGCCGCCACCGTGCTATTATTCTGTGAATTTCTATGCATATGCGAATGTTGCCCACACCCTCACATAATGCCACCTCACCACGTAGTTCCTGCGAACGAAAATTGTTTTGGAATCGGTAAGAGACTCATGATTTTGAAAAATTTATCTGTCAGAATCAATTTAAAAAAATATGTATACATAGGTAGTCACTTTTATTCTTTACTTCATCCTCCGGGTTTGATTTGCTGCAAGAAATCTGTTGCTATGATTTCCATAGAAAATTTATTTTTATGCAGGAACAGAGAAAGAATACAATTTCCTGTGGCTGGGCGGCCTTTTTTTTTTAAGGCGGGGGAAATGCTATTTAGGCACAATGCTGGGTCCTTTGCAAGGGATTAGACCATAGTTGATCATGAGGGATTTCCCCTTTGACAAGGGGAAATCCGAACACTAATCAAGCCAGCTTGTGTGGAGACTCAGAGAAGTTACACGGGCAATACCCACTACCCACTAAAACCACCCTCCTCCCATGTGCCCCGCGCTTTTTATGAAGGAAAGGCTAAGACTAAGAACGTAGTTACGCCCAGTCCGATCCAGCGCAAAAAGTGCCTGAATGTGCCCCGGGAATCAAAACACATTCACTTCGTCAGCGGGGGTGATGAATCCTTTGCTCCCTTGATAGCTAAAGGCCCCCCGAAACGGTGCGGCTGGGCGGCCTGTCGTAACAAGCGACAAGACACCCACAGCCAGGTGGTAAGGTATTTGCCCACTTGGATACCTACCACCCCTGGTCTAAGGTATGCCGCCACAACAACCTTGAGTTGTGTTCTGGCATTGCTCGTCTAAGCCCAATGTCGTGACCGGTCCGTAATATATTAATCATCAATCAAAAATAAAAGTAAATAATTAAAATGAACAAGTTCGCGGTAGGCTAAATAAAACTTTAACAATGCTCATGACACTTGACATCTTTGTCTTCCGTGATCACGGCTACTGAAAAGTGGCCGAAACGTCGGAATAATAAAAATCAAATTAATTACCTCTGTTAAAACCGTTAAAACGTAGTTTTATTAAAAATAAAACTAAATAAAAGAGGGAAATATTGTAATTGGTTAAAACCTTCCCAAAATAGACTGCAGCCGTTTGGTCGCGTAAAACGTCTACTAAACGTTTGGCGACGTCGCAGTAGAGCCTTAGAGCGTTAGGACCCCACGGGCCAAGGGTTTCCATCCTAAATGCCGCAAATGTGTAGCCATTTCCAATGGCGGCATATAGGCTGCAGTAGAACAGGCGGAAGCGTACATACCTGAAAGATCGGATACCGCCAGAGTATCAACGCAAGTAACATCCCACGCAGCTGAGTTTTTATATAAATGTAGAAGTAGATTATACTATAGAAGATAGTCTTCAATGGATGACAGGGTCCTGAACATCTCAGTGCCGTAACACCGCTGACTAACACTCCTAAAACAGGTTCATAATCTATGTATAAGTCGATGCGTTTGCGCAACCCATCCGCTCCGCCAAATATGTGATGCTACGTGCCTACAAGAATGGAAAGTTCCACGAGCAAAAGTGAAAACGGTTAAGATTGCAAATTCGCAAATGTCACTACTCGTCATTGTGAGGAAAACTTTTTACATATAGATAATAAAACATAATAAAAACACGTTTTTTATTTCGGCGTTTCGGTCACTTTTCAGTAGCTGTGATCACGAAAGACAAAGATCAATGAGTAATGTTCAAGTTTTTATATAGCTTACCGCCAACTTGTTCATTTTAACTATTTAATTTAAATTTTTGTTTATGGTTTTTATTTACTCTATGGGAGCCTAATCTAATTTACCACCGATCCGAACATGTTGTGGTTTGAAAAGAAGCAGCGCAATAAACTCTTTAGCAACATGTCTTTTTTTTATTTTGTTGCAGGAGTTCATAAGACGGCCCACTTGATGGAAATCGGCTACTATCGCCTATGGTCATTTGCATCACCAAAGGTGCTACAAATGCGCTATTCTTTAGACCAAGGGTGGTAGCCATCAGTCGGGCAAATGCCCTACCACCTGGCTGTGGGTTGTTTTATCGCCTCTTACGACAGGCCGCCCGGCCCCAGGAAATTGTATTCTCTCTCCGTTCCTGCACGGATAAGATGGATGTCTAGCTTTAACAATTTTATATAATACTAGAGGTCTCTGCAGACGTTGTCCTGCCCTGAAAAAGAAAAGCTAGGACCCGATCCCAGCGCCACCTATCGGGTCCCCACCGACCCACTCAAACACACACAAAATTTCATTAATCGGTAAAGCCTTTTTTGAGTTTTAGCGTGACTAACGAACAGCAATTGAGTTAAGAGGAAATAATGCTCACATTTATTTTAATAAATAAATAAATAATCGGCGGACAAACACAAATATTGTATATCCCCAAATTAAGCAAGTTACGCTTGTGTTATGTGTAATACACAACGAATTACTTTAGTACCGATTCCCAAACACCCAGATTATAGTAAATAAAGGAGAAAATTTGTTTCCAAAATTTACCATACCAGGAATCGAACTCGGAGCCTCTGCAATGCTGTGAGGTAGGCCGGCAAATACTTAGTCCGCTCAACCACAGAGGCTGTCATTTTGGGGGTGAGTTGCTATGAGTGGCTAATAACGTCCTAAAATACGACATAAGTTGAACCGGCAACTCCTGGAATCAGCATCCAAGCTCTACTCTTATAAATAAATAAATTATGTACCAGATCACTACCAGAGGGAAGCGTGCCCAGAAGGCTGGTTGCATTACCACGCTGTATAGCAATGCTAATTTGATGGGCAAAGTGTAAGACAGACTTCTGATCACGGGTAGTGTCAAAGAGTTTCTTACAAATCTCTTTGCCGATGGATCCCACGGGCCCAATGTTTCAACTCCAAACGGCACAAATGTGTAATTTTCCTAAAGCTCCATAATTGCGCCGTCCGGCGTCTTCAGCTCCACTACAATTCAAGAATGTACTCTTGAAACTACAAGATGTATTTCTTCGAACTACTACAGGAAACCATCAGCACTCCAACAACTACCGATACGAGTATACATACTGGACAGTAGTTGTTAGTAATTTCTAAGTATTTTGCAGGTAGTCTAAGTAGTATATGAAAGCCTAGAAAGTTCTTCGTAAGTGTAACGACTAGAATCTAGACCGACAGCGTCAATGCCTGAGGACATATTTTTTATTATCAATTTGTGACAGCTAAAGAAGCAGTGAAATTATATCAGTAATGAGAGTATGAAACCATTTCAATTTAACAAGTTATCTACTGTCGCTTTTAACGTGGCAATTAATAAATGATGAAATAAATTAGAAATCATAACAAGAAATTTAGATAAGGACACTGTCTTATGACGACCCTAGAAATATTTTGTTAAATCTACAAAGTGGGGAGGAAGGGAAGTATAGTTACCCCTACAACCCCATTGGTCCGGAGATCTGGAAATATTATTTTTTTAATAAACATAACCTCACTTATTTTTTCACTGATATTGCACTTATAGGTCCAAAGTTGAACAATCCTTTTAAAGTCCAAAAGAAAGCCAGTCGTATACAGAAAAGAACCAAAAAGCGGCGGCAAGAGCTGTCAAAAAATTAAGAAAAAACAGCAGAGCACATTCACATACACTGCGAGAGTAACCATGAAAATATTCAAAATGGCGACCAATCGAGACGAAGTTATAAATCGTGTTTAAATAATAAACAGTAAACGGCTATCAGTCGGTTCTGGCAGTCGCGACTCGTGCGCTATGGTCTGAAGCTAACCTAACCTAAATCACTATTTTAGTCACTGGTCGCGACATTTCACCACCAATCGCAATAATATTAGTGAAAAAATGGTTTTTTTTTATTGCAGGAGTTCAGCAGACAGGCAGACGGCCCACTAGATGGAAAGCGGTTACCATCGCCTATGGACATTTGCAACACCAAAGGTGCCACAAATGCGCTGCTGCTCTCTTAAGGGAAACTGGAACCTGGTCACTGATGTCGGAACACAACTCAAGATTGTTATGGCGACATACTTTAGACCAGGGGTGGTAGCCATCCTGTCGGGCAAATGCCCTACCACCTGGCTGTGGGTTGTTTTGTCGCCTCTTACGACAGGCCGCCCGGCCGCAGGAAACCGTATTCTTTCTCCGTTCCTGCACGGATAGTTGGTAGGTGAGTTGATGTCTACCAAAAATTAATATTTCAAGAACTCCGGACCATAGGCATTGCAGAAAGGGTAGTATACCAAGGTATATCCTAATGCTGGTATCAAATGGATCAATCAAATTAATTTTATCTAATTGAAAGGCACAGGACTGCAAATATTATAAAACACACTTGTTTAACTTATTTTTTACCACAGGAACGAATAAATAAACTAATATTAACTAAAACATAATCAAAAACTAAAGAACCAATAAAGTTAATCTATATATATAAATCAATTGCTGTTCGTTAGTCTCGCTAAAACTCGAGAACAGCTGGACTGATTTGGTTAATTTTGATTTTGAATTATTTGTGGAAGTCCAGGGGAGGTTTAAAAGGTGAGTAAATATGAAAAAAATGCTTAGAATATAGTTAAAACAACAATTTCGCTTACTCTTAGAAACTATTCCTGCCTGTCAAACATTTGATGTTCGTCCCGTCGTTTAGAAATCAATTAAATTTAAAAGTCGTTTAGAAATCAAACTAATTTAAAAGTGAAGTTTTTTTTTCATTTTTTTGGTTTTGAATGTCAATTGTTTGATGTTCGTCCCATCGTTCAGAAATCATTTTTTATTTATTTATTGATTCTGAGGCGGTACGAAGTTTGCCAGGTCAGCTAGTTAAATTATAAATCTAAATGTTAATTATATATAATATATAAGCTTAACATAAAAAATTGTAACAATAAAAATTACAAATAATATATTGAATTATTCAAGTTTATGTTGTATAGCACTTTGGTTAATTAAAACGTATCTTGACAGTAGTTTTATTTATAACTAGAGTTTGCTCCGCGGCTACGCCTTTAGGTAGGTTAGGTACATATAATATAATTACATACAATAATAACGAAGAAACTATATCCATATAGTCTAGACAACTGCTCACCACAGAGGTGAGTCGAAGCCAACCTGATTTGAAGTTACACAATGAATGACATGGTGTTTATGACAACGTAGGTATAGTTCGCGCCACGTAAAAAGAACGCTGGCGCCTTAAAAGGCTGGCTCTGAACCTGCGCAGTGAGCGTTTTATCGATCAAATTGGTGGTATGAAGGGGGCGAGACGGAGTGATATGACTGTACACCTGCGCAGCTACATCCCCTCCACTACCGCTCTGTGTTCTTTTTACGTGGCGCGAACTATATTTGTTAGTGAATTAAAAAAACTTGATTGCAGCGCCATCTATTTTGCTAATCCATCCATTCTAAGGAAACGACGTCATTAATCGGGTTAAAATATATCCTTAGTGATAACTCGGGTTATAAGCCAGCACTATGTCGAGTTTCATTCATATACGTTCAGTAGTTTCCTAAAAACGCTGCGATCACAGCGCCATCCTTTTCGCTATTTTCATCACCATTTATAGGGATAAAAGTATCCAAGTTTTCATTTAAGTCCGTTAACTAGTTTTCACGTGATACTCTGACAGATAGACAAAAAATCTAAAAATTATATTTCAGAATCTGCTGGTCCGAATTGTCCCCCTAATTTAATTTTTTACACATTCATAAACGCATTTTTTTGTTTTGAGGCGAGGGAAAATGCTTAACCGATTTACGCACAAACTGGGTCGTTGCTAGGGGAACGACACGCGTCGGTCGGGGGCGATAACACTGCAGCAATAGTATGCTCTTGGCAGTGCCCCGTCCGCGATCGACGTCACAGAATAGTGTGGAAGACTCCGAGCGTTGCTGCACGAGCGAGCAACCCCAATACCCACTAAAAACCCCCTCCTCCCTGACGACCCTGCGCTTTTGTTTGTGTTGGAAAGGCTGAGATCTAGAACATAGTTACGCCCAGCCGATTCTTAAACGCATTTTACCAACTCGAACCATTTACAGATATATTGTAGTCATAGACTTTAATTTCGAAAATGAAATCGTTAGCAAATAGACAATGTCAAGATGAACAGATAAGTCTAGTGGGCGTGTTACTTTCATTTTGCTTAAGGCTGTTGCCAGACATCTGCCGGTTATAATTTAAACAGATTTGACCCACTTGTCAACCTGTCTTGTTCATATTTAATTTAGGCAAAATATATTCTGAACTTGTACGAATACGTAATGCGATCTACCATACATTAAGGGACTAACTTCATTTATTCAACTCTTTTCGCGTTTCGCCGGATGATTTTGGTTACATTTATTCAGCTCCGATTCTGTCAGCCGCGTAAGATTGTAAAGGCTCTCATAGCGTCTTATCTCCGCTGAAACGCTTTTATCTACTGCGTACAGCGCTGAATGACTGAGTAGCGTACTGCTACAACCTTATTGCTGAGTCGAACAGTTCATTGACATCGGTTTCCAAAATGTCGATCAGCAGTAATTGCCTATAAATACCAAATCTTTTTTCCAAATTCATAGAGTTCTCTTGGTTATTAGCCACAGCTCTTCAGCTACGGACCTAGTTTGCCTGCCGGCTGGATTGCCTAAACTAATACCATATCGGTGCGGTAGATCTTTGAGGTCCTGTATATTGAGACTCCAAGTCACCTATTATTCGTAATAGTGAAATAAAAAGGGTCCTAATAGCCAAAAGTGTTTTTTTTAAACATATAAGTGCTCGGGACTAACAGTACGTTACTTTCTGATACGATCATTTAGTATTTTGAACTCAACATGGACAGTCCCTTACGCGATACACGCTGAACGCGACGGAAAGGCGCTGTACGCTGTTGTTAGCATGCGCTGGAATACCAATTTTAAGAACACAACGCTGAATGCTGTCATGAGCGGTACGCATAATAAAAACAATTGTCTTCATTGTGTGTTTGCCGCGAAATTTGAATACATGCGGAAAGCTGAACAGATGCGTATCGATCTTCATACAAAACTGGTGTTTTCTATGGACAAAAGCTGAACAGAGTTAAGGTTTAAGACATTTATTTATCAAAAGAATTTACAATTCACTTACAGAGAAATAACTAGTTACCTTTAACTCACATTTACCCATATTAGCATATCTGTCCATTAATATACTGTATGTCTTTCAAGACCACGGGCCATAAAAATGGCCCGGACTTTTGGGGGGCTTGCGTGGGGCCATGGGAAAGCCAACGCGTAGAGGCCCCTTGACAAATTTAATGTAAATGTGGCGTGACACTGACCGGCGATTATCCCTTTCCACACCATATAGTAATGCACCCAAGGACAAGCCCCGGCCTATCTGTCCATTTATTATTGTAATATTTAATTAATGTTTTGTCTTCGAATGAATTTAGTTTATTATTTATAATTTGTGAGGGTAGTCTTGAGACAAAATTCGGAGCAATGCAAGTTAAGGCAACGGGCTTATTAAAACGTAACGTGTTACGTGAATAAGTGTAGTTAGTCCCTTACTGTTTACATAACTTTCTTGACTAGTTATCCTAGCGTTAACTCTCGGTTGCATTCGGAGCCCAGGGTCCACTTTCCTACTTTTTCGTCCCCATTTGCGAGGTCTTCGGCATTCCTACTTGTGTGACTATTGGTGCGCCATCCTTTACGACATTAAGCCAGCCTATCTCTTCGACCGAGACCTGGAGGAGGCGGCATGGCTAGATATTTTTTCTCCATATAACTAGGGGGTTTCGGTAAAGCGTAGCAGTACCACCGTTGGCGACGTTCTTGTAAGTTTGTCCGCTCTGAGAGTTTCTAGCGCACTAAACGCAAAACTTTCTTGGCTATATTGCTAATATTGTATATTACCACGCCTATTTTTTGAAGTGAAACTTCTATATCGAATTGGATCAAATAGGTTTTCAAATTGGACAAGTACATTAACAATCTGCCCGTAAAACTTCAAATTAAAAATTTGTTGCGATTAATTTTGTCACTTGTCAGTTGAAGTTTTTCCACTTGTCCGGTGCCATTCGTTTTTCCACTTGTCCGTTGCGATTCGTTTTTCCACTTGTCCGTTGCGATTCTTTTTTCCACTCGTCCGTTCAAGTTTCACTTCTAATATGTGTCCCAGCACACATTTCGTTTTATTCTATACAGGTAGGCAGAGACTGCAGATCCTCTACTTGTTCCAATTTTGGCATACACTTTATCAATTTTCCTTATGAATTTATTTATTTATTCTAAAAATAATGTACATTAATACACTAAATGCAACAAACAGTAAGCGCCACAGCAGCACATACATGCTTTCATTGCCTTCGAAAACCACTTTGTTTCAGAACAGTTGATTCTGTATGGCGACTAAAATTTACAATAAACTACCACAAAAATTAAAGAAGTCAACATTAAAAGCTTTATAATAAAATTACGACAATTATTATTAAATAAAGCATATTACACAATACGTGAGTATCTTACTGACTCTGACCCAAATACTGATACAGGAGTCTGATTTTGTGACATGAGAAGTCCTAATTATTGTAATCATTATTATTGTATGTCTCATTATTATTATAAATAGTATATTAATTTGTATTTCGACAAGGGAACTGGCGTGAAGTTATGTATGTACGTATGTATGTATTTCGACATGAGTCGTTTTAAATTCATTTTTATTTTGTAAGCTACATATATGGCAGGATACAGTGATATCTAAATTGTTATAATTATGGACATTATTAGTCTTTCTTTTGTTTTTTTTTTCACTATTTTTAATAATTGTAAAGGTGGTCTGGAAGATATCGCCGGTGGCGATAAGACCTCCTATTGTATATGTAACTTATGTATGCAATAAAGAACATTTATTCATTCATATTCAAACCTGTATATACACAAAATAAATTACTTTTGACTTTGACTTCCTTCATTGCATTAAATACGAACGTATGTTCATGAAATTTTAGGCATTATTACACAGTTATAGATAAATTAGAAAACGAGTTTATCCGGCCTTATTACTTTTTTGTATGCTTTATAGAAGTGTCTTTAGAATCGTTGTGATTTGAAACTCGATGAAACGAAAAGAGATAAACACATAAATCTATCGGACTAAGCCTGCGAGAGAATGAGATTTAGTTTTACATTGTGCAGCACAGATTAAAGAGTCAATAAGACCGATGATTAAACATAGGTCCAATTTGGACCGAAATATTTTTTAGATTAAAATATTGAAAGTCATACTAAAGAAGTTTATTTTAAATTATAATATGTTCACGAATGAGGCCAAAGGAATTATATTTATATGAATAAATGTTAGAGAAGTATTATCTGTGAGTATATTCTCTGAAGTATCATTTCTCAGTAGATATATGAACTGCACACACATTTATTCTTTTTTCTTGAGTATACAGAAATTTCAAGAACTAGAGATGTCTATAGAATACTTTGTATCTTGCAACATATACTTTTTTTTAATATCTAAATCCGAATCCCAGGCTAGCGATGCTTTGTAGAAATCTCTAGTAGCTACTTACCTGAATATTTTAAAAATATTTTTATAAGGATCTAATCCCATACACGTGCGTCTTTAATCTATTCTATTAAACCCCATTAAAAGTGACGTCAGTCCAGCTGAATGGCGTTTGATTTCTGGGTCGTGTGATATTTGAATGGCCAAGTCTATTATGGTTATGCAAAACAACCGCCTACGTATTACTAATCATCGACTCGTGTTATCCGCCCACCATGTACTTTATGGGAAAACAATAAAATAATGAAAAACAAAAAAAATATGTTTTCTATATTTGGTGTAATGTGTAATAGATTGTTTATCAATAGAAATACATACAAACATAACTTCACGCCAGTTCCCTTGCGGGGTGAGCCCGAACAACAGAGCGCCATTTAGGCTTATTCTTACACACCTCACTTCTTTGACATTCATAACTCTTGTCATGTACGCTCGTCTGTTCTTAAAGCTCCTGACATCACCTTCTGCTAGTACACGATCAATTTGATCATGGAAGGTGTGTCGTGGCCTATATGATCAATAGAAATCAGGATCCGTGCTTATCCGTGCAGGAACGGAGAATGAATACAATTTCCTGCGGCCCGGCGGCCTGTCGTAAGAGGCGACTAAACAACCCACAGCCAGGTGGTAGAGTATTTGCTCGACTGGATGGCGACCACCCCTGGTCTAGAGTATGCCGCCATAACAATCTTGTATTGTGTTCCGGCATTAGTGACCAGGTTCCAGTCTCCTTTAAGAGAACAGCAGCGCATTTGTAGCACCTTTGCTGTTGCAAATGTCCATAGGCGATGGTAACCGCTTTCCACTAAGTGGGCCGTCTGCCTGTCTGCTGAACTCCAGCAATAAAAAAAAATTAAAAAAAAAAACAAGTATATTAACATATTCTCGTCAGATCTCCCAGTGACTGAGTCATTGGCTGACAACGCTGCTTCATCTGCTATAGCCCTTAAATATGGTTTCTTTTTTAACCGCCTCTCCTATTCCATTGTGCAGGAAAAAGGGCCTTTCTGTCTTTTTTAGGTTTTCTTCTTCTTCCTTTTTTATTTTCAAAAAATGACTCTTACGTATTAAATCAATGTGGTGAAGTCTGTCAATGGGGTAAGTTCACACACCCCTTGTTTTTTAACTTTTTTAAACGGAATCTAACGCCAACTAGGTACTATTCGAAGACAGAATTCAATGGTGTGTTAGTTTCACTAACTGATTTGTTGTCGTCATAACTATTCAAACACGGAAATAATGGTGTATGGAGTTCCCCCACTGACGGACTACGCCACTTTGACTATATCTCTAATACATTTTTGTCTTAGTTTTATAACATTCCTTCCGTACTGGATATATTTTATTAATATAATACTTTTAATCCTATTAGAAGTCGTGGAAGGCCACGACACACCTTCCATGATCAAATTGATCGTGTACTAGCGGAGGGTGATGTCAGGAGCCTTAAGAACAGACGAGTGTGCATGACAAGAGTTATGAATGTCAAAGAAGCAAGTGAGGTGTGTAAGAATGGGCCTAAATGGCGCTCTGTTGTTCTTGCCTACCCCGCAAGGGAACTGGCGTGAAGTTATGTATGTATGTATGTATGTAATCCTATTAGAACTTAACTCTCTAGATACAAAACATTACCTTATCCTCCTCTTATTATTTATTATTATTATCCTGTTATTCTATTTTTCTCTTATAGAATAATTTTTATCCGTGCAGGAACGGAGAAAGAATACACTTTCCTGCCGGCCGGGGGCGGCCTGTCGTAAGAGGCAACAAAACCATCCACAGCCAGGTGGTAGGGCATTTGCCCGACTGGATGGCTACCACCCCTGGTCTAAAGTATGTCGCCATAACAACCTTGAATTGTGTTCCGACATCAGTAACCAGGTTCCAGTCTTCCTTAAGAGAACAGCAGCGCATTTGTAGCACCTTTGGTGTTGCAAATGTCCATAGGCGATGGTAACCGCTTTTCGTCAAGTGGGCCGTCTGCCGGTCTGCTGAACTCCTGCAATAAAAAATAAATAAAAAAAACATTGCTGTCTAATTAAAAAATCCTAGAAATCTTAATCTAATCTCGTAAAATCTTAGGATTCTTAGAAAGAGGTTACATATTTACCGTTTGGACTTCAGAACATCCGTGGTAGTCCATTCGCGAAGAATTTGTACAAAGTTTTAAGGAAACTCGTTGATGCCACCCATCACCAGCAAGCTGGTTCGTAGTTCACATAGCGAAATAGCATTACTTACTAATTCCATGAGTTCAGTAGACAAGCAAACGGCTCACCTGATGGAAAGCGGTTAACGTTGCTTCTGGACATTTGTAACACCAAAGGTGCTAACAATGTGCTGTCCGCTCTCTAAAGGGAGACTGGAACCTGTCCACTAATGCCGGAACACAACTTAAGGTTGTTATGGCGGTATACTCTAGACCAGGGGTCTTCCAGATGGGCAAATACCCTATCACCTGCCTGTGGATTGGGGTATTCTTTCTCAGTTCCTGCACGGATGATCCACTTATCCGTTCTTGCTTTTATACACTCAATAAAAACTTTCAATCGACATCTTGTTATTTAAATCATAAACTTCATAAAATTAAAAAGGATCTAACTGATCATGGGGAGACATCATGACTAAACATTTTTCCTTAAATAATTAAACAAATTCTGTAAAATGTGATGTCTTATAAATAAAATATCAGCTCATATTAGTAATCTTTCCCGCAAGTAGGTGATATGGACAACGGAGACTTTGGGCTTGGACTACGCGTCGGCTTGCGCGCGCCCTAATCGCTCCAACCGAGCCCGAGCAGTCCCCGAAGCGCCATGTGACCTCACCAAGCAGAACTACTGCACCACGCCGGGGTCCAATTACCCTTGGCAAGCGATTAGGAGATTTGTCAGGGAGAATCAGGTGAGCTACCAAATATTATTAAATAATTTATAAATCGCGACATGCTAATTTCGTGCCCGAAAATACTGTAGATTTCAAACTCTTTCTATCTACTGCATTGAACGGTATTGTAATCGATCAACTCGATGAATCTAAATCGGCCGATTTATCAGAAATAATAATTAATATTTCAGGGTCTAATGCGAAGAATGTACGGTGAGGAGCGTCATATAGCAATACTGAAAGCTGAACTAGAAAACTATATTGAAGATGATGAAGACGAAGATGACATTCAATCAACAGATTTCGCCGAAGACATTATAAAAGCCAAGATGATGTACAGCAAAACTAGCCAAGGTCGTGCCATGAAGAACAAACCTCATTTCAGACCTATACAATTTGGCGAGAAAAATAGGAAACCTGATAACGACACTTTAAAAGTTAAACCACTACAAAACAATCAAACTAAAGCAACAAATAGAAATATAACAGAAAGCAATGAAACTATTGAAGATAAAGGCATATCTTATAAGACTAAACTAGAAAGTATAGCCAACATTGAAATAAATAATTTGGAACAAGAGGTTATTACTTTAGAAGCTGTCATTAAGCAAAGTATTGAAACGAATAGCATTTATCCTAAATCTTCTAATGAAAGAATACAAGCAGCTGACAATAAAAACGATACCCAAAAAAATGCTACGAGTGCAGAAGTTTTGAATTCCACAGATATAACTACAGATAACTATGATGATGCCACAACTGACACGAACAAAGATGGTTGGAAATCAGTGAATTCTGACACTTCCACTTTGCCACCAACGCTGCTTTTCTCTGAACACGAAAAGATTAAAGTGGACAGAATTGATAATAAATCAAATAATAAGAAGGAAGAATTCCATCCTAAGCCTGCACAGCATCAGGAGACGATGCGACCGACGGTGCATAAGTTGAGGGGAGCGTAAGTTTTCTTCTTATTCCTCCTTGCTTGCAAAAACTATCATATTAGTATAGATAGAAGTATCTAACAGAAGAATGAAAGGATTATAATAAAATAGAACTAGGTTTTGTTGTATGTTCGACTGCTAGTGCTTAATATTGATGAATATTAATTACACTGTGTGAAAGTTATAGAAGACTTTCTTTATAAATAGCCATAAATACGTACACACACACACACACACACACACACCTACTCACACATACACATACTACATACAATCACACTTTTTTTTTAAGGTTATGGCTGCAATGCCATTTATGCATTGATTTTGCCAATGTCGAGTAAATAGAAAAGTCAGGTGACATAAAAAGGAATTTTGGCCGGTAAATTAAAAAGAAAAAGAAAATTCTGCCAATCTAGTACACTACAATAAACATAATATTTACAACAAACCATAACAGCAAAGGACAAAACTAAATAATAACTAACTTCAAGCCAATCTAAGTATAATATATATATACAATAAAATTAATATATATATATATACTATACAATCCATTATAAGATAATTTTATTCACAGTCAAGAATTTACAAAGAATATATACAAATGATTTATGCGATAAAATTAAAAGAACACTACTATTAACAGGACGAGGGCAATTAGCAGGAAGAATATCATAACAATCACACTTCACTCTGACATCGCGCGCCCGTTCCGTTTTTGACATTGACAATATTCTTTTTTTTTACGAGTGCAACCTTTAAATTTATTTAAAAAGTCTTAAGAAAATTTTATTGGAAAAAGTTTATTATACTGTAAATGAATATGAGAATGCAAAGACATGACTAACGGTTTTAAGCGCGGTAATTTATTTGATTTTTGGTAATTTCGACATTTCAGCCACTTTTCAGTGGCCGTGATCACGGCCACGTAGTTTTATTACGTATACAAGTCGCGAAAACTTAAGAAAATATTAAAGATATGAGTAATAATATTTTGTAACTATACTTATAATGTTATTGTAATATTTTATATCATTCATATTTATATTTATATTTATATATATATATATATATATATATATATATATATATATATATATATATATATATATATATATATATATATATATATATAATAGCGTGCATGACAAGAGTTATGAATGTCAAAGAAGCAAGTGAGGTGTGTAAGAATAAGCCTAAATGGCGCTCTGTTGTTCGTACCTACCCCGCAAGGGAACAAGCGTGAAGTTATGGATGTATGTATGTATAATTTTTTTAAGTAAATTTAGTTGTATAATTATGACATGTATTTGGACATTGCACGCGTATTAAGGCTTGTGTACATACATTTTAGAAATAAATTATTCATTCATTTATAATTACCGACTTTAATACCTTTTTTTTATATTGTTGTTTCGTTTATTTGACTTCATTTTGATGACAATTTTATTTTCCAATTATTGTCTTTGTATAAGTTTGGCCTACAAGGTTAGTTCCATTATTGGTTCATGTTTTTTTTAAAATGATCTTTGTTGAATAAATATAATAACTAAATAGATGCACGGCTGAAATTGACTTGGCTCTTGTAATACTCGTTTTTGTGCTTATATATAAAATTTTATGACAACTGGTTCATATCTAAACAGTGAAGTTAGGCAATATAGGATAACTTAATACTTATAATAAATCTGTAGACGGTCCAAGTTTGTACAATGAACTTAGAAATAAGAAAAAACGTTAGAGGAGTCATTATGGACCAGCAGATTTCGAAAATGTAAGTTTTAGATTTTTGCATGTCTTTTTTTTTTTTTATTGCAGGAGTTCAGCAGACAGGCAGACGGCCCACTTGATTGAAAGCGGTTACCATCGCCTATGGACATTTGCATCACCGAAGGTGCTACAAATGCGCTGCTGCTCTCTTAAAGGGGACTGGAACCTGGTCACTAATGCCGGAACACAACTCAAGGTTGTTATGGCGACATACTTTAAACCAGGGGTGGTAGCCATCCAGTTGGGCAAATGCCCTACCACCTGGAGAACCACCTTTCTATTAGAGCATCGCGTGAAGACTACTGAACGAATTTATTTATTTTTCTATTATTAACAACTACGGACTCTAGTTCCGTACCCTTTTTTACAATTAAATTTAAGAAGTTAGGAAGTTGTACACGCTTATTTGTTACTTTGTTATTGTGTGTGACATTTAATGAATGCATGTTTGTGTTGTGGTGTACCCTAAGAATAACTTATTATATTAATTTATTCTAATTTTAATATTAAGCTTATACTGATGCAGAGTGTATCTGTTACATGCTGGTGTTGTGAGGAAGTGCATGTGCAGTGTGTGCCTTATGTCTATACCTATATATAAACTGACGGACTCATAAACTACATCAAAGTAATAGACGACTTTGAAATAAATATTTTAACCAAGTATGCAAACCTTCTATACAGATTTAAATTGAAACCTCTAGATTGGTTCGTGAACTTTAAAACAGCGTAGGGACATATCCTTAAGTTTAAGTTTGTGTACTGGAAAGGACCTGAAGACTTTTTTTGAAGAAAAAACAGAAATTTAAGGAAAATTGGTTTTAACAATAGACACAAACTTTATGCAAGGGTTTATTTATGTTTTAATAAGGTGTATTACCTCCACGTGCCCTTATTACGGATTCTAATCGGTTCCGCATAGATTTTATTAGGGTTATTAAAAGATCTTGCGGAATATTGTCCCATTCTTCTGAAAGTGCTGTTCTTAGTGCTGCCACTATCGTGGGCAAACGGTATATTATCAGGGTATATCGTCAGTGTATATTATCTTAACTAGTGCCATGTGTCTTGTTTTTCCTTTCTGTGCCTACGAATTTATATTAAACTCGCTACAGCCCTTAGGATACTTTTATCCCGAGTACTTGCGTCGTATCGACGGGATAGACATATATAGCCAAAAAGATGGCGCTGTAATCGCGTTTTATTTTAAACTTTACTTAACTGTATAATTATAATTGTTTCGATTAATTGCAGGAACGCGTGTGAAAGTAAAGAACAACTTGAGGCACCTTTCTGGGCTAACAACACTCGGGGCGAGACCCTGGCACTGCTGAACATGTATCCATTCGAACAATACGTCCATTTGGAGACGTGTGTACACGAGCGGAAACAAATGTATTGTAGAGAAGGCTGCAGGTAAATATATCATGAATCCGACATCGCCAGATATCATATTAGGATATTGTATTCATCTATTCATCTGCAAAAGTGGATGGATGCAGAAGTCGTGGAAGGCCACGACACACCTTCCATGATCAAATTGATCGTGTACTAGCAGAAGGTGATGTCAGGAGCCTTAAGAACAGACGAGCGTGCATGACGAGAGCTATGAATGTCAAAGAAGCAAGTTAGGTGTGTAAAAATAAGCCTGAATGGCGCTCTGTTGTCCGTACCTACCCCGCAAGGGAACTGGCGTGAAGATATGTATGTATGTATTCATCTATTCAGATTTAAACAATATTTTAATAATTATTGTCCGTTGTTTTAAAAGTCCGATTTTTTTTCATTGCAGGAGTTCAGCAGACAGGCAGAATGCCCACTTGATGGAAAGCGGTTACCATCGCCTATGGACATTTGCAACACCAAAGGTGCTACAAATGCGCTGCTGCTCTCTTAAGGGAGACTGGAACCTGGTCACTAATGCCGGAACACAACACAAGGTTGTTGTGGCGGTATACTCTAGACCAGGGGTGGTCGCCATCCAGTCGAGCAAATACCCTACCACCTGGCTGTGGGTTGTTTAGTCGCCTCTTACGACAGGCCGGCAGGCCGCAGGAAATTGTATTCTTTCTCCGTTCCTGCACGGATAAAATTGGTTGGTGTAAGCGCTTGCGAAAATTTTTATCCGTGCAGGAACGGAGAAAGAATACAATTTCCTGCGGCCCGGCGGCCTGTCGTAAGAGGCGACTAAATAACCCACAGCCAGGTGGTAGAATATTTACTCGACTGGATGGCGACCACCCCTGGTCTAAAGTATGCCGCCATAACAATCTTGTATTGTGTTCCGGCATTAGTGACCAGGTTCCAGTCTCCTTTAAGAGAGCAGCAGCGCATTTGTAGCACCTTTGGTGTTGCAAATGTCCATAGGCGATGGTAACCGCTTTCCACTAAGTGGGCCGTCTGCCTGTCTGCTGAACTCCTGCAATGAAAAAATAAAAATAAAAAAATGTTTAATAATATGATTACGCCCATCATCTGGTGTCACCAGGCATTGTTTTCGTTTGAAACTCAACACCGATGGTCGACGTTTTCTAAATACGACGAATTTAATTTATTCCCTAGAATATTTAAAGTATTCAAATTACTGAAGCTTCTTCTAGTCAAATATCAACCTAATAGACGAGTAGTTTTTGAGAAAAACAACTGTGACACGTTTATACGTTAACACGTTCATAGCGGCACTGATTTATCTGTATTTTCCATTGATGCTGTACGGGGCGTTTTAGACCTTGTATTAAAAATACCATTGTGGCGGCAGAGGCCTGCTAAGCCCTGTAACGTTTTATAAACTAAAATCCTTTTTTGACTTATATATATAAAAGTTTATGGATGTTTATTTGGTGTTGTGCGATACTAGGTCGACGTAATCCCGTATAAGGCAGATATACTATGGAACTCTGGCTTAATAGCACATCTTAGATATACTATATTCATCTTGGGTGCTATTTAGAAATCCGGTACACGAATTTTAAGTAGTGGGTGGGTGGAGTGGGTCGGGGGAAGGTATGCTTACCCTTTCTGCAACCCCTGTGGTCCGGAGTTCTTGAAATATTAATTTTTGGTAAACATAACCTCACCTATTTTTTCAGTAATATTATTGTTATGAGAGGTGAAAGGTCGCGGCCAGTGATTAGAACAGTGACTTAGGTTAGGTTAGGTTAGCTTTTGACCAAAGCGTCCCAGCCGAGCGAGCGGAGCGAAGCGTGTCGCGTCAGCGGCCGGCAATTGCCAGAACTGACTGTAACCATTTACTGTTTTTTATATATACTATTTATAATTTCGTCTTTATTGGCCGCCAGTTTGAATATTTTCATGGTTACTCTTGTAATGTATATGAATACGCTCTGTTGTGTTTCTTCTTCATTTTTTGAAGACTAACGCTGTTTTTTGGTTCTTTATGTGTTGATTACTGGCTTTCTTTTGGACTTTGAAAGGATTATTCAACTTTGGACCTATGATATAAATGCAATATTAGTGAAAAAATAAGTGAGGTTATGTTTTAAAAAAAAAAAAATTTCAAGATCTCCAGATCATAGGGGTTGTAGTAGGGGTAAGTATCCCTCCCCCTCCTCACTCCACCACCATGCTACTTTAAATTCGTGTATCAAACATCTGTAGATGTACCTTCATCTTTTTTCTAAACTGAACCAAATTGAAGTTACGCCCTCTACATCACAGAAAAGTCTATGTCTTCCTAAGCCGTGCAGCAAGTGTGACACGTACCGGGCGACTTAGACCCCGTTTCGCAGTGAACCTGTAATTCCAGATGTGAACAGCAGTACAGGCTACACCGTCTCCTAGCGTACGACCCTCACAACGAGTGCCGCGGCATCTTCGCTGACTGGTTCCGGTTTCCGGCCTGCTGCGTGTGCAAGTGCTACGACGTGCCAGTGGAGTTGCGGGCAAGGTCCCCGAGGATCCTCCACCCTCAATACGACGACGATGTCAAGAGGGTGATCTACGAAGACGTCGCCAGGGACTGGTACTCCATATCCGCGTATGATGACGACGAAGATTTCTATTGACGTGGGTTTTTAATTTTTTAATCGTTGCCTTGTAGTGAAACACAAGCATGTCGGTTGAACACTGGTTTATTTGTGTCTAGTTGCCATCCGCAATTTAGGTGACACGGATTTCATGATTTTTGACAGCTGGTCACATTCGTGGGACAAATCCCTGTTTACTGTGACATCATATATTTTGCAATTTTACACCAAAAAATTGTAAATAAAAAAAACAGTAGTTCCGTAATTAGCTTACATATATTAGATTTTGAGCTGTGACATCACGAAATTTAGGACCCCTCCCTTGTCACACAATGTCACACTTCGGCTACGTTCCACAAGAGACTCACAACGACCACGCTCGCGACCGTGATTTTTCCCGTTTCCACTTGCTTGCCGGCGTCACAGACGTAAACTCAAGTGGAACGGTTATTCGACCCACCTCTTGACATGGGTCGTATATAATCTAATTGTAATATCATATAATTTGGATATATTGGAAATTAATGTAGCTAACATGATGTTTATTTATTTTACAGGTATAATCCACATTTGCCAATTTATCCGACTGTGGGATAAGATAGTTGACACTTTTTGAGAATCAGGTTTATATTGTGCCTTATGGTCTATTTTAGCCAAAATATTAATATTTCAGTAAAAAAACAACATTAACATATTTTATTTAGGAATTTTATAAATATTTTGACATTTCGTAACGAAAACGCGTCAAGCTGTCATGGCGTCTCGCATGACGTCACGGTGTGCAAAACAAACATCTGTTTGGTTGAAGTGTTATCAAAAGTTTAAAAAATACATCATAAAAAATGAATACTAATTATTACAAGCACTATATAGTGCCGCGATGTATCAGTACAACGATAAAAACACCATAGAAACTGTTTTTTTACATGTCTAACGGGTAAACAAATAAGGAGAAAGTGGCCACATTTTTGTGAAGATCATTTTGATGTAAGTGTTTATCAGCCCTATTTATAATTCTACGTTACTAAATGATATGGAAAATTACGTATAATATCAAATAATGGGATCTATATCACACTTACGTTTGAAACCAAGCTGTTTACCTAGTGAATTTGATTGTAAGCCAGATAGAAGAAAGTGAACTTGTAGCAGTCTAAATCGACCATATATAACAATAAAGAACAAAAGATGATGCTATTAAGAAAGTGTGTAAATAAATCAGTTGAAAGTAGTACTGTATTACCAGTGGTGCTAGTTTAATTCTTGAAAATACTTCCAACACAACCACAGGTTCTTACATTAATAGTGAGTAGATCCAATATTAATTTTCTTGAAACAATCTAATAATAATATTGTCAATTTATTTTCAGTTTTACCCCAGGAAGAAGGTTTACAAGGTCTTAAAACAGCAAATAAATCTTTAAGTACTGATGACACATAAATATAGAAGTAAAGCTACTCAATCCAGTATTAAGCTAAGCCAGACTGTGGACCAGGCAGGATCACTAGTAGTCTTCACAAAAATCAGTTTCTTCATTTCCATTTTAAGTGAAATATTCTGTGAAATCATTAAGGCCATTTGGATCCAGTATAAGCAGTTTCAAAGAAATTAATAATGGAAGAAGTCACTGTGACACTGTCTTTATATACTTCATCCGTTACTCACACAGAGTCCTCACTGTCACCATTCCACTCAACACATCCAGATCAAATCTTTCATGCAAATAAAAAATATGTAAATAAATATCCTTTCCATGAACAATTTTACTTTATAGATGATAAGTCCACTAATGGCTGGTTCCTATATCTTATAGAGTTCATTTACCTTACCATCGCTTAAAATTTGACATAAGCTTCATACAAATAATGTCAAAATTCAACTGATGGTTGGGTGAGTGAATAGTAAGATATAGGAACCGGCCTTAAGTAGTCATGAACTAACCTAGTTACCCTAGCCCTAGAGCATGGTAGTTTAGTTAATTTATAAGATTGCCTCATTAAATGAAACTCCAAAATCATTTTGTGTTTTATTTTATTATAAAATGATGAGATCAGAACCTACCTAGTGGTTACTTTATATGTTTTGATAAAGTAATGGATACACATGGCATTTCCAAAATGGTAACAAGTTGTCAGTAATAAGATCACTAACATATTCATAACTGATTGCTACACAGAAAGTTTAAATTTTTTACTATTAGAAAAATCTAGATCCGTTACACAAAATATACATGTTTCCACAGCAGTCAAATATATTCATATTTGTAATTGAGTATATTTGTTTGTAGGCTTCCCATCTTTAATATAGTTTGAATATGGTTTGTACTGTAGAGACACTTAATTTCTACTATGCAATTTTCACATGTACCATCCGGTGAACCAGCAGTCATTGGATATTGTTGACTTAATATGAGACCACATTTCTTAATTTTTTTTATGAAGTTTCAGCTCCAAATTTTCTCTGACTGTGGGTCTTGCATCTACTTACTTCAAAAGCCTGTGATGCTGTTATCCATCCATATCTTAATTCATGCCAAAGACTGCTTTTAAATTACTCCCTTGTTTCCACTTAAATTTTTTAATGACAGCATCTGATATTACTGTATTTCTTAAAAATGACTCACATTTTTCATTATATTTTAAAACAAGTTGATACATTAAAGTGCTGGCTGTATCACTGAGAACAGAATTATGTTGATATTTAAATAATGCACAATCCTCAAGTTTCATTTTTCGTCCTTCTTCTAAAAACTTATAAGTACATTTGAATTTGATGGTAAACTAGGGTTACTACTACATATTTTAAACTGGTTCACAGTTGTGACAGCTTCGATTTTTTCCAATAACAGTCCGCAGAAGTGCATACTGGTTCTTCACTCCTGCGATGACGATAATTTCGATAGCACTTTATGATCTGGGTATATTTTACACTTTACAATACAGGAGTTTGCAATCACGTTTCAAATGCACATAACTTATGGCGTCATCTCCATAACATACTCGCGATGATCTACAAAAGAAATTTCACCATTAGCATCAACATTTACGAATATTAAAATTATCATAACCTCAAAAATAATTATTAAAAAATAATACTTTGCCATATCTTAATCACAATTTTAACACTAAGTGCTATTGTTTAATGTTATAATACGTAGTATCCATAGTAGTTTGTGATGTTATATACTTACACAGAAGTTTTAAGAGCACAAATTGGTGTTAGTTGCGAAAAAGGCACCCAGCATAACAACGTCGATTTTTGGCAAATTACCTACTGGTATTTGCTTTTATAAAACTTGCATTTATTATAACTGGTTGTTGTAGTGGTATGAACACAGTGTATAACAATGGAAATACTATTATTTTACAGCAAAATTACTGGAAAACGATGAATTTTCACTGAGAATTCATTATCAACTTGTTGTGTTTTGCACACTATGACGTCACGCGCTCTGATTGGCGTTCATTGTCACGTGACTAATGGCTGCAATGTAACGATTTTATTTCTCAAAAATATAAATTAATATTTATTATTTTAATTAAAACAATTTATTTTTGACATATTTAGATCGTAATCTACGATATATATAAAAATCTGCCTATATTTTTCATACTGTCAGTATAAAGATTATTATTATTTTATGTTTAAGGCTTGGCAACTAGGCCTTTAAGCCAGACGCCGTTGTATTGTAGGCTACAATCGACGTCATTCAACGGAGTTCTTGTGAAAACTCGAAAGACCACATTTGGCTATATAGTTCACATTTCTCGCAAAAACACATAATTACTATTAAAAAACTATGAATATCCTACAACTGTTGTTCATTTTGGAGTGATTTTACACATTTTTAAGACAATAAAACTGCACAGCACAACGTCCCCTTTCAGTTCCCGCCAAAAACTCCTTAGTATAAAGAGGTGAACAGTACCGTACAGATTAATAAATTACTTGACGGATTAGAATATTTTTTGTTTTGCTCGCTCTAATACAGGGGTGGTTTAATAGAAAAAAAAAACAACACGTAACGCTTTTGAATTAGACATGTATTATTTCACTCCCCATAAATTTTCCTTATCGGGTGCCTTACATAAAAATCGATTCTTAAGGACATAGACAACACTTTATTGTTTACCAAAACAAAAAATACAAAAATGCACAACAAGACAATAGTTACTTGGTAAAATAAAAGGCGGCCTTATCGCCTAAAGCGATCTCTTCCTGGCAACCTGATTCAAAGGAAATTCTTAGAAGATTCTTATTCTAAGGAGTAAACTTCAAAAAATTTTGATTTCGTGAAGTAAAGTACCGCAGATTTTAAGAACAAACATAAAGACCAGGGAAAGCAACGTTTTGCCGCGCAATTTTATTTTGTACTACCTGTGCCCGTGTCTTCGTCTGTGTGGATTTTTTTTTCGCGGAACCTTAATTATAAAAGTAGCCTAAGTCAAGCCTAATAACATGAGCTATTTGCTAGTGAAAATCCCGTCAAAATCATCCAGATAGACAAAAATTCCAAAAATCGTATTTTCGGAATGTCCTGGTCCGAATTATCCACCTGATGTTTTTTACGATTTATTTTGACATTACAAACAGACACTTCAATTTTATTTATCTGTATAGATAAGTTTATATTGTTGTTGTTGTGAAGTAGGTGTTGATCACAGAGTATTCATTTTCTCTATTGATTGACATTGAAACAGGCGCGATTTTCATATTAACCAATGACATTTAAATTCGTGTATTTCGTCGATAATGACACTAACGCTCCACAATCCGTTCCACTGGGGTTTATGATTGTAAACGCCCGCAAGCAAGTGGAACGGGAAAAATCGCGATCCTTAACGTGGTTGTTGTGAGTCTCATGTGGAACGTAGCTTGGTTAAACGAGCACAGATTATAATAATATAAAATATATCTGACAAGGCAGTTGGGATTTCGTTTCTTTGCTTACCATTATGACGAAATAAATTCTATTCTATTTAGCGTATAATGACTCCAACGCATTCGGCCTTAGATCATATAAACGTCACCTTATAACGACCAAATAAACGTTTTTTCTTTCTTTCTTCTACCTTTATGCATTCGGCAGTAGTTTTGCCAAACTAAGGCTACGTTCCACATGAGACTTACAACGACCTCGTTCAGGACCACGATTTTTCCCGTTCCACTTGCTTGCAGGCGTTACAATCTTAGGTGCTAGTGAAAGGCATTAGGGAGCGTTGATGTCATTAACGAAGAAACACACAAATGGCATTGGTTGATTTGAAAATCGCGCCTATTTCAATGTCAATCGCTAGACAGAATTAATGTTCTGCGGTCGCCCAGTCCCCCACTTCGACCCACCTCTTGAAATAGATCTTTGTGAGCGCTGCGTTATATAAAATTTTGACGTCATTAGTGACGTTTTCGCCACGACCATAACGAGCGTGGTCGCTATGTGGAATGGCTGACGGAGCATTTTTGGCGTTTTGAGCCATTAAAGAAACGCGCCTTAAATAAACTACAAGTGACGACACTAACAAATATCTTTTGACATACGACAGCTAGGTGTCAGTTGATATATTTTTAAAGGTAAGTTCGTTATTATTCAGTTAAGGTATGTGCATATTATAAGTTTCGAATAATAGACGTGGCTGAGGGGTGTGGCTTACAACTTTACAACATATCTTTAATATACATAAAGAAATTCCATTGAAATGGGCACATTTTAAGTTGTAGGTCGCGGACGTGACCTTGAGCATTCGGCTATTCTAAAGCAATCTGGAGAGTGTTACGGTTCTGGTGTGCACATTGTTCGGACGCGTCACATAATATGTGGCCACCTTTAATCTTTGCTCCGGACCATAGATAATACACTATATGTAAAAGTCTAGACTCCTGCAAAGATTGTGGAGATTTGTTATGTTCTACCTATTTTCTTATTTTCAATTTTGGCCATAAACGAGATTTTATATTCTTATCATTATTTCGTTCAATTAAAAGCTTTAAAATTGTAACTAAATACTTTAAATATTAGTCGATAATGGCGCCTAGGAAAGGTAATAAAGTGGCTGTGCCACGAAAGAAGGCTAATGGTTATAAAAAGCCCGCGCCTATTCCTGTAGGAGAGGTGATAAATGATGTTAACGAAAAGAAGAAGTGGCAAATCGGTCCATCTATAGGAGTGGGTGGTTTTGGTGAAATATATTCAGCCTGCGTGCACGGGTCTCCCAAAAAGGCAACAAGTTATCCATTTGTTATTAAAATCGTAAGTATTCATTTGTTTAACGAATAGCTTTTTCTTGTTCGTTCTTACTGATGACTGCTGAGAATCACAAGTTAGATGAGTTAAAGTATAGGTACCTTGTGTATCATGCAATTACAGAGCTTTGTAAGTATAATATAGGAGTTCCTATATGTCCTTGACTTCACATTTGATAAGATCCTGAAAGTTACCTTGTTCATAATTTATCATAAATACATTGCGCACAATATATATACTGCCTAATTGTTTACAATTCGAATAATCAAAGTATATTTTAGTCATCTCGATTTTTATCCAAATTAGTTGTAAAGGCACAATATTGTATAGAAAAGTGCATATTTAGCAACTATCTGTTGCTAATAGCAACTCTGTGTTTTCTAATGCCCCTGATACACCTGTGATAATGATAGTGACTATATCCAAATGCTATTTACTTCTAGAATTAAAAAATAATGCCATTAATTATTAGTATATCTGTCCTGTAGGTACATACTAAGATAGGAATTTTGAAAATTCTACCCCTAAGCAGATGAAAGTTAGTTTGAAAAACTGCCATTTTAAATGAGAAGCACAAAATTTTATATACCTGTTTCCGATCAGAAATGACTGCACATGTGTAATCAGTGTTTTTCGAAATTTAACCCAAGAGGGGAAGTAGTACCGTTTTAATACTGACCATTTTTAATCTAAGCGAGCAAAGCCGCTGTATAGTACAGGACTGTCTTAAGCATATTGGGCGCCGGGGCACATAAATGATTTACAAGAATATCAAAAAACAAAATTTTTATATTTCATTTTTATGGATCCCCCTACCTATTTGATGAAAACGGAACTCTTATGTAGCTATCATGTCCATCCATTCATTTTTGTATGTCAAATTATTCTCTATCTACAGGGTTTATATGGATGAATTATGATAGGAAAATGTAATCTATATATATGCATGGCACTATATTGGTTAATTGTGTAAATTGTCATAAGGAACATCATGATTTTTTAACATCTGAATATAAAAAAATCATGATGTTCTTTATCACTTATTTATTAAAATCAATTGGTTTGAGCTACCTACGTGTCTGCATAAGTTATCTGTCACTGTTTAACATCATTAAGGGTGGGGTATAGATACACGGCACATTTATTTATTATGAGCAAATCCGAACTTTTTAATATAGGTTAGAAGGCTAAGGGGGACGCGAAGCGAAGTAGAGCACCCGCCTTAGACTTCATGGTTATTCTTTTATATAACCACCCAAAATTAATTTTATATCTCAAGTAATAAATAAATGTGCCGTATACCGCATCCATCATTAACAATATCCCATCTCAAATACTACATTGAACCCTTCATCTGAGTGGCACAGTCACTAATTATCCCAGGGGTATCAGGGGCATTTTTTTCTTTTTTTTTTTTTTTGTGCAGGAGTTTACAGCAGACAGGCAGACGGCCCACTTGATGGAAAACGGTTACCATCGCCTATGGACATTTGCAACACCAAAGGTGCTACAAATGCTCTGCTGCTCTCTTAAGGGAGACTGGAACCTGGTCACTAATGCCGGAACACAACTCAAGGTTGTTATGGCGACATACTTTAGACCAGGGGTGGTCGCCATCCAGTCGGGCAAATGCCCTACCACCTAGCATAAGAAGAAAGCTAGTATTGGTCCTGTGGAAATTGTGCTCTGAATACTATAGTGCTGTATGATAAAAATGCTAGAAGTAGTAGTTTTTTTTTTATATAGCCATTATTTTTTTACAGGAACCACATGAAAATGGGCCACTTTTTGTAGAAAAGCATTTCTACATCAGAAATACAAATAAAGACGATAGTATGTATTATGAATTTATTTTTAGGCTTATTATTTAGTATTTTTAGTTTATATTCGACTAGTGATGCTATTTATTCTTTCTTGTTTCTCAAGGCATTTATAAGGTTTGAATGAATGAAACTCTTTATTGTTCATCATAAACTTAAACATAGACAATTTCAAACCTATCTCTTCCACACATCCCTATTTAGCCAATTCTGCTATTTAAATATCACTGATTTTCACTTATAAATATTTATAAAGGGAGAGTGGCTAGTCATGGGCACACTATTGGAATTAACAGAATACTGAAATCAAACAGACACATGATTGAGATGATAGTTTCTGGCAATTTTGGTGAGATAGTAATAGCAGCAGAATTGGGCCCCACGTGTCCAATATGTAGTAGTGGCTATAGCTATGCTAAATCATTTATTGTTCTTATCTTAGTAGAACAAATCTTTGAATTATAAGCTTGCAAATTAATTTCTTTTATTTTATTTTCTTATTAATTAATAATAACAGCCCATAATTGTCCCGTTGCTGAACTTGGGCATCCTAATTTCACACAGACAAACACTATTTGTGTGTGCTGATCTGAAGTTAAAAAAAAACCCTGGATATTCCGTACACATGAAACCGCTGAAGCTAATAGTATAATTTTGTTGCCTTTAGTTGTTGTGCAAATGTTTGTTGAATTAAAATAAATAAGTACAGAAATTAGATACTCACCCATCTCTTTCCACTAAGAACATCCACCTTGGCTTCATAAGCATATATCTTGCACATATCTTATACCAATTCAATCAATCGTTTAAAACAATAAAAATCACCTTTAAGGGTGGCCGCCATTTATTTTTGTTTCAACAACTCACTGCACTTGCCAAAATACCCATTTCTTACGTGTCTGTTTATTTAACACCGCAAACGAAATCCGACCGCAATGGCGGCAACTTGGTGTAATAAATCATAATTGGGGGGGATAGCGATAGATATACATACGTACCAGTAAACAAAAAGAGAAGGATATATGTATGCATCAAGAATATGTACTGAAGTATGAATAAGAGATAGGGTTACCATGACTCAAAAACCATTGTCAAGCATTAAGTAATAAAGACTATTCTATGTAAATGTTATGCATTAACTGTAGATTAGCATGAGATTTTGGAAATGAAATAGTAGTTACAATATCTTCTACATGGATTCAAGACAAATAACAAATTTTTATTTGCCTTAAATTTTTAACCGTGCAGGAACGGAGAAAGAATACAATTTCCTGCGGCCTGGCGGCCTATCGTAAGAGGCGACTAAACAACCCACAGCCAGGTGGTAGGGTATTTGCTCGACTGGATGGCGACCACCCCTGGTCTAGAGTATGCCGTCATAACAACCTTCTGTTGTGTTCCGGCATTAGTGACCAGGTTCTAGTCTCCTTTAAGAGAGCAGCAGTGCATTTGTAGCACCTTTGGTGTTGCAAATGTCCATAGGCGATGGTAACCGCTTTCCATCAAGTGGTCTGTCTGCCTATCTGCTGAACTCCTGCAATAAAAAAAACAACAAATCGGTCTCATTAGGTGGCAAGATAGTTTTTGCCAAATATCGTAAAGCTTTTTCTGTAAAGTAAGTTGATTGATTTCAATAGGGATGCGTTGATTTTCAATAGTGATGTGGATGTATCCACACATGTGTTACAATACGAATTGTTACGATTTTACAATAAATTGTAATAAGTTTACACATAAGAAAAAGATGTTCAAATAATATTTTATCATCAACATTTAAAATATCATCATAGACATAATTTTAATTACTGTCCAAACAGTAATCAAATATGTTAAACCTCCTTTTGTTTGTACCCATTTATGAGGTCATAAGTAGGTATACTCTTACTAAGATCTATGAGTTTGCCACTGCTGTGGATTTATAAAAAGTGTCTCAGTGGATTTGGCTATGCTCTCCCCTATGTTATCACTCATTTTTATTCAAATTAGTGGTCGCCCGTGGTCGAAATTCGACCACAATAATTTGTTGTCAAAGACTTCTTTAATCACAGATTTCGCCCAGGCTGCACTGTTAGTTTGACTTGAACAATAAACAAAAGTGTATATATGCGTGTGTGTGTCAAATACATGCTAGTGTGTGTAATGTTTTTGTTATTGATACGATGTATTTTTTATGTATAATTTAAAAAAAAATTGCATTCGTCGCTTCTTCTCTATATAAACTATAAGTGTGCGAAATTTCATACTCCTTTTTCATCGCAATTTTAGTAAAAAGGTGTATAAAGTCTTTGCTTCACGTATTAATATGTAGATGTATAATTAAATATACAATGCAAAAGTGGATGGATGCAGAAGTCGTGGAAGGTCACGACACACCTTCCATGATCAAATTAATCGTGTACTAGCAGAAGGTGATGTCAAGAGTCTTAAGAACAGACGAGCGTGCATGACAAGAGTTATGAATGTCAAAGAAGCAAGTGAGGTGTGTAAGAGTAAGCCTGAATGGCACTCTGTTGTCCGTGCCTACCCCGCAAGGGAACTGGCGTGAAGTTATGTATGTATGTATAATTAAACATTTCAGTTGCAAAATTCATGAAATCAAATAACCTGTCCAGTCTCGGTATGCCGACATATTTTGGGAACGGTTCACATGAGTACAATGGTGAGAAATATAGATATCTAGTACTGGAGAGGTATGGGAAAGACCTGTGGACCATATTCAAAGAGTGTGGCAGATCGTTTCCCCCAGTCACCGTTTTTCAGTTGGGATTACAAATGGTAAGTTGCTTTGTGTAATTTTCATGCAATTGTTCTGTAAAACAAATTGGGTATTTAACATGTTATACGATAGGTAGGCAGGCATAACTTCGAAGAGGAAGCCAGTGGAAGGATCCTTTCAGGCTGGGTGGCATTCGGTTGGGCCAACCCGTAAAGGGCTGGCTGTCTGTCAGAGCTGAAGGTGAATGCGCGACAAAGAACGCTAGAGGATAGGGCAGGGGTTTTTTAGTTCCGCGCGCGCTCATCTTTCTTCCCGTGGGGCGCGTTATAGACCGCCTCACGCACGGATTAGACCTAGAAGTAGCCGGGGGACACGTCCCCTGGCATAGGAAGAGGCCCATTGAGGGAGCCTGCCAGGGCACGCGGAGTTGGGAAGCCCGCATTCACGTAGCCCTGGCATAAGGCGCAGGACGGAACAGCCAGAGGTTTTAGTGGGTATCCCTAACTGGGGCGTGGCAATAGGGAGGCACCGGTTCTGACCGGGCACGCTAGTGCCACCCCCGATCACACCGGTCGCGAACATCCCCCCAGGCTTCTGTGCCTGTCGCGGCTTAGTCCTCGAAACGGATTTCCCTAGCCAAAAAAAAAGGGGTTTTAGTGGGTATCCCGAATTACGGCGTGGCAATGGCACTTCATAACTGAGGTGCTAATGCCACCCCGACCTGACGAATCCCACACACGGGTCGCGACCTTCCACTCCTGCGATAGTCCTCAAACAGAGTTCCCCTGTATAAAAAAAAGGATGGCATTCGGTGAGCTTCAACAAGTTTTCTCGTCGGCCATTCAATGCTTGAAGACGAAGAGCAATGCGGACTGTGTCCTAGGTATTTCTTTTGGTATGGACAGAATCCGAAATGAGTACATCCGTGGGATAACCAAGGAGCCTTAAGAACAGACGAGCGTGCATGACAAGAGCTATGAATGTCAAAGAAGCGAGTGAGGTGTGTATGAATAAGCCTGAATGGCGCGCTGTTTTACGTGCCTACCCCGCAAGGGAACTGGCGTGAAGTTATGTATGTATAACAACAAAATGTTGCAAAGTATTGTGATTTTTATGATTTGCTCGGCACCGACATCAAGATGTAGAAAATTTTATATTATTTTGTCTCTTAATAAACTAAATAAATTCTTAGTCAAACATCTTTATTCAGTTATTTTATACTTTTTAATTTTGAAGTCGATTTTTTTTAAACGAAGTATTTTTGTACATAGAGTTAATATATATTTTTAAAAATCAACAATATTTCATGCCTGTTATCTCTCTATCGCTCCAAATAGCAAATACACCGTGAAGAGCGCAATTAATTATTTTTAATTAGAAACTTGTTTAAACTTTCAGTTAGATGTCCTAGAGTACATACACAGCAGAAATTACGTGCACGCCGATTTGAAAGGTGCCAACATTCTGATGGGGCTGAAGAAAGGGACAGAGAATCAAGCGTATCTCGTGGACTTTGGCCTCGCGACCAGAGTTAACGAGAAAGAGTTCAAGCCAGACCCGAAATGTGCTCATAATGGAACTATAGAGTACACGAGTAGAGATGCCCACCTTGGCGGTTTGTATTTATTTTTTACTAGTCTAATATTTCCCTTAAGAGAGCAGCAGCGCATTTGAAGCACCTTTGGTGTTGCAAATGTCCATAGGCGATGGTAACCGCTTTCTATCAAGTGGGCCGTCTGCCTGTCTGCTGAACTCCTGCAATAAAAAATAAAAAAACTGGTCACTATACTCATAATCAGAGAACCTTACGGCTTAAATACGTTTCATACACTGACTCTACATACTGGACAAACATTTTTAGAACACCTCGCCATCCTTCCAATAATTTTACAGTATAAGAAACTTAGCAAAAGGCATAAACGATAGTATATAATAATAATATATAATAATAGCAGCCCATACTTGTCCCACTGCTGGGCTCGGGCCTCCCATTATAGGGGAACGGACAGTATACCCGCCACGCTTGTCCAAGGCGGCTTGGCAGGTTTGACACATCAGTTATCTCGATGTGCAGGTTGCATCACGATGTTTTCCTTCACCGTTGTTAGCACGTGGTAATTGTAACAATATGCACATTAGATCAGAAAACTGCCTAAGTGGTGCATGCGATCTGGCCAGGATCGAACCCACGCCCTCTGAGTCTGGGACGCGTGTGCTAGCCATTACGCTACCACGACATAGACGAAACGATAGTGGATTGAAGTAATTGATAAACTATTTTCATTAAAAAGGTTACGAATTACATGAATTTGTTACATTATTATTTGGAAATTTTAGATAATATTTTATATAAATATTGTTACGACTTGCAGGACTCTAATTAAAATTCCGTTGGAATTATTATAGAGTTTATTAGAACTATACAAACCCGTATAACACAGGTACAAATATAACCGAACACAACCAGTCCAAATGTAGTGCAGAAGAAGTAAATCTGTTTAGTCATTCTTTCATCATGCATTCTTTCCACATGCCCGAACCACCGGAGCATTCCTTTCCTTACCTTCACCTCGACACTCTCTTTCAGACCAACTCTCTCTCTTACTTCGGTATTACGAACGCGGTCCGCGAGCGTCACCACCACGTTTACTCTACTCTCATGCTCTCTCTTCCATACCCAACTCTCGCCTCCATACGTGAGCGTGGGTACCAGCACCGCGTTGTGTATGGTGAGCTGGGTCTTCTGGCTGAGGTTCTTAGCGCCTAGAAGTTTACCTAACGCTCCATTCACACTATTCCCCAAATTCACTCTTCTTTCTATATCAGCGGTGTACCTGCCATCGCTGCTAAAAGCACATCCAAGATATACAAACTCATTCACTAGCTCCAGCATAACATCATCGACCATTATCCTTGCATCCGTTCTGGTTTCTTCTGAATGAATAAAACTCTCTGCCAATATATGTATTAAACATTAAAATATATTTCATGGATACTTTACTTGGAGTTAGATACTTCTGTTAACTACATTATTTATTTTATAGAACATGAAAAACTATCTATGCTAACAACAACATAAAAAGTATCTTGTGTTCTTCTTAACTCCATAGCTTCAGTCTGTTCGACAGACGAACACCGAATACCCCGTATTAGGCGAATCGCCTCCTTTTATATCATCGACCCAACAACACCGTGTTTAATTTTAACAATCTTATAATTTGAAACTTATTACACGGTTTATCCAAAATCCTAAAAAGATTTATAAAGTACCTACCTAACAATATAAATCCTACCATATAAATACGAGCTAGTTTTTATTAAAGTACAATACACTATTTAATAAATCAAGTGTAGGTATTTTTACATACATACATAACTTCACGCCAGTTCCCTTGCGGGGTAGGTACGAACAACAGAGCGCCATTTAGGCTTATTCTTACACACCTCACTTGCCTCTTTGACATTCATAACTCTTGTCATGCAAGCTCGTCTGTTCTTAAGGATCCTGACATCACCTTCTGCTACTACACGATCAATTTGATAATGGACGGTGTGTCGTGGTCTTCCACGACTTCTGCATCCATCCACTTTTGCATTGTATATCTGTTTAGTCATTCTTTCATCATGCATTCTTTCCACATGCCCGAACCATCGGAGCATTCTTTTATATTTTAATGTTTGTAGGTATTTTTAAAACAAAAATACCTTCAATTTATCGTCACAATGTTTGCCTTAGCACGGCAAATAGATAACTTCATTCATTAGATATTTTCATATAACTTTTCAAAGTCATATGATTTTAATCTTTAGTTAATATGTTTGTGAGTGTGGTTTGTGTTTATATATGTTTTTTTACTGGCTAAATAGTTATCTGTCTGTCTGTAAGTTTATCATGTAACCGCCCTTATTCGGCCGATGTCGAAGCGCACATGCGCGTTTTTTACAAGCTTTTTATGAACTGGCAACGGATGTACCTATGGTAAGTTCGGGTGGAATCTTGCAAGTAAAATTTGACCAACTTCCCGGTTTCCGATGGAGCTGAATTTTTGCACACTTATGTATATCGCGTGACAATGCAATAATATGGTACCATGGAGTTGATCTGATGATGGAGTCGGAAGGTGACCATAAGAACTCCTGTACTAAACACGATACACCCGTCGTGTTTGGGCTTGTTTTACTTGTCTTGGCTACCACTCTGCGTCTCTGCTGCTACATGATATCCAAGATCTCAAAAGCTTGTATTTAAAAACCTTTTTAAAAAAGCTTTTCATTTTTAAGAAGCAAACTACGGTCGTGCGTCGGAGTTGACACACTCAAGTTTTTTTGAAGGTGGCATTTATTCAATATTTTCCAGTGGCAACGATGCGTGGCGATCTAGAAATCCTAGCCTACAACATGCTGCAGTGGATCATTGGGGAGTTACCTTGGGAGAAGTCCCTGAAAGAACCTAAAACAGTTCAGAGTATGAAGGAGTCGTTCATGAAGAATGTTCGCAGCAATATCCAGAAACATAAAAATGTACCTGGTAAGTAAATAAATAAATTTTTGATCTAATATAATTATTATATTCAACAGTACATGTGGATTTTTATGTGTGAAACTGATTTACAGGTTATGAATTGTACATTTTTGTTATTCTTGAAAATTTTAAATTTGAGTTATAATAGTAATTTATAGTTAGTGTGATATTGGAATGAAATTCAAAAGTTTTTTCCACTAGAGAATATTTTTTAAAGACCATACATACAAGTTAAAAACTTAAATCTACTTTCTGCTCTGCATTGATTCACAACATGCTTTTGCTGTTTAAGGTTATCTATGCTTGTCTTAGGTTAGATAGATTTGCCAAAAGTATTTATAAATTAGCACATCTCAAATTATCCTTTGTAAAAAGTAATTATTATTCAGCACAGTCATCCCCAATTACCCTTGGTTAGAAGTATTTATCATTTAGCACATCTCAAATTATGTGAAGCTTTGCCTTACAGACTTCGGTTTTTTATCACAGCACACTTTTTACACCAAAGATAGACTTTCTTTAGTTTCTGATATAGAAGATAAAATATGTTGTCTTCATATCTGCTATCTATAGTACTTCGATATCAAATTTCTTGAAAGTCACCTCATACCTGGGCTAACAAACTCGCTTTAAATTTGTATATCAGGACAGTTAAAATACCCATCTTTATTCCAGATGCGTTAATCAAGTTCTTTGAATATATAAACGCAATGAAACCAAAAGATGTGCCAGACTATACAAAATGTCGTCAAATTTTTGAAACCTATCTTAAAAGTCACGGAAAAAACAGAAAGAGCAAATTAGAATTTAGTACAAAGAGCACACAGAAGAAACGAGATATTGACAATGTTAATGATTCTGAAAATGAAGTTTCTAAGGAGAATAAGATCGTAAAAGAGAAAAACAATGAAGTAAAGAAGAAACGTTCAAGAAAACCAAAGATACAAGAAGATAGTGAAGAGACTGATGAAGATACAGAGTCTGTTGATTCTCAAGTTGAAAAGCGTAATGAATTAACTACAAAGAGGAGACATAACAAAAGAGATATTAACAATATTAATGATTCTGAAAATGATGTTTCCAAGGAGAATCAGATTGTAAAAGAGAAAAACAGTGAAGTTAAGAAGAAACATTCAAGAAAACCAAAGATACAAGAAGATAATAAAGAGACAGACTTAGTTGATTCTCAAGTTGAAAAGGGTAATAGAAGAAGTAAAAGAAAGTCTTCAGAGCCAGCAGTCGTTGTTAAAGTAAAGAAAACAAGGCTAAATCCTAAAAGAACTCCTCCAGCAAAGAAGAATCATACTAATATAGCAACACAAACACCAGTAGACAGAGACATTAAAAATCTACGTCAAGTGTCATTTGACAGTCCAATAAGTGAAGTGATGGGACAAAATGGAGAAAGCTCTGTCAATTCCAGTGGTGATATATTTGATGATTCCTTTGTGGTTGAGGATAAGAAAATCAAGAAGAAACGTAAATTACTATCATGCGAAGAGACTGTTGTCAAAAGAGTGGTTACAAAAAGAACTACTGAAAGGAAAGGTAGGTCACGGAAAGATGCTCCCACACTTTTGAACGGTCAGGGTACTCCTAGTTAGATGTGTAACGGTTATATTGAATAATATCATTGCATTTATAATAACCGCCAGGGTCTCCAGATTGCGGAATATTCTCCCCGTTTTGTTTTTTGATGTTAAAATATTTGGGGGTAGTTATAAAATTTTGTATTTATAATGTAAAAATTTGTGCCAAGTACTGGTGTATCTAATGATGATAACGGTCTAGATTTCGTATTAATTGTGGCGTAAGGAATGCATTGAATTGGGGAGATTTCCAAAATTCAATTTGGAGACACTAATATCTATAGTGTGATCGCGAGTGTTGTACCGTGTATTGGGACTGACTGGAATTTACATGAGATTAAATACTACACGGGATAGTTCATAATATTATCATCATTGGAGTGTTAATTCCCAGTTGCGTTCCTACTCGATCTTTAGTATAAGGGATACTTTTGAGACTGCAAGTTACTTTACACGACGTCAAACGAACATTTTTTGGGCCTATCCCTTCTGGTAGGAGCTGGCGGAGGTGGCTAGACATTTGGCCCCCATATAATTAGCCAGTTGCATTTGGCCACTGAACCAGTTCATCTGAAAAGTACTAATCGGTCGTTGGAAATTTTCGATGTCCTTTATTAGCAATCACATTACTGTTCCTAATAGTACATTATTCATGACTATACCAGACTATTTGCCATGATTGCTTAATTGCAAGTTTAATTATTCAGTGCCTTAACACGTAGAACTCCTCCGACATTTCCCAGCCACTTAACCATAACCCCTGCTAAATCCCTTATGTCATCTTCCCATCTTCTGTGTTGCCGTCCTCTTCCCATGGGTTGCCATTCTGTTAGTATTTTTGTCCATTTTTCTTTGCTCTCTCTCGTCATATATCTTCTGTTGGAGGGATGGATAGGACATATCCTATCCTCCAACATAAGACACAAAGAAAATAAAAATAAATTTAAACATGGTAAACAGAATTCTAATACCAGAACTATATTCCGGGACAAATAAAATAAGAAATGACTTGATCCGCTGCGCTCCCGCCGACACGGTATAGTACTTTAGGTCACACTCCGAATTTTGAGTTGTTTTAATTCTTGGTTTAATTAAGAGGTAACAGTTGGATTAACATGTTTAGCAGAAAGTAATAAATAACTTTTGAACTGTGGGATGGAAAATTTGGAAAAAGTTATGATTCAGCTTGAAAAATACTTTTAAGCAAAATTAGTTTGAGTAAGACACATTCAGTAGTTTTTGAGAAATGTATCAAAAAGTACGCCAAACAAATATAATAATAACAATAATCTGCCCATTTTTCCATGTTCCCTGAACATTGCGACGGGCAGACGCCATAGTCCCCATATTCCCAGACCCCTAGTACCACTAGCAGTTCACCCCAATAGCCCGGTACTTTTTGTCCTCATTTCCCACAATAGTCCTACACTGACCGGGGCTTGTCCTTGGGTGCATTACTCTATGGTGTAGACAGGTACAATCGCCGGTCAGTGTCACGCCACATTTACATAAAATTTGTCAAGGGGCCTCTACGTGTTGGCCTTCCCATGGCCCCACGCAAGCCCTCCAAATGTCCGGGCCATTTTTAAAATGGCCCGTGGTCTTGAAAGACAATAATAATATAATAATCGCTCAATAACAAAAACTACACAGTTAAGTTTCCTAACATGTTGGAACTCCTCATTAGGGGTCTGACACATGTCTCCGATTTTATCTATGCACTGGTTGTGCCAGTGAAGTTTTGTTCGCGTTGCCATGACGACGCAACCCCATAGATATCTTTTGGTCTATATTGGTCTTACTCGCAGAAACAACGCCATCTATCAGGATAAAAAGTATCCTAAGTGTCGTTGACACAGGATATTAAGCTAACTCTGTGTCGAGTACCAATTAAATCCATTCAGTAGTTTCAAGTGTTGCTCTAGGAGACAGACAAATAATCCAAAATGTGCATTTTCGGAATCTGCTAATGGAAACTACCCTTGTTTTTTATTATTATTTTCAAATTAATTTCCATATCTGTTATAGATATTTGTTACGAGATGCAATTGTTTCTGTTTCCCTCTGATATTTTTCATAGGTATTTTTGAAAATATCAACCAAATGTAAAATGTGTGTTAAGTTTGATTGATGAGCATATTTGCAAACACTTTAATTTTATCCACCAATTAGTATAGTGCTGATATTAGACGGATCAACCGAATTGAATCGACTTGGTTGTAAGGTACATAAATGGAAAGACACGACGATATTCAAATGAATGAATCAAGTTTTTTTATTTGGATCCATCTGGTTGATTCGTCCAAAGACCTCATGAAGTGCCAATAACCGCTGCCATTTTATGAAAATCCTGTTATAAAAATTACAAATTTACGCACACATCTTTATAATGGTTAAGAAAATAACACTGTAAATATTTGTTTACACTTAGTATTTCGAATATACTACTAACTGCTATAAATAGTTTTTTCCTCTAGTCTACTTAAGAGCAAGGCTTGCAACCGGTTTAAAATTAAGTGTTATAACCGGTTTTAACAATTTCATCTGGATTGTAAACCTGTTATTTAAACAGTAATTGACCGGTTTATTCTACGAGAATTACATTATATAACAACCGGTTTTAATATAAATATGTGTTTGACTGAAAACTCGGCGCACCACATGGCTGCGCTTTGAAGTGCGGCGAAAATTGTTCGAAACCGGTTTAAGCAGGAAAGATATTTAATCGAACTTGTGTTGCTAAAAACCTTTTAGCTGAGGTTAAATTTAGAACCGGTTTTGTTCTAAACAAAATAGAAGCTACGTTTTAACGGTTTTAAGCGCAGTAATTTATTTGATTTTTATTATTCCGAAGTTTCGGCTACTGTTTAGTAGACGTGATCACGGAAGACAAAGATGTCAAGCGTCGATGAGTATTGTTAAAGTTTTATTTAGCCTACCGCCAACTTGTTCATAAATAACACTTTAACAATACTCATTGACACCTAACATCTTTGTCTTCCGTGATCACGGCTACTGGAAAGTGGCTGAAACGTCGGAATAATAAAAATCAAATAAATTACCGCGCTTAAAACCGTTAAAACGTAGTTTATTATGTATACAAATCGCGAAAACTTAAGAAAATATTAAAAGAGAAGCTCCTATGTACTCAGGCTATAACCGGTTTAATTTTTTCGGTTTTCAAGTCCTGCTTAGGAGACATTGGCACTTCATCGATGATAGTATTTTATATATTAAGTACGATACAAATATCCATACTAATTTAGACGATAGATATAGTATTAAATAACTAGTATATGAATAATTCGTTATGTTAATTGTTAATTAATACAAACTCCATTCTAGATCTGTTGTTTGGCTGAAATAGTTATATTATTCATTGTTTTTCGTTAGAAGATCATTTTGGTACATACAGACACGATTTTTGCAGTAACTAAACACTAATTAATGATATTGAAATAGCTTAGTCAACTTAGGAATATCTAGATATTAAAGTAGAAAATGTTTTAAATTAACCATCTAAACACAAATCAATCAAAAAGTTATCTAGTAAGAAATAACAGGTTATATTAGTTTTTCTGTTTGTTATTTTGAGGATTTTTTTTAATAAATTCTATAAAAATCATCAGCGTGTGTGTACGGTTCAACGTATAGCGTTTTGCTGACGCTGCGGCCTACTTTAATATTATGATATTAGTATAAATAATGCTTACAAATACTTTGTAATTGAGTTGCTATTAATCATAATATACGACTTCAACTACCACTAAGTTGAACTCGGAGATCAGCATCCAAAATCTAATAGTGCGAGAATAAATCCCTGAAAGCAACAAGGTGTATTTTCTTCAGTCTTCTTCAGTCTACTCTAAGAAAGCAGAAGCACTTTTTTTTTGTTAAGGCGGGGGAAATGCTATCTACGCACAATACTGGGTCCTTTGCAAGGGATTAGACCATAGTTGATCATGAAGGCTTTCCCCATTGATAAGGAGCAATCCGAGCAATAATCAAGCCAGCTTGTGTGGAGACTCGGAGAAGTTGCACGGGCAACAACCACTACCCACTAAAACCACCCTCCTCCCATGTGCCCCGCGCTTTTTATGTAGGAAAGGCTGAGACGTAGAACGTAGTTACGCCCAGTCCGATCCAAGCAAATCAGAAGCACTCCTTCAACCACTGCCAGCATCCACCACTACAAGCAAGAGCAAGTGTACAAACTATACATTTAATGGTCCTTCGAGCCGGACACAACTTTTCATTTTACCTTCAAAATTTCATTATAGAGATTATTTTAATCATATACGAACAATTATCGATATTTTTAATGAATTTTCGCCTTTTAGTTTTTTATTTAATATATTTATCAAAACAATAATATACAATTGATCGATTTATACATAGTACTGGAAACCACTAGAGTTTAGATTAATACTATGATGATTGACAGTATAGCATTTAACAATTTGGAATTACTAAGATTTTTAGTTTAATTTTTAGGCGTGATACTGTTCCTAAAATCAAGAGGTATTCAATTTAATAATTTAGTAAGCGCGAGATTAGATAAACAGTAGTGCATTTACCGTATGGGTTATAAGCTCGACTCGTGAAGAACCGGTTTTAATAATAGGGGAGGCCAAGCGGGGATTTACTCGAGCGTGGCAGAATAACATAAGGGGAGGAACCTTTCACCCTATTATGTGCCCCCACCATATATGAACCTTTCATATAGGTGGGGTGGGGGCATTTTTTTTTTTTTGAAACGGTCAGATTGTCGGTCAGGTTCAGAAATTCCTCCACATAATTGTCAGATTGTGTTTCAGCACGACGAGGACATCAAGCTGAACCGTCTGTATATTAATCTGACGCGTTCGAGTATTTCAATGTTAGGTTTTTTTTTGCATTTCCAAAAATCGGCCATGACTTTTGGTCGCGTCCAAATCGTCAGGCTTTTGAATAGGAGTTCCTTTAGAGTTTACTTAACGTCCCTTTTGAATATCTGACGCACTTGAGTATTTCTGTGCGACTCTTCTTTTTTAATCTTTCACTGGTGGGGTGAGCGTGTACAGGTTTTCAAACAACACCCCCCCCCCCCCCCTCATCATATAACCTTTTGTTATTTTTAGCATCTAATCTTCACAATCCAAAAGTTCCCCGCGACGCTCGAGTCACTCCAGATTTAGCATCTTTGGCTCCCTACTACTATAAGCAACGACCCGCGTATATACATGCCAGGTGGTAGGGTATTTGCCCGACTGGATGGCTCCAACCCTGGTCTAGAGCATGCCGCCATAACAACCTTGAGTTCTGTTCCGGCATTAGTGACCAGGTTCCAGATTCACTTAAGAGATCAGCAGCGCATTTGTAGCACCTTTGGTGTTGCAAATGTCCATAGGCGATGGTAACCGTTTTCCATCCAGTGGGCCGTCTGCCTTTCTGCTGACCTTCTGCAATAAAAATAAAAAAAATACAGTGATGAATTTCTTTGTAAATTTTTGTTAATTTCTCTTTGAGTAACATTCTTTTAATTTGCTTTTCTACCAGTATTACCATCACTTAGCTCTCTCACCAAACAACAGATTTGTAGAAATACGCAGTACCTTTATATACAATAAGTCCACCGAGATTTGTGCCACGTTTTTACAATCCGTAACTCGTTTTACGTGACAGTCATGTTAGTACCTTTGTAATTTACGGTCGTTCAAAATATTGCTCCGCTCCTTTGAGTTGAGGCGTAATAATTTATATTGAAATCTTAGTGATCCACGTATCAAAGTTTACGAAGATATTTTTAAGGCAGGCTGGCATTTCCTGATCTTGAAACATACAAACAGTTCAGATCTGTTACATTGTTGTACTTATAATTTTTAATTTGTTACTTGTCTAGAGTACTTACAGAATATATATTACTTGTCAACTTTTGTTGTTGGTACCCTAATAATTTTAAAACTTAATTGTTGTCACCAATTTCAAGCTATTAGTTGATAATACCTGTATGCAGTTTATGACAAATTTTAAACCAATAATAATGTAGCTGAATGTATAAATAAGATATTGAACCGATCATTTAATGAATTGGAAATAATACGAAGCATGAGCAAAACAATTTTTTTTTATTAATTTAAGCTTGCGGATTTTATATTACATCGACGCTGTGTCTCAAAATTTTCGATAGTGTAGATAAATTCATTATATAATTCATAATGAATAGTAAATAAGTCAGGCGAGTCGGTACATGCAAAAAAATATCATGCATTGAGACTAGTATAAGTGAATTTATTTAAAATTGTTTTGATTTATGGTTTTAAACGAACAAAATATATAGACCGGGCCCCAGAGTTCTCAAAAAGCCGGTTAAATTATCGCACCGCAGTGCGTAACGAGAACTTAGTATTAAATAATGGAAATAGTACGGTTAAAGGTGGAACAGTTTTCAGTGCGTGGATACATTACTATTGACCACACGCAAACCAAGTGTTATACTACATAAGTTTAAAAAATGCTTCACTTAATTTGTAACTTGTCCGCGTATACTCCGCGTATACTCCGTCTATACTTCTGTTCGTTCGTCTAAGATGTAGTACGCGCAAAACTTAAATGCGCCTGGAGATAGTTAACTTTATGAGTAAGCGCAGGTCCAATCTAATGTTATTACACTTGTCTGTGTGGTGCGAAAGAGATGGCATGCGACTCCGGGTAAAGGCCGAGCGAAAGCGCAACCTTCTCTTCTCTCTGTAAACCTTATAACTGTTCTGGGCAATGACGTGTACGAACTTCACGAACGCATTTATGTTTTGCTCGTACTATACATATTAGACTTTATAAACGTTATTATGTCAACTACAAACGCCATCTTTATGGATTAGGTGTGTAGTATTTTTTTCTAATTCGTATTTTATAAGAAAATTGATTAAGTATTTACGAATGAATCGATTGTTCCGCTGCGAATGTTGTCAGCAATTGAATGTTGAATTTAAATTTGATTTGTGTGTAATATTTGCTCATAACAATTGTGTGAACGTTTTATATAATATCATTAATAATTGAAATAAATAGTATTTCATCATAAGACGTGTTGTTTTTGTTTCGCAAGTTCTATAATACCTTCGAAATTGGTTATGCTTGCAGGTGACAGGCAAACCGAGACAATTTTTATCACATAACACATGACAGCCTCCTAGATTTTGTACTGACGTACGAAATTATGTCGTACTTTATAAATATAACGAGTTATTAATAATTATTTTTATTCTTATATTTTAAAAAACAGTAATATGTTATTTTCGCGTCCTCTTCTTTATATCATGACATCTATACGACTGTTAGCCATGTATTCAAGAGGTGACTCGTGTTCATCAAATATATTGTAAAATCACAAGGGATTAAATTATAAAAAACCAGTGCGCAAATCCAAAGCTTTTATTCCTTTTTATTTACAATATAATATGAAAGTAAACAAAATGTAACGTACCAAAAATTTGATTTAAATTATTGTTACACATTTACGGCGTGCGTCGATAAAACAGTACCGACACTCGCCGACTTTATCGACGTCAATATCGTTTATATAGTTCCAACACAAACGATGTGGGGAATACCAAATGTTGGATACACTCCAAGAACAAAGTAGTATCTTACTGATAGTTATTGGTTTAAAATGTAGGGTATCTCTAAATTACGTCATCCCAATTTCACTATCAAATCATTCTATTTCCATTAATTTGCTCTTTAAGTGTATCCAAATATTGCCTACTCGATACAGCAACAAAGAGCACCTTTGCTTCCCATATTAAAACGAGTATATAGTATGAGTCACAATCGTCAAGAAATACGCTGAGAATAATTACTTAAACCACTAGACGAAGTCAATTTTCTCCACACACAGTGAAAGATTTTATAATGATACTTTCGGGTGCACGTTGGGTACTCTTCGTGGCTTAATTTCCAATTTAACAACGTCATTCGAGAATAAGAAAGAGACCCATCTTCAACAAATGCTCTCCTTATTGAAAATTTATTCTCGAACATACATAACGTACTTTGTTGAATTTTGTCCTTCGAGTAGACACAACACGCTCGGTATGTATGCGATTTATAAAAGCTAGTCTACACCTAATTTTTATCGCTTTGTGGATTGGTGATGTTGTTTAATGAAGGTGGGGCAGTTGTCAGTCTTAGTTTTGACACCATTTACGACAATGTTTTCGTGAGAAACATACACATATCGCCCGAATAAACGTGCCAATCAACACGTTCCATCTAGACGCCGTAACTATTTGTAAGCAAATTAATCACGCCTATCGGAAATTGCTCGGCATACATCAAAACTAAACGTGGATGTTTGAAATTGTGTTATATATACTTTCTAGTACAGTATATATGTATGTACTGCAATTTATCATATTGTCAATATCTCAAATAAAATTGCTTCTACTATTGCTTCTGACAACAAATTTTGTGTAACTAGTAAATCACGAGCATACACAGCGAAATATTTTGACGGATGTAAAGTAAAAAAGCTATTTGTGAAAGAGCAACAATATTTCAAAAATAATTTCCAATAGCCAATGTTTACTGACGTAAATCTAATAAACCCGTCTGCAGTTAACCTAGCGTGGTTTTTTTTTTCGCTTTGCCTATCGACTTACTAATTTAACTGTAAATTTCTATCTGCAACTTGATAGAACACTAAGTGGAATCTGCTGCAATCTGAAATGGCATAAATTACTCTCCAACTTCATACAGTGCCAAAACTAATCAGCAACCAACCCCACGCCCCAACATTCCCTTAATTAAAGAACTATTTTAATATTTCAATTGTGATATGGGCGGTCGCGTTCACAACGCTATCGCCGTACTTCAAATTTATTCTACATGGCAGTTACAGCAATTCAAGCTATCGTCGACTAAAACACAAAAAGTAGCACCATATGTAAAAAAATAGAATCATTTTTCCCCATTTCAAAACACAACAGAACTATTTATTTTTCTTTCTCTATGTTTTCTCGACGCCTCAAGGTCGAATCGGACAAAAAGAACATTGGTCCTTCGGGCATTTATGTCAATGAGTTGAAACATGTCAAGACTGATTTAATAGATACATTTAAAACAACACCTTCAGACGAAAACCTATACTGAAATAAAATTTCTAAAGAATTGCGTCATTAACGCCATCTTTAAAATTACGTAGGTGACATTTATTTAAAATGCCATGTAAAAGTTAGACGGCGTTAAAAATTTCCATTACCAGAATTTATTTCGCTTGCTGAATCAATAATATTGTGTCTATTTCATTTGAAAAGTAATGATAAGTTAAAGGCTATGTTTCAAGCCACATTTTTTTTACATACTTGACATGAATATGCTTTGTTCACCCGTGTGAAATTAAATTTCAGGAAGGAGGTAGTATTAAAAAAATTCTCCGTTTTCAAATACAGTACATAGTTTCTTATGTATGCCTCTTTTTTGGTTCATTTGAAACTTCAAAATCTTCTTCCGACACATTGTCATAAAATGTTTCAAATAGCCTTGCAACCCTCGATATGTATATTGAGAAATTTACATTTCTTATTTACTCCTTCAAAATTAATAGTAAAGGCTCGACTCGTAAAGGTGCGATATATTGTTATCATTAAACTTTGTTAAGTTTCCTTGCAAAATAAAAATGCCTTCTGGAACTTTCTATTGGCTGTAAAGAAGTGCACGCGGTCGTCTCTGTCCGACTCGAACCCCGTCAACTCGAAATTATGTAATCCCCGATACACTTGCAATTCAGGCGACAATGCTCCACAATTCACCAGTAAGCTTCCGCAGCGCAGCGTGCCAACGTTCCTAACCGCTACTCATATAAATACGTACTTTTAAATCTACATTACGTTAGTTTTAATTTAATAATTAATAATAAACCTTATTTAAAAAAGAATCTATTTACGCCGTTACAGGAACATATTTTTTTTTATTTACTTTATTTATATGCAATCTGTGTTTTAACTTGCAATGAGACTAGTATAATATTCATAATTATATAATTATTAAAAAAAAAACTCTTTTGTCATGACGTCACACGCAGAGTTTGGTAATTTATAAGTCACATTTTTAAATATGTATTAATATATTTTCATTTACTTAAATAGTTTAATATTAATATATGAATACAGTAAAATAAGGCCGCATTCACACTAGCTTTCGATGTCGGATAATACAAGTCTAACCAATGTAAATGTAGCCGAGAACTCCTTTTAGAATATGCTTGTAAAACAAATAATTATTTAATTTATTGTAATTTTTAAACTTTACCTTTGAAAATAAAGGGTCAAGTAATTATCTAACTTCTTTATGGCAATTTGGAGATGCATTTCACGTATATAAGTATATTGAATTGAATAATCAACTGTTTAGCTTAACAGTAGATTCTTAATTATGCGTACCTACTATTAAAAATTAGTGAGGTCTCTTTGAGACACCCCGTTTGGAACGAAGTTCTCGAAGACCATCGAAAAGTGGAGCGTTGGCGCCCAACGGCCACTTTCGCACTCAGTGCAATGGCGCGCGGTGCGGGGAGAGACTACTAACAGCGCGTTCCATTAGTAGCTCCCAACGCCCAAAATGCTCCGCTAGCCGCTCCACAAGGTGATCGCGGTCGTGGTCGTGGAGAAAACGTTACTAATGACGTCATCATTTTCGATCACAACGACCCATATCAAGAGGTGGGCTTACGATTGTCACGCCGGCAAGCAAGTGGAACGGGAAAAATCGTGGTCGTCGTGAGTCCATAATGGAACGTAGCCTTAAGTCGAGTCAAACTATACATAAACTTCAGCCGCCGCTCTAGTATTGTGCAGACGCCGCGCGGGAGAGCTGTTTTTTATTTTTTATTGAAGGAGTTCAACAGACAGGCAGGCCCACTCGATGGAAAGCGGTTACCATCGCCTATAGACATTTGCAACACCAAAGGTGATACAAATGCGCTGCTGGTCTCTTAAGGGAGACTGGAACCTGGTCACTAATGCCGGAACACAACTCAAGGTTGTTATGGCGATATACTTTAGACCAGGGGTGGTAGCCATCCAGTCGGGCAAATGCCCTACCACCTGGCAAACCTGTGTGCGGCGATGTATCGAACCATTGACGCCATTTTATCGAAAGCTACTTTTGGACCTAAGTGTATTTTTGGTTACAATATATATTTTAAACTATAATTTTGTTTTAAGACTTTCAGTTTTAATTAGATAAGACCCTACTTAATCAGAAACTGAAAGTCTTAAAACAAAGTAATATTGTAAAATAACTTTTGCAACCAAAAATATACTTAGGTCCAAATGCCGCTTACGATAAAATGGCGATAAAGGCTCGGTATATAGTTCATAAAATCAAATCAAATAAAAAAAATTAGTCGTTTTGGAAAAATGTTCAAGAGGAAAAATTCATATTTTTGTTTTGATACCAAACAAGTATGTTTACAGACAAGGGGTTTTTCTTTTTAAATTATTGTGCTTAATGTGCTCGGCAATTATAATTAATATTATACGTAAATGATTACTGTATGCAATTATTCAAATTGGTCTATTAAATTTATATTTGTTTTCAGCATATTTTAAAAGGAATTACATTCCATTAAGCTCAGTCCATATAGACGTTGTACGGCGAAAATTAGTACATATATCATATCGCCTCGATAAGCAAGACAGTAGGTAGCTATTATGGTGATACTTCAACGATTATGATCTCTCATGGTTTCTACTATTTTTCGCCAAATTAAATAATTCCCGTAGTCTATTTACATAATTGAAATTTCATCATTCAGATGTCATTTTTCTCAAGCAATTAAATGATGGGAGGAAAATACTAAAGGATGACAGTCGCCCAGTAAAACACGTAACTCGTAACAGTGTTCCAATAATAGATGGCGCTACCATTCATTAAATTAACTTTGCGAAATTGATAAGGAAACCATTATGACTTCCAATCTATGACTGATTTTATGTTAAAGAATACGTTTTAAATAAAACGTAGATTGAAAATTTCCAGTATTTTTAATAAAAATAAGGCGCCAACCGTGATTGAAACGTTTTAAGAGTTCCTCGTTTAACTGGGCGATTGGCATTCCTTAGCAGGGCTTGGAAACCGGTTACAGCCAAGTACAGTCGTGGTATGAAAATGTTCCCTAGTTTTCAAATTGATTCATTTAACGTTCCGCGAGCACATGTTACCTTTTCAAACTAGGTCACAAAACAGACTGTTTCACAGAAAATTATGTTCAACTATTTGACAATAAACTTTGCAATTTTCTTTTTCCACGTTTCTATATTTTACAAACGTAATATTTATTAAAACGTTGGCAGTATCGATTCTTGAACTCGTGCAAGCAAAAGTTCGCTTTAGGGTGACGAACATTTTCATTCCGCGAATGTACATAGGAACAATTCTTTTCGGTTTTGTTCTAACTTCAACCTCAATCAAACGGTTTTTGAAAACAAAAGTTCGTTAAATAAACTGATTTCGAAAATATCCCAACGGCTTTTGCCGCGCACCTTTAAAGCGCAGTGGTACAGCAAGTCTTCAATCACCCACAAAGATATCGAGCCTTTACCGCTAGTTAGGTTTAGGTAGCAAGTAAGCAACCAAGTATATTTTTTGTAGTTATATGTACTTTAAACTATTATTTTGATTTAAGACTTTCATATTTGATTCAGTAACGTCTAATCTAACTAAAGCAGAAGATATGAAAACAAAATAATAGTTTAAAATAATTTAAAATAATAAGTAAAAAATAAAATGGCAGTAAAGGCACGATATGTTGAGAGAGATAAAGTGAGCAAATAATTCACGCGGAATAAGCCACTTAATTCAGGTTTATATAACACACTCTTAAAGGTTTACACTCCGAATGAAATTGTTTATTAAAACCGGTTCCAAGCCTTGTTTAGTATTCCTCTTCTATGATCAAAATAATGCATGCTGATAACCCAAATGTATTTTTTTTTTCAAAATACAATATTATCCATTATAAGAGTGCATTTAAGAGCGTATACGCCGCATAGCGCCTATGTGAACCGAGCTTCAATCACAAAACGCGTTACAAGCATTCCAATACCGCTACACCGTCTATGCCACACCTTAATCGCTACGAATAAACTCAACACATCTTACATCTAAATGGAATAAAATTAAGTTTAATATTTATATAATGTGTGTGTTAATTTATATAATTGTATAATATATCCTAAATATGGTACTAAATAATTGCGAGGTGGCTCTAGCTATATGATCTACGAGGGACGTCGGATGGTGGGCTGGATTCACGCCTGGTTTACATTGATATTAGCAATTCAAAAATAACCAAAACTTATAACGAACAAAATTTAAATGCGTCTTTGAAGTTAGTACACGTAAACAGTTATAGGGTTCACAAGCAGAGTTGAGAGCGGAGTGTTTCGCTCTCGCTCGACTATTATCCGGACTAGCATGCCTTATCTTTCGCACAACACCGTAAGGTTTAATAAACGTTAAGATTTGACGGGACCTGCGCAAACTTACGCAACTAACTTCATACGAAGCGCAATAAAGTTTTGCGCATACTGTACATCTAATATACATACGAATCACTTCTTTAATTTGACAATGACAAATAATGAAAAATTTCGGAATACCTGCAGCTATTATAGAAGATGTATTAAAATAACTGCAAAATACATATTGTAGCGTCGACAATAAGTCTGAAAAGGATGCATCTAAAGTCGTACATTTGCTATTTACAAGGTTTTGATTTAAGCAAGTAACAAAAAAATACCATGGTAAATATAATTTTTAATTTAATATCATAATCAGAACATAATTTTAATGACTTAAAACATTTTAATTCACACTTGTGACTCGTCGAAAATCAAAAAAACTTAAGACATATTTTTTATTTATAAATGGATAAAGAGCTTATTCAGATTTTATTTTCACGTAGTTTCGATTTGATAATGTATTGCCTATTATTATGGAAGAACTATATACTATTATTTTGAACAGAGCATTTAAAAAAAAAAAACAAATCATGCTTATAATCTTACTACCAATATCAGAAACGTATTTTTAGCACTATTTGGTATAGTCTAAGCACTGAAGAATAAATTTTATTTACAGTAAATTAAACGAAATTAATTTTATTAATACCAAATAAATGACACAATCGGTTGCGTCATTATCAAATTAAATCAGCGAAATATTTTCAAGTCTTTATTGTATTTTTTATTTCATAAATATGTGTAGATTCATTAGGCGATTATAACACATCACTTTAGGTTCCTGTAAGAATATTAAACACTGCAGCACAAATATTTAAAAATCCATCACAATGTAAACCGGGTTTTAGGAATAATGTATCGATTAGATTGAAGAGGAATTGATATATAAACAAAAGAAAAAACTGTTAAAGCTTGAATAATCGAATAAGACACACGGCTTACTTAAACTTTATTGATGTATCATTTAACTTGACTCTGGGTTATTAACCGATATAATTAATTACAAATATTTTTCTTAACTACTAATCTCTTATTCTGGAGCAAATCGTTTTAAAAAAAATAAAAGTTACTTCACATCCAAAAATTTTTGACCTTTTTCGATGTTAAGTTGCAACTTTTACTTACTTTAATATCGATTTTAAAAAATCCGAAAATCGAGACTAATATTTAAGTGAATAATAACAAAAAATCGTAAAAATTTATTAACTGAAACAATCGTAGCATTGGGCACTGAACATCAGCGCTGTGTCGGACTACATTTCAGCACAGCAAAATGCTGAGTGCCAACCTCATTTCAAAATTGCGGTATTGTATAATTATATTTAGACTTTGTTATGCTTATATTCTGTTGTGGGTTATTGCCTGTAGCAGGTAAACATGCAGACGGCCCACTTGATGAAAATGGGTTACCGTCGTCAATGAACGTACGCAGCACCAGGGGTGTCGCTAATACGTCACCGACCTCTTAGAAAGCATTTCGGGACTGTTACAACTTAGTCAAGTTAGTACGCTATCAATATCTACCGATAATGCCATGTGTCGTTAAGTATAATCTTTTGAAAGTTTAAGTATTCAAATTAGCTGTGCACATTCCCATAATGAGCGTCAAGTCAAACTTGTTAGTCAATAAAGTCCTAGTAAACCGAGTCACTGAGGTACACTAAGGCGTCACGTTTAAAATATACTTATAAAGCTCTGCTCACACTGGGGCGAATCCGCGCGGGTCGTAGACGCGATTCAGCTATTCTCTTACTTAACCTACATAACAGACCGGACTTCCCGCGTACCATACCTAGTTTTTCAACAGAAGAACCACGGCCCTTGATTTTTATGATGACAAAGTTTTACTATTGATAGTCATATGGGATCTTATTTCCTCTGCCTATTTTTCTAAAAATACTTTCATATTGTACGGAATATGAGATAAAAAACAAAATACCGCTGCGTCCTTCTCAATTTTTGAGGTTAACTTACTATTCCAACCAATTTAAACATATCCATTGATTTTAGTCCAAATTGGCATACGAACCACTCCCGTCCCACAACCCGCGTGGCACATGAGATCTTAGGATCTCATACGACCGACAACAGTAAAACTTTGTTTACGAAATCAATAGACATGCTTCTTTCTAAGGGAACCAGGAATAATGTCACGCGGGAAATTACGTCAGTTTGAAAATCGAGTGCGAATCGCGTCTGCGTGGGATTCGCTTCAATGTGGTCAGAGCTTAGTGGATATACTTGTTAATATAAAGGTAGGGGGTCTACTTATATTATGAAACTGTACATTTCCGCGATCACTGCTACAGTTTATACAAAAGTATTACTCTAAAAAATAAACCTTAAAGTATTTTCATAAATACGTGCATATATTACTTACATTTGTATGAGTCGGATTAAACAAAGTGGAACTGTCTGCATTTCTGTTATTTTTGACCATAAACTAACAAAGCAGTTTTGCTAATTATATAATGTTTTGGCGAAAGATTTGTTTTATAGCGGCGTACTTGAAAATTATAGATTCTCATGAGCCATAGATAAAAATAGAAATAATCGTAAATTCCATAAAGAAAGAAAGATCTTGTATGATTCCAGATTCCCGACTGAATTATTTAATACAGGTCATAATAAAATTCTTCATTCATTACTAGGTCCAATTGTATCATTCTATCTTTTAAAGAGAAATTTAATATAACGAATATAAAAATAGTATGCGATCACGGCTATTGAAAAACAATCAAAATATCAGAATGAAAATCTATCAAAAACTTTAGCTAGCTAAGTGGAGTTTTCTAAAGATATAAATTTTTACAGAGATTACTTACGACAAATACGTATTTCACGAATCTAAATAAAAAAAATTACGAACGTTTCACAATTAAAAAAATATATATTTGATTTCAAATAACCAACGCAATTTAATTGTTTAATTAATGTAAGGATTTTTTTTTCAAAATCTCACCTCCAATAGTTCGCCGTTTGACATTCCTTTACAGAATTCGAGTCTTACAAGCTACACGATACTTTGGTATAATATGAGTCGTCGTCATCAGCCATTTGCATTCCACTGCTGGACGTAGGCCTCCCCAAGACGGCGCCACTCATCCCAGTCGTCCGATTTCCTCAGCCAGCGCCTACCGGCGACCTTGCATAGGTCGTCGGTCCATCGGGCTGGAGGGCGTCCGACACTACGTTTACAGAGACGCGGTCTCCACTCCAGGACTCGTTTGCTCCATCGGCCATCGGTCCTGCGGCAGATGTGACCGGCCCACTGCCACTTCAACTTGCTAATTTTGCGAGCTATGTCGGTTACCTTGGTTCTCTTACATCCTCATTTCTAATTTTATCCATAAGAGACACACCCAACATAGCTCGCTCCATAGCCCGTTGAGCGGCTTGGAACTTGTGGACCAATCCTGCCGTCAGTGTCCATGTCTCGGCCCCGTAGGTCAGGACAGGGGAGGACGCACTGCTCGAAGACTTTTGTCTTCAAGCATTGCGGAATGGTCGACGAGACGAGAGAGTATAATATGAGTAATAATGTCTTATTGAGTATGTAATGTTTGCTACAACTCCATTAATTCTTCGAAAAGTAACTGTATAGCATATGTATAACATTTATTTTAAAAAAGTTTGCGTTAATCAATTTTTAGCTAGATGTGTTGTTGGGGAGTTCCTTGCCGCTTCTTCTCCTTAACAGCAATAACACGTTGCGCAGCGGTGTACACAGAATAGGAAGTAAAATTAAATTTAAACTTATATGTATTAACTTCAAAAAGTGTTCTCCAGTGGAACTTATTTTGAATAAAAACTATTGAATTTGAGTTTAATACAGGCTGTGTTTATTTTTCAAAATCAGCCGATTCGAGGCGAAGCTAATTGTTTTTTCGAAAAATCTAATGACACCACTTGAGTTTTCGTTAAAATCAGTTTAGAATTTAGCCCTGAAGGCCGCTTATAAAATTAATCTGTATAGAAAAAATAATAATTAAAAAAAAATACGTTTGAAACATTTCGTAAATCATTCGTAATTTATTTGTTAAGTTTTGTGCAGTACGAATTTGCCGTAAGTGAATTCTGTCAATTTATACCATTAGAAAATATGTAAATGAACGAGCGAGACAGCTAACTCCGTTTAGAAACCCTATTAAGGGACTAACTACACTTATTTACCTTAATTCGGCTTTTGTCCATAGAAAAAATCAGCTTTGGAATGAAAGAATGCTCCGGTGGTTCGGGCATGTGGAAACAATACATGATGAAAGAATGACTAAACAGATATACAATGCAAAAGTGGATGGACGCAGAAGTCGTGGAAGGCCACGACACACCTTCCATTATCAAACTGATCGTGTACTAGCAGAAGGTGATGTCAGGAGCCTTAAGAACAGACGAGCGTGCATGACAAGAGTTATGAATGTCAAAGAAGCAAGTGAGGTGTGTAAGAATAAGCCTGAATATCGCTCTGTTGTTCGTGCCTACCCCGCAAGGGAACTGGCGTGAAGTTATGTATGTATGTATGTAAAAAATCAGTTTTGTATGAAAGATACGTACGCATCCGTTCAGATGACAACAGACAGGAGATGAAGACAAAGTGTGTCTTTATCATGCGCACGCGCACACGACAGCATTCAGCTCTGTGTTCTTATCTAGGGTTCCCAACCGTATTATAACATATAGTACCATACTATATTTTAGCCAATAATTGTACACCCCTAAGCGCGCATGCTTCTGTCACATAATGAGACTTGGTATCAGGTTCACGTTTATCATATATCAAAATAAAGAGATTTTTTTTCTTTCATGCAAATCCTATATAAACAGCGACACAATAATAATCCATGATCAAATTGATCGTGTACTAGCAAAAGGTGATGTCAGGAGCCTTAAGAACAGACGAGCGTGCATGACAAGAGTTATGAATGTCAAAGAAGCAAGTGAGGTGTGTAAGAATAAGCCTGAATGGCGCTCTGTTGTTCGTGCCTACCCCGCAAGGGAACTGGCGTGAAGTTATGTATGTATGAGACAATAACAATAAAAGGTTTCGTTTTATATTCCAACATGTATTCTTGCAATATGGCAGTGTACCGTGAATAGACAGTGACAAGGAATATTAGGGGTTAATATAATATAGCACGAAATGTACTATATTTTCATCGCTAATTCAATTGCCGCGCTTTTTGTTCAGATCCTTACGATTATTTTAAAAATAATAGATCTTTGCCGGCCGAAGCAAAAAATAGTAATAAATACACACGGAAAATTCAATGATGATATAAATAAAATATAAAATAATTAATACTAGCAGAAGGTGATGTCAGGAGCCTTAAGAACAGACGAGCTTGCATGACAAGAGTTATGAATGTCAAAGAGGCAAGTGAGGTGTGCAAGAATAAGCCTAAATGGCACTCTGTTGTTCGTGCCTACCCCGCAAGGGAACTGGCGTGAAGTTATGTATGTATGTATGTATAAAATAATTAATGAAAAATAATGAGTACTATTTCCCCCTAACTTAATCAAAAAAATAAAATAAAGTGGCAACACTACTCTAACTCTGGCGCATGCTAACGATAGCGTTTAGCGCATATCACTATAGAAACTGTCCATATTGAGTGCAAAATACTAAATGATCGTATCAGAGAGTAGTAATATACGCTACTCAGCCATTAACTCTTCAGCTCACTATTAGCACATGTGTCCGCGTTGAGAGCGCAGATCGCATTTAATTGTGTTGTTGTCTCACTCTGTTTATATAGGATTTGTATGAAATGGGTATATTTTCTTGGTATATTACGAGATAGTGATAGTGTTAGTCTTGCGGGTTTTTGGTATAACGATAATTGTCTTAAGGGTTAAGGCTGTACGCGGTTGATAGGCGCGTTTCAGCGGACACCACGAGAGCCATTACAGTCAGACAGAATCGGAGCTGAGTAAGTGTAACCAAAATCTTCCGACGAAATGCGAACGGAGCTGAATAAATGTAGTCAGTCCCTAAAGCGAATGTTTAAATCTAAAAAAAAAAATATTCGTCAATCAACAACAGTAATAAGATCGAATAACAACAAAATAAAACAACATAACAGTATGCAGGCAGTCAACGATGGCAAAAGAAATATAACATCCTTTTAAGTAACAATTATAGATAACTCGATTAATATTTTTATGTTTCTATTCAGGGGCCGATTTTGCAAACGCCAGATAAAAGTTATCAGTCGAATCTTATATCTTATAGTAATATATAAAGCTGAAGAATTTCTTTGTTTGAACGCGTTAATCTCAGGAACTACTGGTCTGATTTGAAAAATTCTTCCAGTGTTAGATAGCCCATTTATTGATGAAGGCTATAGGCTATATATCATCACGCTAACACCAATAGGAGCGGAGCACCAATGAAGAATGTTTCAAAATCGGGGGGGATTTTTTTAACTTATTTTTTTTTAACTATTCCACGCGAGCGAAGTCGCCGGCAGAAGCTACTAGCTTATAACCTCAGTGAAGTTATTCAACAGTTCTATTAATACCACACTTAATTCTGTGAATAACTTTTATCTGACGACTGATTAATCGGCCGTTATCTGATAAAAATTGCACTATTTTATTCGTCGAACATAGTTTATCTAAGAACACAATAGGCAGTATACGTTAATATGGGAACATAACTGTGTGTACTACCGTAGGCCCCTCTCACAACCTTCGCATATGAACAACGCACATTGGAATGATGAATAGAACAAATGTGCTTTTAGTAAACGAAAAAATGAAACTTAGCTGATATTAAACGGTTCAATTCGGACGAAGTAACCAATCTATGTAAACATAAACTTGAATAATTCAATGACATTGAATATACTTGTTATATCAGGTATGCGCCTTTCAATTTGGTTGAACTGTTTAAAATTAGCATTACTAGCGATTTTATTGGGATATAAATAAATAAATAATCGGCAGATAAACACACATCCGTTTTATCCGTGCGAGAACGGAGAAAGAATACCATAGCCAGGTGGTAGGGTATTTGCCCGACTGGATGGCTACCACCCCTGGTCTAAAGTATGTCGCCATAACAACCTTGAGTTGTGTTCCGGCATTAGTGACCAGGTTCCAGTCTCTCTTAAGAGAGAAGCAGCGCATTTCTAGCACCTTTGGTGTTGCAAATGTCCATAGGCGATGGTAACCGCTTTCCATCAAGTGGGCCGTCTGCCTGTCTACTGATCTCCTGCAATAGAAAAAAAAAATTAAATGTTTCAATTCGGACGAAGTAACCAATCTATGTAAACATAAACTTGAATAATTCAATGTCATTGAATATACTTGTTATTTCAGGTCTCTGTGCCTTTCAATTTGGTTGAACCATCTAAAATTAGCATTACTAGATTTTATTGGGATATAAATAAATAAATATTCGGCAGACAAACACACATGTCTATCCACAAAATAAGCAACTTGCGCTTGCGTTACGAGTAATATACAACGGATTACTCTGGGGCCGATCACAGACACCCAGACCTTAGTAAATAACGGAAAAAATTCGTTTCCTAAATTTACCATGCCAGGAATCGAACCCGGAGCCTCTGCATTAGTATGGTTGACCGGTAAATGCTTAGCTCGCACACATATCTCAGCACATGCAATCATGTGTTCAGCAGACAGGCCGACGGCCCACCAGCTGATGGAAAGCGGTTACAGTTCTATGAACACTGGTGCTGCTGCTCTCTTAGTGGAGGCTGGAACCTGGCCACTGATGCCGGAACCCAACTCAAAGTTGTTACGACGGCATACTCTAGACCAGGGGTGGTAGCCATCCAGACGGGCAAATGCAAATACCCTACCACCTATGCTGTGGTTTGACAGACAGATGGTGCCAATGCAGATAATTGTATTCTTACCTGCAATAAAGATTTACTATTACCACCACCACAATATATGTAGGTACTGTGCGATCCAAACAAGAATAGGAATGTCAATAACCTCATCGGTCAAATGTCACTTGAAAAGTATGGTTTGCAAAAAACTTATTTGCATATCAATAATAAATAGTCTTACATCAAATTTAAATAAACAGGTTAAATTAGTAGTAAATTGTCTTAATATAATTTTTTTTTTATTGCAGGAGATCAGCAGATAGGCAGACGGCCCCCTTGATAGAAAGTGGTTACCATCGCCTATGGACATTTGCAACACCAAAGTTGCTACAAATGCGCTGCTGCTCTCTTAAGGGAGACTGGAACCTGGTCACTAATGCCGGAACACAACTCAAGGTTGTTATGGCGACATACTATAGACCAGGGGTGGTAGCCATCCATTCGGGCAAATGCCCTACCACCTGGCACATTTAATTATTTAAAGTCACAAAATGGCGCAAAGTCGATCCTGTTCTCATTTGAACCGCATTATATACCACCATATTAGACGTTTGCTTTGTACATGACAGACATGGACATTTGGTTCACTCTCTCCTAAACGCTTCTCTACTGATGGGGAAAACTTCATACACTTTCTGTTGCTCTGGTGCGTGTGTTACTAGTCTCAGACTTGCACATTGCTGAGTCACCTGTTCCACCAAAATATTATTTACCATCATTCCAATGTACATTTCTTTATTTAACTATTATATATTTTATTCCTATTTAAAATTTATTTTAACAAATACACCATCGGAACCTCAACAACGATTAGAGCTACTTGGATTCACGACAACTTCAGATCATTGCTGTCATAGATTTGCCACTCTAATTAGCACTCTAAATGATAGCCAAAAAGGAGCAAATCCGCATCTACACAAAACAATAATGCGAAAATCCAAGTAACGCTAATATCGAAAACTATTCCTCGATTATTCCATACTTAGATGCCGATTTACATTGATCTAACTACTGGCTTGTAAACACTGTTCCGATTTCAAATCAACTTACACGACAGCGGTGTGAAGTTAGCAACTGCTTCCATGGGAATTAAGTCAGAAGTTGGATCAATGCAAATCAGCCTTTATATATTTTCCTTCTGAATTATGTGTAACTGCGATTGTACTAGAGAAATTTACAAGAAGATGCATCTATTTATTAAAATGATATATATATACAATTTATTATATAGTTTTACATATATAAAATATATATAAATGAGAAAAATAATAACACGAGAAATCGTTTAAATTTAGTTATACACGTTTTTGGAGTTAAACTTTGCATTATTTCATTGCCTTAAGGTCATATAGCTATACAAACTGTATATCACCGATCAATGTATCAATGTCTAATATGTTAACAATAAAAAGTCGATAATATTAATAAAATCGTGATAATAATAATAATATTAATTAACGAAACGTGTTTACTATTAAATAGTAACATCAGAAGCGAGCTAAGATTAGTACTATACGAAGACGTTATACGATGCAAAAATTAAAACAAAACAAATTTTATCGCTTTGTACACTACACTGAACTATCTTACGTTGTACACTAGTGGCTAAAAATTAAGGGCTCAAAAAATTTCAAATTTTTTATTCATATTTCAAGTGGCTGTATCTTTGTTAAAAAAAATAGCCATATCAGAGTCATAAGAGAAGCAATTTGGAGCTTGAAGTCTTCAATTTCAAGATCATGGGACAAAACAAATTTTCCAAACAACAAGTATTGCGCTATCCTAACAAAAACAGTGAAGAAAAACTTCGTTTTGTTTCTTTTCTGGTGGACGTGCTTGCATATTTTTCTTCACTAAACCACTGTATGCATCAGATAGGTTTTATCTATATATCCAGCTTTGCTTTTTTTTATAAGCCTTGATATGACTATTTCTCGCTGAACTAACGGACTTTAGCAACCAACGGTTGCACAGAGAATTGCATTGCAGATGGGTTTCAAATTTTTTACTTCAAGCTAAAAACTGCTTGACTCCGATACGGTCATTTTTAACCAAGATACAGGCCATTTGAGAAATCACTAACAATTTGGAAATACTTTTGATCTCTCAATTTTTCCCACAAGTGTATAATACTACCAAGTTAAAACTGCCATTGGCTATTGTTTCTACGAACAAGGGCAAGGGCATATTTAATTTAGTTAGCATATTTATTATAGTAACTTGACAAGTCTAAGCCAGGTAACCTTACACATCGCACACCTCACCAATTAACTTTTAACACTACCTACAAACCGTAATTTTTACTTGCTTCATTATACTTCTTACTACTATCCTACAGTATTGCGACATATTTATTATACACGAAATATACTTACAACAAAACTCTTATATTGTCAAACAAATGTACCATATCGAACAACCAGAAATCAAAATTATTTCCCATTAAAATCGTTTTCTGTTTCATTTTCATAGTATTATGCCTGGTGCGTTTATTAAAAAAAACCTTAGGCATCCGGAAAATAATGCATGTTTCCCTTGTTAAAAACATAATGTCCAATTATACAGGGGAGACTTGGTTATCCAGACCTGATTTATACAGATTTACGATAATCTAGAACTTTTTTATATGGATTCCCTATTATCCGGATTTCATTTACTTGGATTCAGGATTATCCAGATGTCATTTATATGGATTTAAGATCATCCGGATGCCATTTATATGGATTTAAGATTATCTGGATGTCATTTATATCGATTCCTGATTATCCGGATGTCATTTATATGGATTCCCGATTATTCGGATGTCATTTATATGATTTCCCGATTGTTCGGATGTCATTTATATGGATCCCCGATTATTCGGATGTCATTTATATGGATTCCCGATTATCCGGATGTCATTTATATGGATTCCCGATTAATCGGAAAGCATTTATATGGATTCCCGATTATTTGAATGTCATTTATATGGATTCCCCAATATCCGGATGTCATTTATATGGATTCCCGATTAATCGGATAGCATTTATATGGATTCCCGATTATTCGAATGTCATTTATATGGATTCCCCAATATCCGGATGTCATTTATATGGATTTACGATTATCCAGATTCTCAACTGCGATGATTTAAAAAAAATATGTAGTTACATTCGTATATACAAAAGTGTATATCTTGTCTCTTAATGAACATAGATTTTGGCCGATGAATTTTTTGTGTTATTATTAATAAACAGATGTATTGTCCTGTGATAAATTATATTTCTAGAATTAATAATATGTTCACAAATCGCTTGTCTTCATATATTTAATTATTCAGATTTTAAATTATGCAAATCTGGTTAATCAAGTCTCCACTCTATTTAATATATGGATTGATATACCACCAAGTTGTTTCTGTTACCAACTTCAGTTACATTAGTTAATTTTCAGTATATCTATCGAAACACTAATTTAATTACCAGTATTTTTAGACTTTAGCATTGGCAATATCACATATGTTTACCTTAGCAAAAAAAAAATTTGATTTTCGGTTAGTACCTTAGCATATTTAACAATAGCTGTTAATACATAGCTCTTCTGGACACCGTACTTTGTTGACAATACGCTAGTTTTCCAACCTGCTGCGGTACTAGTAGTCCATATACACTTTCCACCGTTTGCATTTGATACAAATGGTGAAAGAAAATATCAACAGAGTAAAAACGCTAACTTCATGCTGACGCTCAATATTTGACACATTCACAACTTAAACAATATCAGCGATTACGCGACGGTTGTATTTCGTTCACTTGAATAGCACAGTTTATTCACAATGGGGAAGTTTAATAATTATATATTACAAGTCATTTTAAAGAAAATACTTAAATATTTAGATTATACTAGCTGTCCCTGCAGACGTTGTTCTGCCCCGAAACCAAATGTGAGCTATCCTATCTTTCAATTCGGATCAAACTGCACACGGTGTGCAAATTTGATTAAAACCGGTCAAGAAGTTTAGGAGACCATTGCGGACAAACAACGTGAAACGTAATTTATATATATTAGGATAGCTGTCCCGGCAGACGTTGTTCTGCCCTGAAGAAATAAAATTTAGAACCCGATTGCAGCACCATCTACCGGGTCCAAATGTAAGCTATCCTCTTTCAAGTCGGATCAAACTGCAAATGTGACACGTAATTTATATATAATAAGATGTGGAAGAAAAATATGTTTACAGAAGGCTAGTCAGTAGTAGAATGGGAACAGATTTGAAATAAGTGTTTACATATTATGAAATGTATGAAGTATGTATGAAGAGATTAATAAAATGTGATGAAGGAAAGTGTTTGTCAGGATCATAGCAAGTAGGAATCCATTACCTCCACCCACCTGTACCTCAACGAGAAACAGGCGTGAAAATATATATGTATGTACAAGTTATGAAAGCATGTTTAACGAATCAAGAGGTTTCCATATTTTTATCCTTTTCCTGACAACACAGATTAAAATTATACAAAAATGTTTTTGAAATATATTAATTTTTTTCTTAATAATGCATGGAATTTCCCTGTTTAATAAATAAGCATTCTGAGAAGTAATTCAACAACAGTTTTCTGGTTGAGAAACCCTTTAAAATGTACTGATGTTCAATTCAGCGAATCCCAAACATAGTATAAAATACAAATTTAAATTAATTCTTGAATTTTAGTTTGCAAAAGCGCTTATATCGGAAGGTAGTTTAACACAATTTAATGTTTCTATTTGTAAGAGAAATACTTGGCATACTACACATATGTCTATTCGCTCCATTTGAATGAAAGATTGAAATCATAGTGAATGAAAGGAATGAATTAATGATTTAAATATGATACCAACTGTATATAAAACTAACCCATTGTCAATACACCGAGCCTGTATTATCTAATACTAAATTAATTACTAAATGTTACACTTATATTACATGGCAGTCAACTAAATCTTAAGTATAGTTTAAAAGCGTCCTTATGCGGTCGACTACTATTGACCGAGAGACTGAATGTAATCAAGTACCAAATCATCACTTCCAAAACATGTTAAATTCAAGGCTCCGTAGCTTCTTAAACCAACCACTTCACTTTACAAGTTTGTCATGTCGCTTTTCATACAATTTTTTTTTAAATAGGCAGTTCTTTCCCAATTAGTCCCAAGTAACAATTTTACAATACATTAACAGTATTATTGATTTGTTTATATATATGTAAATTTCCTACTTACCCAACAGGCGATTGAATTTAAAAACCGCAGTCAACTACCAAATTATACACAAACAATAAACACTTGAGACATCACTAGTTTTTATTACTACTGCCTCTTAAAAAAAACGACAGAACGTAACCTGTAGTAATATCCTATACTTGACTTATGCATCGGATACTATTTTGAATTACATAGAAATTAATACTTCTTATATATGTAATTTTTTTTGTAACATTTTATTACGTTTTCAAGTTACTTAATTTACAAGTTAAGTTAATTTGAAAAGGTAAGAAGTATTAATTTATTTTTATATAATTATAATTTATATCGAAGACATAGTTACAAGTTACGTTCTGTGCGATGTGACATCCGTAGCCGTCGTATTTGAACTGGACAGTATACACAAACAGTAAGCACTTGACACTTCACTCGTTGTCCGCATACTTGATTGATCCGCGTTGGCGTCGGCGCTTACGTGCCGTCGGCGGCGTGCAGCTTCTCGCTCCTGATGAAGTCGATCTGCGTGTAGGTGCGCGGCGCGGCGGCCGCGGCCGCGCGGCGCGGCTCGAGGTCCAGCGCCGCGTAGTTGAGCGGCGCGGCGCAGGCGGACGGCGACGGCGACGGCGACGGCGACGCCGCCGGCGACGCGGGCGGCGGCGGGGAGCGCTTCTCCTCGCCGATGCTGAACCGCGCCGGCTGCCCGACGCCGGCCAGGACCAGCGTCGCTGAGCTGTCCGCTGAAATGTATATATACATTATCTATCTATACTGTTTCCGAGCGTTTATTTTACTTTTGACGTTTGCATGTCTATCAAATTCAAATTCAAAAGTTTTTATTCAAAATAAGTTCCACTGGAGAACACTTTTTGAAGATCATACATATAAGTTAAAATTTAATTTTACTTCCTATTCTATGTACACCGCTTCGCAACGTGTTATTGCTGTTAAGGAGAAGAAGCGGCAAGAAACTCCCCAGCAACACGTCTAGCTAAATATTGTTTTTCTTTATATTTCTTATTCTATTTATATCTCAAGTTATTTTTAATGTTTTATACTGAAGTATGTTACAGAATTACTTTTAATGAAATAATAGTCTAGTTACATATTTCTTGACAGTAAGTGGCTTTGTTAAATGCCATTTAGGCTACGTTTCACAACCGCGATTTTTCCCATTGCACTTGCTTGCCGGCGTCACAATCGTAAACTCAAGTGAAACGGTTACTCGACCCACCTATTGACACGTGTCGTTGTGAGCGCTGCGTGAGCGAAAATCATGACGTCGTTAGTGACGTTTTCGCCACGACCATAACGACCGCGGTCGCCTAGTGGAACGGCAGACGGAGCATTTTGAGCGTTGTGAGATACTAGAGGAACGCGCCCTTAAGGTATGGTGTAATATTCTAAGAAACACAATTCGTTTTTAATGCCCAAAAAAGACTGATAGTTGAAGACCATATTTTACAAAATACACTTCCTTCTCTCTACATCATGGAAATAGCAATATTCGTCAAAGATAACCCTAATTTATTCCAAACAAAAAACTACTGGACCAATTTCAATACGGTTTTCGCTGATCCACAGCAAATTCTTAAAACTTAAAATCTTCGCTACTTTTCAGCCTGGGAATTCCGCGGGAAGTATTCCGGGAATAAACAGATTTAACAAATAGTTTTCCAGTGCAATTTTATCACCGATCGATAGCAAATTTTATGTAGTAAAATGTGTGAATTTTTTTATACCGGGAACCCCGCGGAATTTTTCCCGGAAGTGCTTTGCGGTTATTGGGGTGCATAAAAATTTACTTATTCCGACACAGTTTTCACTAAAAAGACATCTAACGTTCTTTTTTAAACGCTGCGGTCTGTTAAAAAACTCCTTAATATTAAGGCTTTCAATTTTTAATTTCATTAACTTTCATTTGTTATCTTTACATGTTATCTACATAGCTGGGCATTAACTCGTTAATCCGTTAATCGTTAATTAACGAAGTTGACATTTCGAGTAACGGATTAACTTTTAAGTTAACTTAAAAATATGTTAACGGACTCCTTAACTTCCGTTAAATTTCCTGAAGTCCGTTAATCGTTAATCCAGCAACAAATCTTTAAAGAGCAAAGCTCAAGACTCGTCAAAATGTGGTTAGTATCGTTTCGTCTAAGATATAAGTGGTCTATGAAGCAATTCGTCTAAATAGCAATTGGTCATTATATTACTATCAAATCGTCTTAAAATTAATTCGTCTAATTAGTGTTTCGTCCAGAACGCAACTAGTCTATCTTATTAAAATAAATTCTAAACCTTAATCCAAATGAATGAAAAAACATTGTTTGTCAACATGCCTATATTAAACACTAATAATTATACCCGTGTTTTTATTTTTTGTTTCTAACCTTTTAACTTCCCGAAACATAGTTTTTATAAGGAGTTGCAATTTTTATCACGTGTTAACGGATTAACGATTAACGTTAACTTGCGTTAAATTTTCCGAAATGTAACGCTTTAACTTTTAACGAAGTTAACTTTTTATGTAACGGATTAGCGTTTAACGAAGTTAACTATTTGATTAACGGTGCCCAGCTATGGTTATCTATAGAGATATCAGTGGCATGAACTTCATACAACTCGATTACCCATAGCCTACTGTTACGTCACATACATGGAATAATTTATTGCTACATAATTAGCAAGGTTAAAACTGAGTAGTCCATGTACGTACCAAAATCTGTGAATACAGAAAATAATAAACCTTCGGAGATGCATCTACGAACATGTTTAGGTTTCACATAGCATACATTTCATGTAGCAGTTAAGATTTCTGTATGTATAGTTTTAAGTGTAATGTTAAATTAATTAAGCAACAATTACATAGAGATTACAAAACACGTCGTCTTGTTTTGTACTCCCCTCTCGGGCGATGGAGCCATGGGCTCTAGCCAGTGGTTTTTTTTTTTCAGGCGGGGGAAATGCTATTTACGCACAATACCGGGTCCTTTGCAAGGGATTAGACCATAGTCGATCATGGAGGCATTCCCAGAAGGGGCAATCCAAACAATAATCAACCGGCTTGTGTGGAGACTCGAGCCCAAATGGCTAATACCCACTAAAACCACCCTCCTCCGATGCCCCGCGCTTATGGCAGGAAAGGCATGAGACTTAGAACGTAGTTACGCCCACGCCGATCGTAGCGCAATAAGTGCCTGAGAAAGCCCCTGGAAGAGGTAACTCACTTCGACGACAGGGGTGAAGACTCCTCTGCTCCCTTGATGCATGAGGGCCCCTGAAGCGGTATTATCCCAGGGAGGGAAGTCATGCGCGTATCTGCGCCTCCGTGCTCCCGGCTGACGCCGGCGCCCATGTGGAGGCGCGTCAATACGCGCACTTACCCTTCTCTCCCTTTCTCGATCTGCGGCTTCCTTTTGAGACAAGCTCTCGCCAGTGCTTTTTTTTTGTTTTGAGGCGAGGGAAAATGCTTAACCGATTTACGCACAAACTAGGTCGTTGCTAGGAGAACGACACGCGTCGGTCGGGGGCGATAACTCTGCAGCAATAGTATGCTCTTGGCAGTGCTCCATCCGCGATCGACGTCACAGAATAGTGTGGAAGACTCCGAGCGTTGCTGCACGAGCGAGCAACCCCAATACCCACTAAAAACCCCCTCCTCCCTGACGACCCTGCGCTTTGAATGTGTTGGAAAGGCTGAGATTTAGAACATAGTTACGCCCAGCCGAAAACTCGCCAGTGCTGCGTCAACGTCATCCAACGGGGTAACTATCATCAACGCACCATACAATTTATAAATCAACCCCCACACTTACCTTTAAGAAATTAGCAACCAAAAGGTCGAAAGCGCTATGCATTCATTGGGCATTTACGCGTTCTGTTCAAACATATTATTACTGGTGTCTCTATAGAATAACTAGTGATCAAATTGATCGAAAGCGCCATGAACTTATTGGCGCTTACGTTTTTTATTCGTGTATATATTATTACTTTATTACTATCTCCTACGCTCGGCGGCTTTCTACACGTATTGAATGAAATAGCAACTCATAACCCGATCGGGCACCAGCTTTTATTTAAAAAATGCGGTAAGATTGCAAAGTTAAAAATACAAATTTTAATAGGAATAAAAAGAATACATCGCGAGTTGACGTTTTTTCAACAGCGGTGTAGTCGGCGCTCGCATCATACGGTATGCTTTTTCAATCGGCTTACCCTAGCCGAATTCCTACCAGCCGCCATTGACAGGTATAGTTATATGGGGGAACGGACAGTATACCCGCCACGCTTATCCAAGGCGGCTTGGCAAGTTTGACACATTGGTTATCTCGATGTTTTCCTTCACCGTTATTAGCGCGTGGTAATTGTAACAATATGCACATTAGGTCAGAAAACTGCCTAAGTAGTGCATGTGTTCCGGCCAGGATCGAACCCGCGCCCTTCGATTTTGGGTCTCATGCGCTAGCCACTACGATATACGACTTTTTACTTTTTTAAACTTATACAGATAAATAAAATTGAAGCTTGTTTATAATGTCAAAATAAAAATGCGAAAAAGTCAGGGTTGCCAACTTACTACGCGCGAATTGCACATATTTGACGCCGGACATACGGTAGCCTAATATTCAGTGCTTCGGCCAAACCGCTATTTGTGGCGTGTGTAGTAAAAAGGATAAATGTATAAAGAGCTCACCTCTGCAGTCTATGGGGTCCACGATCCTGGCGATGGTCTTGGTCGCTGTGGGATTGCACGAGAGCTCCTCCTTGGGCTCGGGCGTCTTGGACGACGCCACTTTGGCGCCCGGCTTCACCAGTTTAACGTACTGGGGCGAGCACGACACCTCCGGGCTACGTTTCAGCACTGGCAGCTCAGGACTCCTACAAATTCCCCAATTATTTCAAGACAATAATAAAATAATATAGAATGAACTTCTTGTATCAATCAGTGTATGCTTCATTATTTCGGAAGCTTGGTTCGGCGATTAATTAGATACCAGTGGATTATTTGGTTGTTGGAGAAATTGTCAACACGGATGCCTTTTCAAGAGGACTTTATTTCTTGGTGTTACCACTCTAAGAAGAATAATTCGAGTGACATTTTTAATGTTACCACTCTAAGAAATATGAATTGCGCAACCTTTTAGTGTTGCCATTTGAATAATAATTTTGTGCCATCTGGCGACACCTTGTAGACAATCAGACATTAGCTGATAAGGTTGCCTGCACTTTGGGATTGTGATGTGTGAAACCCGACACCAATACACCAATTTGAAACAATGTGGCAGTTATGTTGGGCATTGGGACATACAGAACATAAACCAAGATGCCGTAGAATCCCTACTAATATTATAAACGCTAAAGTAACTCTGTGTCTGTCCCGCTTTCACGGAAAAGCTATTGGTCCGATTTGGCTGAAATTCGGTATATATGTAATTTTAATACCGACGGTCAACGAGGGACGCTTTTCATCCCGTAAAATGGGATAGATTTATGTAAAAGTTATTTTTGTAATATTCGTCAATTTCGTTGTGACGTGCGGGAAAGAGTTAGCTCCTCCTCATTGGCCACAGAATAGGTTTAGGTGGGTCAATGAACTATACAAGATATTTATGTAGTATATTTAATCTGTTCCGTGACAACCGGTGGACTTCTATGCACAAAAGGTTACACTGGCCTGTGGAAGCCTTGGAAGCTCTTCCAGTCGATTAGTTCCACAGCTCTAATATTAGCTCGATCGGTAATTGTCCGCGTCTGGTATATGATGGCAGGTTTTCTTAGGCAAAGTAAGGGAAACCTTGGTCCCCAGCGGGAACACGTAGTTATTTTAATAACGTTAAAGGAAGTTTTGAATCTTACATACATACACACATACATAACCTCACGCCAATTCCCTTGCGGGGTAGGCACGAACAACAGAGCGCCATTTAGGTTTATTCTTACACACCTCACTTGCTTCTTTAACATTCGTAACTCTTGTCATGCACGCTCGTCTGTTCTTAAGGCTCCTGACATCACCTTCTGCTAGTACACGATCAATTTGATCATGGAAGGTGTGTCGTGGCCTTCCACGACTTCTGCATCCATCCACTTTTGCATTGTATATCTGTTTAGTCATTCTTTCATCATGCATTCTTTCCACATGCCCGAACCACTGGAGCATTCCTTTCTTTACCTTCACACCGACACTCTCTTTCAGAGCAACTCTCTTTCTTACTTCGGTATTAGGAACGCGGTCCGCGAGCGTCACTCCGCAGATTTTGCGCAGTTCTCGCATCTCGACCGCGTTTACTCTGCTCTCATGCTCTCTCTTGCATACCCAACTCTCGCTTCCATACGTGAGCGTGGGTACCAGCACCGCGTTGTGTATGGCAAGCTGAGCCTTCTGGATGAGGTTCTTAGCGCCTAGAAGTTTACCTAACGCTCTATTCACACTATTCTCCAAATTCACTTTTCTTTCTATATCAGCGGTGTACCTTCCATCCCTAGTAGTTTTGAATCGTATGGAATAATATTTATAAAAGAATTATAACAGCTGATATTTTTGAATTTCGAACGCGAGAGACCAACTTAACCGCAGTCACAGCTTTTTTTTTAAACTCTCTTGACAGTAACATCGTCTGACATTAGTACTGTCATTGGCTATGTCTATGTTTTTTTTATTAATGGTGCAATTGCAACGTTACATCGTCACCTTTGTCATTTTCGTAGTTTACGAGATATATTACACGGGGGATAGATATATAAGACTAGTACGGGTTGAAATATAGGATGTAAGTTTATATGGGACAAATAATTTCTCAAGTTTATACTGGACCCGGTTTTGCTGTAATTTTGTTTAAATGTAGTTTTAATACCAAAAATGGATATAAATACTTTCAATGCCGGGATATGGGATAGGGATATAAAATGAAATGAATCTTCCGGGGGAAAATAGCACGACATAGAATTTTTGTATAATGTATATACATACATAACTTCACGCCAGTTCCCATGCGGGGTAGGCACGAACAACAGAGCGCCATTTAGGCTTATTCTTACACAACTCACTTGCTTCTTTGACATTCATAATTCTTGTCATGCACGCTCGTCTGTTCTTAAGGCTCCTGACATCACCTTCTGCTAGTACACGATCAATTTGATCATGGAAGGTGTGTCGTTTGTATAATGTAACATGTATTAAGGCCTACTCTTTGAACAAGAGGCATGCACTAGAGGTTGTAAACTCTAGTTAAAGAATAAATAAATGATTAAACTTAACACACCGTCTTCCGCCCTCTTCGGAAATCTCCCGAACCGTGCTCAAAGGGTGGTGAGGGGCGTCTTCCTCCAGGTCATCCGTCTCCCCATCGGGCGGGGAAGCCGGCGAGTCCAAGGACAGGGGGAAGATCGTCTGCGACCCGTGAGGAGTCCTGATGTCCTTCAACCTGCGACGCCGCGCGTCCTCCGGGGACGAGGCCGTATGAGGGGGGGACGAGGCTATCTGAGGGTTGGCCTTGACGGCATTGATCGCTATGGGCTTAGTCGCTGCCCGGCCGTAGTTCATCTCGACGTAGCCGTCGGGGGTGGTCGCCACCGGCACCGGGGTGCTGGGGGGAGTTCGAGGGAGGGGAATGGACAAGGGGAGAGGATGGCTGCGCGACTCGCCGGGGCGCATCTCGACGTAGCCCGCGTTCCGGGACATGTCCACGTATTCGTCTACGTTCATCTTTGGACGATCCGTGAAGCTCGTCGAGGGTGGTGTCCGGGATATTGATGCCTGGAAACAATTATGTTTTAAATCCTACTGTAGGGGTTTTTCCCTGTTCAATGTTAGAGTGCTAGATATAAATTGTTTATTGCTATAGTTATGCTAATGAAATGATTGTGCTAGGATCAGAGGCTGTTTTGACGACTGACCAAGTACGGTGCTAAACGAGTACTGATGAGTAGTACACGTGTGAAGCAGTACATTTGTCCTGTACAAAATAGATCTGTACTGATACGGCTCAAAATTTAAATTTGTACTACTTCAAAAATTTTGCCCCGCTACTACTCGCGCGTCAAATGTAAAAGGAAGGACGGAACGAAGACAACAGTGCAATAACGTCTTTACGGACATTCACATGACAAAGAGGGACAACATGACATGTACGACTGCTAGTAAAATGAGGTGACCGAAGCCGATCACATCCGAGTCTTAACGAACATTTTCGAACTAGAAGTTTTATACGGGACAAATGTGGGAATGATGCTCACCGCCTCACCGGCCTCGTCGCTTCAAATGTAATGCCGCGGTACAAACCATACAAATCTCCTCGCCTCATTTGAAATGGTATATTGTACTGGTTCAGTACAAAATGTCATGTGACTCTTACAAACTCATTTTAAAATCATGTCCTACCCAACTCTAGAATGTTGAATGCTATGTTTAAATGCACGAGTCGGCGTAAACCGCTGACACGGCAATATACGCCTGTTGCTAGCTCGTCCACCCACTAAATATTTAACCGACTTCTTTCTACGACATCTTGAAGTCGGTGCCAAGTAAAACATAAAAAAACAACAAATGTGCAAAATATAGTATTTTTTATACATAGTTAATTATTTAAGATGTAGAAAGAAGATGATTACATATTTATATTTTGCTTTTTAGTTGCATAAGCACTTGAATAGCTTTAGAAATAATATAGCGCCTGTAGAAATCGTACTACGCCTGCCAGTAGTACGATTTCTACAGGCGCTTAATATATTATTTCTAAAACAAGGTTACTATATCACTCTTTGGTGTGGACGCTCCTCAACAAGGGTCGTTCTCGATTTCCCCTGCGATCCACTCATCAGATCCTGATTTGGTGATCCTAGATGTATATACTTACGAATAAAGAAAAAAAAATTAACATCGGCCCACAATAGACAAGGAAATCACGTTGCATGCATACAAAAAAAATTAAACGCCTGTAGAAAATGTAATACTCGCACGCGTGTACAAGCTTTTTTTAGCCAAGAATGTAGGCGCTCGGTGTTCTTTAATAAGGGTTACTCTCGATTACCCTGAGATCCACTCACCAGATCCTGACTTGGTGACCATGGCACCACCTCGGGAGTATAAGACTTACGAATGAAGAAATATTTTAAGATCGCTTCACAATTGACGGAGATATGTAGTAACAAAGAAGTCGATTAACAATTTTCGATGGTTTCTCTCGACTTCCCTGGGATCCACTCGCTCAGATCCAAACATGGAGACTATGGGATCAATTCGGGAATATATATACTCTTTTGATTAAAAGAATTTTTATTGAAAATCGGTTCACAATTGACGGAGAAATCGAGTAACGAACATACAAAAAATAACTTACAGAAGATGGATTGCGGAACCTGCTCCTTTTTGAAGTTGGTTGAAAATACTATAAACTAAAAACTTATAAAACTATTTTTTTTTTATAAAATCTATCATTTATTTTTTATTTAATAGCCGTTTATTATGATATTATATTATAGAAGATTATAATTATTGAAACAATTTAGTCGCCTTTATGTCAAAAATAAATGGTATAACTAACACCGACTTTGTTTTATATATATAGATAATTAATTGTCGAATAATATTTTGAAATCAATTTATACAACAGAATTGTATAATTTTTCTTGAAAATCTCCTTAGACACCGCGTTGCCTGGAAGAGATCGCTATGAGTGATAAGGCCATTGCCCATTGTTCTAATGCAAATGTATTCATATTAACAACTGTCTAGGTGTAAGTTATCGGTGAACAATAAAGAGTTTCGATGAGTTCGTTCAATGTTGAAACGGCGTACCTTGTTGGCCGGCGAGTTGTTCGAGAAGTCGAGCTCCATGAGGTCGTCGGCGGAGGCGCGCGGCGCGTGGCGGCCGCCGGGCGCCGGCTGCGGCGTCGGGCGCCGCCTGGCGCCCACGCTGTACGCGCGGTGGCGCCCCGCGCACGCGTCCGCGTTCTGGGCGCGCGTGGGCGCCGGCCGCGAGCCGACGCTGTACGCGCGCGGCGGGCGCCACTCCATGCCGATGTGGGACGTCGCCGGCTCCAGCTGGTACTCGCTGTCGTTGCCAAATAATATTTCAAACTAGGACATGCCCGCGACTTCCCGAGGTAAAAATATCACACAAAAATATAAATGTTGTTTTTATTTTGTATCCATAGTATAATACTATTATTATCATTGTAAGACTACATAATAAAAATGTAATATTAAAAGTTTTCTGCTGCCGGGATGCCTGTCGTATTATTTATTTTATGTTTAAGGCTTGGCAACTAGGCCTTTAAGCCAGGCGCAGTTGTTTTGTAGGCTACAATCCACACCATTCAACGGAGTTCTTGTGAAAACTCGAAAGGCCATATTTGGCTATATAGTTCACATTTCTCGCAAAAACACATAATTACTACTCAAAAACTATCAATATCCTACAATTATTTTTCATTTTAGAGTAATTTTACACATTTTTAGAAAATAAAACTGCACAGCACAACATCTCCTTTCAGTTCCCGCCAAAAACTCGATGCCTGTCGTAAGAGGTGACATAATAATAGGGGTGTGCGAATATCATGCCAGGTGGTAGGGCATTTGCCCGACTGTATGGCTACCACCCCTAGTCTAAAGTATATCCCCATAACAACCTTGAGTTGTGTTCCGACATTAGTGACCAGGATCCAGTTTCCCTTAAGAGAGCAGCAGCGCATTTGTAGCAACTTTGGTGTTGCAAATATCCATAGGCGATGGTAACCGCTTTCCATCAAGTGGGCCGTCTGCCTGTCTGCTGATCTCCTGCAATAAAAAAAAATAAAAAAAATCATTCGAATCGAATCAAATATTAATATTCGATTCGATTCGATACGATCGATACTTACGAATAATATACTTTTTGATTTAAATCAATTACTCAGAGAAAACAATTGCTCAATATCAATATGATAAGATAAATATTGGCAAGAGATCTTTCAAATTCTTTTAGGTTGTCAAAATTATTAATTTCCGTTTGAAAAAAATCCATAAGAAAAATGTTACACATGCAATGTTTTAAAATACTCGAAAATTTGAGAAAAATATAATAATAATTCGGAAAAAAATCAAACTATTCGAAAAATTTTCAATTATTCGAATTAACCGGGAACTTGGAATAATTCGAATTTTCGAATTAGATTAGAGTTTCGAATCGAATATTAATATTCGAATCGAATATTAATATTCATTCGAGTATGAAATTACTTTCAAAATTTCAGAATATAGATAAGTTTCTTTAGTGTATAAACCATAAATAAATAGTATGTAAGCTATTTCATTCCTCAGAATTATGACGGCAGAACATTTCGCATGCTAATAAAAAGTATGTAGGTACAGTCGCGGTATGAAAAGGTGCGTCAGTTTCCAAATTGATCCATTTAACGTTGCGCGAGCACACGTTACCGTTTCAAACTGAGTCACAGAACAGATTGTTCCACAGAAAATCATATTTAACTGTTCGACAATAAAGTTTAAAATTACTTAGATCAAAAGTAATTTTCTATTTTGTCTAAGAAGATTGTTTAGAGATGTAAAACCTTTTTATTTCTTTTAATATTCATGATAAGCGTAGTTCATTCAGACACAATACGAAAATTTCGGTTCTGGCTCCAACACCTTTAGCTTTGTAGATAGTTGCCATCCACAAAAACGTCATTCAACATACGTCAACGTCACATGAACAGTGACAGCTAAAATGTCACTTTACTAACTTTATGTCACTTCAATATATACCAGCATAACGATTATTGTGAAAAACGAATATGGCAAAATCAATGCCAAGTGCGTTGGAGCCACAATTTTTAAAAAGTGAAGTGAAAAACGAATAATTATACGAATTAATACGAAACGCTATCATTTTGGATATCCTCCGTTCCTACGTCTACATAGTGATTTTTATCCTTTTGGTTTCCGATGATTAAAACTATTGTTAATCTCAGTGTCTGTCATTGTCAACATTGTAATTTTCTTTTTGCAATGTTTCTATATTTTATAAACGTAACATCTAATAAAATGTTGGCGATACTGTATCTTGTACTCGTGCAAGCAAAAGTCGACTTAACCCTTAAAAGGGGCCAAATTTAATATTATTTTTGTCCATAATCTGCCAGCTGCAATCAAAATTGCCGCGCCAAAACCAAGAGAATTATATCGTCTCTTTTACTCTAATACAAATTCTATGTAGTTAGAGGGAGAAAGCATGAGTTCGACGTTCGTTTCAATTATCTGTATTTGACCATAAATTTGGTGCTTCCCAATTAGCTGTGTGTGACAGTTCGACAACAAAGGTTCCGTCTTAAAAGGTTAAGGTGACGAACCTTTTCATACCACGACTGTACACATCTCTACTGATTTGATTGTCAAGTAACCACCCTATCCCAGACACTTGTAAGATAAGAATTAGATGTCCGACCTGAACCGAGGGTCCGTGGATGGCGTCCCGCTGCACACGGAGCCGCTGGAGGCCGAGATGAGCCCGCTCAACGCGTCGTGGGCGGGCGTCATCGGCAGGTACCCGCCGCCGTCGTCCACGCCGAACGACGACGTGCGCGAATGCTGGATTGAACCGCCGCGTATCGACGTGCTGTATACACCAATACATACTCATTGGGGCCACATGAGATTTTCCTGATGCTATCGCACCTGACATCAGGGACGCAAGTCGTAACTTTCAGGGAAAAAAAAACTAAGCCAATACGGCTCAAGATCCATTCTCTCTCTAAAATTTACATTGAAATCAGTCTCGTTAAAATCGAGGTTGAATGAATATTGAACCGACAAGGTTTACAGACCACCAAAGCTGTCGGAAGTTACGATTCGAATTCGACTTAAAAAAAACTGCGGGGATGGGATAGTTTGCGGTATAATACGAAGTGGATCTTCCCGGGGTAAATAGCACTAACATAAAAATTTAATACAAGTAGGTAAGTAAGTTCGCGTATGGCATGTTCAACACATATACACACGTTGTGCTTCTGTAGTCTGTGAATAACCGCGTGGTGTGACGTCGCACTGCATTCGCATCATGAAAAGTCTGTCCGTCTCGCTCGCGCGCGGCCAAGCTTATGTGTATGAAAGAGACAGCTGAGTAGACGCACTCCGGGCGAGGTTGCGTGCCGCGGATATATACGTGCTAGAGTTTGACCCGCGGCCCTGCCGCGCGGTAAACCCTAGTACTCACGCAAGTGTGGATGGTGAGGGATCGTACTTCATCAAGTCCTTGGATATGTCGCAGCAGTCGGGCTCCTCGGGGATGCGCGGAGTCCTCGTCCAATCCGTCAACGCGTCCGTCTCGTCGCGCGGCACCTCAATGCCTGCCACTACAAATGCAAAACATAAAATTCAGAACGCGATTGCAGCGCCACCTACCGGGTGCAATTGTGAATCCAAACTATACCGGGACCCACTTAAAAATACACAAAAAACTTTCCATCACTGCTAAGGAACACTGTGTGCGTGGAATATCGTATTACAATTTCTGTGAATAAAAATCGACATGATGCAAATACGCACAGTTGAAATTAAAAATAAATATCTGTGCAATTATGATAATACACACATTACATGTATGTGTTTCGGGTTATTAAGTATATTAATAAAATTAAGAGCCGTCAAAGTTTATTTGTTTCAAAATGTTCAAAGTATGGTACTAATATCATTGATCCGTAATCATTTTTTTTTTAAATATTGTATTGTTTGTTTATTATTATTATTATTATTTCCTGTTTAGGAAGAGTTCAGTGACATATAAAAAAGCTGAAGAATCTGTGTGTGTATATATATATGTATGTATATACACATATATATGTATGTATATATACACACACACACATATACATATATATACATAACATAATTTGAGAACGACTACCACCGATTTTGATGAAATTTTGTGTGTGTGTTTGAATGGGTTCCGGGATGGTTTAGATTCACAATTAGAACCGATAGGTGGCGCTGAGATCGGGTTCTAGAATCTTCCTAATCACCTGGAGCGATTTTGTTTTTGTGTGTTTGTGTGGGTTCCCGGATGGTTTAGATTCACAATTAGAACCGATAGGTGGCGCTGAGACCGGGTTCTAGAATCCTCCTAATCACCTAGACCGATTTTGGGGATTTTGTTTTTGTGTGTTTGAGTGGGTGAGTGGGAGTGTTAGTAGTATTCACGCGATGCTCTAACAGACATACAAAAATTATAATATATGTATTTTCGGAAACTGCTGATCCGAATTAGAAGGTCTAATTTCTTTTCACAGCACAAACTTAACAGCTTCAACAGATTGTTTATATTATAAACTAAGACATGCCCGCGACTTGAAATGCCCGCGGGATTCCCGGGACAACACGCTACTGGTAAAATTGCCAGGATAAAAATATCACACATGTATCACATAAAATTTGCTATCGATCAGTGAGAAAATACATTGGAATACAGTTTTTTATTTCATCAGGCATTTTCAATAACTCCCAAGAGAAATTCCCACGTGATTCCCGGGATAAAACATAGCGCCGATTTCAAGTCTAAGAATTTGCTGTCAATCAATCGAAAAAATCCCGAACAAACAGACAAGAAATCTAATCAATATATCCATATCATATCTATATATAATCAATAATACCTTCAATGTACAGACACGGCATTTTTAGAATTTCATAATATTATAGATAACAATAGGCGACAAGTATAAAACTATAATTGGAAACAAACCGTCGAAATCATTATGCCTGGGCGGAGGCCTCTCCACTTCGAAGGACAAACATGGACGTGACGGCATACTATCGCAGCGGTTACGGAGCGTGCTAGTGTCTGAAAAAAAAAGTCGGTACATACATAAACCGAAATTTAAAAAAAAAAACAATTTCGTAACGCCAACATGCTATGAAACACGAACATTTACTTGCAACTCGAATTTAGAATTCTAAAGTCGCTCAGCTTATGCGTCATTAAAAAAAATCATCATTAATAAGAATTATCAGGTTACGAAGGACCAATTTTAATTATGGACACACGATATAATTATATTTAAAAATACAGATATGCATAAAATAATTATCACGCATTTTGAATAAACAACATTTTTTTTATAATGGAACAATAAAAAATATTTTAATAAATTCTCGAAGCATCATTACATGTTGCGTTACGCTATATATTTAACATTCAATAATTTTTCATGCTTTTTAAGCTTGCCATTTTGCCTTGCAACAAAGCAAAGCTAAAAGCATTAAATGTTGTTAGTTATTAACACAATTTTTAATACATTGCCAGACGATTAAAATTTCGTCATTTTTATAGCTCTTACTTAACCTACTAAACGTTATAATTTTAATATTATTTTATAAGTAGGGTAAACTATACTTATACCGTTGTTAGCACCCACCCTTGACGATCGGCACCCTATTCATTTATTCAAAACATTAAGTTTTTTTTTTTTTGAAGCCATACAACGATATTACAATATAGCTGTGTAATAAAAAATATATTAAAATTTCTTAATACCTATTATAAATAAAAATGAATGTTGCTAAGCGCAAAACTGGAGAACCTAATTCCTGGTACCCGATTGCAGCTAACCCGGTAGGTGGCGCCACGAAACTCCTTCTAAACGGTGGGACCGATTTTAATGAATTTGTTCAAGTGTATTCGAGAAAAGTTTAGATTAACATTTGGCCCCGGTAGATGGCGCTGCAATCAGTTTCTATATTTTTATTTTTTAAGACAGGACAACGTCTGCCGGGTACGGCTAATCATGAATAACAATTAGGTGCCAGTGTGGGTGTCAACAATTTTATAATTTACCGTAATAATAAATATTTTTTTAAATTAGTGAATTAAAAGTTCGCGTTAAACTTTCACTATAAATCGAATTAAAAATCAATTGATTTTTAACCCTATATATCGTTGTCTTTTTCGGTCACACTTGAAGTTTCCTACAGAAAATCATTATGGGGAGATATTTGTAATTTTAAAGTAACAATTGCAAGCTTGCGAGGCGTGTTTTTATTTACATTCATCAAAGCCCGGTTTATATTAATTAACTTACTGTTCATTCTAATAACTTACCATTAGTAGAAATTTTACTTCACCTATATGGAGTTCTATTAGAGTAAAATACTACAAACGAATAGAATAACGAAACTTAGAGTAAATGATACCATTGTTGGCATTTCACCAAATTATTGGCACCCCACCAAATTATTGGCACCCCACCAAATTATTGGCACCCCACCAAATTATTGGCACCCCACCAAATTATTGGCACCCCACCAAATTATTGGCACCCCACCAAATTATTGGCACCCCACCAAATTATTGGCACCCCACCAAATTATTGGCACCCCACCAAATTATTGGCACCCCACCAAATTATTGGCAGTCAATCAATTTATTAAATATATTGAATAATATATTATTTTTATTATAAGCTGAAGAAATGTATAAATAATCGAATACAATAAAAGAAAACTTAACTTATTTGTATTGTAGTAGACTAGAAGTAGAATACTGATCATAGATCTGTCTTGAGGTAAGGTAGAATACAATACAAATAAGTTAAGTTTTCTTTTATTGTATTCAATTATTCATAAATTTGTTCAGCTTACAACTTTTTTTTATTTATTTTTTTATTGCCGGAGTTCAGCAGACAGGCAGACGGCCCACTTGATGAAAAGAGGTCACCGTCGCCTATGGACATTTGCAACACCAAAGGTGCTACAAATGAGCTGCTGCTCTCTGAAGGGAGACTGGAACCTGGCCACTAATGCCGGAACACAACTCAAGGTTTTTATGGCGGCATACTCTAGACCAGGCGTGGTAGCCATCCAGTCGGGCAAATACCCCACCACCTGGCTGTGGGTTGTTTTGTCGCCTCTTACGACAGGCCACCCGGCCGCAGGAAATTGTATTCTTTCTCCGTTCCTGCACGGATAATAAAACAATATTATCAATTTCATACAATAATATCACTATTATCAATGTATGGGTACAGAAGAAAAATAAAGAAAGTTGTGAATAAAATAGTGGAGTGCAAATCATTGTATCGGGATGTCAACAATAGTATAATTTTTATTATATTGGTATTTTACCTATAACCCCTCAAGACTATAAGTAGAAGACTAAACCTAGGTCACCGTCTTCTATGGGTAAGGTGGCCAGAAGGCTGGCTATGTTACCTCGCTGGATTGCCATACTGACTTGGTGTCTGAGGTACGCACCAGCCCTCTGATCAACTGAAGAGTCGATAAGTCAAATTTAACCAGTAGTAAAGCAAATTAATAAACAGTAAGATAAATTAACCGGCTGCTAATCGTAGCAAAAGCCAACTCAAGTTGCATTCTGTTTTTCGAGAAAATGGGTTTTTGAGATAATAGTAAAATATTTTAACATTTACTATGCAGCAGGTGCGTTTTCAGCATTTTAGATTTAATACATAATAATGTATCAAATGTAAACAAAATATATTATTAATGTTATTATAATTAATATTATTGTGAATAAATACTGAAATAATCTCATAAAGGGCACTTTTCCATCACGCGCCTAATATAAGTAGTAAAACATGACGATGTTGCCAGGTAGCGTGGTAAAAAACAACCGCCTTTCTCGAAATGCAATTATTATAATTAAAAAGCACATTGAGATTTTTATTTCAGTATTCGATCAGTTTAAAGCGTGATTTTAATTTGAATTGCATTCTAATCTGAGGTTTAGGCCACATTTCAGTAGTCGTGATCACGTGATTAAAATTAAACATCAAATTAAAATTGCAATAACCCAGGTTAAATAATATACATAAGACAGATTTTAAACGAAATTATATTTAAAACACAAACAAAACAGGCTTAAGTGATTAAAATAGATTATTATAAGTACACTACTAAAGTTTAAGAAAAGAATTTCACTCATTTCAAATTTTTGAGTATAATTCTTTATTTTAACTTATAGATAAGTATATATATACAACACATTCAGCTGGAGTCAGTTACAAACTAAAACGAAAAATATTAGAAATTAATAAATAAACTTACAAAACCATGTTAAACTTGAATAAATTATTGAAAACAATAAAAAGCGAATAAATTAAAATGTGTTGACAATTCCAAAAAAAAAACTACCAAAATGGTAGAATTTTTTGTGAACAGTATTTCACTGAATAACATAATATTGTTTTAATAGTGGGCAATGCATATGATCCGTTAATAAAGATGTAGCCACGTGTGATGTATGTTCGAGAGAATAGTTTTGCATTGCATGACTTTAATAACATCATATTCGGTTTATAATCTAGAAGATTACAATTTTGTTTTGTTTTGGGTTGAAAACTAAGTTCAATTTTTGGTCAAATACAGTCAGTACCTTTGAGTGATTTCATTGTGTACGTGGCAGGAACAATAACAACATCATAATGTAATGGAGAGAATAATGTTTCCGACTGTTTTGACGATTATATCCTTTCAAATTCAAATTCGAAAGATTTTATTATATTTATGCACACTAAGTCCTACTAAAGAAGATTTTCGTCATACATAAAAGAGTAATCTACTTACTACTCCGCGTACATCGCTTCTCAAGTTATTACTGTTTTAAAGAGAAAAACAACGACAAGGAATTTCCCAGCAAAACACCTAAGATTTTTCATTTCTAATTTTTATCTTTCCATCTCTTTATTTCAATAAATATATTCTACAAGTTCTATTGAAAGAATAATAATACTGACTACATTATTCTTGAGTTGACATTACCGACTCTAATAGATGGATTGTGTTGCAAGCCGAAAAACAAAATTTATTCTTAATTTCGGATTCAGATGCTACTATATAAATATTTAATAAAATTATACTTTGGCCTATTGTAGTTAATTATCTTCTTGAAATTGATGGCAATTTTAAAAAATTAATATATAGAAAAGAAGTCACGCAATCCAAAACAACTCTCCCCTCACCAAATATACATACTCTTGGTATGAGCCGGTGACAACTTGGACCACCGCGTGCCAGTACTGGCCCGCCGTGACCATTGCGTCTTCTTCCCACCGGAATCGTTCCCATTGATCGCTTTGCAAGACGAGTGCATTACCGCTTTCTCAACTAACGCGCGATCTACCTCGTCTCCCGTCAAAGGGGACGACCAAGACCTCTCGTGTACTATCTTCAACGGCTCTTGAAATAATGGACAGCCGGTCGGCAGCGATACGGTACGATGGTGTTTTATGACCCGCGTATTACTTTCGGCTGGTTTGTCTGTTAGTGGGTTATTCGGTGGTTGGTTTTCGGCTGTGGAAAAACAATGACAAAGCGACACGTAAAACATATGGCACCAAGCGTCACCCGGTGCGATGGTTATGTTCATGTTAGGATGGTCGGAAATCGTGGCACTACATACTTGGTTATTTTTTATCAAATTAATTTAGCCGGAAGCCAGTCCATTGGCTCCCTACATACTTATTTCTTCAAGTGTTGCTAGTGTTGACAAAATAAAAACTACCAAAAAACTATACTTATTAAGCATGTTTCTTGCAGTCACCTTGGACATAAGTATTAACGTAGTAATGCCACAATTTTCTCATGATCAGATACAATTAATTTATCACAAAAATATAGCAAAGATTTACAAATGTTTTTGGTGCCAAACTTGACATTATATTAAATTTTCTCTATAACGCGTTGGAACTGTCATTGATGTAGCCAAAGTCGGTGACCACTTTCCATCAGATGGGACATCTGTCTGTTTGTCTACTTTTAACAATATAAAAATATTAAGTAAATACCGAAGCTCAAATCAAATTATTCCTAAATCTGACAAACGGTAAACTCAAACGTAGATCAAACTATAAATTCCTTTTAATAATTATTTTTAACATAGAATAACGCAACTTCTGAAGTAAGTAGCTTTAGAGTAGTACCTTTGCAATTAAATCAATATTTCCAACCAAAATTTTATAATAACCCCAGTGACTTATTCCATGAACTTCTAATGACAACTCTTTGCCATACTTTTGCGAATGTTTTACATTATGTATAAAAAAAAATACATAAATATAATACACGTATTGTGATGTCATAATGTGTATGTTGCACCCGCGCTACGCAAATCGTTCAACAACGGTTATACAATACAACCATCACCAAAACCCCGAAAAACGCATGCAGACAATTACCACTCTTAACAATAATAATTATAATGCTCAAAATGCTTTAAACAAACATGCTTATACCAAAAACAAGATTCCAGTTGATACTGTTCATATATCCCTTATTTAAATACAACGCACAGGTTAAAAATTAAATCTACTATACTACTATTCCATGTACATACTTACTGTTGGCAACACCAACAATATCGACTTTGTCACATAAAACTTTCTCCTACTATCAACATGCAATGGTGCAAATTCAATAAATTAATATTATCTCTCGAGTGGTGCAATTTATGGCAACACCAACTGACGATCGATTATGACTTGGCCATAAAAGTTTTCTCACATACTAAAATGGTGTACGCATAAATTAATTAATTAAATATCTCTCGTGGTGCGATTTATACACCTTCCTTGCTAGCTTTGATCGGCCTGTGTCCCGATCACTTACTTAGCGACGTGTAATAAAACACGTTTCGCTAAACATTCTTTTTCCCACTACACATTTGTCTCAATCGTATGAAAATACGATTACTTGTCGAAGAATTAATGTGTTAGTTGCCATCGGTGCACAACAAGAAGAAAAAGAAAATTGGTGCCGTAATAATGACACGACATATAACCGAAAGCTATTTATAGATAAAGTTATTCAAACCCATCAAATACTTGCGTATCATCCAAGGTTATGATGTATCAAACAAAAAATACCTCAAACTCGTATCAGTGAGATAATAAAACAAATTACTGTTCCGACAACAATATATATTAATATAATTTTTGACTTTTTGACTGTATTTTTATGACTCCTCTTATTTATAACTCTTTGCCAAATAAAATTATAAATACACCTGCAAGAAAATTCACTGTGATCTTAAAAAAGTGGCTGATCAAAGAGTGTTTTTTATATTGTAAAGCAATTTTTTTTTTATTTTTTTTATTGCAGGAGTTCAGCAGACAGGCAGACGGCTTACTTGATGGAAAGCGGTTACCATCGCCTATGGACATTTGCAACACCAAAGGTGCTACAAATGCACTGCTGCTCTCTTAAGGGAGACTGGAACCTGGTCACTAATGCCGGAACACAACACAAGGTTATTATGGCGGCATACTCTAGACCAGGGGTGGTCGCCATCCAGTCGAGTAAACACCCTACCACCTGGCTGTGGGTCTTTTTGTCGCCTCTTACGACAGGCCGCCCGGCCGCAGGAAATTGTATTCTTTCTCCGTTCCTGCACGGATGAATTTAAATCCTTATCAGTATTTTTTTTTATACTTAAATTATAAATATCTTCATTTTTATTTATTACTATAGCTTAGTTGACATCTGAATTAGAATATTAATAAATTTGATGTTAGTATTTATTTTATATACCACTATGTGGTAGGATGCACAGTGCATCTACAATTATATAACATCTGTATAAAGTACATTCTTGCAATTAAAGGTATTGTTACGAGTTGCAGGGTCTTGCCTCGCGGCTGGTTACCGCTCGACTGCCGATCTCTCCATTGGACCATTGCTTTATACTGCACCGATACAATATGTCTGCCCGACCGCGTGGACCGAATTTCTCAAAAAATATTTGTGTCTGAAATATAAATACGTAGTCATAATTACAATTAAAGCATATTCATTTATTCATTCATTCAAAAACACAATTTAACTAATATTCTATCCAAAAATATATCTTGTAAGAAACAAACAGGTTATTATATATATATATATATATATATATATATATATATATATATATATATATATATATATATATATATATATATATATATATATATATATATATATATATATATATATATACTAGCTGTCCCGGCAGACGTTGTTCTGCCCTGAAGAAATAAAATTTAGAACCCGATTGCAGCGCCACCTACCGGGTCCAAATGTAAACTATCCTATCTTTCAAGTCGGATCAAACTGCACACGGTGTGCCAATTTGATTAAAATCGGTCAAGTAGTTTAGGAGTCCATTGAGGACAAACATTGTGACACGAGATTTATATATATTAAGATATATATATATATATATATATATATATATATATATATATATATATATATATATATATATATATATATAAAAGAAAGTCGTGTTAGTTACACTATTTATAACTCAAGAACGGCTATACCGATTTGGCTGAAAATTGGTGGGGACGTAGCTTAGAACCAGGAGACGGACATAGGATATTTTTTATCCCGTTGGGACCGGTAGGTGGCGTTGAGACCGGGTTCTAGAGTCCTCCTAGAACGACCTGGGCCGATTTTGGTGACTTTGTTTTTGTGTGTTTGAGTGGATGGTTCCCGGATGGTTTAAATACACAATTGGAACCGGTAGGTGGCACTGGGATCGGGTCCTAGATTTTTATTTTTTCAGAGCAGGACAACGTCTGCCGGGGCCGCTAGTATATATATATACATATATATCGTTATAGTAGACAAGTGTAAACTGCACACACAGACATATTTGCATTTCTATTCTATTATTATAGACGTATTTATTCTTAGGTATTTTGACCCTTATTCGTAATCATTCAATCTAAATTAAACTTTAAATCTCTACCATAAAGCTCGAAATTCAATGCACTGTTACGGCACGTATGTGTATCTACATATACAAAAATATCTACTTTAATTATACACAGATAGAGCTAATATTCATTTGAAATATAAAGCTAAAGAGTTTGTTGGTTTAAACGCGCTAATCTCAGGAACCGCTGGTCCGATTTGAAAAATTATTTCAGTGTTGAATAGTACATTTATAGAGAAAGACTATAGGCTATATTATATTTTCAAAAAATTAGGGATCCTTACTAAAAGTCCAATAATGTAACCCAAGGTGTAAAAATATGACCCGAAAAAATCCTTACACGGCGTGCGCTGAGAAAACTATTGATTATAGAACCAAACAATGTACTACCACTTTGCAGAACATATAATTGTCTACAAAAAGTATCGCGTAACCATATGTCTAACTATTGTAGTTATCTCACAATAAGTGTTTTCTTTTATTTTTTTAAATAATTTAAATGCCGTCGCTTCAAAAACTCTTTATTTTGTACCTTGGTATCAATCCTTATCAAAATAAAATTACTCCATATTCAACATGAATTCAATACCTTTCTAGAACTTTTTGAATTATTCAATTCGGATGTTTCATTCAAAAGATATCGCGATATTTAAAATGTAAGTATTAGTGTTGTAGCCAAATATACTAATATATTGTTTGATTGAACGCGCTAATCTCAGGAACTACTGGTCTGATTTGAAAAATTCTTTCAGTGTTGGACAGCCCATTTATCGAGGAAGGCTATAGGCTATATATCATCACGCTACGACCAATAGGAGCGGAGCACCAATGAAGAATGTTTCAAAATCGGAGGGTTTTGAAAGCAAATTCCACGCGGACGACGTCGCGGGCACAGCTAGTTTATTATATAAGGGCTTCATTTCCCTTATTTCGAATTAAATAAGATTGAATTTTGTGTGTTTATCTTTTTTTAGTGTCGCTTTTTCGTTTCATCGAGTTTCAAATCACGATTCCAAACAAGTTGCACTTCAAAAATCACAACAATTATATTCTGTGTATAGAAATGTTCCTCGTATATGAAATAAAATCAAAGATCTGTGAAACATTCCTATTTTATTGTTAAGATTTGTAGAATACAGACTTCTTGTAAGTAAATGCTGTCAATTTATATATATATATATATATATATATATATATATATATATATATATATATATATATATATATATATATATATATATATATATATATTAGGGTGGTCCTTATTTAGGGTTTGTCCGATTTTTTTTTCACGATAGTCCTAAATCGGTTCTAAATCTATTAAAAAAAAATCATGCCAAGTTATAGCTCTTAATTTTAAATTTAAGCCGGCCCCCCCGATAACCAAACTTTTAAATGGAAATAACAGGGGAAAAAATCTGTTATTACTTTGGAATTTTTTACGTCATGAATGGATGAACAGATCATGTCGACAAACAATCATTCTTGTAGAAAATTTAACGCTCTATAAAAAAGGTCTCTTATGATTTTTTGCTAACTCTAACGGTTTGTAAGTTATTTAAAGTCATAGTTGAAACTTAAGTAAATTTTACGATTATATATATATATATATATATATATATATATATATATATATATATATATATATATATATATATATATATATATATATATATATATATATATATATATATATATATATATTATGTATAGAAAATATGGTAATGCACGAGCAAGATCGTGAACCTCAATTAGGTGGCCACTTAAGACTGCTACTAAATACTCCCAGGGACTACTTCAATCTTCCCTTACAACTACAAAACTTTAGTATAAATAGTGTTAGGCGAGAGTAGAAAAGTTTTCAAGAAACTGAAAGAAGGAAGGAGGACCAGTGTAAAGTGTGAAGAGATAAGAGTAAAGCAAAGTTACACATTCAATACAATTATAAGCTCTCTCGAAGTCTCCCAATGAGATTACCAAAACCTTCGACAAGACGTTTTCTACATGTTTGCACGTCATCATTACGGCTGACGTAATGTTTTGTGTTTTTTCCTAATCCCTACAGTTAACAAACCTAAACGTCATATCTCTAAAAGATATCACCGATTCGTTTCTATTTAAATTATAATCTGTGCTTTCACTATTTTTTGTGTATTTTCAGTGCGCGCGCGCACACACACATACATATATACTCACACGAAAGCGCGCGTGCAACCGCTTTCACACACTGACACACACAGCACGTGTGACATACACCAACATAGATTATTTTTTTATATACATAGAAAAACCAGTGATACTTTTGGAGAAGTAATTTTAGGCAACCCCTGGTTGCCAGATGATTTTTATTTGTCTGTTTGAATTAAATACTTTTTTAATATAATAATATACTATAATAAGACAACGCAGAAAAAGACAGCCATTTACATTGTGTGGGATATTTACGGACATGTTTGGACAGAACACTGCACAAGACATCCATACTCTACTAAGGGCAAAGTTCAACTGAGAGCGATGAGCGTAGAATCGAGCGACAACAACAAGCGTTTGAAATCCGCTATAAATTTGATAATATACATATCTTTTCAAATGACATGAAATGTGACACGTCCGCTCTCAATTGAGCCTCAAATGTAAATAAACCGGTAGTAATAAATGCCATATATATATATGGTTTTTCCGCATAAATAACACCATTATAATTTCGTAAACAATAATTAATCTTTGACGTATAAACCAAACATGTTGAAAACCGTCTATGCCACGAAGGTTATTCGGGTCGGTTGCGTTCTGTCCGTACCGTTATGCGCGGGCAGGTTGAGCGGAGCGAGCGGGGCGAGTGCGGCGGCCGAGTCGTCGATCGAGTACGTGCCGCCGGAGCAGACGCACTGCCTGATACTGATACACGCCCCGGCGCACAGGCCCTTCTCTGCAACGCACATCGCATTCACCGCGTCTATCGCATCGCTTCGCTTGATAGACGACCGCAGCTTTACAGCCAATTAAGCCCTTACGTCTTGGCACATCTTCGATTTTAATAACAATTCGAATACCTTTCTTTTGTGATGCGTTTGCCTCATTGAGACTTTAAATATTACATATTAATTATGACAATTCGTCTCCCATGTTAACATTATTTAAAAAAGAAAAATAATTTTCTAATAAATACAAATAAATTTAAAAATTATTTATTCTATAGATATAATAATTTCTATTATGAATATATATAAAAAAAAATTACAAATCAATCGAAATGGACTTAAGTAGGCCAAGATGTAAAGGCTATGAACACAATACACCTGAATTTCAAAGAAACCTGTGGCTATTTGGAATTTGAGGGACAAAAAAAATATCATCAATACATAATGACAATAGGTTAGTCACAATTTCTACTCTATACTAAAAAGATCAAGCAAATCTACAACTACTTGCTTATAATCCGTAAATTACTAATTAAATATGTTTGAATATGTTTGTGGTGCAATATAGAGAAAACAGTGTGAGTGAAAGTATGAAAATTTGGGCAAAAATCAAGAACACGATTTGAAACGATTTATTTTCAAGATTCAATGAAGAATGCATTTTTTTTTAAAGACAACAGTTAACTAATCACTCAACATACTATAACATGAAATGTCTAATCTAACACGATCCAAATGCTTAAATTTAAAAAAGAGGACTGTCGGGTAAATCGATATGAAGTGCCATTGTCAAACCAAGGATGAAAATATTTATGAAACACTAAGATATTTATTTTTAAGAAACATATACAAGTGCGAAAGTAACTCTGTCTGTCTATTGTGCTTTTACGGGAAAACTATTGGACCGATTTCCCTGAAATTCGGTATATATGTAATTTTAGTATCCAAGTTGGATAGATTTATGTAAAGGTTATCCCAGAAAATAGAATGTTTTTTTTTGTTTTTTTTAATTTGCCATATTTGTCATTTATGTAGTTTAGAGACGGAGGATAAATAAATAAAACTAGAACGGTTTGAAATAGAGGATGAAAGTTTGTATAGGAGACCAATCATTTATCATGTTTATAGATATAAAAATTTATCATCCATTAAAGATGCGATAGTAACTCGATCTGTCTGTCTGTTAAGTTTCACGGAAAAACTACTAGGAGTACTGGATTGGTTATACTGTAATTTTGTTTAAAAAAATTTTATACCGAAAATGAACATACATACTTTTCATGCTGGGGATGGGATAGTTTGCGGTATAAAATGAAGTGAAACATAAAAATTTAATACAATGTACCCTGCATTAACGCCTGTTCTTTAAACAAGAGGACAATAGAGTTTAACCCGAGGCGCAGCCGCAGCATAAACTCTAGTTGTTTAAAGTTGGGATCTTCTTTTGAGCAAAATTCACTTGCATCACAAAATCCCGCTCTTCCATAATCTTATATTATGGTTCAAAATGGTATATAAAATTATGGCGCAGATTAATTAACAAATCTCGCAATGATACAAATAATTATCGCTTCAAACGCAAAATACCTTTATTCAAAACTGTCTCTTGATTTGACTGTTACAATATCAAATAATGTTAGTGGGGGATTTATGTAACAGAAAATCTATTACTTATAGAAACATTTTGTTTGACTTCTGAGCAAAGACTGTCGATCTAAAGCACAATTAATCAAAATCATAATTCTCGCACAATAATTAACTGTCCTAGAGCCCTACCGTAGCACGTGCATCCGATCAAAGCCGAAGTGGGAATTCATATCCGAGCGATAATTAAACGAGCCGAGTGGTAATTAAAACTACCCTTTTTTTATGCCTGCCTATTAAGAATATTGGTTGGCTTGACAAACATTCATATTGATCCCTCCAACAATAAGACACATTAATTCCAGATTATTACTTACCGTTAGCCAAGCCCGCTTTCCCCTGTCCATCTGAGTACGTCTGCCTGCGCGCTGTCATCGTATTTTCAGTGTACTTCGGTAACACAATATGGTCGCGCTCATTTTCAGTCTCCTTAGCGCAGTTGCGCATTGCACTGGAACAATTACGTACGTGATCACAAAATTATAATATAGTCAAGGTGGCGAAGACCGTCACATAACATAACGTAACATAATTCTTTATTTCCTCTTTAAGTATACAGAGAAACTTAAAACTAGTAACAACATTAACTAAGAGGCTGGCGCCTGAATTAGATTAAGAAGAAACCTGTGGTACAGGTCACCGGGATCATCCCGTTGGCTAATTAAGAGAAGAAAAAAGAAAATATACTAACTTAAAATTATTATAAATAATCGTGTTAGAGTGAGTAGAGTTTGCCAGGTGGTGGGGTGTTTACTCGACTGGATGGCGTCCACCCCTGGTCTAGAGTATGCCGCCATAATAACCTTGTGTTGTGTTCCGGCATTAGTGACCAGGTTCCAGTCTCCCTTAAGAGAGCAGCAGTGCATTTGTAGCACCTTTGGTGTTGCAAATGTCCATAGGCGATGGTAACCGCTTTCCATCAAGTGGGCCGTCGTCTGCCTGTCTGCTGAACTCCTGCAATAAAAAAAAAGTGAGTCTTTCAAGTGCATATGTGTGATGTAGTGTGTCTGTGTATCTGTAAGTTCGCATAGGTGATGTAAGAATAAGTATGTGTGATTGAGCGGGAGTAAATGAGTCAGAGAATGTTAAGATCCATATGTTGTCTAAGAAGTGTGATGAAATCATGGAGGGGATTAGGAAATAACGTTGATAGTGCGAAAACAGCATAGTCATTTAGGAATATACAAGAGGTCTTCAGTGGACTGATAGTCGAGAGTTTTTAGGAAGTTAGTAATTTTTGCTTTACAAGTACATTTATTAAGGGGGTATATGTACCGTCAATGGGGTAAGTTCATACACCACTCGTCTTTGCAATTTTTAAAACGGAATTTAACGCCAACTACCATTCGAAGACAGAATTCAATGGTGTCTTACTGACTGATTTGTTATCATCGTAACCATACTTTACCCCCTCAACAATTTTTTAATTTTTTTTTTCAAATCGGCAGACAAACACACACATTGTATATCCCCAAATTAAGCAAGTTAAGTTTGTGTTATGGGTAATATACAACGGACTACTCTGGGGCCGATCCCAGACATCCAGACCATAGTAAATAACGGAGAAAAGACGTTTTCCGAAATTTACTATACCAGGAATCGAGCCCGGAGCCTCTGCGTTGCAGTGAGGTAGGCCGGCAAAGGCTTAGCCCGCTCAACCACAGAGGCCGTCAAATATCAATGTAAAGAAGTTTTAATAGATTGGCTAAAATAATGTAGATATGATGATGTTGAAAATTTGTTTGTACTGTTAATTTAAATAATTTAGTAATAAATAAATATTAATAAATCTAGCTACTTACGAAAGCAAGTTTTAATCTTATTTTTGCAAAATATAACATTTTGTCTTTAAGACACAGGAAGGAACTAACACCTAAAAAACAGGCTCGGCCTAGTTTGGGTGTTAGTTAACGAATTCACTTAATTATTAAGAAAAGATCTATATTTCGTATTTGTGACTTTTATATGTAATTTTGGTGTCAACAAATATTATTATTATACTCTGTATGTCCTCCAAGACCACGGGCCATAAAAATGGCCCGGACTTTTGGGGGGCTTGCGTGGGGCCATGGGAAGGCCAACACATAGAGGCCCCTTGACAAATTTAATGTCAATGTGGCGTGACACTGACCGGCGATTATCCCTGTCTACACCATATAATAATGCAGCCAAGGACGAGCCCCGGCCAGTGCAGGACTATTGTGGGAAATGAGGACAAAAAGTACCGGGCTATTGCGGTGAACTGCTAATGGTACTAGGGGTCTGGGAATATGGGCACTATGGCGTCTGCCCGTCGCAATGTTCAGGTAACATGGAGAAATGGGCAGACGGTGACTCTGCCCATTTTTGCCCATTGAATGTTTATATGGGTATGGAAGAGAGAGCATGAAAGTAGAGTAAACGCGGTTGAGATGCGAGCACTGCGCAAAATCTGCGGAGTGACGCTCGCGGACCGCGTTCGTAATACCGAAGTAAGAAAGAGAGTTGGTCTGAAAGAGAGTGACGGGGTGAAGGTAAGGAAAGGAATGCTCCGGTGGTTAGGGCATGTGGAAAGAATGCATGATGAAAGAATGACTAAACAGATATACAATGCAAAAGTGGATGGATGCAGAAGTCGTGGAAGGCCACGACACACCTTCCATGATCAAATTGATCGTGTACTAGCGGAGGGTGATGTCAGGAGCCTTAAGAACAGACGAGCATGCATGACAAGAGTTATGAATGTCAAAGAAGCAAGTGAGGTGTGTAAGAATGGGCCTAAATGGCGCTCTGTTGTTCGTGCCTACCCCGCAAGGGAACTGGCGTGAAGTTATGTATGTATGTATGTATGAATGTTTATATATATATATCGCCTGTCCCTATTAACAATGTAGGATATGCAATCTTCGACATTTTGATTTTATTTCACTAATGACCATAAAAAAGCATTGTTTTTCAATAGCAGCAACAAAAAGGTAATTTTTCCTCATAGTTTTTAAAATAGCCACATTAACAATGTCATATATGCCACCATCTCCCATTAACAATGACGAATGTTAACTGCCGACGTTATTAGCGGGGCGCGAGGGGGGTATGCGGGGTATATTTTTGTAAGAAAGAAATTACTAAGACTGATCATTTAAGCTAATGAAACCTGAAATGTGATTATTAAGTGCCATTCATACAGGTAGACTTTATAATTAATGATTTTAACAAATTTTATGGCAAAGATTGTTTTCATTTTGTCCCTAAATTGTCAATTATGTTTGATTACTTGCTATTTGTGAAACAAATTTATTAAAAATTCCATTTAATTTATAATATCAATTAAAATACGACATAAACTTAAACAGGATTTACTAATGACAATGTTGTATGTGGCACTTCTTACAAAGAATAAATATGTTTGTCCATGTAACTTTATTTTATTATGTAGACGCTAGTATAAGAATAACAGCCCACAAATTTCCCACTCCTGGGCTCGGGCCACCCATTCACGTTAACGGACAGTATACCCGCCACGCTTGGCAGGTTTGACACATTGGTTATCTCGATGTTTTCCTTCACCGTTATTAGCACGTGGTAATTGTAACAATATGCACATTAGGTCAGAAAACTGCGTAAGTGGTGCATGCGTTCCGGCCAGGATCGAACCCGGGCCCTTTGGGTACGGGACGCGTGCGCTAGCCATTACGCTACCACGACTTCACGAATGATATATAGAGCAAACAATAATTACTGATGTATCGTTGAATGCATGCTCTGGGCGATGTTGGAATCGTCCGATAGCATCCACAGCTCGCCGGCGCCGGTGACCGTCTGTCTTCCAACCTCCATGTAGAAGAAACATTCCGAATCTCCGCATCTGAAATTGTAATATGACATTATGATCTATCTATCCATAACTAGTGGTCGCCCGTGGTCGAAATTCGACCACAATAATTTGTCGTCAAAGACCATACTTCTATAATCACAGATTTCGGCAAGGCAAACAATAAACAAAAGAGTATATATGCGCACATACATGCATACATAACTTCACGCCAGTTCCCTTGCGGAATAGGCACAAACAACAGAGCGCCATTCAGGCTTATTCTTACACACCTCACTTGCTTCTTTGACATTCATAACTCGTGTCATGCACGCTCGTCTGTTCTTAAGGCTCCTGACATCACCTTCTGCTAGTACACGATCAATTTGTATATATGCGTGTGTGTGTCAAATACATGGTAGTGTATGTAATGTTTTTTTTATTATTGATTGAATGTATTTCTTATGCATAATTAAAAATAAAATAGCATTCGTCGCTTCTTCTCTATATAAACTATAAGTGTGCGAAATTTCATACTCCTCCGCCCGCGCAATTTTCGTAAAAAGGGGTACAAAGTTTTTGCTTCACGTATTAATATATAGTCTTTCTATAATGTTATAAAATTCTAAACATGCCATGTCTGTATGTTGAAGGCATTTAAAAAAAACAACTGGAATAGACTATACAAACGACGGAGAACACGATGCAATTTTTTTTAGATTTCTTGTCTGTTTGTTTGGGACTCACACAAAAACTATTGGGTCGATTTCGATGCGGTTTTCGCTGATCGACAGCAAATTCTTAAATTTAAAATAAATCTCGTTAAGAAACGATTAGGCATCTCTTAAGTAAGAGAATCAGAATCAGACCCTAATCAACGAATATCTTTTTTTTTCACTTATAAACGTGTATTAGAATAGAATAGAATATACTTAATTGTACAAAAATGCAACATAAAATCAAGAACATTAATATACAAGTACAATCGGCGGTCTTATCGCCCATGGCGATTTCTTCCAGACAACCTTTGGATGGAGTATACAAGGACAACAAAAGTCGGTGTAAAGTGTATTACCTGTTGTTTACCTAAGAGGAGCACAGACACACGAAATTTGAATGATTAGCGTAGGCTGTACCCAAAATATTCGACTAAAGCGGAGTTTATGGGTAAGATTTTCACTAATCAGTTGCTGAGCAGTTTCTTTAAATTTAAGAAACGATTATAAGTATGGCCCTTGATGTATTATTTGTACAAGTATGGATCATCTTTAAACAATACTATATACCTTTTTTATACATTATAATATCAAGTTTCCAAAAAAAACATTCAATGTTATAACTAGCTATAAACACAACACACATGGCACTAGATACGACTATATATAAGTATAGATATAAGGCCAACACTGCACATGCACTTCCTCACAACAGCAGCATGTAACAGATACACTCTACATTAGTATAAGTTTAGTATTAAAATCAGAATAAATTAATATAATAAGTTATTCTTAAGGTACACCAAAACAGAAAAATTACTACATATAATGTCACATACACTAACAAAAACAAACAATAAGCGTGTACAGAGTCTCAAATTTTTCATAGAAATTAAGTATTAAAAAAGGGTACGGAACTCGAGTCCGTAGAGATATATATAATCTAATATATAAAATTCTCGTGTCACAGTTTTCGTTGCCAAACTCCTCCGAAACGGCTTGACCGATTTTGATGAAATTTTTTGTGCTTATCCGGTATCTATGAGAATCGGCCAACATCTATTTTTCATCCCCCTAAATGTTAGGGGTAGTCCACCCCTAAATTTTTATTTTTATTTTTTAGACAAATTTTTAATTTCTATTTTTTTATGATACAACATACAAAAATACATACAACCCTAAATTTTCACCCCTCTACGATCAACCCCTATTTTTTATTTGTTAATTATAAACTTTAAAATCGTTTGGCAAGATTTTTAATCTTATTTTGTCATGACCTAGAATAAAAAAAATATATATTACTCTTTTAGATTCACAATTAGAACCGGTAGGTGGCGCTGAGATCGGGTTCTGGAATCCTCCTAATCACCTGGAGCGATTTTGTTTTTGTGTGTTTCAGTGGGTACCGGGATGGTTTAGATTCGCAATTAGCTCTGGGATCGGGTTCTAGAATTTTATTTTCTAAGGCAGGACAACGTCTGCCGGGGCCGCTAGTAATATATATAAAAAAAAACTAGCTATAAAATGCATACCTTAAAATACTAACAGCTGTCGATTTTTATTCAACTCAAATCATCATTTATTGCATAAAACATGATAAAAAAAAGATGGTAGGAATATTCCATAAGATCACATGTTTTTGCCTCTACGGCGTGCAAAATGTTGTGCCTATTATTACAATTATAAATAATAACTCTTATTTATTTCGTATTAATATTACAAAATTAAAATTAATTCATTAATTAACGCAAAAGTGGATGGATGCAGCAGTCGTGGCAGGCCACGACACGACACACCTTCCATGATCAAATCATCATTTGACGGCCTCTGTGGTTGAGCGGGCTAAGCCTTTGCCGGCCTACCTCACTTCGACGCAGAGGCTCCGGGTTCGATTCCTGGTATAGTAAATTTCGGAAACGTATTTTCTCCGTTATTTACTATGGTCTGGGTGTCTGGGATCGGCCCCAGAGTAGTCCGTTGTATATTACCCCATAACACAAGCGTAACTTGCTTAATTTGGGGATATACAATGTGTGTGTTTGTCTGCCGATTATTATTATTATAAATCGTGCGTGTACTAGCAGAAGGTGATGTCAGGAGCCTTAAGAACAGACTAGCGTCCATGACAAGAGTTATGAATGTCAAAGAAGCAAGTGAGGTGTGTAAGAATAAGCCGGAATGGCGCTCTGTTGTTCGTGCCTACCCCGCAAGGGAACTGGCGTGAAGTTATGTATGTATGTATTATTACTTGAGTAGCAGAGGCCTAGGGCCCATCTTTTGGACAGTATTTACCATCGCCTAAGGGCATTTGCTACACTGAAGGTGCTACCGATTGCAGCCGCTCACTAAAGGCAGACTGGAACCTAGCCACTAATGCTGGAACACAACTCAAGCTTGTTATCGCGGCATATTTTAGACCAGGGGCTTAATTCTTCGATTTCAATATTTTGGCGTTGTGGAGATACCTATTCAACGTACTATTCCATTGGGATGGTGTGGTGTTACAAGAATGGATAAGGTGAGAAATGAGTACGTAAGGGGATCTTTGAAAGTTGCACCTGTGACTCAGTTGAGAGAAAGAAGACTAAGTTGGTATGGGCATATAATGAGGACGAAAGTCACGTGACAAAAAGAATGTTAAACTACAAGATGGATGGGTATAAATTTAAATGTAGACCAAAAAAAAGATGGATTGACTGTGTGAAGGATGATATGGTGATATGCGGTGTGACAGAAGAGGTATGTCAGAATAGAAGAGTGTGGAAGGAAAAGACATATTGCGCCGACCCCAAGTAATTGGGGTATGGTGAAAGAAAAGAGTGTCAACAATTCGTATTCTACTAAATCCACAATATCTTCTCGATACTGTTGCGGCGGAATAATAGGAGAAAAAAAGAGATACAGATGGTCAGACCGGGGATAGATAAATAAAACTAGAACGAATTAAAATAGGGGATAAAAGTTTGTATGAATCATTTCTCAAGTTTATAGATTTCAAAATTTATCTTTTTTTTTTATTGCAGGAGATCAGCAGACAGGCAGACGGCCCATTTGATGGAAAGCGGTTACCATCGCCTATGGACATTTGCAACACCAAGTTGCTGCAAATGCACTGCTGCTCTCTTAAGGGAAACTGGAACCTGGTGACTAGTGCCGGAACACAACTCAAGGTTGTTATGGCGACATACTTTAGACCAGGGGTGGTAGCCATCCAGTCGGACAAATGCCCTACCACCTGGCTGTGGGTTGTTAAGTCGCCTCTTACGACAGGCCGCCCGGCCGCAGGAAATTGTATTCTTTCTCCGTTCCTGCACGGATCACACCTTCCATGATCAAATTGATCGTGTACTAGCAGAAGGTGATATCAACAGCCTTAAGAACAGACGAGCGTGCATGACAAGAGCTATGAATGTCAAAGAAACAAGTGAGGTGTGTAAGAGTAAGCCTAAATGGCGCTCTGTTGTCCGTGCCTACCTAGCAAGGGAACTGGCGTGAAGTTATGTATGTATATATGTATTTAAAATTTATCATCTATAAAAAATGCGATAAGAACTTGATCTGCCTGTTAAGCTTTCACGGAAAAACTACTAGGAGTACTGGACTAGTTTTGCTGTAATTTTGCTTAAGTATAGTTTTAATACCGAACATGGACATGAATACTTTTCATGCCGGTAGATGGGATAGTTTGCGACATAAAATGAAGTGAATCTTCCGAGGGCAAATAGCACTAACATAAAAATTTAATACAATGTAACCTGTATTAACGCCTCCTCTTGCTCTTGAAACAAGAGGTACGCACTGGAGTTTGACCCACGTTTTATCATATTCTACAGATTTTGTATATTCAAATTAAAAAGTTTTTTATTTAAAATAAGTTCCACTAAGTTAAAGTTTAATTTTACTTCCTATTCTATGTACACCGCTTCGCAACGTGTTATTGCTGTTAAGGAGAAGAAGCGGCAAGAAACTCCCCAGCAGCAACACGTCTAGCTAAATACTGTTTCTCTTTATATTTCTAATTCTATTTATATCTCAAGCTCTTTACAATAATAGCCTGGCAGTCCTAATTGGAGACCTAGACTAAATTATTGGAAAACATTTTCAATACAGACTTTTCCTCGTAGTAAGGATAAAATAAAATAACAAGTACTTCCAGTTAATCACAAATAGGACTTCAATTAACGGTATAAATTCGACGAATTAATGTTTTTTTCTACCATTCCCAGGCGATTGTACCATATTGTTAGCCTTGAATGGGCATATTTTCAATGGAATTCCCTTATAATGTGAAAATATTCTTTATTGTACACATACATACATAACTTCACGCCAGTTCCCTTGCAGGGTAGGCACACACCTCACTTGCTTCTTTGACATTCATAGCTCTTGTAATGCACGCTCGTCTGTTCTTAAGGCTCCTGACATCACCTTCTGCTATCCTAGTACACGATCAATTTGATCATGGAAGGTGTGTCGCGGCCTTCCACTTTTGCATTGTATATCTGTTTAGTCATTCTTTCCACATGCCCGAACCACCGGAGCATTCCTTTCCTTACCTTCACCCCGACACTCTCTTTCAGACCAACTCTCTTGCTTACGTCGGTATTACGAACGCGGTCGACGAGCGTCACTCCGCAGCTTTTGCGCAGTGCTCGCATCTCGACCGCGTTTACTCTACTTTCATGCTCTCTCTTTCATACCCAACTCTCGCTTCCATACGTGAGCGTAGGTACCAGCACCGTTATATATAAAAGTACAAAATAGTGGTGATATACAAAGGCGAGCTTAACCCCAAAAAGAGTTTTCTTCCAACAAATCTATGGGTCTAACAAGAGTGGGAAAACAAGAGGCAAGGTTGTGTACATTAAGGTTTATATGCATATATATAGCTATTTTTATATAACAAAATACATACATAAACTTACATACACATATATATATCTATACATACCTAATTTATACATATACTAGCTGACCCGGCGAACTTTGTACCGCCATATTTTCTGAATTCCTAAAAGACTTTGTTTCGTTAGGAGGATTCTAGAATCCAATCTCAGCACCACCTACCGATTCTAATTGCGAATCTAAACCATCCGGGAACCCACTCAAACACACAAAAACAAAATCACCATAATCGCTCCAGGTGATTAGGAGGATTCTAGAACCCGATCTTAGCGCCACCTACCGGTTCCAACGGGATAAAAAGTATCCTATGTCCGTCTCCTGGTTCTCGGCTACCTCCCCACCAATTTTCAGCCAAATCGGTGCAGTCGTTCTTGAGTTATAAATGTAGTGTAACTAACACGACTTTCTTTTATATATATAGTGTTTACTTAGTAAACAGCATTATATAAAGTAGAAAATAAGTCTGTAGAATGTTTAGACGCCAAAATTGTATTTAAATATATGTAAAAATAAATTTGGCAATAAAAAGAAGAGAAAGAGAGAATAAAATAATAATAAAAATATATATATATAAAACAAGCGTGTGCGTCAGGAGAAATTATATAAAAAAAAATTACGACCGAACATAAATATCAACATGTAAACACATTAATTAAGTAACAATTGTCAGATAACAACAGTTACTAAGTAATAACATTTAGTTGAGACTTTGCACCTTAATAAATCACATACAGTCTTATTTCATTTATTACGACCTCGACTGTGACATCTTTTTGGTTATAGCGACGTAACACTTAAATCCCGCGAATTTAAAGTATACTCAATAAAACTACGTTTTAACGGTTTTAAGCGCGGTTTAACAATACTCGTTGACACTTGACATCTTTGTCTTCGATTTTGGTGACTTTGTTTTTGTGTGTTTGAGGGGGTTCCTGGACGGTTTAGATTTGCAATTAGAACCGGTAGGTGGCGCTGAGATCGGGTTCTAGAATACTCCCAATCATCGGGAGCGATTTTGGTGATTTTGTTTTTGTGTGTTTGAGTGGGTTCTTGGACGGTTTAGATTTGCAATTAGAACCGGTAGGTGGCGCTGAGATCGGGTTCTACAATACTCCTAATCACCGGGAGCGATTTTGGTGATTTTGTTTTTGTGTGTTTGAGTGGGTTCCTGGATGGTTTAGATTCGCAATTAGAACCGGTAGGTGGTACTGAGATCGGCTTTTAGAATCCTCCTAATCACCTGGACCGATTTTGGTGATTTTGTTTTTGTGTGTTTGAGTGGGTCCCCGGATGGTTTAAATCTACAATTGGAACCGGTAGGTGGCGCTGGGATCGGGTCCTAGATTTTTATTTTTTCAGAGCAGGACAACGTCTGCCGGGGCCGCTAGTAGAATTATAAAGCTTCCTTATGCTTTTTTACATCCACAGATAGAAAGCCTTTGTAATATTTTCTTAGTTTTCGCGACTAGTATACATAATAAAACTACGTTTTAACGGTTTTAAGCGCGGTAATTTATTTGAGTTTTATTATTCCGACGTTTCGGCCACTGTTCAGTAGCCGTGATCACGGAAGACAAAGATGTGTCAAGTGCCAACGAGTATTGTTAAAGTTTTATTTAGCCTACCGCCAACTTGTTCATTTTAATTATTTAGTTTTAATTTTGTTTAAGGTTATTATTTACTATATGGGAGCCTAATTTAATTTACCACCGCTTCGCAACATGTTGTGCCTTGAAGAGAAGAAGCGGCGCAAGAAACTCTTCAGCAAACATGCCTAGTTTTAATATTTTATATAATATTAAAATGGATGGGAGGAAAAATAAAATATCAATCAGGTTGGTTTGTGTTCCGGTGCACGCAGAAAGAGCTCACAGTGTCTTGAGGTCTGGCAGTTGGTTGTTGCTGGGTTTGGGTCTTAATAGTTTTGGTGATCTTTGTAATAATTGTCTTGCTTATAAATGTCCATGTATGTACAGTTAAATTTAAAAATCATTATTTAAATAGACATTAGGCGATATTATGCACGTTAGGCGGTGGTATTGTCTAGCAATAGACAGTGTCTTCCTCCTTTCTTTCTACGTATGTCTACAGCGACTAATACAAAGTAATTAATTTGTTTCAAACATTGACATTTTTGCAGATGTTATGCTAATAAAAGTTTCACGTTTCGCCTTTGACAGACTTACAATTTTTTTTTTTGTAATTTTGGTTACAAGCCATTTGTAGCCCTCATGACTACATATACATACATATTATGATTATATTATTAATTATGATGCTATTATAATTACAATAAATATTTAATATTCAATTTATTATGTCTCTTTCAGTTATATATTATTCATAAAATAATTAAATTAAGGTAAGGTCATTAACAATTATACGTAACTAGCTGTCCCGGCAGACGTTGTTCTGCCCTGAAGAAATAAAATTTAGAACCCGATTGCAGCGCCACCTACCGGGTCCAAATGTAAGCTATCCTATCTTTTAAGTCGGATCAAACTGCACACGGTGTGCAAATTTGATTAAAATCGATCAAGTAGGCTAGGAGTCCATCGCGGACAAACAACGTGACACGTAATTTATATATATTAAGATTTAGTCAATTTATTATGATATTACGTTCTTATTATCCATACATACATACATACATAACTTCACGCCAGTTCCCTTGCGGGGTAGGCACGAACAACAGAGTGCCATTTAGGCTTATTCTTACACACCTCACTTGCTTCTTTGACATTCATAACTCTCGTCATGTTCTTATTATCCGTCGGTTTAAAATTAAAACATTCCTCAATCGTATAGAATGCCATGCCACTCTGCTGCTTTATTTTTTTTAAAGGACTATCGGATATAGCGACGGAATTATGGCGCTCGCTTCATCGTCGTTATAACCGAAATCCACTGAAATTTGAAATACAATTTTTCCCCACCTTCTAATGTTCTTCAACGAGTACTCCACTCGTTCGGGTATCCCAAGGTCGCTGATCACGTTGTTCTGGCTCTTAATCTTCACCAGTGCCAACGTCTTGTCCGTCAGGCACAAGTTGTACAGTCCCTGGATATTCTTCGAAGCTCCTAGACCTTTCTTCTGTACATTGACTTGCCAGACGTGTTCTGGAATGTAAATAAAAGAACATTTAGACCATACAACGAATGGTGGCTACCTAATTGTAGGAAAAGGAATTGAGACACGAGACACAGGATTGGCTCTTACAATTCATTCACTTGCCTTACAATTGATACAAATTCGACACTATGAAGGATGTGTCAAGTTTTAACCAGTAGCTTACTACTAATTACTCGGACCTCTAGGGACCACACTCTCTCTCAATAGAGATGCCCATGTGACCAGGTCATCCGCCGTCCTGGATGTAGATTACCGGGGAGGTCCTCCGACTTCAACTCGCCCCATTACGCCGCAAAACGGAGATTTTTTATTATTATTATTAATATCTCTACGGACTCGAGTTCCGTACCCTTTTTTTACTACTTAATTTCTATGAAAAATTTGAGACTCCATACACGCTTATTGTTTATTTTTGTTACTGTGTGTGACATTAATTTGGTAATTTTTATGTTTTGGTGTACCTTAAGAATAACTTATTATATTAATTTATTCTAATTTTAATACTAAACTTATACTAATGTAGAGTGTATCTGTTACATGCTAGTGTTGTGAGGAAGTGCATGTTCAGTGTTGGCCTTATATCTATACTTATATATAGTCCTATCTAGTGCCATGTGTTTTGCTTTTTTCTTTTCTGTGCCTGGATTATTAACTTTTAGGCTCTTTGTGTGTCTTGGTTTGAGTATGTGTACACGGAGAGATTACTACTAACTACTTAACTTAAGGCTAATGGAAGGTTAGTTAGTTAGTTATATAGGAGTCTGCCAAAAACAAATGTCAGATTCTTATCCGTGCAGGAACGGAAAAAGAATACATTTTCCTGCGGCTGGGGGGCCTGTCTTAACTGCGGTATTTTCCCGTCTGGATACCTACCACCCCTGGTGTAGGGTATGCCGCCATAACAACCTAAGTTCCATTCTCCCACTAGAGAGCACATTGGTAGCACCTTTGCTTTTACCTAATTATGTGCAAACGCGATGGTAACCGCTGTCCATCATTAAGATCAATTAAAAAAAAAAAACACTTTTTCAATCAAGGACCAAGATTGTATTAATACAAAGTGGGCTGACTGATAGTTAATGTACAGTGTACACTGTAACATGAATATGGTTTTTTCCTTTTAAAAAAAAGGCCAAATCACTCGTGTACAAGGTACACAATAATTATATTAATTGTTGTTTTCGAAGTAAAACAATAGAATTATTAAAGTATACCTACATGATATGTGAGCTATTGTGTTTTGATAAGACTTGTACAACAATGCGGTCAAATTTCCCAACATTTGTTTGTTTACTAATTAAAATTTTTGCTGGTTTATTAATAATTTCATTACGCAGTTATTATAGGACACGATATACACATACAGGTATAACTAGGTGCTTTACTTCTAATTCAATAAAGTTGAATTTTATGTCTTTATCTCTTTTTAGTGTCGTTGTTTCGTTTCATCGAGTTTCAAGTCACAACGATTTAAAGAAGTTTCACTTCAATTATAACAATAAAACTCATGTGAACGCTTGCTGTCTAAATAAACAAAGAAGGGCTATGCCCTAATCACTAGGGTTTGTTTGGCCGCCGGGAAAACTCTAGTGTACACAATAACATTACATACATACATAACTTCACGCCAGTTCCCTTGCGGGGTAGGCACGAACAACAGAGCGCCATTTAGGCTTATTCTTACACATCTCACTTGCTTTCACGACCAATAACATTACCACTTATTATCCGTGCAGGAACGGAGAAAGAATACAATTTCCTGCGGCCGGGCGGCCTGTCGTAAGAGGCGACTTAACAACCCACAGCCAGGTGGTAGGGCATTTGCCCGACTGGATGGCTACCACCCCTGGTCTAAAGTATGTCGTCATAACAACCTTGAGTTGTGTTCCGGCATTAGTGACCAGGTTCCAGTCTCCCTTAAGAGAGCAGCAGCGCATTTGTAGCAACTTTGGTGTTGCAAATGTCCATAGGCGATGGTAACCGCTTTCCATCAAGTGGGCCGTCTGCCTGTCTGCTGACCTCCTGCAATAAAAAAATAAATAAAAAAAAAACCACTAATAAAACTACGTTTTAACGATTTTAAGCGCGGTAATTTATTTGATTCTGGTTATTCCGACGTTTCGCGCTTAAAACCGTTAAAACGTAGATTTATTATGTATACAAGTCGCGAAAACTTAAGAAAATATTACATTACCACTAATTAAAATTAAAATAACTAATGATGTCAGGAGCCTTAAGAACAGACGAGTGTGCATGACAAGAGTTATGAATGTCAAAGAGGCAAGTGAGGTGTGTAAGAATAAGCCTAAATGGCACTCTGTTGTTCGTGCCTACCCCGCAAGGGAGCTGGCGTGAAGTTATGTATGTATGTATGTATGTAAAATTAAAATAAAATGTTAATAAGTACATTTTCCCTATTGTTGCGATAAACAAACCATACTAAGTGCTTGTACAACAATAAATAATTAATTATTAATTTAAGCACAAAACTGCTTGTACAACAATATCAGACCAACATGTCGCTAAAAGGCGAGATTTTCATCATGGATTCTGCACCGGATCTTTTTACATCTATTGTCTATCTCAGGGATTCCCAAAGTTGTCATATCGATCCCCTGGGGTCAAAGTCGGTTTCCCAGGGTTCGACATAAACGAAAACTTATTTTGGGGGTCGACGACGTCTAAAAATCGACCCCTGTTAATTAACAAGGTCTTATTTGAAACTTTCAAGATACTGTATATCAGCCATACTCAACCTTTTTCTTATAAGGGCCACATAGACGTATTAGATAAGGTGATGCGGGCCACAACATTAATTCGTTTCGGAGTTTTTTATTGTTAGAGTACAGCAAAGAGGTTTGCGGCCCAGCCGATGGAAAATGATTACCGTCATCTATGGGCTTTTGCAACGCTAGAGGCGTTACCAATGTCATTGTACAACTATTAGTATGTACCGACGATGCTACTTACAAAAGCTCGGAGGGCCACATGCGACGCGGGTCGCGGGTTGAGTATCGCTGATGTACACGTTGTGTTACGTGTATCAACTTGTTATAAGAATGACTAATATTTTAGTAGGAAGTATCATTGTTATACTTTAAAAAAAACTCAACATATCAATACTCTTGCACAAGTACGTACTAGATGAAAAATTCAGCAAGTCAGTAAGCGTATGTTCAATAGGAAAAAACTAGAGATAGGCATTTTAAAGTAATTTGGCTCTGGGGGTCTGGGGTATTAGTTTATTTTGGAAAAGGGGTCTCTTCACCAAATCAATTTGGGAATCCCTGGTCTATCTCATATACGACGGCGTGGCTGACACATCCCACAGAACGTACATCTTATACTTGATTTATGAATTAGATAGATAGACAAGGGCATGCTTTTCACTACTCTCAATGCCTTTAGTACATTACTTTAAAACGTCAGGTAAATAAAATTATTCCATGAAAATAACGTAAATAAAGAGAAAAATCTCGTGAATGTATTTATAATGTCACTTTTAAACAGTAAGAAGTATTAATTTATTTCTATATAATTAAGATTTGTATCTAATGCATAGGTCAAGTATAAGATATTGCTACAGGTTAGGGTCTATGGGATGCGTCAGACTTACCATCGTATTTGAGATAGATAGTATGCTTAAACAAACACTCAATCAAAGGCTTTTACTTATATTGAGTGAACTGAAATTTCCTCGCATCCTGTCTCTATGGGCTAAGTTAGAGTTCCTAACCGTCCTGTTTTTCCAGGTCATGTCCTAGTTTTTGTAGTGTCCTGGATAGTTTTTAAGCAGCGTCCTGTGTTTTTAAATCGCCCTGATAAGGTCATGTACTTTAAAATTCGCGCGCCACTTTTACATTTCTTATGTAGCAGCTGCGCGTTTTGTATTTTATTAACTCGTCTTCAACTCCTATAATTTTATTCAAATACTTTTATTATTAAAAAATATGCTTATTATCATTATTTGAATTTCGTTTAACCTATTTTCACTACATATTAATTTAACTATTACAACTCTATTACTGCGTCCTGGTTTTAAGCTGAATTTTACTGGTTTTTCCAACTTGAAATCCTGGTTTTTCAAATTTGGGGTAGGCGACCCTAGGCTAAGTTGTCCTTTGCCTTGTAGTTTGTAGTAATATAATAAGGCTTAATTTTAATGAAAGGCTTGCTTTAATACTTAATTCTGTCGTAATATAGCGTTAGCAACTTCTCTAGACTTTAGGGTCTGAATAGAGCTGCTACACGCCGAGTTGTATTTGATCTCATTACAATTTATCGCATTCAGTTTCTGTGGTGTGAATCTAATTTGATTGATATTAGCCAGACTGTAGACTGTTTTAGTAGAAGAAATCTGTAGAAGTAACTCTTTTTCTTCTAAAATTGGATATATTTGATACTTTCTATGACTGGATGAACATATAAAATAAAAAAACTTCAAAAACTAAAAAACTAAAAAGTATAAAATAACTTATTTCTAAAGCTATTATTATTAATATATATTATCTAAAACATCTTAAAGTCGGTGCTTAGTAATTTTCAAAAAAATATAGTAATTAAAATAAGTAAAAATAGAAATAAGTTATTTTATACTTTTTAATTTTTGAAGTCGGTTTTTTTAAACGAAGTTTTTTTTATTTTATATGTTACTTTTTAGTGTCTAGCTATGTATGGGTAGACCTACGAAAGGTGCCGCGCTCCTTAAAAAATATAGGTTTCAAGAAACGGGAACAAAAAAATGTTCGTAAAATGAAAACTACTGGGCCAAACTATGTTAAATTTTTAGGGGACCAAATGGAAGCTATTTCGCGTCGAACAAAAAAAGAATCACGTAAATCGGATCATAACTCTCAGAGTAATCGGTGTACATATGGAACGGAATGGAATTTTTTTCATAAAAAATGTTCTTAAAATAAAAACTACTGGACCAAACTATGTCATATTTTTAGGGGACCAAATGGTAGCTATTTCGCGTCGAACAAAAAAAGAATCACGTAAATCGGATCATAAATCTCGGAGTAATCGGTGAACATACATAAAAAAAAACAAAAAAAAAAGATCCCGACGAATTGAGAACCTCCTCCTTTTTTTGAAGTCGGTTAAAAACACTTTTAATCTTGTAACACGATAATACAATTTTTACGGGATACTAATTCAAAAATTAACGCCAGCGAATTCGCGTGAAAAGCTCTATACCGTATTCAGGGAACGGTGAGACACGTTGTAAACAAACCTTAAAAAAGATTTTTCATATGTCACTTTTTTTTTGTAAAAAATTTAATTTGAAGTACTGAGAAAGGACTACACAAGTAAAATTTTAAATAATGTATGCCGTACTTATTTAATTATTTTGAATTTGATCACTCTTATAAAAAAAAAGAAAAAAATTACAAATTAACAACATTAAGTACATGTTACAAAAACCTAAAAAAGATGTGATTCTCAAAGCCGCGCGTTTTTTAATACCGAATTAAAGACTAATTATTCATTTCATATTTTAAATGTGCCGTTTTGTCATTGGTCCGATTATATCTGCCAACTCTACTATCAGTCAGTCATTGATATACGGTCAGCTTGTTGATGTGACAGTGCGGTTTCCAAGTCCTCGACCTTCATGTTGGAGATGCTCAGTATAGGGGGTAGCCAAATTAAAATATCTGGGCTTCACAGTTACCGATACGAACACCCGAGAGGATGAAATACACATTCAAATGCATATTCAAAACGCCCCGAGATGCGGCGAAGCCTTACATAAGGTAATGGTGTCCCGGCTTCTAAGGAAGAAAACCAAAGTCAGGATTTATAAAATCGTCATACGGCCCATTCTGATGTCTGGACGCTTACCCTAAAGAAGGGTTCTCCGTAAGATTTTGGGCCCGACGAGTAGAGTAAGTCAAATTGATCGTGTACTAGCAGAAGTTGATGTCAGGAGCCTCAAGAACAGACGAGCGTGCATGACAAGAGTTATGAATGTCAAAGAAGCAAGTGAGGTGTGTAAGAATAAGCCTGAACGGCGCTCTGTTGTTCGTGCCTACCCCGCAAGGGAACTGGCGTGAAGTTATGTATGTATGTATGTACGAGTAGAGACGATGGCAGCTGGAGGGTCAGGACCAACGTCGAAATTGAACACCACGTGGCCGAGCCTAACATAATAGGAGAGATAAAATCTCACCGCCTCCGTTGGCTCGGAACGGATGGGAGAGGATTGAAGCGTGAAGAGGGCCTATTTGGGACGATCGGATGGGAGACACCTGGTCGGTCGCCCTAAGTACCGGTGTGAGCTGTGTGAGCTTCAAGCCCATAACTGGCAGGAAATCGCACAGGACAGAAACAAGTGGCGTCATCTCGTATCGGAGGCCAAGACAGTTAGTTAGTTTATTCCCCTTTTGTTGCTTTTCAGAAGTTTCCCCTTGTGTTACATTTTTAGTTATTTGTTATGTTTTAAATAAATAAAACATTAACAGGCACCTTACATTTATTTTAATAGAAATAAAGTTTGAGAAACACTGTCATCTTTGTTTACACTCTGTCTCGTGCTACTATGAATTTGATATAGAAACTATAAATGGACGCACTAATGAGTGTGTAACGGCTTTAAATACCAGTACCTACTGCTCAAATTAATGATCACCGATCAGTAAACACGTACCATAATGAGATTAGAAACGAAAACATTAAAATTAATCAAATCACAACATAACAAGGGTGAACGCACTAAGCAGCGTGCGGGCACGTGAATCTGAAGCAAATCTACAAATCTAATTTTATAATTAGACGTAGAAAATATATATCTATACAGACAAATAAATATATGAAATCTGTTTATTTGTTAGAAATAATCCTCATCTTTTCCCAAGCATAAGTCAAACTATAAAACGCAATCGACGCGATAATGACAGGATTTGCATTCATAGTAGTAAAACTACACTAATGCAAAAAAGTGTATTATGTATGGCCCCAGTATTATACAATAAATTACCTGACAATATAAAGAAGCAAAAATCCATATTATTATTTAAAGGACATCTAAAAAAATTGTTGATAATTAAATGCTACTATAAAATCGAGGATTATATAACTGATAAATTCTAATTATTACTATGTATTCTTATAACTATTGCTTTGCTTGACATTTAATTTAATATAATCTAATTTATTTAATTATTATAGTAATTATTTCATTAATGATTGTAATGTTATTAGTTTTCAATTCAGATTTAATTATAAGATGTGAAAATTGCACGCCTAATAAGGCAAAATGTATTGAGACAATTACCACAAAAAACACCTATGTACGCATACATTTATAGCAATAAATGATTATTCTATTCTATTCTATTCTAATAAAATTGGAGTCTGTTTGTAATGTCAAAATAATAAACTTTTTTTTTAATTTTATTTATTGCAGGAGTTCAGCAGACAGGCAGACGGCCCACTTGATGGAAAGCGGTTACCATCGCCTATGGACATTTGCAACACTAAAGGTGCTACAAATGCGCTGCTGCTCTCTTAAGGGAGACTGGAACCTGGTCATTAATGCCGGAGCACACATCAAGGTTGTTATGGCGGCATACAGTCGGGAATATAAACTCCCACCTAGCTGTGGGTTGTTTTGTCGCCTCTTACGACAGGCCGCCGAACCGCAGGAAATTGTATTCTTTCTCCGTTCCTGCTCGGGTGAAATAAAATAAATACAAGCTTTTGAGATCCTGGATATTATGTAGCAGCAGAGTGCTAGCCAAGACAAGTAAAACGAGCCCAAACACGACGGGTCTATCTTGTTTAGTACAGGAGTTCCTATGGCCACCTTCCGACTCCATCATCAGATCAGCTTCATGGTACCATATCATTGCATTTTCACGCGATATACTTATGCGTGCAAAATTTCAGCTCAATCGGAAACCGGATAGTTGGTCAAATTTAACTTGCAAGATTCCACCCGAACTTACATACATTCATCCATTGCAAGTTAAATAAAAGCTTGTAAAAATGTGAAAAAAATCAGGGGGTATAATTCGGAACAGGAGATTCCGAGAATGCAATTTTCAGAATTTTTGTCCGTCTGCATGTTCCGGGTAATCTCTGAAACGGCTGAACCGATTTTAACGGGACTTTCACTGGCAGAAAGTTTATGTTATAAGAAGTAACTTTGGCTACTTTTTCTTAGGGTTGCGCGAAAAGAATCCACACGAACAAAGTCGCGGGCACAGCTGGTCTAACATATTAAAACTTGTTATTGTAAGTAGTTTTATTATTGCCTAATGCCCGAGACTTCTACGCCATCAGAACTTAACTTAATTTTTTTAGAATTCTAAGGCTTAGAACGAACTACGATTACATGCTAGGCGTTTAATGGAGGCCAGAGAGACCTTCAAGTAATTTGATCAAACAGGCTGCTTCAAACAGTTTTTAACCGACTTTAAAAAGCAGGTTTTCAATTCGTCTGTATGTATTTTCTTGGTATGTTCGTTGCTCGATTTCTCCGTTAATTGTGAACCGATTTTCAAAATTTTTCTTGTAATCGAAAGGTTATACTCCCGAATTGGTCCCATTGTCACCATGTCAGGATCTGATGAGTGGATTCCAAGGAATTAGAGAAACTCATGAAAATTGTTAAGCAACTCCTTCGTAACACGACATCTCCGTCAGTTGTAAACCGATATTCAAATTGTTTTCTTTACTCGTAAGTGTATACTCCTGAGGAAGCCCCATGGTCACCAAGCCAGGATCTAATGAGTGGATCGGATCCTAAGGATATCGAGCATAACCCTTATATTAAAGAACGCTGTGCGCCTAAATTCTAGGAAGAATGCTTGTAACTTAAAACTTTTCTTTTTTCGTAGAAAACTTGAAAATATGTATACTCCCGAGGCGGTTCCATGATCATCAAGTCAGGATCTGATGAGTGGATTCCAGAATAAGTCCCTATTCAAAAACGCCAGAACCTATATAAAAAAAAACTTGTATACGCGTGTTAGTATTACACTTTCTACAGGCGCTAAATTTTTTTGAAGGAAGTTACGCGATTTCTCCGTCAATTGTGGACCGATTTTCACATTGTTTTTTAACTCGCGAGATGGTCTCATAGTCACCAAATCAGGATCTTATGTGTCGATCGCATTGAAATCGAAAGCAAGCCTAGTTGATGAGCATATACACCGAAGAGTGAGATGGCAAATTTGTATACGCGTGTCAGTTGTACAATTTATACAGATGCTCAATATATTAGTTCTGAATCTATTGAAGTATTTGCACAATTCAAATGTAAAAAGTTTTTTTTTTAGAAAAACAAAACCGACTTCACACTAAAAACCAAAAAATACTAGTTTGTTGGTCTTTCATGTTTTACTTGACACCGACTTCAAAACGTCGTAGAAAGAAGTCGCTTAAATATTTATTTTTTGATTTTCAGTGTAAAGTCGGTTTTATCATATTGGCATAATCTTTCAATCGACTACATAATATGCGAAAGTTCACATTTTTCATGCCATTTGACAAAACTGTTTGAAGCAGCCTGTTTGATCAAATTCCTTGAAGGAAGTGGCCATACACCATGCTGCCTAGCGTCCAATCGGCATGACGCTGCAGGCTTGATCCAATCTGCAGTTCATTCATATACACAGACTGCACACGATCAATTTAAACTGTCCAATTGGCAGTTGAAGACATGGTGTCGTCAGTGACGGACGACGATTTTTAGCCGTGTTGGGCATTTCACTCGTTGTAAAGAACAAAAGAATCTTCACTCAACTGAACTGACGATCGCGACTGCCAACACACTGTCCAATCGGCATAATCGAGCCAAAAGAAAGGAATTTCGATTGTTCTGTCAAGTATGACTGTCAGGCTAATCCATGCCCTCGCACGGTCAGTTCTACTTGATCCAATCGGCAGCGTCATGCTGATAGGACTTTAGGCAGCATGGTGTACGGCCACCAGTAGGAACAACTGCGACGCAATCATTGGTACTGGGTACATCCATTAATAGATCGGTAGATAATGAATATCGAAACCGAACACGGTTAACCGCCATGCGTATATGAGACACAAAAAAACATGCGATTACAAACCGCTATCCACGTTTTTAAAACCAGTCATTGAAAAAAAAAACGCTAATGCGTACTGTTATATAGATAGCTAAATGTTACATTTACCTGCGGCTGCAAACCGCTCGCGCTTAATTGCAGTGCGTGCTAAGCCAAAATGACGACTTTTGAACTTCTCAGACCATTAAATTTTAAATCCAATACGGAAGTAATATTGCTATATACTAATAATAAATACGAAAGTAACTGTTTGTTTGTAATTTTTGATGAGGAAACAGATTTCTTTTTTAAATTCGGCTAGATTTTATCCCAAGGAAGGATGGATATAAGACTACATTTGGCCAGAGGAAGAATATATTTGACTATATTACCACACCACCATCGCGCTGCCAGTTTGTGAATTACTATGTATATTTGTTCCTGTCTATACAGAGAGAAGAATGTCTACACAGAATATATTTTATCTGTGCAGGAACGGAGAAAGAATACAATTTCCTGCGGCCGGGCGACCTGTCGTAAGAGGCGACAAAACAACCCACAGCCACAGTGGTAGGGCATTTGCCCGACTGGATGGCTACCACCCCTGGTCTAAAGTATGTCGCCATAACAACCTTGAGTTGTGTTCCGGCATTAATCACCAGGTTCCAGTCTCCCTTAAGAGAGCAGTAGCGCATTTGTAGCACCTTTGGTGTTGCAAATGTCCATAGGCGATAGTAACCGCTTTCCATCAAGTGGGCCGTCTGCCTGTCTGCTGAGCTCCTGCAAAAAAAAAGAAGAAAAGAAAGGAAATGTTTATTTGCCAAATGCGACACAAATATATTATAAAATAGACGAGATAAAATATGTTTGTAGATGCCGCTTGCGTCAAACGGGGTTGGCACTCAGTATACTGCTGCCGGGAGATACCCCGCCACAGCACTGATTTTCAGTGCCCACCTCCTAATCTACACATATTTACTTAGACCCGTATAAAAATATCATTATTTAGTCCTAGCAAATTAATTAAATTTAAATCTAAAAATACATAAAAACATTATACATAATAATAATAATGAGAAAGAGAAGTCTAGTCTCCTTTAAGAGAGCAGCAGCGCATTTGTAGCACCTTTGGTGTTGCAAATGTCCATAGGCGATGGTAACCGCTTTCCACTAAGTGGGCCGTCTGCCTGTCTGCTGAACTCCTGCAATAAAAAAAAAAAGAGAAACTAAATACATAGTACAGTAATCAAGTACGCACAGTGTTTTAATATTACATATATCTATCAATTTATATTAATATATTACTGTATGTCTTTCGAGACCACGGGCCATAAAAATGGCCCGGACATTTGGGGGGCTAGCGTGGGGCCATGGGAAGGCCAACACGTAGAGGCCCCTTGACAAATTTAATGTAAATGTGGCGAGACACTGACCGGCGATTATCCCTGTCTACACCACGTAGTAATGCACCCAAGGACTGGCCCCGGTAAGAGTAGGATAATTGTGGGACATGAGGACAAAAAGTACCGGGATATTGGGATGAACTGCCAGTGGTACTAGGGGTCTGGGAATATGGGGACTATGGCGTCTGCCCGTCGCAATGTTCGCGGAAAATGGAAAAATGGGCATACGGTGACTCGCCACTCCCTGCATGGGCCCCACAAAATGCCATAGAAGGCAGGGGCAACATGGGATAACAATATTAATATAATGTATGTCTTAGAAGACCACGGGCCATAAAAATGGCCCGGACATTTGGAGGGCTTGCGTGGGGTCATGGAAAGGCCAACACGTAGAGGCCCTTTGACAAATTTAATGTAAATGTGGCGTGACACTGACCGGCGATTATCCCTGTCTACACCATATAGTAATGCACCCAAGGACAAGCCCCGGCCAGTGTAGAACTATTGTGGGAAATGAGGACAAAAAGTACCGGGCTATTGGGGTGAACTGCTAGTAGTACTAGGGGTCTGGGAATATGGGGAATATTAATATTATTATTATAATCTAAGGCTATAGCTGTATAAAATATGATGATGGAGTTTTTGGCGGGAACTGAAAGATGTTGTGCTGTGCAATTTTATTTTCTAAAAATGTGTAAAATTACTCTAAAATGAACAACAGTTGTAGGATATTGATAGTTTTTGAGTAGTAATTATGTGTTTTGTGAGATGTGAACTGTATAGTCAAATGTGGCCTTTTGAGTTGTCACAAGAACTCCGTTGAATGGCACCAGCTGATAACCTACAATTCAGCTGTGCTACACATAGGCTTAGGAAAATGAAGAAACTATATTGTAAACTAAGATCTGGCTGAAAGGCCTAGCTGCCAAGCCATAAACCTAAATAATAAAAAAATATGATGTATGTATTTGGTAATTATAGTAATGTAAATACATAATATATAATAATATAAAGACTTAAGTTATCTGTCAAAAATTCTAAACGTTTTTTGGCGTCAGTCAAAAATCTATTTTTGGCTGAGATTGGACGGGAGGCTGGCTATATGGTTATCCGTATACATTGTCTGCTTTCCCATACCCCCGTTTCCTAACAGTGAAAGTGCGGCTGCGGCGCAGTCTCGCCTCGTAGACATACTTTGTCTACACGGCGGCGGTGTAATGAACACGCGCGCTAAAAGTGTATACCTTTGCAAACCTTTGTTGTTAAACTTGTACTCTTCATGCCTTAAAGAAACGCAATTGGAATCCATTCAAGAGCAGTGACACGTTAATAAAAGATGTAGCACCGACGTACGTACACATGTGTGAAGTGTGATGAATCGATGACTCACAGCGATCTTATCGTCCTACACAAAAAAAAAATTATAAACAACAAACCGCCACCTAATCCAAATACATATTGCGATGACGTCCGATATTTATTTGTGTAAAATGTTCCTAGACGACATAAATTTTGCATGATGTGATGAAATATCATCCGAGTTTCTTACGATACGCCTTCGCCATTTTGGCGACAGCAAAATCTTTATAATTTTTTTATCTATTTATTGCAGTAGCTCAGCAGACAGGCAGACGGCCCATTTGATGGCAAGCGGTTACCATCGCCTATAGACATTTTGCAACACCAAAAGTGCTACATATGCGCTGCTGCTCTCTTAAGGGAGACTGGAACCTGGTCACTAATGCCGGAACACAACTCAAAGTTGTTATGGCGGCATACAGTCGGGAATACACACTACCACCTGGCTGTGGGTTGTTTTGTCGCCTCTTACAACAGGCCGCCCGGCCACAGAAAATTGTATTATTTCTCCGTTCCTGCACGGATAAAACGGTTACCGTCGCTGATGCGCTACCAATATGTTCTAGAAACTGGCCAAGTGGCTAATGATAACGAAACACAACTCAAGGTTGTTATGGCGGCATACTCTAGGCTGGTGCTCTTCAAGAAGATCTCTTCTCTTTTCTATTCACCATATCCCAATTACTTGGGGTCGGCACAATATGTCTTTTCCTTCCACACTCTTCTATTCTGACATACCTCTTCTGTCACCTCTTCAAGAAGATGCCGGGGGATAATAAAAAGTTCTGCAGCAGTTCACGTAGACTTAGGGGTTCCCTTAGGGGGGCCTGTTTGTTTAATGTTTCACAATAAAATCGATTAAATTTAGACAAGATTTCACACATTAAGAATGATTTTTTATATACAGAAATGTATACGAAATTATAAAGATTTATTTGTGAAATTTTTTTTGGTTAGTTTTGTGTGAGACGGAATTATATTTTGTGGTAATGCGCGAACGAGATAGCGAATGTTAGGTAAGCCTTAACAGTGATCGGCACCGCGGCGCTATTTTATTCATTATGCGGTTTTTGTGGTCGATTTAAAATTTAAACTCTTCTTCTGACATATTTACCATATGTCCGTTTTATCCGTGCAGGAACGGAGAAAACAATTTCCTACGGCCGGGCAGCCTGTAGTAAGAGGCGACACAACAATCTACAGCCAGTCGGGACAGTCCATTTTCATAGATAAGAAATATTTTAAATTTATAATAATTTAAAAAAAGTCACGATATTTATTTTATGTTCAACACCGTCGTTATCCGTGCTGAAACAGAGAAAGAATACAATTTCAAGAGGCGACAAAACAACCCACAACTTGGTGTTAGGCGGTAGGGTATTTACCCATCTAAATGACTACAACAACCTTGAGTTGTGTTCCGGCATTAGTGACCAGGTTCCAGTCTCCCTTAAGAGAGTAGCAGCGCATTTGTAGCGGCACCTTTGGTATTGTAAAATGTCCATAGGCGATGGTAACCGCTTTCCATCAAGTGGGCCGTCTGCCCGTCTCCTAAACTCTTGCAATAAAAAATCCTTTCACTCCTCGACGTTATTGGCTGGTGACCTCCCAATTTCTCCAGCACATAGAGCCAAAGTTTACAGGGCAAAGTAGAGAGTACGCCTCAAGGGGGCTAATATTGAGACAGCCTATATGTATGAAAAAGCGATTGCTATTAGCTAATTAAGGTAAAACCTCCACTAAGTGGGTGTTAAGTTCAAAAACGTAAACACTGAGTCACACATGTTATGATGGTAAAGTGTGTGAATCACTCAGTTTATAATGAATGGCATGTTGAAATAATGAGGAAAAAGGTGTTTAACATTTTGCTAATGCATTTGCAGAAAACCCCAGACAGGTAGCTTTCTGTGAGATGCGAGGTTAACTTGTTTTGTTTTATAACACCTATGTTGTATGTAGATAAGGTAATGTTAAGTTGGTTCCCGCTTCGGGGGGCCTTTAGCTATCAAGGGAGCAAAGGATTCATCACACCCGCTGACGAAGTGAATGTGTTCCGATTCCCGGGGCACATTCAGGCACTTTTTGCGCTGGATCGGACTGGGCGTAACTACGTTCTAAGTGTCAGCCTTTCCTTCATAAAAAGCGCGGGGCACATGGGAGGAGGGTGGTTTTAGTGGGTAGTTGCCCGTGCAACTTCTCTGAGTCTCCAAACAAGCTGGCTTGATTATTGTTCGGATTGCCCCTTGTCAAAGGGGAAAGCCTTCATGATCAACTATGGTCTAATCCCTTGCAAAGGACCCAGTATTGTGCGTAAATAGCATTTCCCCCGCCTTAAAAAAAAAAAATGTTAAGTTGGCTTCAACTGTATACTTTCAAAGGAACCGACATTGTTTCGTAAGTTAATGTTTGTAAATGTATTGTCTTACTAGCCACTGGCCGATCCGTGCCAACTTCTTAACTTAACTTACTTAAATAAATATAAAGGCTCGGGCCTCCCATTGTAAGGGGAATGAACAGTATACCCGCCAGGCGGCTTGGCAGGTTTGACACATCGGTTATCTCGATCTGCAGGTTGCATCACAGAAAACTGCCTGCCTTTTATCCGTGCGGGAACGGAGAAAGAATACAATTCCCTGCGGCGAGGCGGGTTGTCGTAAGAGGCGACAAAACAACTCACAGCCAGGTGGTAGGGCATTTGCCCGACTAGATGCCTACTACCCCAGGCGTAAAGTATGTCGCCATAACAACCTTGAGTTACGTTCCTGCATTAGTGACCAGGTTCCAGCCTCCCTTAAGAGAGCAGCAGCGCATTTGTAGCAACTTTGGTGTTGCAAATGTCCATAGGCGATGGTAGCCGCTTTCGATCAAGTGGGCCGTCTGCCTGTCTGCTGAACTCCTGCAATAAAAAAATATAACTTCGAGATAGCCAACATATAATTGCTTGTGGAAAAAACGCTCTGTCCTGTGTCCACTTCGCTGTATGCTACTTGAGACATGCTAACACTTAGTTCCCATGGGAAAAACACTCCATTCACATGTCAATGCCCACCAGAGAGAATGTTTGACCCTGAGACTTATTTATTGTTTAGTCAGCGCACACCGATAAATCACCGCGCATCAGCCCGTTTTCCTCACAATTGATATTTCAAATTAAAAATATGATTAATTGTAAGTGGTGATTCGGGCATGTGGAAAGAATGCATGATGAAAGAATGACTAAACAGATATACAATGCAAAAGTGGATGGATGCAGAAGTCTCGGAAGGCCACGACACACGTTCCGTGATCAAATTGATCGTGTACTAGCAGAAGGTGATGTCAGGAGCCTTAAGAACAGACAAGCGTGCATGACAAGAGCTATGAATGTCAAAGAAGCAAGTGAGGTGTGTAAGAATAAGCCTAAATGGCGCTCTGATGTTCGTGCCTACCCCGCAAGGGAACTGGCGTGAAGTTATGTATGTATGTATTAAATATAAGTGGTTCCCTATTCGCTTTCGCCGGAATACTCACATTCTCACACTACTTTATAACATATTATTTATTCCTAGTAGTCCTCCTTACCTTAAGGAACGTTTTGAATTCCTTCGCCTTTCTAGTTCCCGCTACACCTGCACACACTTCATCCTTTTATGATAACTCTTTGACAGTGCAGGCTGTCAAACTTTGGAATGCGCTGCCTCTTACTGTCAGAGAGGCCAAAACATCGCCTACATTTAAGAATGCACTCAGAAAACACTACTTTTCCTTAAATAATTATGCCTAATTCTTATACTATAGACTATTTAATATATATAAGAAAGAAGATAATAAGAAGCACGTGATGTGTGTAAGAATAAGAAGCCTGAATGGCGCTCTGTTCTTCGTGCCTACCCCGCAAGGGAACTGGCGTGAAGTTATGTATGTATGTATTTTATATATATATATATATATATATATAGTTGTATGTATTTAATTTATAAAATATGTCGTTTAAGTATGTTTATTTATGATATATCTAATAATCTGCACCACCTACATCGCCAGATTAGGTTAAACTAATCGGTAAGTTAGGTTGCCTGGAAGAGATTGCTTTAAGTGATAAGGCCGCCTACTGTTTCTACCATGACAATATTGTAATTGAGTATTTTTGAAATTGTATTGTATTTGGTGAGCAATAAAGTGTTATCTATCTAATTACAATCAAATACAGCCTATGTCACTCATTAATAATGTAGCTTTCTACTGATGAAAGAAATTTTCAAAATCGGTTCAGTAGTTAAACAGATTACTTCATACAAACAAACAAACTCACAAACTTTTACCTCCTTGACAAGTGAGGCATATAAGCTATATTTAATTGTGATTAATAATATTTTTTAATATGCCCAATGAAGTGGGTAGGGGTCAGTCAGTATTAAATTAAATAAGATAGAAATTTTAGATAATTTGTTAGTTTTATAATTTTAAGTACTTAGTCTTGTCTTTAGTCTAAGTCGTGGTAGCGTAATGGCTAGCGCACGCGTCCCATGCTCAAAGGGAGCGGGTTCGATCCTGGCCGGAACACATGCACGACTTAGGCACTTTTCTGACCTAATATGCATATTGTTACAATTACCACATGCTAATAACGGTGAAGGAAAACATCGTGATGCAACCTGCACATCGAGATAACCGACGTGTCAAACTGCCAAGCCGCCTTGGACAAGCATGGCGGGTATACTGTCCGTTCCGTGGGATATTTATTGAGCTGCTATGCTATTGCTACTTACTAGTCTTGTCTTTTTTTTTATACGCAGGGGGCATACATTGGGTCTTATACAGTATTACAAACTTACTGTAACTCAATATGAATTATACTGGAAATATTGACATATTGGAAGCAATTGGTAGTTCAGGCCTCCCTCCTGGACACTACGAAGCCTAGCTGCGGCATATGACGGTATAGCCCGCGCAAGAAGCAATCACAAACTGCTCAGATATTTCGGCCACCACAGCCCGGCTGTCTAGCGCCGGGAGGCCTTATTCTCAAAACTCATATAAGTTTCAAATATGAATTCAATTAAGAAAAAAATCCTATATTATATATTTGAAATTCAAAATTTCATGACAAATAACTCAATTCAATGAATAAGGAACTAACATTATACCAGAAAGAGCCATTTTCACACTTACACATAATTATATCAGCATGGATCTAATTAACGGGTCTAAGATTAGCGCATTTACACATTACTCTTCAGTTTTATTATATCAATGTAGTTAATAATCCTCATTAGAAACTAAATACACTCATATCCCAGGTAATGAGAATTCACTTGCATTTATAAGGAAGTACAATAACTTGTGTGCCGCTACTAGTAAATGGTCAATTAACTATTTTTTATAATTTATTTGGGAAAATTAACATTTACACATTATATACAGGTGGAATTTTTCTAGTGCGCCTCCATGGCCAAATGTGGAACTATAAAATATAGTTAAAAAAATTTAAAGGACTCTGGGGGCCGATCTTGATAAAAAATAAATAGGTATAGTTAGAGTTTTGAAGAATCAAATAGGCCTATTTTGAAGAAAAAAAAACCACATACTAAATTATTATCAATACCATTATACCAACTCGGTGTCTCTTGTAAGGATCAATTTCTGTGAACGAATGTTAAATGTCAAACTATAGGAAAGGGTTGATTTTTAACAAAATGTTGTATTGAGATCAATTTCTGTGAACGAATGTTAAATGTCAAACTATAGGAAAGGGTTGATTTTTAACAAAATGTTGTATTGAGATCAATTTCTGTGAACGAATGTTAAATGTCAAACTAAGGAAAAGGGTTGATTTTTAACAAAATGTATTGGGATCAATTTCTGTGAACGAATGTTAAATGTCAAACTAAGCAAAAGGGTTGATTTTTAACAAAATGTTGTATTGAGATCAATTTCTGTGAAGGAATGTTAAATGTCAAACTAAGGAAAAGGGTTGATTTTTAACAAAATGTATTGGGATCAATTTCTGTGAAGGAATGTCAAGGATCAAACTAAGGAAAAGGGTTGATTTTTAACAAAATGTTGTATTGAGATCAATTTCTGTGAACGAATGTTAAATGTCAAACTAAGGAAAAGGGTTGATTTTTAACAAAATGTTGTATTGAGATCAATTTCTGTGAACGAATGTTAAATGTCAAACTATAGGAAAGGGTTGATTTTTAACAAAATGTTTTGGGATCAATTTCTGTGAAGGAATGTCAAGGATCAAACTAAGGAAAAGGGTTGATTTTTAACAAAATGTATTGGGATCAATTTCTGTGAAGGAATGTTAAATGTCAGACTAAGGAAAAGGGTTGATTTTTAACAAAATGTTGTATTGAGAACAATTTCTGTGAAGGAATGTCAAGCATCAAGCTAAGGAAAAGGATAAATTTTTAATAAACTGATTTATATTTTGAAATATTCATAACCATACGTTTAAACATAGTCATTAATTTAGCCTCTTTGATCAGTAAGAGGTGGGAGTACCACAGTCAACAGCCTGTACGGTAAAAGAATTTCCTACGAAGGAAGAAGTGTGCGCAGGTATTGTTAACAAAAGATTTTCATTTGAGCGCAAATTGCAGGAATGAGATTGATAGAGAAAACTAAAAAGTTCCTTTAAATATGGGGAGTACAGGGATTGAATAACACTTGATTATTTTGTGCTAATTACCACTCCTAGTCTTTGAAATTGAGGAGGGAAATGGGTTTCAAAGCAATCAAGGGATAAAATGTTTATTATCATCATCTTAATCTTGATTTATAGATGCCTAGCTACAATCCAATGATTTCATTATTACATGTTGGATGATATTGGGTGCACTCAAATAACCAGCAGAATTTAATTTTTAATTAATTTACATACATACATACATAACTTCACGCCAGTTCCCTTGCGGGGTAGGCACGAACAACAGAACGCCATTCAGGCTTATTCTTACACATCTCACTTGCTTCTTTGACATTCATAGCTCTTGTCATGCACGCTCGTCTGTTCTTAAGGCTCCTAACATCACCTTCTGCTAGTACACAATCAATTTGATCATGGAAGGTGTGTCGTGGCCTTCCACGACTTCTGCATCCATCCATCCACATCCACATAATTAATTTAAGGAATACTAATAGTACATTTTGTTAGAGCAAACTCTTTTCAAATATTAAATGTAGTAATTATTCTTTGGTATATGACAACATTGTATTTGTATATAGTAAAATATTATGAATGTTAATTTTAATTGTTCAATTCTGTAATATAAAATATATTATGTAGCTAAATTTCCATACATTTTAAATTAGACATATGTTATAAATTTGCATGTCAAAAAAGGCAAAAACATGTGAAACTCATTACAATATTTTCATCGTAAATATAATTTTTTTTAGCAAATAACTAAATTGAAATTTTCTTTAGTTTGTCCTTTATAGAACTAGATTCTAATACTACATTTTTTTTATAATCAACCCTTGCTTTTAGTTTGACCTTAAGCAATCCTTCACAGAAGTTGATAATTACAAGCTACATTATGATTTGGTGTAAATATAATAATACAGTATTTGTTTTTTTTTTCAAAATCAGTCCATTGCATTCAGGACTAAGGTTATTAAATTTTTTTTATCTAAGGATACAATTCCAGTTGTTATCAAAATTGCCCTGAGGCTTTTTAGTCAATTTTACGCTATATCTTACATAGGGATGGGCCGAATGTGGTTTGAACCGAATATGAATTTCGGCCGAACATTCGGTTAAAACAAAAAAATTCATCCGAACTTCTGTTTGATTTCACCACACTTTCTCAAGAGCAACACATCTGACCTGTTGACAACATCAACTTGACAACACCGAATTTTTGGCTTTTTACACCATAATCTGCCTTTAGTAAATTTTAAGTATGAGTAGGTGAATAAAAGAATAGATTATTAGGCCTTTGATAGAAAAATTAAATTACCATTTCATAATTCTAAATTCATAATGTTTAATTTGTAAAAAGTAATTTCAATCAAAATTAAAGTTATAATTGCTGATATCCCTTAGACATGTTTTTTTTTTTGTTCAAGTTTTATTTAAGTTAGCATTATAACTCAGCAGTTGCACTACTTACTGATGTTTCTTAGAGGAACAATGAGTTTATTTTATTTTTGTTTTAATTTAATGTCTATTTAATTAGGCAAAGACTCAATCAAGAACTAATTTTATTAATTTTTTATTACATTGCCTGTTAAGATTTACATGTTCCTAACTAAAATAAATGATCATGAGTATATAGATGCTAATTTTTATATTACGGTTATGATATATATATATATATATATATATTAGATATTATGATAGACATGATTTCTATTAATTTCAGTCAAAATAGTGCAAGTAAGTATTTCACTTATCCTTGCACCGAATGTTCGGCATTTAAACCGAAATTCGGCTCGAACTGCCGAAATTCGGTCAAACCGAATGTAAAACGAATTTTGGCCCATCCCTTATCTTACACTCACAGATTTGACCAGAATACTTGTAATATTCAGCCTGTATATACACATAAAATTATTCTAGCAGTATATAAATTTTCCAGAACCGAAACTAATTACACATAAGTTAGATATCTAGGTGATGCGAAATAATTGTATTAGCAAAATTTTTATATTAAATTAAAATATATTATTTAGTATGTGAGTATAATTAATTAGTATAAGCCCTGGTTATATACCTGTAAGTTTTGCTTGCGTAAACCTCCTAAATGTCTACTATGATTTATCAATACAGGACTTAGCTGTGAAAGAATGAATTAAGCATTGTCAATCTAAGTGCACACTTAATGTGACAAAATTAAATGAGCAAAAATTACAGGTTCTGTCTGCTTCTTATTTTCTGATTCCTCCATATCATCCCTCTATCCCATTCACTTTATTCCATCCTAAAGGATGGCAACGTGTTCAGCTTCACCCCTGGTGTTGCAAATGTCTATAGGTGATGGTAACTACTTTCTTTGAGCCTGTCTGCCTGTTACCAGCTTCTCAATTAATGAATCAAGATTGAAAAAATTATCATGTTATCCTATTTGAAAGATCAAGTTTTTAATATGGACTTTGATCCTGATATAGACCAAATACATGTAACATCACTTTTAATTAGTTAACCGTATAGGTACTATTGGAAATTGATAACACACCATATAAGCATGATAACTATGCAATACTCTTACACTTCATTTTAATATTCTCTTTTTTTCACCATATCCCAATTATTGGGGTCGGCACGATATGTCTTTTCCTTCCACACTCTTCTATTCTGACATTCCTCTTCTGTCACACTGCATATCATCATATCATCCTTTACACAATCCATCCATCTTGTAGTTTAACATTCTTTTTGTCATGTGACTTTCATCCCTCCTCATTATATGCCCATACCAACCTAATCTTCTTCCTCTCAATTTTTGAGTCACAGGTGCAACTTTCAGAGATCCCCTTACATACTCATTTCTCACCTTATCTATTCTTGTAACACCACACATCCATCTCAACATTCTCATCTCAGCTGAGTGGAGATGAGTGGACTACTCATCTGATAATGAAAAAAATTAGTCATCTAGTTGTGAAAGTTGGTAATGGTTGTTTTTAACCTATTGAAAGTTGTTGTATCTATATTAACATCATTTTATGATATTCTTTACAGATATTCAGTATTTATCTACTCTTCCCTATATCTATATGACAATCACTAACATGCAACATCATCCTAGATGAAGCAGGGGCATTACCTAAAAATATACATACAATATAAAGTTTTTCCCTATAGATTACAAAAAAAATGTATAGTGTCTCATACAAAGAAAGTATTGCGCAGAAAATCTTAGCACTCTATGCTACTATTTTAGATGTTTCTATTTATAAATTTATTTTGTAAGAGAAACAATAATAATAAGGACAATGTCTTACAAACATACATATAAACAACTTAAATGTCAACAAGTGTCCAAGATTCAAAACATAGATAAGCAGCAATCTATAATGAAATTGTGTTAAATATTTGGAACAAATTTTTCCACACTAAAAGATACAATATTTACAATAGATAAATATAAAAGCAGTAAATTTTTTACAAAATTTGACATGATAGGGTTAAATGCCATGTGTTTTTACTATGAATAATTAAATATATGAGAACAACTCACGTATGGGATGAAGCAATTCCTGGCTGGCGTCATCGGAGCGGTGTTCCTTCAGGATGGCAGACAGCCATGCGTGCAGATCTTGCTCGTTGTCCGCAACTACGCAAAACTGTTCCTCGCGAGTGAATAACGCGATCACGTGCTTTTGTTTCAAGTCCAGGCGGCGCATGATGTTGTAGCAACTCTTGAGGGGCAACACGCGTCTCGGCGATGCACCCCCCCGAAACTTCTTCTCCGACTCATAGTACTCCAGCCGTGCTGAGCAGTCAATAGTCTCCGCGCGCAGCACAAAGTACTTCTTCTTCATCGTCTTTAGTTTCCGCAGCTGCCCCTGGCGCACTACGGCGCCCGCGCCGCTGCCGCCTGCCGACATCACTCTCTCATCCCAACCACTGCCGCAACAAACCACATGCCAAACGATAACCTTGATGTTGTTTACTCCGCGCACTACACTCATCCAAATTGTAACTGCACTAACCGACACGCGTTTCCATAAAAGATATACATATACGTATACGTAAACACGTATAGCGCGTAAAAAGGCGCTTCAATAAATCGAACGGCGTAACGAATCCGCGAACTTCCATATGACAATTAATTCGGAGGACCGTTGTGCGCCGAAACCGCGCCGATACGATCTGATAGCGCCGATTGTGGAAAAATATTATCTTTCTCGAATTAATCTAAATACATCAACAACAAACACTATTGCGATCCATAATTTGGTACGCTCGCTATTACACTCGGTCATTCACAGACACTTGAGTTTAGAAAGAGATAAAATCATTCATAGTAAACGTAATCCGCACCGCACGCCCTTCCGTAGGTACGCAGGGCATGGAAGTCATGCCGTGATCATGCTTCACAATTTGCAACATCAAAACATTACACTTTGTTAGAGATTTGAAGTTTATCACCGAACTTTATCAATTTACAATATATCATAATGGTTTTTAGACTAATATTTTGATGTTTTATACTTTTTAAATTAAAATGCGCCTCGTTTTTCATGCGCTACGCTATTGCGTGTAATTTATTTGTACGTGCGCGGTGCGATGAATATTATAGAATCTATATTATGGACCTTGTACACAGTAGTACACACAAGGATCGACCAGACGACCATAGACAAGACTCACAGTTTAAAAAGGTGTGTGCATATTATAAGTCGCAGCTAAAGAACACGGCAGAGAGCTGTATCTTACAACGTATCTCGGTAAGGAAAGTCCATTGAAATGTGCACATTATAAGTCGTAAGTCGCGGACGTGATCTTGAGCTTTCGGACTCCTAAAACAATCTGGAGGGTGTGTTACGGTTCTGGTGTTCCGAATGTTCGAACGCGTCCGTCAATCTAGGCTGACAGACGGGCCCCATAATGTGTAGGCGCCATAAGGGGCATTATCACCATACTGCACGGCAAGGCTGCAGTAGGCAGAGCTTGCATGACTCAAGAGGTATTAACGCAATGCAGGGGGAAACATCATTGACATTCCTGCATTACGAAGCGGTGGCTAGGCGGACTTTTAGAGGCGATTTGACTGTTCATCCTAAAATTGTATTAAAATTATACTTGATTAAAATAGTTAGTGGAAAGCCTTGAATTTTGAAGAACGCAATATTAAAGTGGTTTCAACCAAATTTTACTAAAATCAGTTCTTTTAAGAAATTAAGAAGAACAGAAAAATGATCTAATAAATATATTGTTACGTGCGAGCGGAGGTACGTATTTGGAATTGTAAAGAAACACCGATTTTTAATTTCGATAAACGCATCATTTACTGACTATTTATAAATATCGTCACAAGCAGTGTTACATTCTTTACATCTTTTTTTCAGGCAGCATCTTAACTAAACTTACAGTTACCAACACTTATTTACAATTTTAAACCTAATACCTAGTCATTTAACTAGGATCTGCTTTTTTTATTCTCTTTCCTCCTCCTTCCTGGGTTATGAAAGACGGTTTTCTTTTTAGTTTTTTATCTTTTCTTTCTCAAAAACTTAATACTAACACAATTTCACTAATGATGAACAAACTAATTGGTTTAAGAACTTTTGGAAAAAGGTAGAAAATTCTGGAAAGAAAAGACAAGGACAGATATTATATCCGTGCAGGAACGGAGAAAGAATATAATTTCCTGCGGCCTGGCGGCCTGTCGTAAGAGACGACTAGCACCTTTGGTGTTGCAAATGTCCATAGGCGATGGTAACCGCTTTCCATCAAGTGGGCCGTCTGCCTATCTGCTGAACTCCTGCAATAAAAAAAAAGATACATGTTAGCAAGAGATGGATGATGAACGAAAGTTCTAGGTTAGAAGGTTCGGGAAGGAAAAAACAGAAATAGATAGATGTATAGAAAGGGATGGATAGCAAATAGAAGAATAACGAAAAGACGATCGAAATTATGGGTTCTAGAAGATTCTTCCGGGTATATAAGCAGCGTAAGTCGCGCCTACCGGGCAGTTTAGAGTTGAGTTCAGTTCAAGACGGCGAAGCGACAAATGCGATACGGAAGAGTTGGAAGAGAAGTTTAATAGAAGATAGTAACGAGTTAAATGGTGAATTTAGTGACAAGTTTAGTGGACAGTTAAATGAAGGAGGAGTGTAGCGTAGTTCGAGAGACGAACCAAAAGCGAGCTACACGCGGTAATATCGGAGGCGAGCACTGTAGTAGCAGGAGGTGGTCTGCGCAATATCGGCGACGATATTGTGAGTGAGACACCTTGTCGTCGGGACAGTGCATCGTTAGTCGTGCGTATAGGGGCAACCCTGCGGAGAGGTATTACCGTGCGGCTGTGTAAGTCAATAAAAGCGTTACTTAAAAGAACTGGTGTTTCCTTCCAATCCCAAGTGCGTACCCCCCACTCGCACGTAACAATACTATTCTTATATTTACCTAACTAGGACCTACTGGACCTATACACATCAAAAGAGACTAGGGATCAAGTACGTGTTAGAATATCGTATTATTTAACTTAATTAATAAATAGTATTTATACGGGTCGTAGGTTTATCACGCAGATGTAACTAGTATCGAGGGGCTTTAATACGGTGTACATATATTTATGTTGTTTATGCACTATACATCCTACTACGATGTTAAATTGATGCCTTGATTTAGCTAAGTAACTGAATAAAATGGCCAAAGATAAGGATATTTTCAAATTATGTTAAAGTTATTCAATTAAATATATAAATAATTGCAATATTGCATTTCTTGCTGAGATATTAAGACCACGCAAAGTCATGCAATATATAACAAAATAATTGTGTGTTAAATTAATTGACATTCTTTTTTTTCTATACTATGACATGCGCTCTGATACTTAAAGAAAATCATTCTTGTTTTGTATTAATTATAATTATGAATCAAATAATTGATTTGCTCTAAACATAGCCAGACGATATGGCGATACTTTAATGACCGGTTCTTATATGTTGCCGACCGTTCATTTGCCCTATCGGTTAAAAATTGACCTATGCTTCAAATAAATAATGTCAAAATTCATCGGCAAGGAAAGTGAATGAACAGTAAGATTTAGGAGTCAGCCATATGTTACCTTAATGATAATATATAATTCTACTTATATTAGTGTTTATTTATTTACGTATACAATTAATGGCCCGTTCCTAAATGACAATAATCGATCATTTGTCTTACTATCGGTTAAATTGGATATAAACTCCATACAAGCATGACAAGAGTTATGAATGTCAAAGAAGCAAGTGAGGAGTGTAAGAATAAGCCTAAATGGCGCTCTGTTGTTTGTACCTACCCCGCAAGGGAACTGGCGTGAAGTTATGTATGTATGTATGTAAACTCCATACAAGTAATGTCATAATTCAGCTGACGGTGATAAGGCAAGTGAGGCCCGTACCTATATTTTACTATTCATTCACTTGTCTTACCATCAGTTGAATTTTGATGTTACTTGTATGTATAGAGCTTCTGTGAAATTTTAACTTATAGTAATGGCCGTTTCTTATATCTTACCAACCGTTTATTTGAATTACTATCGCCTAAAATTTGTCATAAGCTCCATACAAGTAATGTTAAAATTTAACCAATTCTGGAGGAAGTGAATGAATAGGCGAACGCCCGATTGGTAAGACATAATAATGATTTAATAGGAACCTGCTCACTAGTTTCAATCAATTTAATTATGTCTGAATATGGAGTTTTTTGCGGGAACTGAAAGGGGACGTTGTGCTGTGCAGTTTTATTTTCTAAAAATGTGTAAAATCACTCTAAAAAGAACAATAGTTGTAGGATATTGATAGTTTTTGGGTAGTAATTATGCGTTTTTATGAGAAATGTGAACTGTATAGTCAAATGTGGCCTTTCGAGTTTTCACAAGAACTCCGTTATACGGAGTCGATTGTGGCCTACAATACAATTGCGCCTGGCTTAAAGGCCTAGTTGCCAAGCCATAAACATTAAAAGATGAGATTATATCTAAATATGTTCTCTATTCTATCATTCATTCGTTCATTCATTTACCTTGATAAAAAAGTTAGGAATCAAGAAATGTTGGCAAATTATTGACGATAATACGTGTTATCTATCCCGTTCGAATTAATGTTACTTTGTTATGCATCTTTGATTGCAAATAACGGTGTGTATACTAATTTCAGGCCACTTTGGTAACGCATTATGTTTACATTGTAATCAAAATTTATAAGTTCCGTGTATTTTGCTGTAGCTATGAAATCCATATTCTTGGCGAAAGGATACTTTGTCTCAATATTCGTGTTTGTTTTTGATGTTGCAAGTGCTCCCTAATAGTTTGTGACTTTTACTTGTTTGAAGACGATAAAGTAATAAACTTTTGTTCCTTCATGTTGTAAAATTATTGCCAGTTGTGTCTGCCCCCGCCTTCGCGTTCGGTTTTGTAACAATCATTAGAGCGTAGAAAACGTGTCAAGAGGCAGTCTTTGCTTTGATTACTATTATTTATCGCTTAAACTATTACAATATGAACACCTGATTTTTTATGTTATTTTGTCAACAGGTACACTGTGGACAATGGAAGTTGAGTCCTAATCAAAACTGTAAGTTGTTTACTTTTTTATGACCTATTAAAATTAATATAGTATATGAGAGCTTTTTTGCTTATTTGTGACCATGGACTGCTTAAATATTGTGTTATTAAATTATATTTGTAATTCTTTGTTATGATTTATAAGCTGTTCTGTATTCAATAAATCTAACTATACAAGAAATCTGAAATAATGAAAGTATCCTAAAAGTATTGTTTTGAAATATGCTTTGTTTCAGTTGAACTGAATTTTAGTAGTTTTACATTCATTTTATGAATATATTTGAGTCATATAAGCTGGCAATTTCAACTCTTTTATGAGAATGATCAGTTAATGTAGATATTTTAATCTAAAAATATAGTTATTATTTCTTGCCATAGTAATTTATTACCAGAAGGTGTCAATTTTATTTCTTTTTCACAAATTGTATTTATTATAATAATTGCAAAATAAAAAGCTTGATTTGACAGTTCTCATTACAATGTATTTAGGACTTGAAATCTCCAAATTGTTAACCAAGTTAACTGATTATCGCAAGAAATCCATTTAAAATTATAAGACTTTGTAATCAATTGATTTATTTTAAATTAATTATTTTTTGTGTTACACAAATACCTCACGTACCATACACAACGTGGTGCTGGTACCTACGCTCACATAGGAAGTAAGAGTCGGGTATGGACGAGAGAGCATGAAAGTAGAGTAAACACGGTTGAGATGTGAGCACTGCGCAATATCTGCGGAGTGATGCTCGCGGACCGCGTTTATAATACCGAAGTAAGAATGAGAGTTGGTCTGAATGAGTGTGTTGGGGTGAAGGTAAGGAAAGGAATGCTCCGGGGGTTGGGCATGTGGAAAGAATGACTAAACAGATATACAATGCAAAAGTGGATGTATGCAGAAGTCATGGAAGGCCACGACACACCTTCCACAATAAAATTGATCGTGTACTAGCAGAAGGTGATGTCAGAAGCCTTAAGAACAGACGAGCGTGCATGACAAGAGTTATGAATGTCAAAGAAGCTAGTGAGGTGTGTAAGAATAAGCCTAAATGGCGCTCTGTTGTTCGTGCCTATCCCGCTAGAGAACTGGCGTGAAGTTATGTATGTATGTGTATGTACAAATACCTCGCAAAATCGATATGGAGGGCGAAAGTCTTATCTCGCATTGTATTTTGCATACCACATTTATCATGCACCACAATTAAGTTATTAAAATTTGTATGATTTCACCCATATAATATATATTTATTCAATCACTTTTCTTTTCAATACATATATATACAATTATGCAGTATTGCTTTAATATAAATACATAAATAATATAAGGTTTTGGCACAAATAAACATCAAGTTTTTTTTCCTGAATCGAATTGCGTTGATGAACTGCAACAAACCTTTGGTAGCAACCTTAAAATTAAAAATAAGACCCTTTAGAACGTAACTGTTATTGGAACATTGTCATAGATTAATATGACATAACAGAATTAATAAAAAAATCATATTATTTTGTTGTTTGGAGGCAAATACTAATTGAAATATCTTTTATAACATCCCATAATGCTGGTGCAAAAATTATGTATATTATCAACTAAACAATCATATCAAATAAGTCCTCCAAAGTATGTGGCGGATGCTTCTTCATGTCATATGTGTCCAAGTTATGGAATGAACTCCCTCCTGTGGTTTTCCCAGAGCGCTACAATATGGGACTCTTTGAAAAGGGTGTGAACAAATACTTAGAGTCTCAACGAGGTAGGTAAGACATCGGCTCCCTTAGTGTTGATATGTCCATCGGCGACGGTATCCACGTACCACCAGCTGGTCTGTTTGCCAGTTTGCCTACAAGTAAACATAAGAAAACAAATTAATTGTTTATTGCCTTTCAGTTTAGTTGATTTCATTCAAAGTTACATTCTTAATTGTCAATTCGGGCTTTTTATTTCGTGATTATTATAGGGCTGCTACGATATACGAATTTTAAGTACTGGGTGGGCAGAGTGGGTAGGGGGGAAGGTATACTTAGGTCTGGAGTCCTTAACATATTAATTTTTGGTAAACATAACTTCACCTATTTTTTCACAAATATTATTGTGATGCATGGTGAAAGGTCCTGATTAGTGACCAGAACAGTGATTTAGGTTAGGTTAGCTTTAGACCAAAGTTTTTTTTTTGAATTGAGAGTGCCACAGCCAGCGAGTGCCTGAATCGACATCACATCATAATTGGTCCAGTAGTTTTTATGTGACTGCCGAATAAATCGATAAACAGACAAGCAGGCAAGAAGTCTAAAAAAATAACTGGAATAGACTATATAAACATGATGAATGATATGATAAGTGAAGAACACAATGCAATTTTTTTTAGATTTCTTTTCTGTTGTTCGGGAATCACGTAAAAACTACTGGGCCGATTTAGATGCGGTTCTCGCTGGGAACTATTCTGGGAATGATTTAAAATAGCTAGAAAACAAAAATCTATGCCTGGAGTGGGCTCTTAGTCTGTGTGCTGTACTCCAGCAAGAATATCAATACTGCTGTGGGTTCGGGTCTAACTGTAAATACACTATAACATCATTATTTATTATGGACCGGTTTCTATATCATACTGACCATTCATTTGCTGTACTCTCTCTTTTCTTTTACCTTCTTCCAATTATTTGGGGTAAGCACAATATGTCTTTTTCTTCTGTACTCCTCTATTCTGACATACATCCTCTATCACACTACAAATTATCATGTCATCCTTTACACAATCCATCCATCTTCTTTTTGGTCTACCTTTACATTTGTACCCATCCATCTCATAGTTTAACATTCTTTTTGCCACCTGACTTTTATCCCTCCTCATTACATGCCCATACCACCTTAATATTCTTCCTCTCAATTGTTAATTCACGAGTGCAACTGTCAAAGATCCCCTTATGTACTCATTTCTCACCTTATCCATTCTTGTAACACCACAAATCCGTCGCAACATTCTCATCTCAGCTGAGTGGAGTCGTTTGTGGTCTATCACTCTAGTGGCCCAAAATTGGGACCCATATAACATGACCGGGTCGTATGATAAATATATATATTTGACCTTTTAGTTTCAGTGGCATTAGTTTGTTGCATGTCACAACAATTAGATTATTGATATTATTAGAGTTAGACGGCCTCTGTGGTTGAGCGGGCTAAGCCTTTGCCGGCCTACCTCACTTCAACGCAAAGGCTCCGGGTTCGATTCCTGGTATAGTAAATTTCGGAAACGTATTTTCTCCGTTATTTACTATGGTCTGGGTGTCTGGGATCGGCCCCAGAGTAGTCTATTGTATATTACCCATAACACAAACGTAACTTGCTTAATTTGGGGATATACAATGTGTGTGTTTGTCTGCCGATTATTATTATTAATTACCTGTCTCCACTTTTAGCTAAGCTACATATATTCTTCTCCTTACATCCTTCTCTATTTCACAATTACTCTGCAGTAGTGAACCAAGGTATCTGAATTTGGGGTTACACGATAGTGTGGTTGACTGTAGTTTAAGAGGCACAGCGTAAGACGTTCCGCCGAAATCGCAAAACAGGTGTTTGGTTTTGGTTCTACTGATTTTCAACCCAACGTCCTCTAGCTGCCATCTGTCAAGTTTGTTTTGAAGTGCCACCCCATCGTCATCTACCAGAACAATATCACCTGCGAAGAGCGTTTCATTTCATCTTACTTACTATTGGTTAAAATTTGGTAATGTCAAATTCAACTGATGTTAGAACAAATGAATGAATATAGGAACCAGGCAAATAACACTTATTTCTAAGAAGCTAGAAGCCGGGTTTCATCTATACATATAATAAAATTGTAGAGGTCGAATTTTTGTACAATGAAAAAAAATGCTAAAAGCCGAGTCAGGGGGATGTAAGAAGTGAAATAGAACTAATTTAGATTTTTTTCAACGTTTTTTGTTTCTCTGTTTGTTTGTACCGGCTAATCTCCGAAACGACTGGACCGATTTAAATGAAATTTTGTGTGGTGGTAGCTTATTTCCCTGGTCAACATATAGGATATTTTTGATCCCGAAAAATTAAAGAGTTCCCGTGGGATAGTTATTCCTTAAATAGCTTATTATACAACTTATGCACCTAATTAAGTATTGATATTGCCGGTATCATCATACAATAAAACAATGTATACATTAACAAACAATTAGGCTATATATCATCACGCTAAGACCAATAGGAGCGGAGCACCAATGAAGAATGTTTTAAAATCAGGAGGGTTTTTTAACTTACTTTTTTTTTACTATTCCACGCGAACGAAGTCGCGTGCAGAAGCTAGTATACATCAATAATTTTGGGTAGTAGGTTTTCTCACGTCATCATTCTGTCTTTGTCAGCACACTAGGCTATAAAAATGCCTAAGTAGCCCATGCTGTCTGGCCAGGATTGGAACCCGTTCCATTGGAATGTGACAAGAGTTCTTAAGCCATGGATTCTTATTGGGGCCCCACATTCAAGAGTATATAGAGTCTTGTCTTGTGCAAATTTGAGAAATTCCACATTCTCGTGTCTCACCCATCTTTTCTCAAGTACTCGCGAGAATGTAGAGCGCTTATAAGAAAATGGAATTGCTTTTAAGTGAGGTGTGTACAAATAAGCCTGAATGGCGCTCTGTAGTTCGCGTCTACCCCGCGAAGGGAACTGGCGTGAAGTTATGTATGTATGAATTTTAAAACATATTTTAATATTCTTTAAATGAATTTGCAGTACAAGTAAATAGGTGGCATGACTAACAAATAGCACATGAATATGCATTTCAAAATTGACAATTTTTGTTTGCACAGTTGCAGTAGTATTATGGCATCGGGCACATCATCTCTAGAGAGCAATGGCAGCAATGGTGAGCTCATTCTGAATATTAAATATAGTTTAATCGATATAAAGAAGAATCGTGATTGACACGTACAGCTTTCAGACGCTACTCATTTTTTGTTAGAACAGTGAATGAATTCAACAAACTCAACAAGTCGGATTATGTTGACATTGACTTGTTTGTGGATAGTCTAGCATCTGTAAATGCGAATTTAATCAAAGCCTATTTTAATAATAGCTAGTTTTCCCCGTCACAAAATGTTCTTATTATTGTTCTTTATTTCTAAATTATTGTATTTTATACTTTATTTTTATTTCCCTGTCATCTGTGGAGGTTTTTTTTTTTTTTTTTTTTTTTTTTATTGCAGGAGTTCAGCAGACAGGCAGAGGGCCCACTGCTGTTTATAATTAGCTGTTCTTTAACTATCTCTGTAACGCTAGTTTGTAAACTTTAGTTTGTAAGATCACAGCTGTTAACCTCCCAAATAAAATAAAATAATTCCTAGTAAACAAAAAAACATACGAATAAAAAAAAATCATATAATGAGCTCATTGGGCGTGGTAGTTTAATAGCTAGCGTACGCGTCCCAAAGTCAAAGGGCGCGGGTTCGATCCTGACCAGAACGCATGCAACACTTAGGCAGCTTTCTGACCTAATGTGCATATTGTTACACATACCATGTGCTAACAACGGTGAAGAAAAACATCGTGATGCAATCTGCACATCGAGTTAATCGATGTGTCAAACCTGCGAAGCCGCCTTGGACAAGCGTGGCGGGTATACTGTCCGATCCCCCCTATAATGGGAGGCCCGAGCCCAGCAGTGGGACATTTATAGCCTGTTATTATATTATTATATATATTATATGACGTGACGTGATCAAATTGATCATGTACTAGCAGAAGGTGATGTCAGGAGCCTTAAGAACAGAAGAGCGTGCATGACAAGAGTTATGAATGTCAAAGAAGCAAGTGAGGTGTGTAACAATAAGCCTAAATGGCGCTCTGGTGTTCGTTCGTGCCTACCCCGCAAGGGAACTGGCGTGAAGTTATGTATGTATGTATATGTATATATGACGTGTTATTTACTTTGTTGGTAATAAAAACTTGTTTTTTTTTGTATTATTACAACCAGTCTGAATGAATTTTATCTTGAGTTTTGATGTGCATAAAGTAATTTAAATGCTTAATAACTTAAGAGTCAGTTGCTTAATTCTGTCATAGAGAAGTCTTTGAAGCTTATATTTAGTAAAACTCAACAGTTTTCATTCCATTTTTATTGCGAATTTAGCATTTTTTTCTTATTGCATGAGTTCAGCAGACTGGTAGACGGTCCACCTGATGGAAAGCGGTTATCCGTCGCCTATGGACATTTGTAACATCAACGGTGCTATCAATGCGCTGCCACTCTCTAAAGGGAGGCTGGAACCTGGCCACTAATGCCGGAACACAGCTCAAGGTTGTTTTGGCGGCATACTCTAGACCAGGGGTAGTAGCCATCCAGGCGGACAAAGGCCTTACCACTTGGCTGTGGGGTGTTTTTGTTGCCTCTTTAACAGCCGGCCGGCCGCCAATTCTACTATGTCAGTATCTTGGTGTTGCTTGGTGGAAAATTTTTTATCCGTGCAGGAACGGAGAAAGAATACAATTTCCTGCGGCCCGGCGGCCTGTCGTAAGAGGCGACTAAACAACCCACAGCCAGGTGGTAGAGTATTTGCTCGACTGGATGGCGACCACCCCTGGTCTAGAGTATGCCGCCATAACAACCTTGTGTTGTGTTCCGGCATTAGTGACCAGGTTCCAGTCTCCTTTAAGAGAGCAGCAGCGCATTTGTAGCACCTTTGTTGTTGCAAATGTCCATAGGCGATGGTAACCGCTTTCCATCTAGTGGGCCGTCTGCCTGTCTGCTGAACTCCTGCAATAAAAAAAAAAAAAAAAAAAAATGGCATTAGCCGACATGAACATTGAAAACCTACCAAAATTTTAAATATTTGTATATGCTATACCACCGTAACCTTAAGTTGTATCCATGGGTGACGATAAATTATTATCTATCTCTATTATCAGGTAGGCGCTGTCAGCCTGTTTACTGTACTCCACCAGTTAAAAATATATGTCATCCGTTAATAAGTGTCGCAGGCAAAGTCTGAATAGCACTAAAGCTGTGCGCAGCGTCCATACGTCGTACGCCGCATTCTCAGTCATTCTTGAGCGTAAACATATCGCGTTTTTGAAGTCAACAACTTTGTTAATGAAATCTGTACAATCATAGAGAATGCACGGGAAAAGTCCAGGCACGTTTAGATATTTTAAGGGTGACCATCAGCGGTGGACAACCATTCAAAATTCCAAAAACTTATCCATCCGGCTAATGATTGTCTATTAGACGTTTAAAACACCCAGGCGTTTTGGCAAATGGGCTAATGACTCGCCAACCGGCAGCCGACCGCTGACGGCTAAACCGTTTGTCTATTTTGTTCGACAATCATTAGCAAGCTGGCGAATTGATAGCGATGACTAACGGCTAAGCACTGTAGACTTGTCAGTTACAGGTTATCCGTTTTATGTGACAACCATTATCCAGTTGCCGAAGTGGTTGACAACTTAGCAGTGGCTATTTCGTGAAAAACCGCTAATAAGCTGGCTTGTAAAATAGCCACTCCCCTCTAGTGATCAATTAGTATTACGTCAATCTAACGTCGAAAGCGGCGTCCGGCGTTGATTGGTGACAGACGACGTTTTTAGCATCTGTGACAGATCACGGCCTGTGACGGCCCCTCTGGTCGATTGGGCTAAACCTCCGCCGGTCCATCTCACTGCAACGCAGAGACTCCGGGTTCGATTCTTGGCATGATCAATTTCGAAAAAAGAATTTTCCATTACATCTACGGTCTGGGTGTCTGGGATCGGCCCTAGTGTAGACCGTTGTATATTACCCACAAGCGTAACTTGCTTAATTTGGAGATATACAACGCGTGTATTTGTCTGTCGATTAGTATTATTACATAGTGTCACGTTGTGATTTTGACACTTGCGCCTAGCAACACTCGCAAGGCGACTTCCCAATTCAGTCGCAACATATTATACGACAATAGCTAGAACTCTTTAATGTGGCCGTGGAAAATCACACCATATCTGATTGAAACGTTTTCCCCTCTACACCGCGGCGACGGAGCCCATAGGTTCCTCCCGTCCCGCGCGTCTCACCCCCGCAGTAACATCACGCCATATGCGACTAGAACCCGTTTGTCGCCTACCTCGTTGTGACTTTAAGTGTATGGCCTAAGTGCCCGCTCTATTTCATGCAGCGTTTGTGTCAAACACATGGAAACGCTAGTGTGGCGGTCGGCTGGCGCGGCGGCTCCAGCGGGCATGTTTGCGTTGCTGCACGCCCCGCTCCGCTACACGCTCGGTTCGGGCGTGCACTGAGACCGTAGATAAACTAATTGAAATGTATCTAAGCGCTAACGAGTGTCCCTAGTGCCAGCCGAGATGTGTATCGAGCGGGGCGTCGCGTACAGGTTTAAACCAGTTTGTGAACGATGAACGCTGAGCGTGCGTTCAGTCCACTCAATTGGACGCTTCGCCACTCAGGCCGTACCCTGAACGTCTGATTACGCCCTTTTTGATACTGTTACGTGTTAGCGGGGGTACGCACTTAGGATTGGAAGAAAACACCAGTTTTTTTTAACTAAACACGTTTATTGACTTACACAGCCGTACGTGATTCTTCTCCGCAGGGTTGCCCCACACGCACAACTAACGTCTCACTGTTCCGATGATGGGATGTCTTACTCACAATACCGTCGCCGATATTGCGTAGACCACCTCTTGCTGCTGCGGTGTTCACCTCTGAATTTACCGCGTATAGCTCGCTTCTGGAACTCCTTTTAAACTACGCTAAACTCCAACTTCTACACTATACTGCCCACTAAACTCGTCACTGTCTTCTATTAAACTTCTTTTCGAACTCTCTCGTATCGCACTTGTCGCTTTGCTGTCTTCAACTGAACTCCTCTGTTGGCGCGGCTTACGCTGCTTATATACCCGGAAGAGTCTTCTGGAACCCATAATTTCGATCTTCTTTTCGTTATTCTTTTATTTACTATCTATCCCTTTCTATACGTCATCTATCTCTGTCTTTTCCTTTCCGAACCTTCTATTCGAGAACTTTCGTTCGTTGTCTATCCCTTTCTAAACTGTATCTGTCCTTGTCTTTTCCTTCCAGAATCTTCTACCTTTTTCTAAAACTTCTTAAACCCCCTAGATTGTTTCACCATCACTCGCTACAATACGTATTTAATGTTTCAGAGTCAATATCGCACAGTTACGTAAGCAACGAGCGTCACAATCCAACTCAGCTACCGACAATCCCAATACCGATAGACTATGAGGTGCTCTCCAATAACCAGTGTAATTACACGGTGAAGCAGCATGGGGCCCATGTTATGAGCGGCCCGTATGAGCACCAGCAGTATGATGTGATAAACAAACAGACTAACGAGAGTTTGAAGCAACAGTGCGAGAAGGCGCTTCACGATCTCAATCAACTCAGGCGGCAGCACACGGAGACTTCGAGGCGGTGCGAACATGTCATGAAGGTAAGCTTCAAGAAGTAGCAGCCCATATCCTGCTGGAATGTAGACGAGTGGTAAACTAGGTAGCCTTCGGGAACCCTCGTTGACATTAAGAAGCTGGTGGACTGTGGAGGAGTTGGGCTGGATGAGCCTCTCTTCTACTCTCGCCCGCAGAAGTAGAAGAATGTGCGTGATATTTTATTTCGAAAGATTTAAAGATTACTGGTTGACTTTGATATTTCGCACCTGAATCCGGAGGTGGGGGTTGTTTAGGGAGTCACTTTCCATCATTTCCGGATGCCGAAGATGCGTTGTTTTTTTAATTTAATAATTATAGAGGAGGCCTGACGAGATTTTGTAAAAAAATCGTTGTACCTCGCCTTGTTTGAGTAGAATTAAGGCTTGGGTGGTCACCCTCCACCACTTTGGGTTGCCGGAGGTAAGAAAGAAAGAAAGAAAAATTTTATTTGAAGAAATTGCGACGCAATTACATTCCTTATACATTTTTATACACAAAGCATATTTTGAGAATTTGTACGCCGCATTTTCAGCAAACAAGGTTTGCACTCAGCATATTGCTGTGTCGGAACAATATCCGACACAATGCTGATTTTCAGTGTAAACCTTCCTTTAGGCGTAAGACCAAAATGACCCAGTTTTGTTAATTAAATAATAATTAATAAGGTAGGTACATGGTTTTTGTTTTGACCATACAAAAATCACTGAGCTTACCTTCAGTTTTCTTTTAATTAACAACTCCGGCAGCCGGCAATGGCGTCGAGTACTGACTGCCCTTTGATTCTGCCCTATTAAGGAGACCTATTATGACATTTGTTACAAATCCACCCATCCCGTCCAAGAACAAAACTACACATCACCGTCAGCCGAAAATGGTGGGGAGTGACTCCCATACATCCCCTCTACCCCTCCTTCCGATTCAGGGTGCGAAATTCTAAAGTTCACCCAAGATTATTTATTATATGTCACTAGAATTATTTGTACACTTTTCTCACGAATAATTATTCCTCCCGATGAACCTGCGCAGTGGGCCAATTTTGGTAGAGCGGGGCAGAGTACGAATCGTGTAAGCGGGGCAGAGCTAAGAATGCATAGCTATCAACTGTGCCATTTCCGCTGGCGAGTAAAGACCAGTCTGCACTTTTGTTTTGTTTTTATAATCGAAACATACGCCGTAATAAATTCAAAGTCAATGCTCAATCTGTGAAATTACATTTTCTCGCCATTAGCATTGAAGATTAATATCGCGCAGGAAAAACTCTAAAGTTTTTCCTGCGCAATATTAATGCGACGCATTTATTTTTAACATGTGTTTCTTATCTTTTAATTCATTATTTTCACCTCGGTTTACAATTTTCGTCTTTCGTTTATGTCGTGGTAGCGTAATGGCTAGCGCACGCGTCCCAGACTCAGAGGGCGCGGGTTCGATCCTGGCCGGAACGCATGCACCTCTTAGTCAGTTTTCTGATCTAATGTGCATATTGTTACAATTACCATGTGCTAACAACGGTGAAGGAAAACATCGTGATGCAACCTGCACATCGAGATAACCGATGTGTCAAACCTGCCAAGCCGCCTTGGACAAGCGTGGCGGGTATACTGTCTGTTCCCCCTATAATGGGAGGCCCGAGCTTAGCAGTGGGACATTAATGGGCTGATATTATTTATATTATATTATTTACAATTTTCATGTAATAATACAAGGCTTTTTATATTGTTACTATTGTTTAGAGAGAGTTTATAATAAAATTATATTACAAGTAAGATGTTTAATTTTTGGTGGAATTTGGCCTCAAGATTGAAATATAGTGTGTTTCTCCACCATATCAGGAGTTGGAGTATTTCCGCGGGCAGCATCGTGCAGCAATGAATCAGCTGGAGGCGTCAGCGCAGGAGGCCACGAGCCTTCGCGGCAAGTATGGAGACCTACTCAACGATAACCAACGGTATGTTGAATGAATGAAAAGAAGAATGAGTGAGTGAACGAAAAGAAGAATGAATGAATGAAAAGAAGAATGATTGAATGAGTAACTTTAATATCTCCTCCTTTTGGAAGTCGGTTAAAAATCAGCTATATCTCGTTGGTCTTTTACGTGGCAACAGATGAATCTTTTTGCGAAGATCAAGACATGAATTGTTAGAATACTACTCTACCTTTTTTCTACAGCATATATATAGAATAATATAAGAAACCGCAATGAAACAGTATCCATATTAAAGCTAACATTTAATGAGTGAATGAATGAATGAAAAGTCTTTATAGTTCACCATAACCTTAAATCTATTCGAGCAGGAACGGAGAAAGAATACAATTTCCTGCGGCCGGACGGCCTGTCGTAAGAGGCGAACAGACTACCCACACCCAGGTAGGTTATTTGCCCGTCTGGATGGCTACCACCCCTGGTTTGGAATATGCCGCCATAACAACCTGAATTATGTTCCGGCATTAGTGGCCAGGTTCCAGTGTCCCTTTAGAGAGTGGCAGCGCATTTGTAGCGCCATTGGTGTTGCAAATGTCCATAGGCGATGGTAACCGCTTTCCATCAGGTGGGCCGTCTGCCTGTCTACTGAACTCGTGTATGGACGTTAATAGTGAGATGTACGTAGTGGCTTTAAAACAATGTTTCTGCTATAGCTTGGAGCGTGAGGTGCAACACTTGCAACAGAGCAGCAACCCCGAGGGCAGCTCCGACGCCCTCGTCCACACCCTCAGGAAGTACGAAGCCCTCAAGGAGGAGCTGGAGTGCTTTCAAAAGAGGTACAGTACCGCTTTCAACAATTTCTAAGGTTTTATTGCAGTGGAAGTTCTAATCGACAGTATACAAAAAAAAAAGGAATATGAAATCAACTTTAAAAATATTAATTGCTGTAAAATATCTTTTTTGGGCCCGTTTTTAAATAAAAATGTAATGTAATTAATATATTGTTGTCCCAATTTTTTAAAATTGAAATTTTTTACATTCTTATATTATTTACAACATTTTTAAGTAAAAGCCGTTTGGAAATATATTACACAGACCATTCAGAACTCTATCTCTCTCAGTCTGTTTTCCTTTTATGCTTCTCTATTCTGACATATGTCCGCTATTAATCTATGTTGGCGGTCCATGCATAAATAAAACTTATAACAAATGTACTACGTATGACACTTGACAATCTTTGTCTTTCCGTGATCCGACGGTATACTAAGAAAGAGGTGAGGGCACAGAAACGTCGGAAAAACCAAAGATCAATTACAAAAGTTTGTTTACTGCCTATTGATGTTAATTAGTTAATTCATGTTTCTTTTAATATCTTATTTCTTCCTTGGGAATATGTAGGAAACCTACATAGACACTGGCTGTATGGAAGCCTAATTATTTTATAATAAACCCATGTGTCTAATAATATTGTCAGTTGCTATTGAACTGTTGATGTGAAATATTATCTGCTATTCAATTAATATAAAATATAGTCCAAGTGAAGTGCAGTTTCCATTTTATATAGATATACGCGCATACACCAGCTAAGCAATTTACAGTCTGCTGAAATATAAGTTTTAAACATTTATTGTTCGTGCCTACCCCGCAAGGGAACTGGCGTGAAGTTATGTATGTATGTATGTATGTATGTGTTTTATTTACTTTTGATAGCTCGATGACGGATCAATTAGTAATGTCCTAATGAGTGACCAACTCGATTTGTTAGAAAAATCGAGTTAATTTATAAATAAGTTTTAATCAATTATTTTTCTTGAAAGTAGAACATTTTTTATTTTTAAATTGTTTATTTTCGCCTTATTTACGTATAGTGTCGACGGTTTAACCCCTAAGACAATTATCGATATACCAAAAAGCCGCAAGACTAACACTATCACTATCGCATAATATACCAAGAAATATACACCCATTTCATACAACTCCTATATAAACAGAGTGAGACAACAACACAATCAACGATCACGTGCACAAACGCGATCTGCACTCTCATCGCGGACACATATGTGCTAATAGTGAGCTAAAGGGTTGATACTATGTGCGTTACATGACTCACATCACCCACAACAATAAAGTACGACAATGATGTCATTTGTTTCATGTGGACTTTACCGTTAAGAAATATAGAGCTTGATAGATGTGCAAATGTCTGAAGTAAAATAAATATTTGGAAACAGTATAGTGATTAGATGCAATTGAGGGTAGTTTGTTTTAAATCTTTCGATTTCAGATATGACGACTTAATAGAAACTCACAATGCTACATTGGAGAAATTGAGACTGGTCCAAGAGGAGAACAGCCGCCTTAAGACCCAGTGCCACGAGCTCACGCAGGAGAGGAATGCTATTGTGAGTCAACTAGTTTTTTAAAATTGTAGTATAGGTGTGTATGTGCCTGTTGTTAAGCAGAGAAAAGGTCTTGCATGGAGAACAACTCCCTAAGCATTTATATTATTTCCATATTGAATAAAATTAGATCAGGTTTAAACACAACACAACCCGTCCCCTTGGTTTGCTGTTTGACATTCCTTCACAGAAATTAAGCCTTACAAGCTACTTTATGATTTGGTATAATAATATAGGCTGTGTGTATTTTTTATAGTGACGAGTAGCACACGTGTGAGGCAGTACATTTGTCCCGTACAAAATAGATTTGTACTGATACGGCTCAAAGCCTGCGTTCCGGGACAACATGTCCACGTATTTGTCTATGTTCATCTTTGGACGATCCATGATGCCCGTTGAAGATGGTGTCCGGGATATTGATGCCTGGAAACAATTATGTTTCAAAGCTTACTGTAGAGAATTTCCCTACCTAGGATGTTAATGATATAGTTATGCTAATGAAATGATCGTGCTAGGATCAGAGGCTGACAGAGTACGGAGCTAAACGAGTACTGATGAATGTAGTAGTGATGAGTAGTACCCGTGAGAAGCAATACATTTGTCCCGTACAAAATAGATGTGTACTGATACGGCTCTAAATTTAAATTTGTACTACTTCAAAATTTTTGTCCCGCTACTACTCACGCGTCAAATGTAAGAGGAAGGACGGAACGAAGAGAACAGTACAATAAAGTTTTACGGATATTCACATGACAAAGAGGGACAACATGACATGTACGAATGCTAGTAGAATGAGGTGACCGAGGCCGAGCACATCCGATTCTTAACGAATATTTTCGATGTAGTAGTTTTATATGGGACAAATGTGGGAATGACGCTCACCGCCTCACCGGACTCATCGCTTCAAATGGATTGCCGCGGTACAAACCATACAAATCTCCTCGCCTCATTTGAAGTGGTACATTGTACTGGTTCAGTACAAAATGTCATGTTACTCTTACAAACTTATTTTAAAATCATGTCCTACCCAACTCTAATTTTTTATTCCTGACAATGGTAAAGGTAATTGATTTTGCACGAAGACTCTAATGATACTACTTTAGTTTTCATCAAAATCGGCCTCAAGACGGCTTTGAGTATTCTTCCCCTATTCACTATTTAGCATAGTTTAGGATTTGGCCCTGAAGGCCCACTTGAAAAATTTACTATGTATATATCAGCTAACGAGGTCCATTCGTTAGCCTGCATGGCCATCCGAGTGTGGGCGGAGTTTGCAGGACTCGAGGCATCCTGCTCGGTGTTGCCAGGCGTAATGCAGGCTGCCTAAAACGATATGAATGGGCCCCTTAGGACTAGCAATAAGTAGTATAGGTAAATTAGCTTCGAGAAGTTTTTGCGTTTGTTAGTATTTGTATATTTACAGGAATTCTAAATTTGAAATTTAAAATTCCTTGTACAGTCAGCAAAAAGAGGTTCATTACATTCTGAAAAAGAAAATATATTTACAATCAAAAGTCAATGGTGAAAGTCAAATTAATAATAATTATTTACATTGCTAATTATCTTAGTTTGATAATTAATTAAGTGATTTTATTTCAGGTTCACTCTTGTTATTTATTGTCCAGTGTTATTATTTGATATTAAATTTGTTAATTAATAATGGTTCTGATGTTGCAATGTAGTCGAGGTAATCTTTTGAATTCCCAAACTAAAGAAGTTTTTTATAATTTATATAAATAATTCGAAAACGAATGCAATAGAAATTTGAGCAGTTTTATGACTCCAGCTCAATTAGTTGCTAAATCAAGTGGAATACCATGGACTTCCATCGGGAGGGTACTATCAGAAAGCAAATGTCATTCTTCAGAACAGGGCCCAGCAATTTAGTATTCAAAATTAAGTTTAATATCGTTTAATATTAATTAGTTTCATATTAAGTACTTGCCTATAAAAATATATAAAAAATATTTGTTTACTAGCTGACCCTGCAATCTTCGTGCCGCCTCAGAATCAATAAATAAAAAAACGTCGATTTCTGAACGACGGGACGAACATCAAACGTTTGACATTCAAAACCAAAAAAATGAAAAAAAACTTCACTTTTAAATTTAATTTGATTTCTGAACGACTTTTAAATTTAATTGATTTCTAAACGACGGGACGAATATCAAATGTTTGACAGGTAGGAATAGTTTCTAAGGGAAAGCGAAATTGTTGTTTTTACTATATTCCAAGCATTTTTTTCATATTAACTCAACTTTTAAACCTTCCCTGGACTTCCACAAATAATTCAAAACCAAAATTATCCAAATCAGTCCAGCCGTTCTTGAGTTTTAGCGAGAGTAACGAACAGCAATAGGTTTTTATATATATAGATTCATTTATGTGCTGACCGTACACTACTACAAACGCAATAACGTCTCGCTGCTAATTCACCTGTATGCGTGTCGGTGCAGAGCCGCGAGCGCAACTCTCTGAAGCAGCAGGTGGCGCACGTGGTGCGCAGCTGGGAGGGCGGCGCGAGGGAGCGCGCCGACGTCAAGCGGCTCACCGACGAGCGCAACGCCGCCATGGCCGAGTACACGCTCATCATGAGCGAGAGGTGAGTGCCCGAGCACCACGCACCAGCCAGTGCACACTCGATGCATTGCTGTCAAATTAAATCCATTTGATTGTGTACTCGTGAATGGATGAAAGTTCTTTCTTTCCAGTAATATATAGGTATAGTTTTTTGAAGTGAAACTTCTATATAGACGGGGGATCTTAGGATTTTTCTGTCACGAAAAAGTGTTACGGCCGCGTGGAAGAGCGGCATAATTTTAGAGTAGACTATGGAGGATGCGTTTTTTGGTTCCGGATCTAATTCAGTTTCTTTAAATAAAATATGTTTAAATAAAAAATGCATTCATTAAAATGTACCTAACCTAACCAAATCATAATTTGTAGTAAACCTGCGAAAAATCGAATCGTGTGCTGGGACACATAGTTGAAGTGAAACTTCAACGGACAAGTGGAAAAACGATTGTAATGTACTTGTCCAATTTGAAAACCTGCCCGTAAAACTTCAAGTTAAAATTTTGTTGCGATTCGTTTTTCCACTTGTCTGTTGAAGTATTTTTTTAATTTGCCTTTTCCTCCATTATAGGTTAAAATGGAGATTATTATTCCTTCTTTCATTTTAATGGGATAAATAAAGGGGGGACATCTTTTATTTTAATTTCTTCCTTTTTTCATTTCTTTCTTTCGTTTCAACAAAACAATATATAGAATTAGCGCCCGGTCGATGAATGTTTTTTTTGTATACAGTACTGTACACAAATAAAATATAGGAACATAATATTATCACGCCTGCTCCCCGTAGGGGTGGGCAGAGATCTTGTCTTAATACACATGTTTTGCTTCGTCGTTTTTCGTCAACTTCTTCATATATATGCATATTTGTGTGAGTTGCTTTTTTATATAAGTAACATAGATATAAGAATGGACATGAGGACAGTAAGGCCGGCTAATTATGTGGGGAACAAATGTCTAGCCATGCCGCCTCCGCCAGGTCCCGGTCGAAGGGGAAGGCCTAAGAAATGTTGGCTTGACGTTGTGAAGGATGACATGCGTACCAATGGTCTCAAAACGGGGGATGCTGAAGACCGCGCGAAGTGGAGTAGAAAAAGTAGGACAGCGGACCCTGGGCGTCGGAGTGAACGCTCCGAACGCAACCGGGAATTAACGCTCGGATGATGATGATGATGAGGACAGTAAGGGTTTCATTTAAAAAAAATTTGTATGTGTGCAGTTCGCACGCAGTGGAAGTGAAACAAGGTGTGACAAGGGGTGGGAGGGATACTAAATTTCGTGACGTCACATTTCATAATATTTAAGCTTTAAAACACGAAATTTGAAGTATTAATGAAATACTTCAAAACATTTCCAATTCTATCTCTGTGAGCAGTGTTTAAATGATTAAATATAATGTATTCTGTCTCATTCTCTCGCGGGCTTAGTCCTGTAGATTTATGTGCTTATCTCTTTTTCGCTTCAACGAGTTTCAAATCACAATGATTCTGATGAAGGTGGACATAATGTGACATTGGAAACAGAGACACGGTCCACAAAGAGATGGAGAAGCTGTCCGACGACCTGCAGGCCGCCCGCAAGAGGGTCGCGGCGCTCGAGGCCGCGCTGCAGGCCTCCCGGGAGGAGCAGCGGGCCACCGCATTGCAGGTGCCATCTGTTAATCTAATCATTTTATACCATTAGTATTATCTATACATATAATAGAACTGTAGAGGTCGAATTTCTGTACAATGAAAAAAAAAACCTAAAAACCGAGTCAGGGGGATGTAAGAAGTGAAATAGAACGAATTTATATTTTTTTTCAATTTCTTTGTTGGTCTGTCTGTTTGTACGGGTTAAACTCCGAAACGACTGGACCGATTTAATTGAAATTTTGTATGGTGGTAGCTTATATCCCTGGTCAACATATAGGATACTTTTGATCAGGAAAAATCGCGGGCATCAGCTAGTTTTGCGTATAGCTTTTATCTGAGCTAAGTTAGATAAATAATTCAAAGATACACTTTTCTCGCCTTTTTTCGGCAAGCTTATTTGGGAAATTATCCATAGCCGAAGACGATTTCAGTTGTTCTAGATTTTCTGCCTCTATCGACAATAATGAGAAGTCTGATAGCCGTTCCTGTTGGCCCAGCAGTTATTCTCAAAAATGTTATTAATCTACAAAAGATTGTGGATAACATTTTGAGAACATTTGCTTACATACTTTCGGGGCCTCTGTAGTCTATGGGGCCCCGTATGATTGATACGGCTAATACAGCGATAGCTACGCCCCTGTTGGTGATTTATTTGTTATTTTTTCTTTTGAGATAATTTGTTTATTTATTACCAAAGCTTATTGGACATGTATCTGAATTGGAATATGTAAGTCAATTTAACCCTCAAAGGGGGCCAAATTTAATATTATTTTTGTCCATAATCGGCCAGCTGCCATCAAAACTGTCGCGCCAAAACCAAGAGAATTGTATCGTCTCTTTTACTCTAATACAAATTATATGTAGTTAGCGGGAGAAAGCATGAGTTCAAGGTTCGTTTCAATTATCTGTATTTGACCACTAATTTGTGGTGCTTCCCAATTAGCACGTGACAGTTCGACCACAAATTTGTGGTGCTTCCCAAAGAGCACGTGTGACAGTTCGACCACAAATTTGTGGTGCTTCCCAAATAGCACGTGACAGTTCGACCACAAATTTGTGGTGCTTCCCAAAGAGCACGTGTGACAGTTCGACCACAAATTTGTGGTGCTTCCCAAATAGCACGTGACAGTTCGACCACAAATTTGTAGTGCTTCCCAAATAGCACGTGACAGTTCGACCACAAATTTGTGGTGCTTCCCAAATAGCACGTGACAGTTCGACCACAAATTTGTGGTGCTTCCCAAATAGCACGTGACAGTTCGACCACAAATTTGTGGTGCTTCCCAATTAGCACGTGACAGTTCGCCCACAAATTTGTGGTGCTTCCCAAATAGCACGTGACAGTTCGACCACAAATTTGTAGTGCTTCCCAAATAGCACGTGACAGTTCGACCACAAATTTGTGGTGCTTCCCAATTAGCACGTGACAGTTCGCCCACAAATTTGTGGTGCTTCCCAAATAGCACGTGACAGTTCGACCACAAATTTGTGGTGCTTCCCAAATAGCACGTGACAGTTCGACCACAAATTTGTGGTGCTTCCCAATTAGCACGTGACAGTTCGACCACAAATTTGTGGTGCTTCCCAAAGACCACGTGTGACAGTTCGACCACAAATTTGTGGTGCTTCCCAAATAGCACGTGACAGTTCGACCACAAATTTGTGGTGCTTCCCAAAGAGCACGTGTGACAGTTCGACCACAAATTTGTGGTGCTTCCCAAATAGCACGTGACAGTTCGACCACAAATTTGTGGTGCTTCCCAAATAGCACGTGACAGTTCGACCACAAATTTGTGGTGCTTCCCAAATAGCACGTGACAGTTCGACCACAAATTTGTGGTGCTTCCCAAATAGCACGTGACAGTTCGACCACAAATTTGTGGTGCTTCCCAATTAGCACGTGACAGTTCGCCCACAAATTTGTGGTGCTTCCCAAATAGCACGTGACAGTTCGACCACAAATTTGTAGTGCTTCCCAATTAGCACGTGACAGTTCGACCACAAATTTGTGGTGCTTCCCAATTAGCACGTGACAGTTCGCCCACAAATTTGTGGTGCTTCCCAAATAGCACGTGACAGTTCGACCACAAATTTGTGGTGCTTCCCAAATAGCACGTGACAGTTCGACCACAAATTTGTGGTGCTTCCCAATTAGCACGTGACAGTTCGACCACAAATTTGTGGTGCTTCCCAAAGACCACGTGTGACAGTTCGACCACAAATTTGTGGTGCTTCCCAAATAGCACGTGACAGTTCGACCACAAATTTGTGGTGCTTCCCAATTAGCACGTGACAGTTCGACCACAAATTTGTGGTGCTTCCCAAAGAGCACGTGTGACAGTTCGACCACAAATTTGTGGTGCTTCCCAAATAGCACGTGACAGTTCGACCACAAATTTGTGGTGCTTCCCAAATAGCATGTGACAGTTCGACCACAAATTTGTGGTGCTTCCCAAATAGCACGTGACAGTTCGACCACAAATTTGTGATGCTTCCCAAATAGCACGTGACAGTTCGACCACAAATTTGTGGTGCTTCCCAATTAGCACGTGACAGTTCGACCACAAATTTGTGGTGCTTCCCAATTAGCACGTGACAGTTCGACCACAAATTTGTAGTGCTTCCCAAATAGCACGTGACAGTTCGACCACAAATTTGTGGTGCTTCCCAAATAGCACGTGACAGTTCGACCACAAATTTGTGGTGCTTCCCAATTAGCACGTGTGACAGTTCGACCACAAATTTGTGGTGCTTCCCAATTAGCACGTGACAGTTCGACCACAAATTTGTGGTGCTTCCCAAATAGCACGTGACAGTTCGACCACAAATTTGTGGTGCTTCCCAATTAGCACGTGTGACAGTTCAACCACAAATTTGTGGTGCTTCCCAATTAGCACGTGACAGTTCGACCACAAATTTGTGGTGCTTCCCAATGGGGATTGTTCACTTTTTTTCAATTTAGCTTTTTGAAAAACCATTTCGAGGAATAGTGTTCCTAATCATTTATGTCTAGTTAAAATTCCAAAAAACGTACAATCCCCTTGTATTTTGAAAGAAATGCGTTTGACCTTTATTTGACCTTACTAAATCCTATGACGTCATTTACGTGTGGTGAAATGCATATGAATACCGTAGCCATTCAGTTTCAAAATACAAAAGGATCGACATTTTCCTTTTTATGTCATTGTTATGTCATACAACATCAACATAAACAAACATTTTATTCGACGTACTCCAGAATTAAATTATGTATTTATTATCTCTTCAGACCAATATTTCTTAAATATCTGTAAAGAGAATACTTACATATGGTCTCTAACTAAAAGTCAAAGAAAAGTGCATTATATAAACGAGCGTCTTCGTAAATGGTGAATGGAGCGATATCGAAATCTTTTCAAGAGATACGATCCAAAAAATAACCTGTTTACTGATGAGAAGATCATCACGGTAGAAGAAAATTTAACTGGCAAAACAATACACCTTGCGCCGGAAGTTAGAAGGACATCCAAAATCACATATTGGAAACAATGATTTAAGCATCAAGTGATACTTTATTCGCTGGATAGCAGTGAATTTTCCAATAGGGCTCTGTACCCTCCCATGAAGCTAATTCAATCCAACATTGGTTGCAAGCCAATTTGTCAGACTTTGTTCAGAGCATAGGTTGGCCTTCGTCGAGTTCTGACTTGAATTCTTTGGAGTATTCTTTATGAACTGCATTGGAGCTAATGGCATACAAAAAGTTCACCAGAACCTGAATTTATCTCAAGCGAGTCCAAATCAATAAATGGAAACTGATTGAAAAGATTAGTACCACCATAAAAGAATGGCCTATATCTTTAAAGCTTAATTAATTGAAAACAAGGATGGCTATTTTAAATAACTTATTTTTATATATACATAAATCTAGATGTTATTAGTTATAATTCATGTAAACAATATATGAATATTTAACATTCCTCCAAAAATATTTTAGCTTTACTTTGACTGATGTCTTAAGAGTTCACATTATGAGTTATAAGAATAAGATGGTTTCTATACTGAAAGCAAACTATTGTGAGTTATAAATTTGTATGTGCCATATATTTATATGAATTGATTAATAAAATATATCTTTTGACTTATTATTTTGCAAGATGAAATAATAAATAACTTTTAGCAGTTAAACTTGTTTATTTACTTAAACACTTATTAATAATAATTTAGGACATATTATATAATCTTTTCAGAAATGTTCAGTTTTATCTTTTTCTTTTTTCTGCAGGCTAGCATTTGGTTTTTTCTATACATAAAGTTTTCATGTAAACTGCAGTGGATAAGTCATAAAATTCTATGATCCAGCATAACCCTTGCTTATGCATAAAAGTTGTTGCTAATTTTTTCTGAACCTGAAAAAAAAAGATATAAAGTGTCTATATAATTACTCGCATAGTTCTTATTTAACTCATAATTTTTCATATTAGTAACTAAGTTACACATCAAAATCATATTATTAAGAGATTTACAATCATTAAGGTATTTGTCACAAATCTTCATATTCCATGAAATCCTTCAAGCCATAGATGTGCTTAATTAATCACTTTTAAGCCTGCAAGTGAATATATTTAAAACTACTGGAGAGTTTCATATTTTCCGGTAATTTGTTGTATAAGATCAGATCCATAACATACATTAGCAATCAAACACACTATCTAACCGCCAGGGCAGTGGTGCAATGTCTGTTCCTTTATTTGTATGTATTTATATGAGATACTTTACTTGTATTATAGATTATTAAGAAAGTAATATAGGTTGCTGATTTATTGATTGTACCAAATTATCAAATAAGTAATTAATATTATTTTAATCAGTTTCTAATGAATGAGTGAGACATGTAGCTATTTTTCTATAAATAGGTGCGCATTTTAGATGAATTTTGACTTCAACACAAAGTATACTTACATCAATCGTATATTAACTAATAATTAATATTACTGCATCCATCCACTTTTGCATTGTATATCTGTTTAGTCATTCTTTCATCATGCATTCTTTCCACATGCCCGAACCACCGGAGCATTCCTTTCCTTACCTTCACCCCGACACTCTCTTTCAGACCAACTCTCTTTCTTACTTCGGTATTACGAACGCGGTCCGCGAGCGTCACTCCGCAGATTTTGCGCAGTGCTCGCATCTCGACCGCGTTTACTCTACTTTCATGCTCTTTCTTCCATATCCAACTCTCGCTTCCATACGTGAGCGTAGGTACCAGCACCGCGTTGTGTACGGCGAGCTGGGCCTTCTGGCTGAGTTTTTCTTAGCGCCTAGAAGTTTACCTAACGCTCCATTCACACTATTCCCCAAATTCACTCTTCTTTCTATATCAGCGGTGTACCTTCCATCCCTGCTAAAAGCACATCCAAGATATACAAACTCATTCACTTGCTCTAGCATAACATCATCGACCATTATCCTTGCATTCGTTCTGGTTTCTTCTCTTTCAAACACCATAACCTTTGTTTTTTTCGCATTCAAATGTAAGCCTCTCGCCTGACAGTCATCTTTCATCATTGTGACTAGTGTTTGCAGTTCTGATGGCGATTCGGCTAAAAGCACGGCATCATCCGCATAAAGCAAGGTGCTTACAACTAGATCACTCATCCGCACCCCAACATCCATCAATCTTATTCTCTGGAGACAATCGTCCAGATATAGGATGAACAGCAAAGCCGACAGCACGCAGCCCTGGCGGACGCCAATATTGACGTCAAACCAGGGCGACAGGCTGCCTTCCACTGTCAGGAGCCTTAAGAACAGACGAGCGTGCATGACAAGAGTTATGAATGTCAAAGAAGCAAGTGAGATGTGTAAGAATAAGCCTAAATGGCGCTCTGTTGTTCGTGCCTACCCCGCAAGGGAACTGGCGTGAAGTTATGTATGTATGTATGTATGTAATATTACTGATTTCTTATATGGATGAAATTTACAGACAGGAATAGTAATATACTACACAGGTTATAAAAGGAAAGAAGGAAGGAAGATCTATGGACGAACATGTTGAATTTAGAAACCTTCACAAAACTACTTACATCAGGATTTTAGCTCCTCTTATTTGTCCAATATGTACTACGAGTATAGCTATGTACTCTAATAACATTATATGTTAGGTAGGTTTAGCGTATCAGCCTTTACAAAATTAACACTCCTATTTGAAGATCCGGCCATGTTTAGAAAGAGAAAATATTTAATACATTTTCATTAATAAAACAGTTCACTTTTTTGTCGGATGACTTTAGAAGATTTTTCTAAGGACGAAATTAATTGTAATGAATAATATTAGAATTTAGAAATGCTGCATTAACCGCCGATCTAAAGCCTAAATACTCAATGTTGCCAGGTTGATAATAGTGAAATTACTAAAGTTTGTAATTCTTGTAGGTACACACGTGTGTGTAGGAAAGTAACTCCCAACATATTGACTTAAAAAAGACCTTATCGAACATCGCCATGATTTTTAAATTGAAAACTTCGGTAGATACTTCTAGGATGGGGAAAATACACTGAATTCGCACGACCGTCACACTCAGATACCAAGTTTTTATCTCTGAAGTGCAGTTCTAACGACTGATATTTTTTTAAAGGTCTGACTAATAATACTTCCCCCCCCCCCCTCCCCCTCAATTTAAACTGACAATACAACCTTTTTATTTTAACTGGATTGACAACATCATTGGATAATGAGATTATGTCTAGGTATCAGACATTATAAAATGATAACCCAAATGTGATACCAAATCAAAGTATTTTAGTGGTCGAATGAGCTTTATCTGTTGCAATCGCCGAAAGAATACTTTATTACAAATTAAGAAAAGTAATGACATCGCAATGGTGTCTAATAGGTAATTTATGCCTGATTATCAATTAATGGTATTCAGTCTAACTGTACATTATTCAGTTTAAGTTATATTATATTGATTTTTCACTAAAGGTCACTTTAAATAACTTAACGGTAACTTTAGAAAATAATAAATGTTGACCACCAAAATATATAAAATAAATCTACCGATAAAATTGCTAAGCTGGCCACACTAAAATGATTACGATGTGTCATAATGCATAATGACAGTAACATTTAAATAGTAGCACAGATTAATATGATTAATTTCTTTTTATAGGCAAATGAATTAATGTAAAGTTGTCCCCAATGACGTCATCGGATAATTTGTTTAAAAATCGAATTAAAAAAAAACTACCTCTTAAAACACAAAAATATTCAAATTGGTATCTTAAAATACCCTATTTTACATAATAAAAATATAAAATCAGAGGGTAATTTTTTTTGAACAATCCCCATTAGCACGTGTGACAGTTCGACCACAAATTTGTGGTGCTTCCCAAATAGCACGTGACAGTTCGACCACAAATTTGTGGTGCTTCCCAATTAGCACGTGTGACAGTTCGACCACAAATTTGTGGTGCTTCCCAATTAGCACGTGTGACAGTTCGACCACAAATTTGTGGTGCTTCCCAATTAGCACGTGTGACAGTTCGACCACAAATTTGTGGTGCTTCCCAAAGAGCACGTGTGACAGTTCGACCACAAATTTGTGGTGCTTCCCAAATAGCACGTGACAGTTCGACCACAAATTTGTGGTGCTTCCCAATTAGCACGTGTGACAGTTCGACCACAAATTTGTGGTGCTTCCCAATTAGCACGTGACAGTTCGACCACAAATTTGTGGTGCTTCCCAAATAGCACGTGACAGTTCGACCACAAATTTGTGGTGCTTCCCAATTAGCACGTGTGACAGTTCAACCACAAATTTGTGGTGCTTCCCAATTAGCACGTGACAGTTCGACCACAAATTTGTGGTGCTTCCCAATTAGCACGTGTGACAGTTCGACCACAAATTTGTGGTGCTTCCCAAATAGCACGTGACAGTTCGACCACAAATTTGTGGTGCTTCCCAATTAGCACGTGTGACAGTTCGACCACAAATTTGTGGTGCTTCCCAATTAGCACGTGTGACAGTTCGACCACAAATTTGTGGTGCTTCCCAATTAGCACGTGTGACAGTTCGACCACAAATTTGTGGTGCTTCCCAATTAGCACGTGTGACAGTTCGACCACAAATGTGTGGTGCTTCCCAATTAGCACGTGTGACAGTTCGACCACAAATTTGTGGTGGTTCCGTCTTAGAGGGTTAATTTTAGTATTTAAGTCATTATCTATGTGGTAGAATGTGCTGTGCATCTAAAATTGTATAGCACCTGTATAAATTATGTTCTTGCAAATAAACCCCCACAAAAGCCGGTCTGTCCGTCCGTGGTCTAATGTGCGCGTTGTGACCGAAGGCGGAGAGCCTCCGCCGCGAGATCGAGTCGGCGCTGGTGGACCGCGACCGCGCCATCAAGGAGTGCACCGACCTCAAGACGCCGCAGAACGCGGCCACGCTGGCCAAATCCAGGTACGTCTCACCAACTGGTATTCGTCTGTGAGTAGCTAAGAATAGAGGGTTCTGGCTCACACATGAAAAAGTGTATTCTCCATACAAAATGTATGGGGAAATGAGTTTACCAACCGCAAAAAGCGAGTTAAGTTGGTAAAACTCATGACGTCACACATGTTCCTGTCGTGCACCTTTACCACCAACAACACCGGCGCACGCACCGACAACAGACGCAACAACCACCAACAACACCAACAGGCGGCGCACAAACGGACCACGACAGGAACATGTGTGACGTCATGAGTTTTACCAACTTAACTCGCTTTTTGCGGTTGGTAAACTCATTTCCCCATACATTTTGTATGGAGAATACACTTTTTCATGTGTGAGCCAGAACCCTCTATTCTTAGCTACTTCTGTGGCATACTTCAGATCCGTTAGTAGCTCACACTAACCACGATTTTTCCCATTCCACTTGCTTGCCGGCGTTACAACCGTAAACCCAAGTGGAACGGTTATTCGACCCACCCCTCGACATGGGTCGTTGTGAGCGTTGTGTGATCGGAAATGATGACGCGTCATTAGTGACGTTTTCATTAAGAGCACAACAGCCGCGGTCGCCTTGTGGAACGGCTTACAGAGCATTTTGGGCGTTGTGAGCTACTAACGGAACGTACTGAGAGAGTGGTATTCACGACATTGACGTAGGGTTTCCAGCTTATCGGTTTTCTATCGGATCGTAATTGGTTCGTAATACCGAAGTAAGAAAGAGAGTTGGTCTGAAAGGGAGTGTCGGGGTGAAGGTAAGGAAAGGAACGCTCCGGTGGTTCGGGCATGTGGAAAGAATGACTAAACAGATATACAATGCAAAAATGGATGGATGCGGAAGTCGTGGAAGGCCACGACACACCTTCCATGATCAAATTGATCGTGTACTAGCAGAAGGTGATGTCAGGAGCCTTAAGAACAGACGAGCGTGCATGACAAGAGCTATGAATGTCAAAGAAGCAAGTGAGGTGTGTAAGAATAAGCCTGAATGGCGCTCTGTTGTTCGTGCCTACGCCGCAAGGGAACTGGCGTGAAGTTATGTATGTCTGCATGTATGTAAAATATGAAAAATTGTATATATGTGTATACACTTTAGATGACGAGGATGACGTGGCGTTCACTTTATCACTAAAGACAGATTCGTGCGAAATAGTTGAAGCGAGTGAAGCTATTTAAAAATCTAGTAAAATACGCATTATTTATATATTTTATAAAGGTATTGTTGATTACAGACAAGACAACTCGGCGTACCACCACTTGGGTCTAGCAAGTGGTGTGGGCAATGATGGGTTTCTGAACGGGCAGCACTCCAACGATCCCTCCTTGGACAAATTACAAGGTAAGATATCTTGAACCTTTAATAAGTAATATATTAATTTCGGAAGAAGACGGTTAAAACAACTCTGTGGACAGGACCACAAGGCAAGAGAGGCAGAGGGAGACCATCGATGCGTTGGGAAGAGGATATTAAAAAAATAGCCGGCCCCAACTGGTATCAAATAGCTCAGGATAGAGACAGATGGGCGTCTTTGGAGGAGGCCTTTACCCAATCTGGGATTCTTACATAATTTATTCAACTAACAAACTAACAACAATAATACTAACAATTAATTTAAAATTACTAACCAATTAACATACTAAGAATACCTACAGCAAAAAGTAAGAATTAAAAGGATGGCAGAAAAAGTCCTTAAGTCCTAAATTTGTGTAGGGCGCCACAATTATTTTGGGGATGTTCGGGTGCTTGCTATTGTTGAGGTACTTAAGAGTGTTTGGGTACTTGAAAGTAGGGTACTAGGGATTGTTGGGTACTTGACAGTGTTCGGGTATTTGATGGTGTCTGGGCACTAGAGAGTTTTTAAATATATGTGTTTGGGTACTTGAAAGTATTTGGGTACTTAAGAGTGTCTGGGTACTTGAGAGTATTTAGCTATGTGTTTGGGTACTTGAAAGTATTTGGGTACTTGAGAGTGTCTGGACACTCGAGAGTATTTAGATATGTGTTTGGGTACTTGAGAGTATTTTGGTAGGTACTCGTAATTGTGAAGCTAGCCACCACCCCTGTCATGAGGACCACGACCACTCTGCCAAGAGTGTGATGACGGAGAAGAAGAACTCGAGAGTGCTCGGGCACTTGAGAGGATTCAGGTGCTTTGATCGTGTTCGGATATTTGATGGTGTTCGGGTACTTGAGAGTGTCTGGGCACATGAGAGTATTCAGGTATCTGTGTTTGGGTACTTGGAAGTGTTCACATGTGCACAGGTCTCGTGGGTCTGGCGGTGGACGCCGCGGACAAGGAGCGCGTGGAGAACCTGGAGCAGGCCAACCAGGAGCTGGAACGGCTCCGGAAGAAGGTGGACCGGCTGCAGGCCGAGCTGGCCGACGCGCAACGCGAAGCGGAGGTCATTAAAACTCCTTTGTTTCATTACAAATTCACTGTTTCTCGTGTATATATAATAGTTTTTTTAGCCTCATAAAATATTGGTTAATGATAATCGTACCTCTGATCAGCTACTAATTTCTATATGATTAATGAATAATTATAGCACCTCGGTCAACTTCTTTCTCTCTCTCTCTTTGATTATGTATTCTTTTGAAAATCTTTTCAGACCAAATCAATTACACATAGAAACAACACCTAAGAATTTTAACTATATTACGATTTTTAGTTTTTGATCCTTTTGAGGTTTCCAGTTTTTGATGTTTGTGTTTAAGGTGTCAAAACGCAGAAGAGACTGGGCGTTTTCGGAAAGAGATAAACTGTTGCAAGAGCGAGAAAGCGTGAAAGCTTTATGCAACAGACTAAGAAAGGTAATATGTAATTTTTTTTAAATTAGTTTTTTCCATTTTATACCTGCAGTTAGTTGTGGCCATGGGCAGATATGTTGGCTATATAGCATTGAGATGGAAAGTGTACCTTTCAATGAAGAAATCTACTACTTAGATGTTAGTATATTATATTTTCTTAAGTTTTCGCGACTTGTATACATAATAAAACTACAGACAAACACAAACCAACTTGACTGATAATTACTTTTATTTTTCCTTCCACCCATTTTAATATTATATAAAATTATTAGAGCTAGGCATGTTTGCTGAAGAGTTTCTTGCGCCGCTTCTTCTCGTCAAGCCACAACATGTAGCGAAGCGGTAATAAATTAGATTAGGTTCCCATAGAGTAGATAATAACCATAAACAAAATTAAAATGAACAAGTTGGCGGTAGACTAAATAAAACTTTAACAATACTCGTTGACACTCGACATCTTTGTCTTCCGTGATCACGGCCACTGAAAAGTGGCCGAAACGTCGGAAAAACCAAAATTAAATAAAATTACCGCGCTTAAAACCGTTAACTCACGACAAGAGCTATGAATGTCAAAGAAGCAAGCGAGGTGTGTAAGAATAAGCCTGAATGGCGCTCTGCTGTTCGTGCCTACCCCGCAAGGGAACTGGCGTGAAGTTATGTATGTATGTATGCAAAACCGTTAAAACGTAGTTTTATTATCCCTATTAATATTATAAATGCGAAAGTAACTCTGTCTGTCTGTCTGTCTGTCTGTCTGTCTGTCTGTCTGTCTGTCTGTTCCGTTTTCACGTAAAAACTACTGGACCGATTTGGCTGAAACTCAGTATATATATATTTTCGATGCCGAGAATGAACATAGGATACTTTTTATCCCGGAAAACGGGATAGTTTCCGGGATAAAAGTATATTTGTCTCTCTGTTTGTTTTCCTTTTATGGAAAGACTATTGGACCGATTTGGCTGATACTCGGTACATATGTAATTTGAATACCGAGGGTGGCCAAGGGATACTTTTCATCCCGGATACTGGGATAGATTTTGGGATAGATTTATGTAAAGGTTATCCCAAAAGTAGGACAGGTTTTGGTTGGTTTTGTGATTTGCTATTTTCATAATTTTGGTTATTTTGTCCTCTTTGTCCGTTTTGCTCTTTCTGTTCTTTTTGATCTTTTTGCCCTTTTGCCCCTTTTGCCCCTTTTGCCCTTTTGCCCTTCTGCCCTTCTGCCCTTCTGCCCTTCTGCCCTTCTGCCCTTCTGCCCTTCTGCCCTTCTGCCCTTCTGCCCTTCTGCCCTTCTGCCCTTCTGCCCTTCTGCCCTTCTGCCCTTCTGCCCTTCTGCCCTTCTGCCCTTCTGCCCTTCTGCTCTCTTGCTCTTTTTGTCCATTTTAACAATTTCGCTCTTTTTGTCCTTTTGGCTCTTTCTGTCCTTTTTAATTTTTTGTCCTTTTTGCTGTTTTTGTCTTTTTGTCATTTTTGTAGTTTTCATTCACGGGGATAGATAAATAAAACTAGGACCGTTTGTAATAGAGGATGAAAGTTTGGATGAGACCAATCATTTCTCAAGTTCGTATATATAAAAATTCATCGTCTATAAAAATGCGACAGTAACTCGATATGTCTTTCTGTTAAGTTTTCGGAAAACACTGGGAATACTGGATTGTTTTTATTGTAATTTTGTTTAAATGTAGTTTTAATGCCGAAAGTGGACATATTTTATATACTCACGCCAGGAGATCGGATAGTTTGCGATATAAAATTAAGTGAATATTTCGGGTGCAAATGGCACTAACATAAAAATGTTGTACAATGTAACCTGTATTAACGCGCAGCCGCGGGGTAAACTCTAGTATTACTATATTGTTGAAATTTTAAAAATAATATATTCATTTTATTCATGATGATATGCGGTGTGACAGAAGAGGTATGTCAGAATAGAAGAGTGTGGAAGGAAAAGACATATTGTGCTGACCCCAAGTAATTGGGATATGGTGAAAGAAAAGAGATTCACTTATGCTGAGTTTCCATATTTTACTAACTATTCATTTGCCTCACTACTTGCGCGTTACAGTAAGTTAGACCATTCTATCGGAGAGGGTTAGTATGGTCTAGAAACCCGACATGAATGAATAAACCATAAAAAGTGATTTCACTAAAATTTACTTGATTTTTAAGCTATGGTAACGCCATCTGTCGGCAAAGGTCATCCTCCTCCAATCGTTCCTCGACCCGCTGCCAAGTAATGATATAACAGTGCGGGTATTGCGAAGCCAGAGGAGAACAGACCGCAGCTGTCCAGCCCGGTAGCCACCACACCGAGTTATTAAAAAAAAAACATATTGCTATTTTAGGAGCGCGATCAAATGGTCGGTGAATTGGCGGAGGCTCGTCGTCAGGGTGGCAAGAACAAGTCGAGCGAGACCACCAAGGAGGGCAAGGGGGGCAGGAGCAGCATGCTCGGGGACAAGGCCATCGATGCAGACAAACAGGTACTGTTGCGGACAGAGAGCACCCCCCTGACCCGCCCGCCGGAGCACATCTACACTCCGCGCCCCGCATACCGCCGACGCCCATAGCTAGCGCGATTAGCAACTAGGCGTCGGACGGAATGCGGGTATAGGAGGCCGAAAAAACTAAAAATGAATACTGCTGATACTACCACTTCAAGAAAAATTATCAATTCAGCCACTCAGCTATATTGTACTCTCTTTGTTATACTCTTTAAATGTACATTTATAAATAATAATCATACAGTCCATTATTACGTCGAATTTTCATTTACAAACCCGAGGTGCAACTGCCACCAATAGGTACCATCATTATGTTAATACGTGAAGCAAAGACTTTGGACCCCTTTTTACGAAAATTGCGCGGACTGAGGAGTATGAAATTTCGCACACTTATAGTTTATATAGAGAAGAGGCGACGAATGCTAATATATATTTTTTAAATTATGCATAAAAAATACATTACACACACTACCATGTATTTGACACACACACACGCATATATACTCTTTTGTTTATTGTTGCATGATGAAAGAATGACTAAACAGATATACAATGCAAAAGTGGATGGATGCAGAAGTCGTGGAAGGCCACGACACACCTTCCATGATCAAATTGATCGTGTACTAGCGGAGGGTGATGTCAGGAGCCTTAAGAACAGACGAGCTTGCATGACAAGAGCTATGAATGTCAAAGAAGCAAGTGAGGTGTGTGCCTACCCCGCAAGGGAACTGGCGTGAAGTTATGTATGTATGTATGTATGTATGTTTATTGTTCAAGTCAAATTGACAGTGTAGCCTTGGCGATATCTGTGATTATAGAAGTATAGTCTTTGACAACAGAACCTTAATAATGTTTAAACTTGTAATTTAAATTAATTTTGGTCGAATTTCGACCACTAGGCGACCACTATGTAATGATCAATAATCAGCAGACAAATAAATTGTATATCCCCAAGCTAAACAAGGTACGCTTGTGTTATGGGTAATATACAACGAACCACTGTGGGGCCTATCCCAGACACCCAGGCCATAGTAAATAATAGAATGTTCAGAATCGAACCTCTGCGTTGCAGCGAGGTAAGCTAATAAAGGCTTAGCCCCCTCAACCACAGAGGCAGTCAGTCAGCCCGTTGTATACAAATATATTTAATCCTATTATTGTTTAATAATAACGGTTTGTCAGCGAGTTTGGCCGGTTAAGACTTAACCACAGAGGCCAAAATATATAAATTATATCTAGTGAGATAAAATGACATGGTAAAGCCATACCGGAATCATTATCTTGCGAACAGCTCTCAAACCGGCTCGACCAGTGTGACAACATGCAAGCAGAATATCACCGTGAAACGGGTAGCCTTGAGCTAGTCGCTTAGCCACTTGGAATGGGTGATATGCTATAAAGTATATTTAAAAAAAAAATGTACTTCTTGATACTGGTTAAATTCAAAATTCACGTAAGCCACCAAGCCAAGCCTCATTGAAAAAACCCATTATTCTCAGGATTACGAATACGACATAATCGACGTGGAGCTAAGTGGTTTGGGCAAAGACGGTGAGCTTGGCTTCGAGCTGTCCGGCGGCAGGGAGGAGCCCTACTACCCGAACGATTGTAGTATATACGTCACAGCGGTCAAGAAGGGATCCCTCGCCGACGGCAAGATCAAGTGAGTAAAATAAATATATTTATTTACCTTAAGGCACTATTATATTTTTCTATCCTTACCCGAAACCATTATTACAATTTTCATTCATTCATTACACCAAAGCACTGTTATATTTTTCATTGATTACCCGAACTATAATTTTTTCTCTTATTACCCCAAGGCACTATTATGTTTTTCATTGATTACCCCAAAGCACTATTATATTTTTCATTGATTACCCGAACTATAATTTTTTCTCTTATTACCCCAAGGCACTATTATGTTTTTCATTGATTACCCCAAAGCACTATTATATTTTTCATTGATTACCCCAAAGCACTATTATATTTTTCATTGATTACCGCAACTATTATTTTGTTCTGTTATTACCGCAATGTACTATAATATTTTTTATTGCCCAAAGCACTATTATATTTTTCATTTGTTACTACAAAGCACTTTCTATCACTACCCGAAGGCACTATTATATTTTTCTATCGTTACCTGAAAGCATTGTTATATGTTTCATTGATTAACTAACTAACTCCGTTGGTTCAGCGATCCAAAGTGAGTCTTAGTTTCCGAAACGAGAGCACGCCACTTTCCTCTGTCCTGCGTAGTGTTTCCAGTTTCGTAACAATATTTTTTTCCGAAAACGGGCTGTTAACCCGTTGCACAACCCCCAAAATGCTAGAGGAGGAGAGTCCATCGGACTTAGCCGGAAGCGTAGCCGGGCTGTGCTTCCGACCATTCCCCCATCCGCCACCCGGGGGACGATTTTTTTTCTCTTATTACCTCAATGCATTATTATATTTTTCATTAATTACCCCAAAGCTCTTATGTTTTTCTATTATTACCCCAAGGATACCTTCCGAGTAAAGGGACAAAAACTGAATATTTTGACACGCTTGGATGTTGTGCAGGGTGCTGGACCGCGTGTGCTCGGCGTGCGGCGTGTGCGTGTGGGCGTCGGGCGCGGCGGCGGCGGGCGCGCTACGCGCGGCGCTGGCGCACTCGCCGGCCGCGCTGCGCGTGCAGCGCGCGCGCGCCCTGCGCGCCACCGCGCGCCTCGCCGACGCCAGGGGCATCGCGCTGCAGCACGGTCGGTCCTTGCTTCTATACAGCTCACCTGTCCCGCACGGACGACTTAACTAACTTTTTGCCAGGTGGTAGGGCATTTGCCCGACTGGATGGCTACCACCCCTGGTCTAAGGTATGTCGTCATAACAACCTGGAGTTGTGTTCCGGCATTAGTGACCAGGTTCCAGTCTCCCTTAAGAGAACATCAACGCATTTGTAGCAACTTTGGTGTTGCAAATGTCCATAGGCGATAGTAACCGCTTTCCATCAAGTGGGCCGTCTGCCTGTCTGCTGATCTCCTGCAATAAAAAAAAACAATTTTATTGAAAGGAAGTGTATAAGGCTCACGGATTTACAAAGCCACTTACACACCTGTGCACTATCGGCCGTCGGTTAGATAACTTGAATCGCCTTTAATATAATTTGCAATCAAATTAAACTTTCAAGAGAATCAATTATTGGATTTGTTTTGACCATTAGTAGTAACTCATCGCCAGCTAGAATAAATTAATATAATAAGTTATTCGTAAGACACATACACCTCAACACAAAAATCAATAAATTAATGTCACAACACACAAGAACCAAAATAAATAATAAGCGTGTTAAATTAAAAAAATTAAATCTAAAAATTAAGTTGTAAAAAAGGGTACGGAACTCGAGTCCGTAGAGTTGTTAATAAAAAAAAAACCGCCAGCTCGCGTGCCACTCACAGGCCGTGTCAGAAAATTATTGTTTTTTTTTTCAAAGATAAATAATAGTGCGTTCAAATATTTATAATAACATTATTCTTGAGCTACGAATTGAATTAGTAAAACGTAAAACGATCACTAAATAATAATCGTTAATTTATCTAGTTCAAAGTAGCACCTATAAATATAATAATTACTGATTACTGACATATTTTAAACAATAATTGGTATTTGCAGGTATTTTTGTTGGTAAGATAGCGAGTGGCAGCGCAGCCGCCAAAGAAGGCAACCTGTACGTAGGCGATCGTGTCGTCAATGTAAGTTACTTATATTATGAAATTATTATTTTTTTTTCAATAAAATATGCTCAAAATGAACATAAACCCTGATTTACATTTGCACTAGTTAAGTTGCGCAACTGGTGAGTTAGGCCTTATCATCGTTTCGGCAGAAAATTCCTGTTCTGTAATTAGTTGTTGATTAATTAGACGTCTGTTCAAATTTGAAAAAAAAAATGAAAATGATTAACATAAGCAATTTTTTGTGTGTTTAAATTTAGACTTCTGACAGACAAATGCCATTCATTTGCCTTACTACTTCTAGTTATTTGATATGAACTCTAGACAAGTACTGTAAATGAATGAATGATTGAAGAATGAATCGTAACATATATACCGGTCTGATTGATTGATGAATGAATTACGGTAATCCGATTTATAGAGGTCGAATGCATGATGAAAGAATGACTAAACAGATATACAATGCAAAAGTGGATGGATGCAGAAGTCGTGGAAGGCCACGACACACCTTCCATGATCAAATTGATCGTGTACTAGCGGAGGGTGATGTCAGGAGCCTTAAGAACAGACGAGTGTGCATGACAAGAGTTATGAATGTCAAAGAAGCAAGTGAGGTGTGTAAGAATGGGCCTAAATGGCGCTCTGTTGTTCGTGCCTACCCCGCAAGGGAACTGGCGTGAAGTTATGTATGTATGTATGTATGATATAGAATGACTGATGAATGATTGACGGTAAACTGATGTATTGAGGTTGAATGATTGATCAGAGTGTTTAATTTTTTTTTATCTCTATTCATTATGGCAGATTAACAACAGATCTGTGGAAGGCATGAAGAGTGTTTCGGAGGCGATGGCCCTCCTGAACGAGTGCCAGTACGAGTCGGTCGTGATCACCGTACTACGACCCTTGTATCCATGCTGTGATACCAGGGAGAGGTAAAAAATTATATTGCTACGAATTTGTGGGATTTTAATTTAAAATGTCGTTGGAATTATCACATAATTTATTATTAGAAGTACACGTAATTCACAGTTTTTACAAACAAAACCGGATACAACTAATCCAGACCGTAAAGCAGGAAATCGTGTTCGTTTAGTAACGCTTCGATCACAGTTGAAATTCAACTAAAGCAGACTCAACGGACTGACCTTGGTATATTCGCAAAATAGACATGGCCGCTTCTTGGAATTCTCAAACTTCTAAGCTTAATGACTTCTAAGCAAGTGCAACGAAATTTCAACAACAGTAGAAAGGATTTATTATGTCTTATTAGGAGGCTATACAAATAATTAACGCAAACAAATGACAACGAATAATTAAGACGATCATTCAAAGAGTTATAGATAATTTAAATTCCAAGGGGATAATAAAATACGTGTTGCAATATATATATATATATATATATATATATATATATATATATATATATATATATATATATACACATATATGATTTCGTCTTCTTGGAATAAAAGTTGTAACAATATGTTTGTTATTTATTTTTTAAATATTTGTTAATAGTTTTTTGAAACACATTTTTCTTAGGCATCCAGTGTACGAGCATTCGTTCGCCGACGGCAAGATGGCGAACATATGTTCCCAGACTGAGGAGTCCTGCGGCCAGTTCATCGCGCCACCTGGCGGCGATCCCAAGGTATTGTGGTTTTACTTAATATTGTATATTTAAGTATGTGAAAAGTGGCTATAAGAAGACAAACAATATTTAGGTAGACCTGTGTGGTACTTGAATTAAAAATGCCGTTGGAATTACTATAGAATTTATTAGAACTATACAAACATGTATAACACAGGTACAAATATAACTAAACACAATCAGTTCAAACGTAATGGACGATTCAATAACACACGCAAAGTCCGTCACTAAATAGATCACCGAATGTACACAAGTCTTGCCTTGATCGTGGTTCTCGCTCGACTGACTATCTCTCCATTGGGCCATTGCTTTATAATGCACCGATGCCATATGTCTACCTGGCAAGCGCCGACGCAATTTCCCAGAAAACGTAATCCGCACACCTGCGTAATTGTGCCTGCGAACGGCCATAAACGAGTACAATACACAATGGACTGTTTTTCTAATTACAAATTTGAAACACAAAGAAAACAACAGAAGACTGTTATAAATAGTTTTAATGTTATTAGCTCAAACGCCGCGGCAGGTAATAAATGTGCTTTGTCTACAGGTATGCAGGTGGCCCAAATTGTAACAGTATGTATGTAAGTTCGGGTGGAATCTTCCAAGTTAAATTTGACAACTTCCCAGTTTCCGACTGAGCAGAAATTTTGCACGCATATGTATATCGCGTGACAATGGCATAATATGGTACCATGGAGCTGATCTGATGATGGAGCCGGAAGGTGGTCATAGGAACTCCTGCACTAAACAAGATAGACCCGTCGTGTTTGGGCTCGTTTCACTTGTCCTGGCTAGCTCTCTGCGGCTACATGATATCCAGGATCTCAAAAGCTTGTATTTAAAAGCCTTTTTAAAAAACATGTTAAGTTGGTATTTTTTGTTGTAGGTTCACGTAGAGCACGGCATACCAGACTTGGACAGAAGGTACAACGTGTACCACGTGACCGCCGGCAGCCAAGGGAAGATACCCCAAGAGAGAGGTAACTTAATAACAGTACTTAATCAGTTAATATTTTGTTATGCCAATGACCTTGGTATTTGGATCATTGAATGTTCTCTGCTTATGGAAAAACAAATATACAGCGTAAACTCTATATAACGACACCGAAGGGACTGTGCGTTTTATGGCGTTATAGAGAGTTGTCGTTAAATGGGGGGAGAAGACTGTTATTTTTACTGCACCAGGAATAGTGTTGTATTTTTTACTTATTCTATTCATATCTTGCGATATTGAGGCACCTTGGTGATAAAGGAAGTGCTTAGAAATTTCGGTATGCACGATGCCGACAGTCGAATTTATTACGGGCTAGGATAATAAAGCGATAAAAGAACGTATACAGCCGCGCAGCTTTTAATAATTTTGTCCTTAAAAGGTACTTTTTATTACTTATTTGTTGTCGTTATTGAGAGTGGGTGTAATGCTATATAGAGGTTATCATTGTATGGAAGACAAGCTAAACCAACCAAAGCCCAGTGATTTCGACGCTTAAGGGAGTTTGTCGTTATATCGAATGACGTTACATGGAGTTTACGCTTGATTTGTTTCTAATTTTTTTTTTTAATAATCGGCAGACAAACATACATTCTATATCCCGAAATTAAGCAAGTTACGCTTGTGTTATGGGTAATATACAACGGACTACTCTGGGGCCGATCCCAGACACCCAGACCATAGTAAATAACGGAGAAAATACGTTTCCGAAATTTACTACACCAGGAATCGAACCCGGAGCCTCTGTGATGTAGTGAGGTAGGCCGGCAAAGGCTTAGTCCCCTCAACTACAGAGGCCGTCAAATGAAATATTGCAGATTACTTATCATATAAATAAGGTGAATGGAGCACTTATGATAAAAAAAAATGTCTGTAAAGGCACGCTTGGCTGTCCATCAAGGGGTGTTGGTGCCAACACTAATTGTACGGCAGTGAAAGTTGGGTGTGACAGAAGAAGTATGAAAGTAGAATCAATGCAGTTGAAATGAGAGCTTTGAGACGTATATGTGAGGTAAGCATGAATGATATGATACGAAATAGTGTAGTAAGGGAACGTTGTGGATTGAAAGATGTAATAACAAGAGTGGAAAAAAAGAAGTTAAGGTAATTTGGGCATGTAGAGAGGACGGATGAAAATATAATCACAAAACAAGTGTATGACAGTATTGTGAATGGTAGAGTTGGTGCCGGTAGACCACGACGTACACACCATGATCAAATAACAAGTGTTAAAAGGAGGTCAGGTAAAAAGCAAATCAAATAAACATGCATGTATGAAAAGGTTAATGAAACTAGATGTCCCGAAAGTTGTTTGTCAGGATCGTCGCAAGTGGAGATCAATAGTCTCTACCTACCCCCATGGGAAACAGGCGTGATAATATATATGTATGTGTGTATATACTTAAACCAGAACGAATGCAAGGATAATGGTCGATGATGTTATGCTGGAGCAAGTGAGTGAGTTTGTAAATCTGGGATGTGCTTTTAGCAGGGATGGAAGGTACACCGCTGATATAGAAAGAAGAGTGAATTTGGGGAATAGTGTGAATGGAGCGTTAGGTAAACTTCTAGGCGCTAAGAACCTCAGCCAGAAGGCCCAACTCGCCATACACAACGCAGTGCTGGTACCTACGCTCACGTATGGAAGCGAGAGTTGGGTATGGAAGAGAGAGCATGAGAGTAGGGTAATCGCGGTCGAGATGCGAGCACTGCGCAAAATCTGCGGAGTGACGCTCGCGGACCGCGTTCCTAATACCGAAGTAAGAAAGAGAGTTGGTCTGAAAGAGAGTGTCGAGGTGAAGGTAAGGAAAGGAATGCTCCGGTGTTTGGGGCATGTGGAAAGAATGCATGATGAAAGAATGACTAAACAGATATACAATGCAAAAGTGGATGGATGCAGAAGTCGTGGAAGGCCCCGACACACCTTCCATGATCAAATTGATCGTGTACTAGCAGAAGGTGATGTCAGGAGCCTTAAGAACAGACGAGCGTGCATGACAAGAGTTATGAATGTCAAAGAAGCAAGTGAGGTGTGTAAGAAGAAGCCTAAATGGCGCTCTGTGGTTCGTGCCTACCCCACAAGGAAACTGGCGTGAAGTTATGTATGTATGTATATACTTATTGAAAGTCATATTTTTTCCCACGACTTTTTTTCGAAATACTTTTTCCGGTTCGCCGCAGACATCTCGTTTACAGCTTGCTCGAACGCTGACAGCGCATTTTCCGGCTACGAAAATTGTATCCCTTTGAGCTGATTTTTTATTTTCGGGAATAAAAAGAAGTCACACGGTGCTAGGTCAGGGCTGAAAGGAAAGTTTGACCGGCGTGCTGTCCAGGAAGTCCCTCGTTTTGAGCGCGGTATGGGCGGACGCGTTGTCGTGGTGGAGCAGTAGCCTGCGGAGCCCTGTGTTTGTTTGGTCGCTTGTTCCTCACAACAGAGAAAACTTCTGTTAGTATACCATTCGGCGTTGATGCTTCTTTGGTTCCGTAAAGGAATTGACACCAAGTAGCCAGTCAAATTGTAAAAACTCGCGATAAAGATCTTCCCCCCGCTTCTAGATCGTTTCACTTCGTTAGACGTTGATTCGTTTTGAAACACCCAAACCGTCGACTGGCGCTTCGTTTCTGGATCGTATTGATAAATCCAGGACTCATCACCTGTAATGATGTCGTAAAGACGCCGAAACGAGCCTGCTTCAAATTTGTTTAACATATCACGGTACCATTCCACCCGGGCCTGCTTCTGGGCATCGGTGAGGTTGTGCGGCACCCAGCGTGAAACTATCCTCCTCACGCGAAGATGCACGTGTAGAATCTCGTGAAGGCTTCCCGATCCAATCTGCAGTACGTGCTGAATCTCTTGATACGTAACTCGCCTATTGTCTTGGATTAAATTTTTCACTGCTAGCACATTTTCTTCCGTAACAGCCGCCAAAGAGCGACCACGACTTTCTTCATCCCCTAAAGTTAGTCGACCGCGCTTGAATTCGTTGTACCAACGATACACGGTTGCCTTAGAAGGGCCTTCATCTATGAATACCATTTGAAGTCTATTGCACGATTCGTCCGGTTTCAGGCGATACTTGAAATCTTAAAAAATTTGCGCGAAAATGTTCCCGGCGCAGATCCATTTTTCAATGACACACGATCATTTAAATTAGCGCGCAAACAATGTGGAGGGAAATTTTGAAATTGGAACGTACCTATTTTTAGTTATAAACTAGCGGCCCCGGCAGACGTCGTCCTGCTTTGAAAAATGACCCGATCCCAGCGCCACCTACCGCCACCGGTTCCAATTGCGAATCTAAACCATCTGGGAACCCATTCAAACACACAAAAACAAAATTACCAAAATCGCTCCAGGTGATTAGGAGGATTCTAGAACCCGATCTCAGCGCCACCTACCGGTTCTAATTGAGAATCTAAACCATCGTGTCTATTATAGTCTATTATAAATTATGTTTATTATTCGAAATATGTACAGTAATCATATATATTGTTCATAAGTATATAAATAATATAAGTAGTATATAAATAATAAAAATAACTTTGTACTCGTAATACCCACTACACTCACTAGAAGAAAAATGTTCCTAAGTCCCCAGAATACAGAATTCTCGTTCTGTAGACAATTCAAGTTCATGTTTATCAAGCCGCTACATTAACAATTTTAGAACTACCTCCAATTTTTTGTTGTAATTTTTATTTGTAATGTAGAACATTTAATTTGTTATAAAATTTAGTTATTACGTCACTGGAAGCAACTAACACCTAGGATACAGGCTCGGCCTAGTCTAGGTGTTAGTATCTAGTCTTAATTTTAAGGCAAAATTTGTTATATTTTTGGTGACAATAAAATTCTTTATTATCACATTTTCAAAATAGATTATAACTGGCCAGTCTCTCATACATATAAACTTTTTTTTCGCAATACTTTCTGAGTGGCCTGGTATGATGTGGATGATAGGCGGTTAAGCCGCGTCAACACGGTCCGAGTACGCTCGGACTCTGTGCACTCGGATTGCTACTCGATTCGTATGAATATTGCCACTAATAAATTTGAAAAATCTTGAATCTCGAAAAGTTGAGAAAATTACTACTTTTACATACATACATACATAACTTCACGCCAGTTCCCTTGCGGGGTAGGCACGAGCAACAGAGCGCCATTTAGGCCCATTCATACACACCTCACTTGCTTCTTTGACATTCATAGCTCTTGTCATGCATGCGCGTCTGTTCTTAAGGCTCCTGACATCACCTTCTGCTAGTACACGATCAATTTGATCATGGAAGGTGTGTCGTGGCCTTCCACGACTTTTGCGTCCATCCACTTTTGCATTGTATATCTGTTTAGTCATTCTTTCCACATGCCCGAACCACCGGAGCATTCCTTTCCTTACCTTCACCCCGACACTCTTTCAGACCAACTCTCTTTCTTACTTCGGTATTAGGAACGCGGTCCGCGAGCGTCACTCCGCAGATTTCGCGCAGTGCTCACATCTCGACCGCGTTTACTCTACTCTCATGCTCTCTCTTCCATACCCAACTCTCGCTTCCATACGTGAGTGTAGGTACCAGCACCGCGTTGTTACTACTTTTAACTACCTAAATCTCACACAGTACCCATTGGTTAGTTAAAACGATATGTATATATAGAAATACAAGGTGAATAGATAGTACAACACCAACAATAACACAGTTGGAGTGTCTTGATAAGATACCGGTCCCCCCTTTATCAATGGGTGACGCGAATCCGACCGACGGCACACTGTACGCCCGATACTGTGTTGGCAGGCACGTGGGACATGATCAGAGGCAAAATAGAGGCAGCCGTCACCGGCAGGAGCAAGAGCAAAGACAAGCAGAACAAGGTAATCTATACAAATAAATACAATTGTCTTTTTCAGATTTTTTTGAAGTGAAACTTCTATATAGACGTGGGGGTATTAGCATTTTTTCTGTCACGAAAAAGCGTTACGGCCTTGGTGAAAAGTGGCATAATTTTGGAGTAGACTATCGTTGTTTTATTGGTTCCGGATCGAATTCAGTTTTTTTGTTTGATAAAATAAAATATGATTAAATAAAAAATGCGTTAATTAAAATGTGCCTAACCTGACCAAATCATAATTTGCAGTAAACCTGCGAAAAATCAAATCGTGTGCTGGGACACATAGTTGAAGTGAAACTTCAACGGACAAGTGGCAAAACGAATCGCAGCAAAATTTTAACTTGAAGTTTTACGGGCAGATTGTTAATGTACTTGTCCAATTTGAAAACCTGCCCGTAAAACTTCAAGTTAAAATTTTATTGCGATTCGTCTTTCCACTTGTCCGTTGAAGTTTCACATCAACTATGTGTCCCAGCACACATTTCAATTTTTAAATTGCTGAAGCACAGCAGACAGGCTGACGGCCCAACTCTGTTAGAAAGTGGTTACCGTTGCCTATGGACATTAGCAATATCAGAAGTGCTGCAAATGTGCAGCCGGCCTTGAAGGTGAAATTGGAACCTGGCTACTAATGCCGGAACATAAATCAAAGTTGTTATGGCCGCATACTATATAGGTATATATATATACTATATATATAGGTGGTAGGGCATTTGCCCGACTGGAAAGCTACCACCCCTGGTCTAAAGTATGTCGCCATAACAACCTTGACTTGTGTTCCGGCATTAGTGACCAGGTTCCAGTCTCCCTTAAGAGAGCAGCAGCGCATTTGTAGCACCTTTGGTGTTGCAAATGTCCATAGGCGATGGTAACCGCTTTTCATCAAGTGGGCCGTCTGCCTGTCTGCTGATCTCCTGTAATAAAAAAAAAAAAAAAAAAACCAAGGTAGCTATCCAGAAGGGCAAATGCCCTAACACCTGGCCTGTCTGTCTGTAATGTCAAAATAAAAATATGAAAAAAAATGTGTCTGTGTGCAGTTCACAAGCAGTAGAAGTGAAACTTCAGAGAATATACTCACAGATATTTCTTCTCTAACTTTTATTAATACATAATATAATTTCTTTAGCCTACATCCGTGAGCATATTATAATTCGCAATAAACTTCTTAAGTATCACTTTAAATTTTTGACTGTTTTAGTCTAACAAATATTATTATCACTTTTATTTAGGTCCAAATTGGACCTATGTGTGATCATCGGTCTTAATGTAAAACTCGTATATCATTCTCTCGCAAGCGTAGTCCTATAGATTTATATGTTTATCTCTTTTTAGTGTTGCTTTTTCGTGTCATCGAGTTTCAAGTTACTTATAATGAGTCTAAAGAAGTTTCACTTCAAAATCAGGGAGGATAATTCGTACCAGGAGATTCGGACCATGCAATTTTTTGAATTTTTATCTGTCTGTCTGGATGTTTCGGATAATCTCTGAAACGGCTGGGCCGATTTTGACGGGATCTTACTGGCAGATAGCTGATGTTGTAAGGAGTAACTTAGGTTTACTTTTTTTAGGGTTCCGCGAAAAAAATGTCCACGCAACTGAAGTCGCTGACACAGCTAGTAATAATAATTGGCAGACAAGCAAACATTTTGAATATCCCCAGATTAAGCAAGTTATGCTTGTGTTACAACAACGGACTACTCTGGGGCCGATCCCAAACACCCAGACCATAGTAAATAACGAAGAAAATCAAAATTTATCATGTCAGAATCGAACCCGGAATCTCTGCGTTGCAGCGAGGTAGGCTAATAAAGACTTAGCCCGCTCAACCACAGAGGCATTCAGTCCGTCAGCCCGTTGTATACAAATATATTTAATCCTATTACTGTTTAATAATAATGTTATACTTACAATCACGATGTATACTTCTCTATTTACGTAAGTTCTCTCACACCGTCCTATTTAAAATGTACTATAATAAAAATCATGTTTCTCATAAAGGGGAATTACATGACGTCACTAATAGTGATAAATATATCTTGTTGACATTTGTAATCTATGAAAGGTAGACACTTCAAAACTATAACCCTAATGAGTCATAAGTTTTCATGAGGTTTCATCCGTGCAGGAACGGAGAAAGAATACAGTTTCCTGCGGCCATAGCCAGGTGGTAGAGCATTTGCCCGACTGGATTGCTACCACCCCTGGTCTAAAGTATGTCGCCATAATAACCTTGAGTTGTGTTGCGGCAATAGTGGCCAGGCTCCAATGTCCCTTAAGAGAGCAGCAGCGCATTTGTAGCACCTTTGGTGTTGCAAATGTCCATAGGCGATGGTAACCGCTTTCCATCAAGTGGGCCGTCTGCCTGTCTGCTGAACTCTTGCAATAAAATAAAAAAATCTTTATGAAAGGTAGACACTTGAAAAATTTAAGCCTAATGAGTCTAAGTATCATAACAATTTGGCGACAGGTGCCTGAATCTGATGCGATAGCCGAACTGGACTCGGTCATAGACAGCTACCACGGGAAAACAAGTAAGTGCTTCTTCTTATTAATTTTAGGTGTTTTTTTGTGATTTAGCATCCATTGATACTGTTTCTCTTGAGGAATGTCAACCCTAAGGTGCTTTTTTTAACTACGACATGTTGTAGCTTATTTACTTAACCCTTCAGCTCACTATTAGCACATATGTGTCCGCGATGAGAGTGCAGCAGATCGCGTTTGTGCACGTGATCGTTAATTATGTTGTTGTCTCACTCTGTTTATATAGGATTTGTATGAAATGGGTATATTTTCTTGGTATATTACGTGATAGTGATAGTGTTAGTCTTGCGGGTTTTGGAAGAGCTGAAGGGTTAAAATAGGGTAAACTATACAATTATTGGTACTTTCATTTCATTGGTTCACCATTTTATTTGTCCTCCGTCGGATTATAGTCTTTTTCAACACACTTGCTCATAAAGTGGCTCTATGGTCACCGCAATTAGGCACAGAATGACACTCATTATCAAACTGTGAGTAAAAAACATTATAACTCACTAGTGAGTTATAGATTTTTTTTTTTAATTTTATTGGTTGAGTTGCTTTGTTCTTAAAAAAGTTTTTATTAAAAAAAAAGATCGTGTTCTATAGAACAAATAAATTAATGTTCCTATTGCTTGCTCATTTCATGCAACTTCTTATTTAAATAGATAATTTTAACTTGTACGTGTTTAATAAATAAAACTTTCACTCATATATAACTTTTTTTTATCTACTAAATAAAATGAGTTTTTGTTGTTATTTTATTCACAAGTGTGTTGAAAAACGTCGTATGATACACGTGTGTATTGATGATTACCGTCCTCGGCTCTCTTAAGACCCTCGCCTACGGCTCGAGTCTCAATGGCGCCTCGGCGGTAATCACCAATGTTACACACTAGTACCATAATGTACTATTATTTTCGATGTAAAAAGTAAACTATTTAACAGTAAACCATTTAATCCATTTAACAGTAATCGTTAGGAGAAATAAGAAAATGCAAATAAATATAATTTTTGCCACCATTAATCTAAACAAATGATGAATTATACACAAATTGAACTATAATTCTGATTCATTTGGTAGTTTATGTAATTACTTTTGTCCATCCTTATTTTTTGTTGCTTAACCTCTTTAAAAATTATCTTAGATATTTAAGAGTAGCGTACATTCTGATTGTTATTTATCTGACAGTAGCGTTTAGATTTTCTGACATTAATAAATCATCATGTTTGCCAAATTTCAGTTATAACCTAAAAAATCTATATAAATACCTAAATTACAATAATTATGAGTATTTTGCAAAATTTTAGTTTTATATCAATCTCTTTTCCAGTAAAGGAAACTAGCAGCGTGTTAAAACGTTCTCGGAGGAAGAACAAAGAGGCCCAAAACGACGCCAAAAATGGCGGAACCTGGCCGAAAGCTCGCGCAAATTTCATCCTTGAGGATAACTCCACGGGGACTATTGTTCAACCCAGATCCAGGAAAGAGAGACCGCCACTCTCAATACTTTTAAGTCCTCCGACAAAACTGCCGCCTGAACCGCAAAGGACTAACACGAATCGGAACTCCAACCCGATCCCTTTGGGTCATGCGCCGTTAACCCAAGTCACCGCTCCTGCAAGGCATTCTGTGTACAAGTCTATTGAATCATCGCCTGCTATCGAGCACTTTCCCAAACCTGCACCTTTAGCAATACACAACCCCTTTGCATCCCCAAATAGTATGAACTTTGAAAAGATTCGGACACTGGAGAAAGATAAAATGTCTATAAGCGATTACTCGGAGCATGATATGACGCCGAATAGACTGTCTTTAGTTCTTAACCCTTCCGATGATTCCTTAGATTACCAACCCGTCATAAGAAATAGAACAAAAAGTCCACATTCGCTGGATTTTATGGTGAATAAAGGTCCAAGCTCTCTAGATTTCGTAACGCGGAAATCACCAAGTTCACTAGAACACTCGATAAAAAACCATCCGGGAAAGGATATATTGGAGCAATATTATTCGAAGAAATCGTCGTCTCCCAAAACGGTGAATAAGTATCCGTCAGATAGTGACAGTTTTGGGCCTGACAGTTTGAATAGCAACACAAATTTTCCCATGACGGGAACGTTACCTTCACAGTCGAGGCTTCAGTCTCAGTATTATAGGGGTCCTTTTGTAAATTCTAATCCGCATACTTCGAGCCGGTACCCACATTTAGCGAGTCCGACGAATATACCACAGAGCCAATCGGGCGAAAGCATAGGTACCAGTTACGACATGCATTCATTTACATCTCACACCCATAATATGTCTGATCTCCAACCAGTCCCAAGAGTGAATAGGACTGGCGATTACCACCATACTTACGAAGGAGGTACGTTTCCGAGAAAGAAAGAAAATCAGCGATTTCGTATCCCATCAAACCCTAGTGTGACGTCAAAAAACTCTGCAGGAAAACTGAGCACGGGATCTATAGAACGTAGCTCAGAAAGGAATTCCCCAATGCCGACATTTCACGTTGAGGTTTTAAGTCCTGGCAGAGGAGCAAAGCAACTAACTCATAAAGGAACTAGGAATTCAATGCCTGAATACTGCGGTTTAGGTTGGAATAAGCCATTACCTGGAGAATTGAGAAGGGTACATATCGATAAAAGTCAGCAACCTCTAGGAATTCAGATATACTGCCCTCCAAGCAGTGGGGGAGTGTTCGTTTCGACCGTGAATGAGAATTCCTTAGCAAGTCAAGTCGGTCTTCAAATTGGAGATCAATTATTAGAAGTGTGCGGTATTAATATGCGATCGGCAACCTATACCTTGGCTGCTAGAGTGTTGAGGCAAATCGGGAACTCTATAACCATGCTCGTCCAGTATAGTCCTGAGAAATATAAGGATGAAGTGGAGGTGCCTGGGAGTTCATCTTCAGGGGAGAGCTCTCACGACGAAGAGGTTTCATTATCTGGTTCGCCTACTCCGAGGAATTCTCCAGGACCTCAACAATCGTTGAGATTGGAGCCGCCATCGACTGAGGTAGCGACATTAAGACAGTCGCAAGCCAACAAAGACTTGCCAAGGTTTCTCTTGATAGAAATGAGAAATTGTTCTGATTTAGGTATAAGTTTAGTAGGTGGTAATGCAGTGGGGATATTTGTGCACAGTGTTCAGATAGAGTCGCCGGCTTATAATGCTGGCTTAAGGACGGGGGACCAAATTTTGGAGTACAATAATGTTGACCTTAAGAGAGCTACTGCTGAGCAAGCTGCTCTTGAATTGGCAAAGCCTGCTGACAAGGTGAGTGATACAAATTTTATATGCTGGTCATCAATATCGACCATTTGTTTTTGATTCAAAGTAATACTGGCCTTGGCTGAATAAATTAACTTGTAGAAAAAAAAACAGATTAAGCTTTGAGGGTGGCAAAATAAAATAATGCTAAAAACTCCAATATTATATCAAGAGTAATTTCGATACTTACTAGTGATTTTTAGTATGACATCAAACATCGTGCAAGTGTCAAGTTGCTTTAGTTACGAGGTACGCATTTTGCCAACATAGCCTATGATGTTTACTTTATCTGTGATAGTTAATGGAACAAATATTATATGCGCGCGAGTTCATGTCCATCGGGGCCAGAGGCGACGCGCGGGGGGCAGCTCGCCCCGCCATCGCCCACCTCGCCGCATTTGTCTGACGTCGAGTGTTGTCCTTGACGGTTGTGACGCGCGCTTATTGATAAAATTTACGCTGACGCTATTGTGTTATTTCATTGTGAATAATCTTAATTGAAGTCAGCGACGGCGAAGATACTGATTCCGACTCTGTTCTGTCGGTTGTCTTTTCATCTGCTACTGGTTGAATTGGAATTTAAAAAACATTTTTCTCATTTTCATATTTCATAATTTGCAAAATTCTCTTAAGTTACAATAAACCAAATTGACAGCTGTTGACTAAATCGGTAGTAATTATCGACATTACCATAATTAATTAGATCACAGCACTACCGCATTCCTCAGGATGGACATGAACTCGCGCGCCTACTGTATTTGATTAAAACAAAACTAAGCTAATCATTACAAAACTATCCAGTTGGCTGTTCTTTGGTAAATATCGTTGAATTATAACGTAAAGATTTTTGACTCAAATTCCACTAGACATCCGTGGCAAACTTTAAAAATCACTGCTCATGTGAAACTTGGTATTGTTATATGCGTGTTTAGTTATTTTTCAGCGGATTTTAGACTCGGATCAACGTTAAAATTAAAATAACATGGATGAATTCGCTTTGTTTATGATTCGTTGACATTGACTACAGATATAATAGAATGTTGCTAGGAGACAAAAACTAGGTTCTCCTTCTAAACGTTATGGTCAGTTTATACAATGGGGATTGTTCACTTTTTTTCAATTTAGCTATTTGAAAAACCATTTCGAGGAATAGTCTTCCTAATCATTTCTGTCTAGTTAAAATTCAAAAAAACGTATAATCCCCTTGTATTTTGAAAGAAATGTGTTTGACCTTTGTTTGACCTTACTAAATCCTATGATGTCATTAGCATCTGGTGAAATGCATATGAATACCGTAGCCATTCAGTTTTAAAACACAAAACGACCGACATACAACATAACATAAACAAACATTTCATTCGACGTATTCCAGAATAAAATTATGTAAATTAGCTCTTCAGACCAATATTTAGCAAATATCTGTATATTAGATACTTAAATATGATCTTAAACTAAAAGTCAAAGAAAAGTGCTTAATATAAACGAGCGTTTTCGTAAACTGCGGTTGGAACGATGTCGAAACCTTTTCAAGAGATACGATCCAAAAGTAACCTGTTTACCAATTCATCATAGTTTTAATACGGTAATACGCCTTACGCCAGAAGTTAATGCGTTCATTCTCACAATGTCCACCACAATCATTGTAATGGTTTGATGAGGTGTTTCCTATTTCAAGGCGCAACATTTCCAAATTGTCATATAGAAAGCATTGTTTTAACAATTAAGTAATACTCTCTTCCCTGGATAGCAGTGGATTTTCCAGTAGAACCCTGCAAGCTCCCATAAAGCTAAGATTAGTTTTTAAAATTGGCCATTGTTGAACTGACATTTGAACCACTTCTGATCCGAGCTCAAGGAAAATAAGCATTTTTTTAAAAAGTGGGATAAAAAATTTAATTATACTAAAATTGCACTCCGTAAGATAATGGAAGGATAAATAATAGAAATGACAATGACCTAATTTATGTTTCTTTGAATGATTTCATCTAAAAATATGTTTTATAAAATATACCGCAAAAAAGGAATAGAAGATCAACCTGTGGCCTCATCTGGTCATGTAAAGTATTAAGATAGATAAGATATTATTAACAGATTTACAATGAATAAGGTGTTTGTCACAAATCTTCATATTCCATGAAATCCTTCAAGCTTTAGAAGATGTGCTCGATTAGCCACTTTTTAAGCTGTATGTGTAAGTGAATATATTGAAAACTACTAGGACAATTGTCATTCGTATAGTACGAGCATAACTTAAATGCGTTCTTGAAGTTCGTACAAAATTAGTGACATTTTTGAATAAAACAGGTGCACATTTTAGACGAATTTCGACTCCAACACAAAATATACATCTATCATCATCTATCAGTTAAATAAGTAATTAATATTACTGGTTTTATTACATGGATGAAATTTATAGACAGTAATAGTAATAAAATACACAAGTTCTAAAAGGAAGTAGCGGCGTCTGATGAAATCTTGATATGGACGAACAGGATGAATTTAGACACGTTCGCAAAACTACTTACATCAGGATTTTAACTCTTATTTCTCCAATATTATGTACTGGAAGCGATGTACTCTAATAACATTACATTGTCAACTTTAGATAGGTTTTGCGAATCAGCTTTTACAAAGTTGACACTCGTATGCGAAGATCCGGCCATGTTGACAAAGAAAATATTTAATATATTTTCAATAATAAAACACTTCACTTTTTTGTCGCATGATTCCAAAATTATTTTCTAAGGACGAAATGAATTGTAATTAATAATATTAGCACACATTGTCAGCTGCAATAAATGTTAGCACTTGTCTGGACCTGCACAAATTTATGGAGAGCTAACTTCTATTAGACGCATTAAAGTTTTGCGCGTACTGTAACGTTCTTTATTCCTCGGTAAAACATATTTTTAATGACTGCATTTTTATTGAAGGTAAGCGTCCTGGTAAGGCACGACCTTCAGCAATACCACGAGATAAAGGATAAGCCCGGCGACGCGTTTTACATCCGCGCGGGGTTCGATCGTTGTGCTAAAGTGACAGCTACAGGTTTGGACGCAGTGGACGAATATTCACTATGGTTCAGGAAGGACGAGGTGCTGTTTGTGGATAATACGCTCTTCAATGGAGCACCTGGTTTGTGGAGGGCTTGGCAGCTGGACTGCAAGGGCCAGAAGAGGCATTGGGGCACCATACCTAGCAAGTTCAAGTGAGTATACATTTTTAATTCTAACAATTTTCGAAGAGTAAGTGTTTTGTTTAAAAAATTGTCTGACATTTTCTAAGTTGGATATCTGAATCAAAAAACTTTAAAGAAGAAAACATTAGTATTTAAATCGGCTTATAATATTAATATAGCTTTTATTGGTGAAATTTTTTACAATGATATGAAATGGTGTTATAGTCAACATAACATAATAATAATCTCTCTCTTTTCTTTCACCATATCCCAATTATTTGGGGTCGGCAAAATATGTCTTTTCCTTCCACACTCCTTTACTCTGACATACATCTTCTGTCACACCACATATCCTTCACACAATCCATCCATCTTTTTTTGGTCTACCTTTACATTTGTACCCATCTACCTTGAAGTTTAACATTTTTTTTTGTCACGTGACTCATCCCTCATTTTATGTCCATACCAACTTAGTTTTCTTCCTCTCAATTTTTCAGGGACGGGTGCAACTTTCAAAGATCCCCTTATGTACTCATTTCTCACCTTATCCATTCTTGTAACTCCACACATCCATCTCAACATTCTCATCTCAGCTGAGTGGAAATGTTTGTGGTTTATCACTTTAGTAGCCCAATATTCGGACCCGGACCATGACTGGTCGTATGACAGATCTATAAAGCGGTTACCATCGCCTATGGACATTTGTAACACCAAAGATGCTACAAATGCGCTGCTGATCTCTTAAAGGAGACTGGAACCTGGTCACTAATGCCGGAACACAACTCAAGGTTGTTATGGCGACATACTTTAGACCAGGGGTGGTAGCCATCCAGTCGGGCAAATGCCCTACCACCTGGCTGTGGGTTGTTAAGTCGCCTCTTACGACAGGCCGCCGTGCTGCAGGAAATTGTATTCTTTCTCCGTTCTTGCACGGATAAAAATATATTTGACCTTTTAGTTTCAGTGGCCTTAGTTTGTCGCACCTCACACCGGTTACCTGTCTTCACTTTAGCCATGCTACACTTATTCTTCTCCTTACATCCCTCTCTATATCACAATTACTCTGCAGTAGTGAACCAAGGTATCTGAATCCGGGGTTATATGGTACTGTGGTTGATTCTAGTTTAAGAGGCACAGCACTAGAGGTTCCGCCAAAATCACAAAACAGGTATTCGGTTTTGGTTCTGTTGATTTTTAATCCCACGCCCTCTAGCGCTTAACATAAGACAATAATAATATACAACCATTTATTCTTCATATAGTGAAAGAATATGAATGACTACTCAGCCGGAGCAAACCCTGACTCTTTGTACACCTGATGCCGCCTCTTCAACCCTAGCGAAACAAGCATAAAGAAATTTGAACTCTTACCGTCACTGGAGCAGTGTAAGGAGATATGCAGGATTTTGGCCGGATTAGCTTTCTTGGTCCTTCGATCCGGATTAGCTTTCTTGGTCCTTCGAGCCGGATTAGCTTCCTAACGTTGCACAAACACTACACTGATTTGCGGGAGACGATGGCACTTTGAGAAACGGTTTTGAGGCACAATTCAGCGGTTTTCCAACGTTGATCGTTAGGCAGTTAATGAAAAATTTTTCTTGGCCAATAAGACGCATGCTTATACGCAGCGCCCTCTACTGGTGACCGGCCGAATAAGGGTGTGAATGAGGAAATGTTGCCAGGAAAGGATGCTTTCTAGGACTGTGACGGCATGTCGTAACATATAGTATTTGAATATATTTACTCTTGTGATTCTGAACTAAAATAATTTCGCATCCTTGACCCTGTTAGTTGTGTTGCTCTACCCCTTTTATCCATCCATCGGTATTGTGGGGGTTGATTAATGAAAAAATGAGTGCGTGGCTTCAGCCGATCCCTGGCTGCGCACTTCGCCTTACCTCTGTGAACACCTTTCAGAGTGGAGGAGATCCTGCGACGGTCGATGGGCACGTTGGAGAGCGACGCCCAGAGGCGCGCCTCCACTACGGCAAGGCGCTCGTTCTTTCGTCGCAAGAAGCACAGAGACAGCAAGGAGCTAGCCTCCTTCTCCAACACCGAGTTGGGTTGTTGGAGCGACTCCGGCACTCTGGCGGATGATATCCCTCTACTCTCCTATCAAAGGGTCGAAAGGTTGCACTGTGAGTATTACTTTGTCATGTCTCACAGTATTTCATGACATTCTTTTTTTATTGTAGATTCCTATAATTTGATATAAATTCAAATGCGAAAATAAAACACCCGCGAATCTATTATGTATGGCGGTTGAAAAATTTATTTTTTGAAAATTAAAATTTTTCCAGATGAATAATCCCTATTAATATTATAAATGCGAAAGTAACTCTGTGTCTGTCTGTCTGTCTGTTCCGTTTTCACGGAAAAACGACTGGACCGATTTGGCTGAAACTCAGTATATATATAGTTTAAATACCGAGAGTGGCCAAGGGATACTTTTTATCCCGGATAATGGGATACATTTTGGGATAGATTTATGTTAAGTTTATCCCGGAAACTAGGACAGTTTTTGTGATTTTGTCCATTTCGTCCACTGGGTCTACTGGGTCCACTGGGTCCATTTGGTCCATTGGGTCCACTAGGACCACTGTGTCCACTAGATCCCCTTGGTCCACTGGGTCCACTTGGTCCACTGAGTTCACTGGGTCCACTGGTCCATTTGGAACACTTAGCCTACTGGGTGAACTGGGTCCACTGGGCCCATTGGGTCCACTTAGATGACTGAGTCCACTTTGACTACTGGGTCCACTGGGTCTACTTGGTCAACTTGGCCCACTGGGTCCACTTGGACCACTAGGTCCGTTGGGTCCACTTTGTCCACTGGATCCACTGGGTCCAGTTGGTCCACTGGGTCCACTTGGTCCACTTGGTCCATTTGGACCATGTTATCTATTCTGTCATTTTTGTCAAGTATTGTCATTTATGTAGTTTGCATATAGACGGGGGTGGTATAGTTTGCGATATAAAATGAAGTGAATCTTTCGGGGGCAAATACATACAAATTTAATACAATGTAACCTGTACCACTTGCTCTTTAAACAAGAGATACACACTAGAGGTTGACCCGCAGCGCAGCCACGGGCTAAACTCTAGTTGATTTATAAAACGTAAAAAAATCACGCGGCGCAGATTTTTTATCTATATAGTGTTACGTGAAGTAAAAACTTTGTAACCCTTTATACGAAAATTGCGCGGACGGTGGAGTATGAAATTTCGCACACTTATACTTTATAAAGGGAAAGAGTGCAGAATGCTAATATTTTTTATTAAATTAGGCATAAAAATACATTAAATCAATAAAAGAAAAATTACATCCACTACCATGTATTTGACACACACACGCATAATACTCTTTTTCAGCACACTTGCTCATAAAGTGGCTCTATGGTCATCGCAATTAGGCACAGAATGACACCCATAATCAAACTGTGACTAAAAAACATTATAACTCACTAGTGAGTTATAGATTTTTTTTTTAATTTTATTGGTTGAGTTGCTTTGTTCTTAAAAAAGTTTTTATTAAAAAAAAAGATCGTGTTCTATAGAACAAATAAATTAATGTTCCTATTGCTTGCTCATTTCATGCAACTTCTTATTTAAATAGATAATTTTAACTCGTACGTGTTTAATAAATAAAACTTTCACTCATATATAACTTTTTTTTATCTACTAAATAAAATGAGTTTTTGTTGTTATTTTATTCACAAGTGTGTTGAAAAACGTCGTATGACACACGTGTGTATTGATGATTACCGTCCTCGGCTCTCTTAAGACCCTCGCCTACGGCTCGAGTCTCAATGGCGCCTCGGCGGTAATCACCAATGTTACACACTAGTACCATAATGTACTATTGTTTATTGTTAAAGTCAAATTAACAGTGTAGCCTTGGCGAAATTTGTGCTTATGAAAGTATAGTCTTTGACAACAGACCCTCAATAAGGTTCAAACTTATAATTTTGAATTAATTATTATGGTTGAATTTCGACCACGGGCGACCGCTAGTATATATAAACCTTCAATGAAAATTTATCTATCTGACGGTGAAAATCGTTTCAAAATCATAGCTATATTATTATTATACATACGTTATTTGTCAATATTTAATGTCATCACCAACTAATAACAATTAGGGCGTTCCATTAGTAACTCACAACGCCCAAAATGCTCAGTGAGACGTTCCACAAGGCGACCGCGATCGTTGTGGTCGTGGCGAAAACGTCACTAATGACGTCATCATTTTCGATCACACGACGTCCACAACGACCCATGTCAAATGGTGGGTCGAAGTGGGCGTTGACCACAGAGCATTAATTCTCTCTTGTCAATACGTTGAAAAAGGCGCGATTTTCATATCAACCAATGACGTTTGCGTAATGCGTATGACAGTAGTAGTAGTAGTTGTATTCGCCACAAAGGCAGGCAAAGGAATCTAGTCCATACAGCCAATTCTGATGTTTAAGTCTTCGTATAATAGACGCGCAGTTGTATTGTAGGCTACAACTAACGCCATTCAACGGAGTTCTTGTGAAAACTCAAAAGGCCACATTTGACTATACAGTTCACATTTCTCACAAAACACATAATTACTACTCAAAAACTATCAATATCCTACAACTATTGTTCATTTTAGAGTAATTTTACACATTTTTAGAAAATAAAACTGCACAGCACAACGTCTCCTTTCAGTTCCCGCCAAAAACTCCGTAATGCGTATGACATTAATGACATCAACGCTCTATAACCCGTTCCACTAGCGTTTATGCTTATAACGTCCGCAAGCAAGTGGAACGGGAAAAAACGCGGTCGTGAACTTGGTCGTTGTGAGTCCCTAATGGAACGTAGCCAATATCACAGATAACACATTAAACTCATAGCTATATCGTGCGAAACAGGCAGTAACTATAACATTATCTCAGAATAGAAAATGGCTTTTTTTTATTTTATTTTTTTTATTGCAGGAGTTCAGCAGACAGGCAGACGGCCCACTTAATGGAAAGCGGTTACCATCGCCTATGGACATTTGCAATACCAATGGTGCTACAAATGCGCTGCTGCTCTCTTAAAGGAGACTGGAACCTGGTCACTAATGCCGGAACACAACACAAGGTTGTTATGGCGGCATACTCTAGACCAGGGGTGGTCGCCATCCAGTCGAGCAAATACACTATCACCTGGCTGTGGGTTGTTTAGTCGCCTCTTACGACAGGCTGCCGGGCCGCAGGAAATTGTATTCTTTCTCCGTTCCTGCACGGATAAAAGCTTAAGCTAAAAGCTCGTGAACGAAATTGTCATTTTTATCTTTTAAAGAATGTATAATAACAGGTAAAGGAACTAAATAATATACTACTATGGACGTTAAAAAAAAATGAAATAGTATGATTAATGATTTCTGATTGGATATTATTATTCTAAATAACATATTTGGTTAAAGGAGGATACATTCTGTAATTTATTGTAGCTAAAACTTTATTATTTTGTTTTAAATTCACTACAATAACAAAGAAACTAAGTCCATACGGTCTACACAACAGTCCAGTAAAACATATAGATGAGTCGGAGCCAACCTCGTTAGAAGTACTATAATGAATGACGTGTTGTTTATTACTGCGTAGGTATTTATTAGTGACTAGCTGCGCCCCGCGGTTTTACCCGCGTGGTGATGAAAACCACACTGTATCTTTATAAATTGTAGCCTATGTGTTACCCTGATGTGTAAGCTATATTACTGTAAAGTTTCATCAAAATCCATTCAGTAGTTTTTGCGTGAAAGAGTAATAAAAATACATACATCCATACATTCTTAGAAAACTTTCGCATTTGTAATATTAGTAGGAGGGTTTGAAAAATCACGATTGTAGCGCCATCTGTTTTCCTAATCGGTCTATTCCAGGTAAGCGACGTCTTTTATTGGGATAGAACGTAACGTAAGTGTTGATTCGGGGTGTAAGCCAGGATTATTCATTCATATGCGTTCAGTAGTTTAAAAAAAATGCGATTGCAGCGCCATCTTTTCGGCTATTTTCGTCTATCCCCCGTAGGATGGTTTCCGCAAACGACATTATTTATCGGGATGAAAAGTATACTAAGTTACGCCCCGTGACATATGTTAGCTCCGTTTCGATGATGATAGATGATGCTATACAACTGATAGACAACAATTCTAAAAATTGCATTTTCGGGATCTGCTGCTCCGGGTTATGCTTCCTGATTTTTTTCACATTTTTTAAATGCATTGTAACATTTACAGATTTTTTTGTAGTGTAGATAGATTTCCATATTGTTACAATTACCACGTGCTAATAACGGTGAAGAAAAACATCGCGATGCAACCTGCACATCGAGATAACCGATGTGTGAAACCTGCCAAGCCGCCTTGGACAAGCGAGCCCAGCAGTGGGACATTTATGGGCTGCTATTATTTTGTATAGATAGATTTCCATTGTAATTAATTGTCTGCCGTTGAAATGTTTCGGCCCGTCAGACGGCACGCACCGGCCCGTGGTGGTGCTGGGCCCGCTGTGGGAGTGCGTGTCGGCGCGCCTGGTCTCGGACTGGCCGCACGTGTTCGGGCTGGTGCGCGCGGCGCCGCTGGCGGTGAGCGGCGCCGCGCCCGCGCTGCAGCGTGGAACGCACCTGGAGCCGCGCCCGAGGCCCGACTGCGCGCACCTCGACTGCATCCCGCTGCAGGCCATCCGGGACCTCGCCGAAAAGGTACGCTGTCCCACTTTTTTTTAGTGACACTTGTATTTAGACCGGGGGGGGGGGGGGGGAGCGGGTAGAAGGTGAATCGCGTGGTGATAGGCGGCATAAGTTTAGAGTAGACTATGGATGTTTTTTTTGTTTCCAGATCGAATCCCGCTTTTTGTCTTTGATAAAATAAATTTTGTTTAATTAAAAAATGTATTTATTAAAATGTACCTAACCTAACCAAATTATAATTTGCAGCATACCAGCGAAAAGTCGAAATGTCATAGTTTGATTAATCAAAAAAGATTACCCTAGGGGTTGAATTTCAAAAAACGCCGATAAACATGTACAGTCGCGGTGTGAAAACGTTCGTCGCCGTAACGTCCACTTTTGCTTGCACGAGTACAAGAAACCGCACTGCCAGCATTTTAATAAATGTTACGTTTGTAAAATGTTGAAATGTGAAAAAAGAAAATTACTATGTTGACAATGACAGGCGCTAAGTTTAACGATAGTTTTAATAATCAGAAGCAAAGAGTATATAATCACTACGCTTATCATAAATATTGAAACCAACAAAAAGGTTTTACATTTCTAAACAATCTTCTTAGGCGAGATAGAAAATTAAACAACTTTGATCTGAATAACTTTAAACTGTATTGTCGAACAGTTAACAGTTAAACATAATTTTCTGTGGAACAGTCTAATCTGTGTCTTAGTTTGAAAAGGTAACATGTGCTCGTTGAACGTTAAACGAATCAATTTGAAAACTGGCGAACTTTTTCATACCACGACTGTACATTTATTTCTAGCCAGTAGTAGACATATAAGAATTCGTGTTGCTTACTTTGAAAATGACGGATTTTCAAAAAATACGTTAACTGTAATTTTGATTTTGCTTGTTTTTACCATGACTCGCATGTCATATGTTGTAATTTTGGAGGTGGGTATTAAAAATGAGTGCTGTAACCTCATTTCGCAAATTGCGGCACATAATTCAATTATATTTATTACTAGCTTCTGCCCGCGACTTCTTCGCGTGGAATAGTAAAAAAAAAAAGTTAAAATGAACCCCCCCGATTTTGAAACATTCTTAATTGGTTCTCCGCTTCTATTGGTCTTAGCGTGATGATATATAGCCTGTAGTCTTCCTCGATAAATGGGCTATCTAACACTGAAAGAATTTTTCAAATCAGACCACTAGTTCCTGAGATTAGCGCGTTCAAGCAAACAAACAAACTCATCAGCTTTATATACTAGTATAAGATTATTAATTGTAAACGTGGTCTGGAAGATATCGCCTGCGGCGATAAGACCTCCTATTGTACATGTAACTTATGTATGCAATAAAGAACATTTATTCATTCATTACATACATAACTTCACGCCAGTTCCCTTGCGGGGTAGGCACGAACAACAGAGCGCCATTCAGGCTTATTCTTACACACCTCACTTGCTTCTTTAACATTCATAGCTCTTGTCATCCACGCTCGTCTGTTCTTAAGGCTCCTGACATCACCTTCTGCTAGTACACGATCAATTTGATCATGGAGGGTGTGTCGGCCTTCCACGACTTCTGCATCCATCCACTTTTGCATTGTATTTCTCTTTCATCATCCATTCTTTCCAAATGCCCGAAGCACCGGAGCATCATTCCTTTCCTTACCTTCACCCCGACACTCGCTTACTGTACAGTTTCATCAAAATCCATTCAGAAGTTTTTGCGTGAAAGAGTAACAAACATACATCCATACAAACTTTCCGTGTTTATATTTACATAGAAATAGGATAAGATTATAGGATGTATCGTTCTCTATGTTCAGGGCATCCACTGCATCCTGGACATCAGCGTGGCGACGATAGAGAAGCTGCACAAGCAGCAGATATACCCGATAGTCCTGTTCATCAAGTTCAAGTCGTTCAAGCAAATCAAGGAAGTGAAGGACACGCGCTATCCGGCGGACAAGGTGTCCGCCAAGGCGGCCAAGGAGATGTACGAGCACGGGCTCAAGGTCGAGAACGAATACAGAAGCTATATATCGGGTGAGGTTCTAGAACAGCGTCAGTCTTTATTTTGAAGTGATAACTTCTTATGCGAGGGTAAACCGCTTCGTTACGTAACGCGTTACGGCGCCAGTCTGACTGGCTTCCCTTTCTCTCACGCATGCGTCCCGAGACGCACACGTTTTTTTTTATTGCAGGAGTTCAGCAGACAGGCAGACGGCCCGCTTGATGGAAAACGGTTACCGTCGCCCATGGACATTTGCAACACCAAAAGTGCTACGAGTGCGTTGCTGCTCTCTTAAGGGACACTGGAACCTGGTCACGAATGCCGGAACACAACTCAAGGTTGTTATGACGGTATACTCTAGACCAGGAGTGGTAGCAATCCAGTCGGGCAAATGCCCTATCACCTGGCTGTGGGTTGTTTAGTCGCCACTTACGACAGGCCGTCCGGCCGCAGGAAATTGTATTCTTTCTACGTTCCTGCACGGATAAAAAGTGACAGTCAGACAAACATGCGCGTTATATATCGTCGTTTATATTAAAACACCGCCTATCTGCATTCTCCTAACTATACAAGCGAACAGTAGAACGATATAACGATATAATCTAATATTGTCTTAAGTTTTCGCGACTTGTATATCTATGTAATGTGACATATATATATATATATATATATATATATATATATATATATATATATATACGTGTGTGTGTGTGTGTGCGTGCGTGCGTGCGTGCATGCCTGCGTGCGTGCGTGCGTGCGCGTGTGCGTGTGCGTGTTTGCGCGCGAGTGCGTGCGTGTGTGTGTGTGTGTGTGTGTATCAATAGAGAAGACGGTTGGCAAGTACCACCTGTTTGGGATCCGATCATCAATACTATCAAGACCCAAACCCAGCAAAAATCAACTGCCAAACCTCAAGACACTATGAGCTCTTTCCGAGTGCACCAAAACACAAACCAACTTGATTTTGAAACATTTTTCATTGCTGCTCTGCTCCTATTGGTCTTAGCGTGATGATATATAGCCTATAGCCTTCCTTGATAAATGGGCTATCCAACACTGAAAGACCAGTCAATCAGACCAGACAAATCAGACCAGTACTTCCTGACATTAGCGCGTTTAAACAAACAAACAAACTGTTCAGCTTTATATATTAAGTATAAGATTATTAGAGCTAGGCATGTTTGCTGAAGAGTTTCTTGCGCCGGTTCTTCTCTTCTAGCCACAATATTTTGCGAAGCGGTAGTAAATTAGATTAGGCTCCCATAGAGTAAATAATAACCATAAACAAAAATTAAAACTAAATAATTAAAATGAACAAGTTGGCGGTAGGCTAAATAAAAACTTTAACAATACTCATTGACACTTGACATCTTTGTCTTCGCCACTGAAAAGTGGCTGAAACGTTAGAATGATAAAAATCAAATTACGGCGCTTAATACAGTTGAAACGTAGTTTTATTATGTATACTACATACATACATACATAACTTCACGCCAGTTCCCTTGCGGGGTAGGCACGAACAACAGAGTGCCATTTAGGCTTATTCTTACACACCTCACTTGCCTCTTTGACATTCATAACTCTTGTCATGCAAGCTCGTCTGTTCTTAAGGCTCCTGACATCACCTTATTATGTATACTAGTGGCGAAAACTTAAGAAAATATTATGGATTATTTACTTAAGGAAAGCAAAATTGGGTAAGGCAGAAGAAGCATGAAAGTAGAAGAAACGCAGTAGAAATGAGAGCTTCGAGAAGTATATGTGCGGTTAGCTTGAATGATATTATAAGGAACAGTGTGACAAGTAAGAAAGAGAGTTGGTCTGAAAGAGAGTGTCGGGGTGAAGGTAAGGAAAGGAATGCTCCGGTGGTTCGGGCATGTGGAAAGAATGCATGATGAAAGAATGACTAAACAGATATACAATGCAAAAGTGGATGGATGCAGAAGTCGTGGAAGGCCACGACACACCTTCCATGATCAAATTGATCGTGTACTAGCAGAAGGTGATGTCAGGAGCCTTAAGAACAGACGAGTGTGCATGACAAGAGTTATGAATGTCAAAGAGGCAAGTGAGGTGTGTAAGAATAAGCCTAAATGGCACTCTGTTGTTCGTGCCTACCCCGCAAGGGAACTGGCGTGAAGTTATGTATGTATGTAGTGTGACAAGAGAACGTTGTGGATTGAAAGAAGATGTAATAACAAGAGTTGAAAAAAGAATGTTAAGGTGGATTGGGCATGTAGAGCGAATGGATAAAAGTAGAATCACAAAACTGGTGTATGACGGTATTGTGAATGGTAGAGTTGTTGCCGGTAGACCGAGACGAACACACCATGACCAAAGGTCAGGTAAAAAGCATTTCAAATAAACGTGCATGTATGAAGCAAAAGTTGTTTGTCAGGATCGTCGCAAGGGGAGATCCATAGTCTCTGCCTACCCACATGGGAAACAGGCGTGATATTATGTACGTATGTAAGCAATAACTGGTAGCTGAATTTCTATTCGTGGATGTAACTGACAAAAATGTTACAATTCCGCGTTGAATAGTTTAAAATTGTCGTTGCAGCGGAAATCCCAGCCGGCGTGAACATAGCGTACATGTGCACGCAGATCAAGGAAGCGGTCGAAGAGGAGCAGAACAAAACCCTATGGGTGCCGTCGGTGCAGGCCTGACCCCTGCCCCCCACCCCGCCCACACACAAGTCAGTCACCTTCTGCGCCCACTGTAAGTACGACCAACACCCCTACAGCTCGGACATGGACGTGCGCTACTACTCCGACCCGGGCAGAGACGAGAAGCCCACGAAAGCGAAGAAGAAGAAGGAACCCAAAAGCGACTCCACCGACTCCGACCTGCGATACTACTCCGAGCCCGACGCGAGGAACTACTTCGAAATCGACTACGAGTTCCTCAAGGAGTTGCGCCGAATCGCCAGGAACAACTGCCCCAAGTGCAAACGCAAACGCTCCCGTAGGAACGACAGGGACAAATTCAAGCAGAAGAGCGTCAGGGGCTCGCGTCTGAGGGAGAACTACGTGTTCTGCAACGGCCGATATCACAGCGACAAGGAGCACTGCCAGTTGTGTTGCAAGGTCTGCAATCGATCCACCGAGACGATCGATTCGATCGAAGACGACCAGTACTCGTTGGTGTCGATGAGCTACAGCCGGCCGAAGACGCGATCCAAGTCCGCCCCGCGGCAAGAGAAGCCGCACGAACGCAAGAACTCGATACAATCGAATAAATCGGTCTCGTTCCTCGAATCGAGTAACGAGGAATCGATTAAGGACGAACCCAACTACACGGCGAAGAGCTTCACGAACGACCTGAAGAGGTTCCTGCTGAAGCCGTCTGCGCCGAGGATGAGTTTGCGCGATAAGTTCATAATAAGCTTCAAGCAGGAGCTCGAGGCGACCAAGAAGTCGCCGAAACTCAAAGCGATAAAGGGATTGTGGAAGTCTTATTGAGTCGTGAAGTTTGTGTTCGCCCTTATTTGACAGTGGCATTAACAAGATTACACTTTTTGACGTATTTTGTTTTTCAAAGTTAATCGTTTAGTGCAATAATTCGGCCTTCTCGTAAAAATGTTTTTATGGTATATAGTCAATCATTTTTTTAACTCGGTGCTCGTATAATTTTTATTGTGCTGCGTTCACACTGAACGGTTTTTCAATCAAGATGGCAAAGCGTAAGTGGATGTACACCACGTTTATTTTTTTTAATTGGTTGTGATTATTATATTTGTGTTTAATTTCTGACTCTGGTTAGACATAAAACTGAGCTGTTTTATTGTGAACAGTTAGAACACTTTGTAAGTTCTCTAATGGTCTACACTAAAGACTTTATATCCATCTATATCTCTATTAATGAATTTAAAAAAAAAACTGTCCCTTCATAATATTTTCTTAAGTTTTCGCGACTAGGACATAGAATGAAACTAACTTCCGTGATCGTGGCTATTGAAAAGTAACCGAAACGTCGGAATAAAAAAATCACATAAAATGTCGACTTTTCTTTCGTTTAACTTGATGTTTCTGTTTATTATTTATTTGTTATTGTACGTTTCTTAAAACTGTGTGAAGAAAATACACTAATGATAATAATAGCGACGTTTATTGTATTCGATATCTTTTTAAAAAGTTAAAGAGTCATAAAAAGCGTTTTTTTTTTTAATTCAACAAACTGATCAGTGTGAACGCTGCGTTATATTTGAATTTCCATTTTTTTGTTATTGTTTTCATAAACGACGTGTGTTCAGAAATGGTCTAAAAATGAAACTTTTTATAAGAAAAGGAGAATGAAGAAACACAAAAAATATGTTTTCGGTGCTACAGCTGAGAATTATACAACCTATACATTATACTATTTTCTTCGGAATACTTGTATTTATACGTAATATACTATATGTATATTATTATCGATAGAATGTGCAATAATTATATTATAATGCATTTAATATACATGACATTAACTGCATAAGTTTTTAATTGACGAAAAATATCGACTTTTGATGTTGTTACAATTTGGGCCACCTGCATCCTTAAACAAAGCGCCTTTATGACCGTCTTTTTTTGTTTACTTTGTGTTTAAAAATTGTGATTAGGAAACAGCCCGTTGTGTATTGTAATGTGTTATGGCAGTCATTAGCCAGGTGTGTCGAACTGATTTTAAGAAATTCGGTCTGCGCGGTCGGGCAGCCATATTGTATCGGTGCAATATAAAGCAATAGTCCAATGGAGAGATCGGGAGTCAAGCGATAACCACAAGCGGGGCAAGACGTGTGTACGTTCGATAATCTATATAGTGACGGACTTTGCGCGTGTTATTGAATCGTGCATTAGTAGCATTAGAGTGAAAAAATATAATAAAATTAATTATATTAAAACAAAATTACACCATAAAACTATAGTGTTACGATTTATTTTGGCTTGCTTATTATATTCGGTTTCCTCGTTCACTCACTACGCATGCGCAGTGCGCGGGCCAATCATTCTTTCTCTTTTCTTTCTAGTCTAGTTTCTTCTCATTCGGATCTATATATAGTCATCGCGTGGAACAGGAATGAACTAAAGCGTTAAAGATATAAAGACACATTTTGAACGCAAGTGATATACAGATCTAATCACTCTTCGCGTCGGATATATATCTTTTGAGTTAATCACTCAGGAGTTACACACCGCTATTTGAGACGGAGGAGCATTCCATCTCGCTCCTTCGCCTAGTCGCGACATTCCTTCACTACTAAACATTTCTGTTTTCCACTATTTATCTTTTATAACTAACAGTTTGTAATCTCTACAACTAAGACCTGATTTACGTCGTTAGCGTTCAGAGGTTCAGACAGGCGATTTACTAATGGCCAGTTCCTATATCTTGGTAAACGTTCATTTGCTTTACTACTGTTTAAAATTGGACATAAGCAACAAGCAATGTCAAACTTCTATTAATGGAAAGACAAGGGAAATAGTAAGATTAGCGCAATTTCAGCTACTGACACAGTATAATGCTGAGTTTCCAGCCTAATTGTCGTGAATTTTATGTACGTACAATTTTTCTGAAATTTACATACATATATAACTTCACGCCAGTTCTCTTGCGGGGTAGGCACGAACAACAGAGCGCCGTTCAGGCTTATTTTTACACACCTCACTCGCTTCTTTGACATTCATAGCTCTTGTCATGCACGCTCGTCTGTTCTTAAGGCGATCAATTTGATCATGGAAGGTGTGTCGTGGCCTTCCACGACTTCTGCATTGTTTATCTGTTTAGTCATTCTTTCTTCATGCATTCTTTCGACATGCCCGAACCACCGGAGCATTCCTTTCATTACCTTCACCCCGACACTCTCTGAAATTTTATCTGTTTATAATTAAAAATCCTTGTAATTTATGCGTGTGCAATTACTACAGTAAATAATTTCCTTTCTTCAAATATATAGTTACCGGCTAATTAACCGAGTACTGATTACTCGAGCGAAAAACTTTCCTAACGACGATAAGGACTTAACTCGCCAGTTTCGTCGGATAACTAGCCACTTGACTAAAGCAAATGTGAGTCAGGCTTTAGATTTGCTCGACTGGATGGCGACCACCCCTGGTCTAGAGTATGCCGCCATAACAACCTTGTGTTGTGTTCCGGCATTAGTGACCAGGTTCCAGTCTCCCTTAAGAGAGCAGCAGCGCATTTGTAGCACCTTTGTTGTTGCAAATGTCCATAGGCGATGGTAACCGCTTTCCATCTAGTGGGCCGTCTGCCTGTCTGCTGAACTCCTGCAATAAAAAATAAAAAAAATATTATTTATCGAATTAATTAACTTGTTGATTTAAAATCGAATAATAATCAAAAGTCGATATTTTTCTTTGAATTCTTTAGACAAATCATTATTTGATCACCCACGAAATAATACACTAAAGCACAACTTGCAATGAACTATCAAATTACTTCAGTCTTGCACCAATAAATGTAACAATAATTAGTTTAAAATTATATCTTATATATATATATATAGTTATGTATAGTTCTTTTTAAAGTTTTCTACGTAATTATTCCCCGTTTACGATAAGTTGACAAGCAGGGTTGCTAACTATCTAAAATTAAAGTTGTTTATAATAGCCGAACATAGATCGGCAAAGCTGTTATCAGAGATTTAAAGAGACTACTCGTTCTGCCAATCTAGTAATTAAGCACACTTAATTATGGATTATGCAGTAATTAGTCACCCTGGTGCGCTGCTTAGCGCGTGTCCACATCACCACGGCGCGACGTCGTTAACGTGAAACGGTGCGGTGTCGCGACAATAAAAATACACGACATACGCGACAAGTAAAATTCTGGTACATGTTTCACTCACGAACCTGTGAAATAGTAGTCTCTTTATTGATATGGACCGCACAAGACGTATACTGCTCCTGCTATTGTTAAGATATAATCAATAAATTGTCATTATTCTGCACAACTAATAGCTAGGACGATGAAACGTTAATCAAATATATATATACAATATACTCTTTGAACTGAGCGAGCGCATTAAGGTAGGAACATACTGAGCCCACGTACACAACGTATGCCACGCATTATGACATCTAAACACTCTTGAATATGTATGATAACCGTTCAATTAGAAACATACTTGTCATACGCAACTCTATCACACGCGTCCCATGCAACGTTAGGTCTATCAATCCAGATCGGCGTGGGATGGTGGGTAACCATAGCTCTCAGAATCGGAAAGCATTGTACACAACAGCACCTGAAGAAATGACTGACGAGTCTGACGTCAATTTGCGTTGTGTACGCGGGACAAGTGTGCACACCAACTCTCCCACATTGCACCACATACGTAGCGTGCGTGGGATCAGTTTGTTTTTAGCTTTAGGCACGTATTGTTTTCGACGACGTCCGAAGCGTCGTGCCGAGGTGATATTGCCGTAGCGTGCATTTACACGCCACGTTAATGCACCGCGCCGCGACCGTGGTGATGTGGACAAGCCCTTACGACATCTGCGGCGGACCAAAACCGAAGTGAGAATCTGCACCCGACCACGGTCGGAGTCAGACTGTTTCGTCGCCCCGTCCGCAACGCTTTTATATATTAGTACGATGACGGAGCGAGCCGAGTAGTGCGGTAATCGATACAAACTACCCTCTAATATTATTGAAACAGTAATCATATTCATTACAATAGAACTATAATAATCTAACACTTATAATAATAAGAGCAATAAAAAAAAAAGTTTTTTTAGGCATTTTTTTTAATTTAGCTTGACGGTTAATATTTTTGGATGTTGGTAACCCTGCGTATCAAGTTATCGTGAATGGGGTTATACATTAAGATTGAACATGGTCTAGACATGTATTTATTACACATACGATATTCTTCTTGTCTTTGTCTTGTGTAAGTATTCATGAATAAAGTTTAATAGTATAGACTTCAAACAAATGGGTATCGGGTGGAAAACTCCGCCCACGTAACCGAAGAGTCAAGTAATTTATGGCTAAGGTCAAGCGGGACGGTCCTTGTGGTTCGATTTCAATGAACGCTTAAAACTCAAACCATACCATTTAAAAAAAAATACATATCCTACAGCTATTGATAATTTTAACCAATATTGTACTATAATATTTCTTAAGTTTTCGCGATTAGTACACGTAATAAAACTATACAATATTATATTTTTTTTTCTTAATAAAGCTGCTCAGCAAACATCTACTTTCAAAATCTCAACAGCCCTTTTAAATTAAAAAAGGTCAAAACTGATTTCTGTTGTACTCTATTAGGAGTTTGACAAAACACCAAAAGTCATATTAAGACATAAAATATTTCATGTGATGTGTGCTTTAATATACTTAATTGCTATTCAGTAAAGAAAAACATGACAAACTAAAAATAAATAAAAAAAACAAAGAAAACGCACCTATTGTGGGTACTAAAACTTAAATAATACCCGAGTGAAGTAAGCTCCGCGAATTTGAGCAAATACAGTCGACTGTTAACGTTTATTACACCTGACAATGTGTAGAGAGAAAGAGATGGCATGAGAGTTTGGATAGGGTCCGAGCGAGAATGCAACACTCGCCTTTCATTTGTTTATGTACCGTCTTGTGAACCTTATAATAGCGTTTTATAGTAGCGGACATAAGTTACAATAAATTCTAATACTTTTGTATTTAAAAGAACAGGCGTTAAAATATGAATGAATGAATGAATGAAAACTCTTTATTGTTCACCATAACTTAAACCTAGATATTTATTACAAACACATTTAAATTAGAACAATGGGCGGCCTTATCGCTTATAGCGATCTCTTCCAGGCAACCCGAAATACTTTTTCATGTAGCTTTTAAAATATCATAATAATATTTTTCAAATTACTTTACTTAATTATGACGTCATAAGTAAGTATTCTCGAACGAAATCTATGAGGTCACGACATTTTATCAGTTTATAAAAAGTATCTCAATTGATTTGACAGACTGCTCCCCTATTTTATTCATCGGAATAACTTGTACGAACTTCAGGGACACATTTAAGTTTTACTAGTACTATAGAATCTTAAAGTTGTTGTTAAAACTATTTAGACAGATGTTCAATCTTAAAGTTATAGTAATGTTAGTGGGCCATTAGTGATTGCATGCATCCTTAGTCCACACTTATCAGATATTAGAATGGTCTTATTTTGCGTGTTCTGTTAAGAACCCGTTGCTTTACTTTTGGTAATACAAATGTCTCTATTCCAATCAAATTTGTCGTTAGTCTAAGTTGAATGTACTTCGTTACCTAATCTGTACTTCTTCGCATCGTGTTATCCATAGAGGAATAATATCGGAATCATAATCACCGAGTAGAAAAATCTAATTCGGAAAAGCTTTTGCGTAAGTAGATGGCTGCATTGATTATTATTGTCTAGATCTAATGTTGTATTATTTAAAACATCGAGCGAGAGAAGAACGATCTGTGACGGTATCTACTTATACTTCTTATTTGTTTTGGGTTGTCTAAGGAGAAGTCCGTAGAAGAAGTAATAAACTCCATTTACGTAGTCCTTGTACAGTACTCGCAATACTTAGTTGCGCTTCGAGTGCAGTTACTTCTGTGAGTTTGCGCAGGTCTAGTCAAATGTTAAAATGTATTACACCTTATGGTGTGTTGTGCAAGAGATGGCATGCGGCCCGGATAGCGCGGAGCGAGATCGCATCACTCTCCCGTCCGAACTGTCTGCGATCCTTATAACCGTGTTCTGCACAATGACGCGTACGAACTTCAAGGACGCAGTTTAGTTTTGCGCGTACCATAGATAAGGCAATAGAAGTAAAGCTTTAAAATATAAACGGTTAATAAAATATTACATTTACTTTGCTGTGACGACTCGTTAAATAAGACCATTATAATTATATAATATTTTAGATCCCTTTAGACATCATTATTCTATTGTATAAATAACTTTATATGGTATTTATATACATTGTACCATATTAGATAAATATATCATATACTATTAATGAAATTTTATAGAGTAACTATACAAGCTTGGTACGTTAAAATAGTAGTACTATGTTTTTTGGACCATAATTATTTAAGTAGATAAAGAAGTTTGCATCATTTAAGTACCTTAAAGGAAACAATGAGTTTATGAACCCTAGGAAATTTAAAGGCACTAATAATATTATATAAGAAAATAATAATTTTACTATTTATATTATATATCGTCTAGACACGTATAGTTTAAATTTTACATTAGACCGTGATTTAAAAAAATAGTCATGGGATTATTTGAAAGTAAATTGTATTTTAATCGCTGAATTTGAAGAATTGCGTATTAATTTCCTTTTCTTGTACACTTAAACCGTGACATACGCATTATGTACAATATTCATATACCCGTCTCTCTCGCACGCGTATAAATATATTGTCATCACTTTCGCACACATGGTGAACGTTAAAAGACCACTTTTGCACAGCCATCGTTCGCTGCTAAGCGTCTTATTTGATTTTATACTTCTACTTGGCAGTATTAAAATATGATTTTTCAAAAGTGGTGATTTTAATCTGTCTTTGTCTATGGTGAAAACTTTTGACGATATTTTCGTATTCAGTGATATTGCTTTGATATTCGACAATATTGTTTGACAAAATAAATAAACGGGACTTGTTCAAGATAGATAATAAATATTCTGTTATAATATTAAAAATATTTCTATAAAGCAGATATCGAGCCTTTACCGCCATTTTATCGTAAGCGACATTTGGACCTAAGTATACTTTTTTGTTGCAAAAGGAAGGTATTTTAAACTATTATTTTGTTTTACCCTACTGAATGAAAACTGAGTCTTAAAACAAAATAATAGTTTAAAATACCTTCCTTTTGCAACAAAAAAGTATACTTAGGTCCAGTTGTCGCTTACGACAAAATGGCGGTAAAGGCTCGATAATAATATCTAAAAATTAAGTACGTTTGCCGTAACAATTCCGTCTTCACTTGTTGAATTATAATAATAGTAGTATTGCAATCTTATGTTTAAACGAAGGCTTTCCATTGCGTATTTAGTTCTGTTGATTTTTAACAATGTTTTTTAAACGATTTTTATTTACTATTTACATTCAGCAAATAAACCTAAAGTGGATGTGTTAAATTTAGCATCAAAATAAATAGACCGCAATCAGATTTGCGCAATTTTCGAGGCGCCATTTTGATTGCTTTCGTGTTATGGAAGTATAAGAACAGACAGCAAATGCGTCTTTGTTAACAAACTGAATTTAATACATACATACATACATACATACATAACTTCACGCCAGCTCCCTTGCGGGGTAGGCACGAACAACAGAGTGCCATTTAGGCTTATTCTTACACACCTCACTTGCCTCTTTGACATTCATTTAATTTAATTTTACATGAATTTAATAACTTGACCTATATTGGAATTACTACTAGTAGTTGGTACTATTTTTAAAATAGCCGTTCCATTAGGGACTCGCAACGACCACGTTCACGACCGCGACTTTTCACGTTCCACTTGCTTGCCGGCGTTAGAATCGTAAACCCAAGTGGAACGGTTATTCGACCTACCTCTCGACATGGGTCGTCGTGAGCGTTGTGTGATCGGAAATGTCATTAGTGACGTTTTCGCCACGACCACAACGACCGCGGTCACCTTGTGCTACTAATGGAACGCGCTGTTTGTATGAAGAAGCTGGTTTTTTTAAATGGGTATATTATTCAGTTGTATAAACGGCGTTGGCTTGTTATGTTTTGACACCGAGTCTTTATGGGGTTTTTTTATATATAAATATGTTACTTTTTGCAATGGCCGACATGTAGCAGTCATGTATCTAAAGTCTAATAGCGAGTTTTGAATAACTACTCAGTGAAAATAATTAAATGTTTTCGTTTGGGAGTTTTCTTTTATTAATGACATTTCATAGGAGTTATCTTACTTATCATATGCTATTGTGCAAGGAGATGTGTTTTATAAAAGACATCAAATGCTGTATCGTTTATAAATGACTTATCAAAAGCCCCTATGCGAGCAGTTGTCTTTCATAAATAAGGTATTTTCGAATTCTTCGCCAGGTGGTAGGGCAATTGTCCGACTGGATGGCTATCACCCCTGGTCTAGGGTATGCCGCCATAACAACCTTGTGTTGTGTTCCGGCATTGGTGACCAGGTTCCAGTCTCCCTTAAGGGAGCAGCAGCGCATTTGTAGCACATTTGGTGTAGCAAATGTCCATAGGCGATGGTAACCGCTTTCCATAAAGTGGGCCGTCTGCCTGTCTGCTGAACTCCTGCAATAAAAAAAATCTCTTGTGTATGGTGTTGTCTTTTATAAGCGATGACAAATGCTTTTGTGCAGTTATCTTTCATGTATGATATGACACGCTATTATGCATTGGTTGTCGTTTATAAATGACATGACACACTGAGTTGTCTTTTTTTAATGACTAATATGCTACGTTCCATTAGAGACTCGCAATGACCGCGATTTTTCCCGTTCCACTTGCTTGCCGGCGTTACAATCGTAAGCCCAAGTGGAACGGTTTTTCGACCCATCTCTTGACATGGCGTGACGTTTTCGCCACGACCACAACGACCGCGGTCGCCTTGTGGAACGACGGAGCGTTTTGGGCGTTTTGAGCTACTGATGGAACGCGCTGTAATACATATTAGCATGCTCTTGTCACGTGCAATAACTCAATCAACGCTTGATATGTCTCTCCTTGACATTGGTGCCTGAAAATACTCCCCTATTGACATATTTTGATACGCTCAAGCGTGTCTACCTAAGTATTCGTTGGTGCAACTGGGATTAAAAACACAGTCTAAAAGCGATCTCATTGATGTTAAAAATGTGATGAGGCTTTATTAAATGACTCTTAATTGTTTTTATTGTAACTAATAATTCAGAATAAAATGTTTTATTCGTCTAGTTTTAAGTAGTTTTTTTTTTGTACAGAGATTTGATATTACGTTGTATTTGTTTTATGAAGCTTTGCCGTTTTTTAAGCTTTGCCTTTATTCACTCCTTTATGTATAATTGTAAACGTGATATTTAAAATTGAACATTAATCTGAGAGTTGTGGCAACACCGTTTACAGATTTATTATCAGCAAGAGTTAACTTGAGACCTGAGCGGAATGCGCGCTCTCCTCCCGACACCCCCGCCTTGTTACCGCTCTCGCCATCGACGCGTCAGTACCTCGCGCTTACGTCATCCGAGCGAAGCCTCAAGTTAACTCTTGCGGGTTGTAGGGTGGTATTCTGGATAAGCGTTCAGTTTTGAGTCAAAAAATTCATGAATTGTAAATCTCGAGAAGCTTTGCGCGTACTGACTGGCACAAGCGCCGACTCACGGCTGAGCTTTTCTGAAATACCCTCCTTTGCCTTGTTATTATACAGTTCTTGTTCGTTTAATTTTAGACAGTGTACTGTTGTTTGATTATTATCTTTAATCAGATTGTTTTAACAAAATATTTTAATACAATTTGTATGAGGAATACATTATTCTCCATTTCGCAAGTATCTAAATTTGTTTCTCTGCCTAACAGTGTTATTTTGTATTGTGGGACTTTGAGTAGTATATATATGATGACTTTGAGTAATATATATGTGATGACTTTGAGTAGTATATATATGACTTTGAGTAGTATATATATGACTTTGAGTAGTATATATATATGATGACTTTGAGTAGTATATATATGATGACTTTGAGTAGTATATATATGATGACTTCGAGTAGTATAAATATGATGACTTTGAGTAGTATATATTTTCATCTTACGATGTTTTCATGGCGTTAAACATAAAATAATGTTCATGACTTTTTTTTAATTTATTATGAATTTACAATATTTGAAACACAGTATTACGCAAACGACTAGTAGAAGTATAATACTTGTATTTTTTTATAATAAATAATAAAACTACGTTTTAACGGCTTTAAGCGCGTGAATGTATTTGATTTTTATTATTGCGACGTTTTGGTCACTTTTCAGTAGCCGTGATCGCGGTAGACAAAGATGTCAAGTGTCAATGAGTATTGTTAAAGTTTTATTTAGCCTACCGCCAACTTAATCTTTTAATTATTAATTTATATTAAATTTTATTATTAAGTTTATATTAAAACGAAATAATTAAAATGAACAAGTTGGCGGCTGAAAAGTTGCCGAAACGTAGGAATAATAAGAATCAAATAAATTACCGCGCTTAAAATCGTTCAAACGTAGTTTTATTATTTATTATAAAAAATGCGACTGCGACTCAGCGACACAAAATGAATCATGGCCTCCGAAACTAGAATATGCTACTTCTTTCTGTCCAGCGCTATTATCTGCCAATCAGAGCCCTGAAGATCACGCAGTCAGCTTCCTCCACGTCACTCCAGTGACATATATGTAGGTGGCCGAGCATGAATAAATCCTAACGGTCTTATTCGTATTGAGTTAGAACTTACTCATGGTGAGTAAGGATTTTTTAAGAACATTAAAGAAGCCTACAAACTTACTATAACTCAATATGAATAAAACCGTAAGGCGTTAACTAAAAATTTTCATTACTACAATGAGTCCCAAATCTGAGTGTAATAACAAATAGTTACCATAATAAATAAAACTTGTTACAAAAATAATACAAATAAGTGCACAAAGGGTTCAGTTCAACTTTTTTTTTTTTTAAGAATAACCATTATTTTGGATATATCGAGACCTTAGTAATTTAAGTTTATTAACTCGATCTGATATTAATTTTAAGTTTATTTTTTATAGTTGGTTGCTAATATTCTGTTTATTTTTAATATTTTAAATTGGGACAGTCAAACTTAGACACTTGGAATTTTCGTTCATATCGGTTATGGGGATTTGATTGACTACTTCTCACATACATGCCAGTAGGATTTAGTGTGGTTACCGAATTGTTTAAATTATGTCGGTGGCATCCATCCACGTCCAGTATTAAAAAAATGTCGTAAAATATGCATTCGTTTCACGCCAGGCTTTAAGGAATGTTATATGGTAATTTATTGAGTAGAAAAATATTTACAAAGTCAAAAAAAAAAATATATATACAGAATTCTCTTAATATTAATACTGTTATATTGCAGGTAACTGCATATTGCGCCAGCTGTAACTTGATCAACAATACTTATGGTAACATTTGACTGGCTTGTTTGTTGAGTAATATTAAAAATGATTGTATCTAGTTTTAAATTTCGAATCGTTTATTTGACTTTTGCGAAAATCAGAGCGATTCTTAATTCAAAATAATAGTAATAATGTTCATGTACAGTTTTTTGGTAACGATTTTCTGTACTATTTATCCAAGTTTGACTGCTTCTACTACTTTAATTATGATTGTAAATTAATTATTATTAAATAAATAGAAGTTGTAATGAAATGTATTTTTGAAAATTGACAATAATCAGTATTTAAATTATTGAACTTGTAATTTCAGTGTTTTTTTTTTCGGAGATTTAATTTTATTATCTGTTGACTATTTTATCTTGTATTTATATCGGTAATGATATTTGTTTTTAATTATGTAAGTATCCTATGTATATTGTAACGGCCAAGTAGCTAGTAACGTGTATGAAATAATAATTTCAACGAATTGTTTACAAACTAGAATGAAGCAATAAATCAATATACGAAATGATATAGATATTAGCCTTTTTATTTATAACCTATGTTGCGGACAGAAAGCACCCCCCCTGACCCGCCCGCCAGAGCACACCTACTCTCCGCGCCTCGCATACCGTTAACGCCCATAGCTCGCACAATTAGCAGCTAGGCGTCGGATGGAACGCTGGATATAGAAGCGGCCTTGGAGGCCGAAAGTACTCACTTGCGATTGACTCATTCTCTATACTTGTTCATTTGTAATAGCACCAATACGCACGTTCTGTATTTATTCTTCTATAATTGTAAATAACGTTAATAATAATGAAGAGTGAGCCCCGATAGGGTGGAGGAGCGAGATGGAATGCTCCTCCGTCTCAAAGGAAGATCTTCCAGCGAGGCTAATGTTGTTCCTCGCAGGCCTAGGCCCATCTGTTATAGTTGAAATTTTGTATATTTCGGGAAACGTTTATGACATCAATTATTGCACAGCGCCATCTATTGGCTTGTAAGTGTTCCACTACACACCCCCTTGCTGAGACTGGAAGTCGATGGTAGACGAATGAAGTCGAGAGTTGTTCACAGCTATCAGTGCTTCTCGTAGTATGCCAATTCATTTATCACTTGGCAGTCCTGTGAGTCGGACTGGATGCAGTTCTAGTGAGTCAGAACTTTATTGGTTGTCCCAGTGAGTCGGGAGAGCAGGAGCTCGTGTGTCGGTTTCCAATGCGTATGGAAAGACGGTTGGAGTGGGCGATTAGCTTCGAGCGGGTCACATGGCTGGACTGTGTTGGCTGTTGAGTGGTGGCCATCCACAGGAAGCAGCGTACAGCAGCCGTGATTTGGTTGCCGAAGTCGCCTGAGTGCGTAGCCGTGGTAGTAGGGATGGAGGTACATCGTGTTGCAGATGTGCGATCTAACCCTATAGTGGCTACCGGTGATGATTGGCAGTGGAAGCTAGCAGGATATACTCGGTGTCTAAGTTATGCGGAGAGTGTGATGGTGATGGTGATGATGGTGCTTGAGGTTGAGGTTGAATTGATATCCTATGGAGTTGGAGGCTTGAGGTTGAAGTTAATTTTTTTTTTGAGACTTGATTGATGGTAGTTTGAGATCTTGAAGTTATTGAAAGTTGAAGTTACTTGATTAAAGGTTGCATGAAGTTATTGAAGATTGAAAGTTGTTGTAGTGAAGGTTGCGTGTTCGTTAGTCGAGGGTCACCAGTGAAGGGTGAGCCCCGATAGGGTGGAGGAGCGAGATGGAATGCTCCTCCGTCTCAAAGGAAGATCTTCCAGCGAGGCTAATGTTGTTCCTCGCAGGCCTAGGCCCATCTGTTACAGTTTAAATTTTGTATATATTCTTTGTATATTTCGGGAAACGTTTATGACATCAATTATTGCACAGCGCCATCTATTGGCTTGTAAGTGTTCAACTACAATAATTATACAGTCCATTCTAAATTGAGTTTCATTTTAAAAGAAGCAACTGCCACCAATAACCTATTTAATGTTGGGGAAATGAAGAATTTTCAATTACTTTATAGTGAAATATTCAAGCAGCTTTAGTTTCGCTCTTAACATGTTTTAGCTATTATTTTAATTTAAAGATATTCAAAACTTTCTTTTGAAATAAGTTCTGTTTATCGTCTATTTTCTTGGTGGATCAGAACGTATCAATAATTCCATAACTTCTTAGTTGTTTGTTTTTGAGGACGACAGTAGACACTTAAATATAAGTATCAAATGATTTGGTATTATATTGAATGAAACTTGCTTCCAATTTATATTTAGCGATTTCTCAGCTTTTTGTGTCTTTAGATTTTATATAGAAATGAATACGTATTGATGTTTAGATGTATGCAAGGCGAGTGACATGTTATAATGAAATTAGGTTGTAATTAATGAAAAGGTTGTATTAGTCGCAAACAGTTTAGTTAAATAGGTCTTATAAAGTAAATTCAGTAAGCTTTAGGGTCTTTTTGTAGTTGCATAACTGCCGGTGTCAGTTAAAGTAGCAAAATTTTAATACACTACATAAATCTTATGCTATAATCAACCTTGATTACTAGTTAATCAAGTTCAAAAGAACGGAACTGGCAATAAAGTTCTAAATTAAGATATAAATATCGTATCCTATGAATGCGAATACCGATTACTAGAAAGTATAAACCTACGTAGTAAAAATAAAGCTACAATATTTTTGTTTTTTTTTTGTTTAAATTTCGCGACTTGGTTGTGAATGTAGAAGCGTGCAACGGAACGAAGCGCCAGTCCGATTTGGCCGCTGATACCGCGCAAGCGCGTCTACAATGGCCGCCGTAAATACGCGGGAAACTGAACGATATTATTAATCTGTATGAGAGTGAAATTTAAATTATTATTATTCGCATTTAATTAGTGTACGAAAAATATCTCTTTAAAATTTATTTATTGTTAGTGAAAAGAAATTGTTTAAAGTTTAATTTTTATATTAATTCGTAATTATACCAAAGAATATTTCTTTAATTACAATTATGAAACGATTAAAATGTACGCGAAAAAGGATTTCATATGTGCTGTGATGTTTTTAGTGATATTAATTTTGTGCGATGGAAGTGTTACAATAACTAAAGTTAAAAGGCATGTTAAGAGTAGAAATAGCAAGATCCTTAATAATTTTAGACCTGGAGTTAAGAATACAACTATAGAAAACAGTAATAGAGGCGGGAAAGGATTTTTCTTTAATAGTAAGTATTTATTGATGTATATATGTAATAAGTAAAACTTCTATCATATCGATAAAACATTAAACGTATTGAAAAATTCGCAATGCCTTTATACCTATTATGCCACTTCTTGGGCAGCACGCAGAACAGTGGCGAGGTAAATTCTTAGAAAAGTAATTCTGTAACACGCTTCTGTATAAAACTTATATAAAAAAAAGAACTGAAGATATAAATAAAATAAGAAATATAAAGAAAAACAATTTTTAGCTAGACGTGTTGCTGGGGAGTTTCTTGCCGCTTCTTCTCCTTAACAGCAATAACACGTTGCGAAGCGATGTACATAGAATAGGAAGTAAAATTAAATTTTTATATGTATGACCTTCAAAAAGTGTTCCCCAGTGGAACTTATTTTGAATAAAAACTTGAACATTTGAATCGACAGCACGAGTATGTGAATAACTAATTTGAACATTTAATAATTTCGCTATCTCATAGGTAACACTTTTAACGTTTACGTGTATTGACAAAATGTACATACATACACAGACATAACTTCACGTCAGTTCCCTTGCGGGGTAGGCACGAACAACAGAGCGCCATTTAGGCTTATTCTTACACACCTCACTTGCTTCTTTGACATTCATAACTCTTGTCATGCACGCTCGTCTGTTCTTAAGGCTCCTGACATCACCTTCTGCTAGTACACGATCAATTTGATCATGGAAGGTGTATCAGGTATACCGATATTCATTTATACATTTGCTTTGAAGCGGAGCTAATTGAACCAAATATGATGGAATGAATGTTTGAAATTCGGAATTTAATTATTTACTTTGAATAGTAGGATATAGCTTTCCGGAATAAAAAGTGCTTTTCTCGCATAAGAAAACTGTTGTTTCTGAAAGCTTAGGCCAACAGCCTTTTATGATACCGTTAACACTGTTATTATAGCGATGTCTTTTTGATTGAGCCTCTTTCAGTCTTCTCGATTCTGAGCCAGCATACAGTCAAATGCTTCGACAAATCTGTCAAATCCAAATATTATAGATAGGTCTATTTAGACTAGGTTTAACTACTATAATATTACGTAATGATGATATTCATGTACCTACATATGTAGGTACTTACATATCATTAGATGATAAGTGTACAGAAATCGAAAGTAGAGAATAATAATAAAACTGGTTGAACGATTTCTATCTTGTAAATGTAGAATGCTACAACGGATGTTATTAGGATGATTAATAAATATCACGTCATAAACGTCCCACTGCTGGGCTCGCACTTGATTATTTTTAGGTAACGAATAGCATACCCGTCTTCTCATCTAAGGTGGACTGGCGAGGGTTACATATTAGTTATTTCGGTGTGTCTATGTAGCATTCATCATGGTGCTTTACTTCACCGTTAGCACGTGATAATTTTAACAACATGTACATAACATCAGTAAATTATCAGCTGTTATATGCTTCCCGGCTAAAACTCGAATCCACGATATATATCCATACCCATGTCCTTATAATGTCCTTTTATCCGTGCAGGAACGGGGAAAGAATACAATTTCCTGCGGCCGGGCGGCCTGTCGTAAGAGGCGACTAAACAACCCACAGCCAGGTGGTAGGGCATTTGCCCTACTGGATGGCTACCACCCCTGGTCTAGAGCATGCCGCCATAACAACTTTGAGTTGTGTTCCGGCATTAGTGACCAGGTTCCAGACTCACTTAAGAGAGCAGCAGCGCATTTGTAGCACCTTTGGTGTTGCAAATGTCCATAGGCGATGATAACCGCTTTCCATCCAGTGGGCCGTCTGCCTGTCTGCTGAACTCCTGCAATAAAAAAAAAATATATAATTAAAGCGTTTATCTGTCGATGCCTAAGACATTACTTAGTACTTGTAAATGTTACCAAGTTTTTATAGAATCTGGTTTTAAGTAAGTCGGTAACTAGGTAAGACCACTATGACTTGCAATAATACTTTGATTAAACTCAGTGTTCTTTTCTTATTTCATTTGAACCTGACGGTTAAGTGCGCTGTTTAAGACTGCGAGTTATTTTTACTGTTAGACAGTACACTCAAAGAATATTGTCGACAAAGTGTGACATTGTGTGACAAAGGGTGGGAGGGGGTCCTAAATTTCGTGACGTCACTTTTCAAAATCTAATATATTGTTACAACCTAGACGCCGACAAAGACAAATTCCACGTACAGATTTATAGAAGCACATTTATTACCCGTCGGCATTAGATCTAATAACTAATAACATTGAAACTATTGTAATTATTTTATGATCGTCTTTTTTTGTTTACTTATTTATTGGCATACGTTTCTAGAGAACAGTCTATTGTTGTATTGTAATCATTAGCCATTTAGCATTAGATTTTAAAGTACAAGCTGATTCTAGGAAATTCGGCCACGTTTCCGGGCGGATACATTGCATTTGTGCAGTATAAAACGATGGCCTGATTGAGGGAGTGGGGCAGTTGAGCGAGAACCACGATCAAAGCGAGACGTGTGTACCACAAACGGGAATGTAATAGTGACGGACTTTGCGCGTTTTATTGAATTACGACCTTCTGCATTACGTTTGGACTTGTTGTGTTCGGTTATAATTGTACCTGTATTATACGTGTTTGTATAGTTCTAATAAACTCTATAATAATACTAATGGCATTTTAATTCGAGTCCCGCAACTCGTAACAATATTTAAGCTTTAAAACCAGATATTTGAACCAGTAACAAAAACCTTCAAAATGTTTCCAACTCTGTCGGTATGAGTAGAGTATTTAGATTATTAAAAAATAATTTAAATGGAAATAAATCTAATTACGGAACTGCTGTTTTAATTTAATAATTTCTCGATGTAAAATTGCAAATTATGTGATTTCACACTAATGAGGGAGGAAGCTCACGAATGTGACCAGCTGTGACAAGGACGGGGAGAGGTAAACATACATACATACATAACCACACGTCAGTTCCCTTGCGCGGTAGGCACGAACAACAGAGCGCCATTCAGGCTTATTCTTACACACCTCACTTACTTCTTTGACATTCATAGCTCTCGTCATGCACGCTCGTCTGTTCTTAAAGCTCCTCACATCACCTTCTGCTAGTACACGATCAATTTGATCATGGAAGGTGTGTCGTGGCCTTCCACAACTTCTGCATCCATCTACTTTTGCATTGTATATCTGTTTAGTCATTCTTTCCACATGCCCGAACCACCGGAGCATTCCTTTCCTTACCTTCACCCCGACACTCTCTTTCAGACCAACTCTCTTTCTTACTTCGGTATTACGAACGCGGTCCGCGAGAGTCACTCCGCAGAGGTAAGCAATCACGAAATTCGTGTGACGTAATTTGCGAAAGGTCTCTATTAAATAAATAGAAAAAAACTACAAATTATAAGATTTTTTGACCTACAATATCAGCTTGTAAACATCATATGTCACACTGTTAGGCTCGCGCTTTCTTATTTTTTTAGGGAAGCGAACAATATGCCCGCCACGCATATCGCTGGTGTATTGACGAGTTTGATATGTGCAGGTGTTTCTTATTGCTGGAGCAAAGCAGATAGGTTTACAGCCTGACTTATGAAAAGTGGTTACCATCATCTATGGATTATAGCAACACCGAAGTTGCTATCAATGTGCTACCGGCCTCGCATAGGGGATTGGTGGGACTGGTACTAGGGCAGTTGCCCGTCTGTATGGCTACCACCTCTGGTCTAGAGCGTGCCGCCATAACTACCTTGAGTTATGTTGCGGCATCAGTAGCTAGATTGCAATCCCATTCGAGGACTACGGCTCATTGATAACACCTAAGTGTTACAAATGTCCATGGACGCCGGTAATAATTTTCTATCAGGTGAGCCATTGGCCTACCTTCTGTAGATATTGCAGCAATAAAAAAAAGCAATAATTTGGCTAAATGCAACATAAAGTTATACATAATATTTTCTTAAGTTTTCGCCAAACAAAAACAGCCAAATTTCAATAGACAAGATGGTTGGCAAGTACCACTTGTTTGGAATCCGATCAACAAAACTATTAAGACCCAAACCCAGCCAATATCAACAGCCAGACCTAAAGACAGTGTGAGCTCTTTCTGCTTGCACCCATTTTAATATTCTATAAAATTATTAGAGCTAGGCATGTTTGCTGAAGAGTTTCTTGCGCCACTTCTTCTCTTCAAGCCACAACATGTTGCGAAGCGGTGGGAAAATTAGATTAGACTCCCATAGAGTAAATAATAACCATAAACAAAATTAAAACTAAGTAATTAAAATTAACAAGTTGACGGTAGGCTAAATAAAACTTTAACAATATTCATTGATACTTGACATCTCGGTCTTCCGTGATCACCGGCTACTGAAAAATAACCGAAACGTCGGAATAATAAAAATGAAATAAATTACCGCGCTTAAAACGTAATTTTATTATAAAGTTATACATTTATTCCTGCCTCCGTGGGAAACAGGCGTGACAATATGTATGTAAAGTTATAAACAACAACATTACTTAAACATGCAATTATGTTGGACAAACAACCCGGACGCGTTCGGTAAATAACTGCTATTCTAACATATCGTGTGGTTTCCATCATGCAATAACTTCCCACGACATATTGTGCCAGCAAATGGACCTAGAATTTGCGGTCATTTTCTACTATTTTCTTAAACTACTTCACACGATTCATTTAATTAATTAATTAACTAAGTAAACCATATTATTGAGATTTGATGTCTTAAAATTGGATCGTAGCCTGCTGTATGGTAGAATCAATCTTGAAGGTTATTACAGAAAGGTTATCCTTTTATATGATTTTGTCAAAGAAGGCTCAGTATTCTACTTGTAGTCTTATGTCCCTGCTCCATCTGGGATAGTGCTAATTTTTTTTTTTTAAATCGGCAGACACACACATTGTATATTCCCAAATTAAGCAAGTTACGCTCGTGTTATGGGTAATATACAACGGACTACTCTGGGGCCGATCCCAGACATCCAGACCATAGTAAATAACGGAGAAAATACGTTTCCGAAATTTACTATACCAGGAATCGAACCCGGAACCTCTGCGTTGCAGTGAGGTACGCCGGCAAAGGCTTAGCCCGCTCAACCACAGAGGCCGTCTAATTTTATGAATGTGTTATGCAGATGTAGCTAAGGGCTTAATGCGTTATTTGTGATGTTACATTGTTATTAAATGTTAATGGCGTTAGACATTGACAGATAATGTATGTATGTATATCCCTTATGTAGCTAAACATTGATGTTGTTATTTTTAAAATAATATTATCCCAGATGGAGCAGCGACATTGGAATCATAGAATATATTACATATTACAATTAATCTTTAATGTACAATGATTAAAGGTTAAAAAAACTTAACGCCTAACTGCACTTAGTCTTTGACTGATTTGGTCTAAAACTACAATTATGTTTTAAAATGGTTTTAAATTATAAAACGTCAACAAGCGAGAGAAGAATGACCTGCAACGCCATATATTTATGGAGGATTTAAAAGTTCTCTATAGTTACGATTTTTACTGGGAGGTGGTTATAATTCCTAGTATCCTCCCATGTTCCAACTAATTAGGAAGTTCATATTTGTTAAGTGGTTTTTAAATTAAAAACAAATTAGTAAAGTTATTGTTAAGGGACAACCTTAATGCAGCTAACACGCTCTCATATTACGACATTTGTAAAGAAATAAATTGATGCCTTTTACTTACGACAAAATTGTATTCTACGACTCTTAACAATAATATTGGGAACATATAACATAATATTATAACATTCTAAACAAGCCGCGTCTGTACATTAAAGCTATTTAGAAAAAAAAACAACTAGAATAGACTATATAAGCGATGGAGAACACGATGCATTTTTTAAAGATTTCTTGTCTGTTTGTTCGGGATTCACGTAAAAACTACTGCGCCGATTTCGATGCAATTCGAGGTCGACAGCAAATTCTTAGACTTACAATCTGCGCTAATTTTTATCCTGGGAAACCCGTGGGAATTTCAAGTCAAGCGCGGACAAAGTTATCCGTGTAGGAACGGATAAAGAATACAATTTCCTGCGCCGGGCTACCTGTCGTAAGAGGCGACTAGGCAACCCACAGCCAGGTGGTAGGGTATTTGCACGACTGGATGGCGACCACCCCTGGTCTGGAGTATGCCGCCATAACAGCCTTGTGCTGTGTTCCGGCATTAGTGACCAGGTTCCAGTCTCCCTTAAGAGAGCAGCAGCGCATTTGTAGCACCTTTAATAGGCGATGGTAACTGCTTCCCATCAAGTGGGCCGTCTGCCTGTCTGCTGAACTCCTGCTGAAAAAAAAAAGTTGTGTGCGGAGCCTAGTGTAGTATAAAGAAGGAACATTTAAGTATATTACTCCAGACATCTTGACGACGTCGTAAGGGCACATCTGTAGTTTCTAACTCCATATTGGAAATGACCTTCGATCGCAGACGTATTAAGATAAGAATATTGGAAAGGATGGTACTTTAAACTGAAGCGAGTTTAATCACGAGCGGTATTGACCTAGCACTTGTTGGGTAATGGATTTTTTGAATATTGTTTTTTGAGTGGGTTCTTAGAGAGATAAATATTTTTTGGGTTTCGTAACCATTCATAAGAATATTGCGTGGCATCGCAATTGCAAAGGTCGTGTCTCAATGAAGTGGGTTCTTGATTGGAGAGGAGATGAAGTACGGACGTTTGGTTAATTTTTCTTGCTTATTGTTCTTACTTACCTACTTACTACTTCAATTAACACGTCTCTAAATATACTGATAGCTGTAAAGCATAGCATAAAAACACTATTGAATTTTGATACTTGACATGTGCGTCATACGAATCTGCGAAGTCGGCCGTTTTAGGTCCTCACAGCCTCATGCCTGATCAGGTCAGTGACGTCATAATGGCACTAGAATGGCTGCTTTTGTATGCATATACAAAAATAAACATTATAGTGGTTATAGTATCTAGTCTTTTATCTGTGCAGGAACGGAGAAAGAATACAATTTCCTGCGACCGGGTAGCCTATCGTAAGAGTCGACAAAACAATCCACAGCTAGGTGGTAGGGTATTTACCCGTCTGGATGGCTACCAACATTAGTGGCCAAGTTACAGTCTCCCTTACGAGAGCAGCAGCGCATTAGTAGCACCTTTGGTGTTGCAAATGTCCATAGGCGGTAGTAACCGCTTGCCGTCAGGTGGGCTGTTTGCCTGTCCGCTGAACTCCTGCCATAAAAAAGTGTTATTATGACGCCCGTGAACGACCAATTTGACACAATTGTAATAGCAGACTTTAGGCTCGAATATTCCCTTGGAATATGAAAACCGCAACCCAGCAGTGGAGTGTTTATGGGCTGCTGTTCATGATATTCTTGCCACATACCACAAAAATTGCACTGGCACAATCCCTTCTTTTACCCATTCTAGACTATGCCGATGCTAGCTATCTCGATCTCGCAGAATACCAGTTAGATAAACTTGAGCGACTCCAGAATTTTTGTATCCGTTTCATATTTGGTTTGCGCAAATATGATCATATATCTGAATTTCGCACTAAGCTCAAGTGGCTCCCTATCCGCCTTCGCCGGAATACGCATATCCTGTCTCTATTATACAATGTATTGTTTAGTCCTAAGTCTCCTCCTTATCTTAAGGAACGTTTCCAATTTTTCAATGTGAATCAGGAGAAATTCCTCAGGTCATCAGTGAATATGAGACTAGAGACACCGCTCAATACAACCAGGTTTTATAATCACTCTTTCAGTGTTCAAGCTGTCCAATTATGGAACATGCTTCCACTGGAAGTAAGGCAAGCCCAATCTGTATCCGCCTTTAATAAACTTGTTAAGGATTACTACCTCAAAGTATAATTTGTGCTGTCATTATTGTACGTATCTTTATTCTATTTATTGAATTAATATAATATGTATTCCTTTTAATAGACGATATATATGTGTGTGCGTGTGTGTGTTTGTGTATGGATATATTTATATATATGTATGTTTATATATATAATATTACTATGTTTTATGTACTTAATCATGTGTATATAAATCTGTATGTATATTTATATAATAATATTAATATATAAAATATGTAACACTTTTAAAATATTGTGCAGTAAACCCTGCCCTAGCTTTTGTGCCATATTTCTCTCTCCATCCCAAGGTTGTCTGGAAGAGATCGCTGTCAGCGATAAGACCGCCATTTGTACTAATTCTTAAGCTGTTTTTGTGTACTATTTCATAAATTTTATTGTACAATAAAGTATATTTTATTCTATTCTATTCTATTATTTTTTTATATTATTTTATTGGAACAACAAACAGCTACATTATTAAAATTAAATACGAAATTACAACTTAAAATATTAAGCAATAATACAGCCCGCAGCGCTGTCCACAAGTTAAAATAGAAAAAAGGAATTTTGTGACTACGTGTAATCGCTAGCCTTAATATTAAATATATATTTATAGAGGGAAGGAAAAGAAATTTAGTAAAAAAAAGAAGAGCAAGGAGAAAATAGAAATAGAATCATCACTGATAAGTTAGAGTTTTGTGAAGCAGGAATTTGAATTTGAAAGGTGAGTTGGCAATATTGACAGTTGTTAAAACTTTCCACACTTGTGTTAGGATTACAAGAAGTTTTACTATATAGAGCCTATTACGGAAGATCATTGTAAGCGACAAATATAAATTTTACAGGAGTGCTACTTTACAAGTTATTTTTATACATCATTCATATCTCCAATTTTTAGTATGTTCATTATTTTCCCATTAACCCCTAAGGACCTATGTATTAGGATCTTAATTATTTTAGCTGTATGTCACAGTAAAATAAATATATGTGTCAGCTCAGATACACAACTGGAGTTTACTCCTGCCTTTGAATCTGTACTGATGGATATATTATTTTAGATCTTATTGCATTGTATTAGAGTTCGAATTTTACGTTTGAGTTAACGCTTGTATTATTTCTCTCTTCATAACATTTCCAGATCGGGGGTCTTGTTTGAAAATCGATTCTTAAGTAATCTTCAAAAGTAAAATACCTAAATTCTGTCGCTTACGATGTTTTCCATAACAAGCTTGTCAAATCTTGGCTTGGGCCATAAGGGTTTTTAAAAGAATAAAAGAACACTACATACATGTTTGACTGAAATGCAGGTCTTTAATTTTTTTTTATTGCAGGAGTTCAGCAGACAGGCAGACGGCCCACTTAATGGTAAGCGTTACCATTGCCTATGGACATTTGCAACACCAAAGGTACTATAAAGGCGCTACTGCTCTCTTAAAGGAGACTGGAACCTGGTCACTAATTCCGGAATACAACTCAAGGTTGTTATGGCGACATACTTTAGACCAGGGATGGTAGCAATCCAGTCGCATAAATGCCCTACCACCTGGCTGTGGGTTGTTTTGTCGCCTCTTACGACAGGTCGCCCGGCCGCAGGTGATTGTATTCTTTCTGCGTTCCTGCACGGAAAATTTAATTTAAATTAATGAATTAAAAGTCTATGAGACAAAATTAAAGTAATGATAAATGCTGACATTTCTGCAGGCCTTCCGCTAGAGAAAGCTTACTCAGCTAGCCGCCCGCAGGTACATGTTTACTAATCTAATCAAGAGGGTCGGGAAGAGTTTATAACTACCTCAATATTGTTATGTTTATATATACCAGTTTAAATTTCGTGTCACATTACCAAAACGAAAGTTAATTTACGATGTTCAATAAATTGATTATAAAAAATAATAATCTGTCTTGTATAATTCGTGACAGTAGTCTGTTGCTTTAAGAAATTGATTTCTTTAAGAGGAAAGTTTTGTTTAAAATCAGGTATTCCCAAATCATGGTAACTTTCTCCACTGTTTCGTATTTATGTCCTGATCAATATTCACGTGTGAGGATACATTCGTACCACATACGAATGCGAAGAATCGAGGTTACTATTATACTGTACTAAGGCTTATTGTAATTTTAGTTTTTACGTGAGAACAGGTTGTTTTTTTATAGCCGAAAACTGACCAATACGCAGTCAGCTCATTTTTATTTATTTAGGGCGAATGCGCTTGAAGATTAACCACTGCGGGGGAAGAGCGGTGGTGCGTGTGAGATTCCGGCCGGGCTGGAGGTGAATGCGCAAGCGATCTCATAGCCCGGATAAGGGACGCTCGTAGATCGGACAGGGGTTTTAGTGGATATCCCGAGCTGCTTCGTGGCAATGGCACTTCATAAGTAAGGTGCCACCCCGACCTGGCGAATCTCACGCATGACCCTTCCCTCTCGCACGGCTTATGGTCCTCATAAAAGGGGCGTGTAGGATTCGCTACGTCGGGGTGGCACTAGCACCCCGGCAGGAATACTATTGTAACCTGCGGTCGGGGACACCCACTACAATTCCTCGCCGTTTCTCTAGACGTCCCATGTTCGGGCTATGGGCTCGTTTACTCATACATACACCTCCAGCCAGGACAGGCAGACGGTCCACCTGAGGGAAAGTGATTACCGTCGTCTATGGACATGTGCAACACCAGGAACGATACCATCGCGTTGCCAGCTTGAAGAATGCGATAGGGGGACGGTTATATGAAGGGAAAAGATAACAATGATGGAATAGAGGGGATGAGATAGTATAGAAGAGATAGGATAGGGGGATAGGATAGTCGGGATAGAGGAGATAGGATAGAGGAGATGGGATAGAGGAGATGGGATAGAGGAGATGGGATAGTCAGAATGGTATAGTAGGAAGGGAAAGTGCAACCTATCTAAGCTTTATTTTTTTATTTTTTTTTATTTCAGGAGTTCAGCAGACAGGCAGACGGCCCACTTGATTGAAAGCGGTTACCATCGCCTATGGACATTTACAACACCGAAGGTGCTACAAATGCGCTGCTGCTCTCTTAAGGGTCACTGGAACCTGGTCACTAATGCGGGAACACAACTCAAGGTTGTTATGGCGACATACTTTAGACGAGGGGTGGTAGCCATCCAGGCGGGCAAATGCCGTACCACCTGGCTGTGGGTTGTTTTGTCGCCTCTTACGACAGACTGCCCGGCCGCAGGAAATTGTATTCTTTCTCCGTTCCTGCACGGATAAAAACCTTAAGCTAAAAACCAAAATTAACTCAACCTAAGTAATATTAGTTTTTTTTTTCATCTTTATTTATTTGGAACTTTTGCCACATAGGCATATCAGCCCCATCATCTCCTAAACATACAATAACTTATCTATTAAATGTTAAATAATAAGCTGGCTAACAAACTAGCCTTCTTTGAGGCTGGCTCTGCCAGAATTTCTATGAAAATACCTGTGTCAAAACGATCAAGTCCCAACTCCCTCATCAGTTGTTCTTTGCCGTCTTTATTTTTGCTGCACTCCATTAAAAGATGTTGGACATCCTCATGAGTTCCACACAGTAGGCGAGTAATATTAGTATACTGCACTCTACCTGTATTCTTTCATGGCTATCAGTAGAACACTGAATCTAGGTCTCCGTTTTTTTATTGGAATGGTAACCAGAATACTGGGTACGTTACCTCGCCGGGCTGCTATGTTGATTTCCTTGTCCTGAGCCCGGGCCTCCCATTAAAGGGGAATGGACAGTATACCAGCTTTATTATTTCACCTAGCTATGGTTTACTTTGTCACATCCTACAACTGAGTGGTAACAACAGTTAATGTTCTTTCTCCATACTTGAACCCACGAATTTCCTAGAAAAAGTTTCAATCAGAAATTCTAAAAACGTCCATTAATAAATTTTATTCTTAAGCGTCGTATAAATGGAAACATTCACTTGAATTTTGGAGTTTATTTTAAAATTACAGACAGACACTTCCGACCTTACTTCTAATAATCCCGTTAAGAAACCATACCATACCATACCAGCCACGTTTGTCCAAGGCGGCTTGGCAGGTTTGATACATCGGTTATCTCGATGTGCAGGTTGCATCACGATGTTTTCCTTCAGCGTTGTTAGCACGTGGTAATTGTAACAATATGCTCATAGCTCAGATAACTGCCTAAGTGGCGCATGCGTTCCGGCCAGGATCGAACCCGCGCCCTTTGAGTTACAGACGCGTGCGCTAGCCATTACGCTACCACGACTTCCATTTCTATATACACGATACTTGAATTCGTAAAATATCATAGCGCGAAAATGTTCCCGGTCCAGATCCATTTTTCAATGTGACACCACGATAATGCAAACAATTTCGAGGGATATTTTGAAATTGGAACGTACCTATTTTTAGTTATAAATAATCATATTTTCAAAATAGATTATAACTGGCCAGTCTCTCATATATATAAACTTTTTTCGCAATACTTTCTGAATGGCCTGGTACTTATAACACTTTGATTGCTTAAAATTATGACGTCATATCTTGCTAGGCTCGTACTTGACTACATCGGCGTTTTGTTTGATGATCTAAAGTACCTCAGTTGATTTGATTGATAGACCCTATTCCTTCTATGTCTATATACATCGGTATGAATAGATAAATAACACACATCACGTTTGCGTAATACTTAAAATAATTGAGTGTAACAAAGTGCCTATTCATTTCACTTTCGTTTAAACAATACAAATTCCGCGCCATTTGCAGGTGATAGTGAAATTGTGCGTGCGCGCTGGTTCTGCGTCCATCCGTGACAAGTCAAGATCACCACATTAACATACTTGTTTTATAAAAATTAGCAACACGTCATAATTATGAATACCTTCTAGAAATTTCTTGAAAGATTTTTATATGTTTTAAATCTAAATTATAAAAAAAGAAATAACAGCCCATAAAAGTACCACTGCTGGGCTCGAGCCTCCCATTGTATAAGAACGGACAGTATACCCGCCACTTTTGTCCAAGCCGGCTTGGCAAGTTTGATACATCGGTTATCTCGATGTGCAGGTTTCATCACGATGTTTCCCTTCACCGTTAACACAAGATAATTGTAACAATATGCACCTTAGGTCAAAAAACTGCCTAAGTGATGCATTCTCGGCCCGGTTTCGAACCCACGAATCTTTTATAACGCGAGTTTGTAAGTCTAGAGTATTATTTTCTTAAGTTTTCGCGATTTGTATACATAATAAAACTACGTTTTAACGGTTTTAAGCGCGGTAATTTTATTTGATTTTGGTTTTTTCGACGTTTCGGCCACTTTTCAGTGGCCGTGATCACGGCGTACGTGCGTACGTAGTTAACGTAGTTTTATTATCTAGAGTATTACTTTAATCCGTGCAGGAACGGAGAAAGAATACAATTTCCTGCGGTCGGGCCGCCTGTCGTAAGAGGCGACTTAACAACCCACAGCCAGGTGATAGGGCATTTGCCCTGCTGGATGGCTACCACCCCTGGTCTAAAGTATATTGCCATAACAACCTCGAGTTGTGTTCCGGCATTAGTGACCAGGTTTCAGTCTCTCTTTAGAGTTTCCAGAGAGCGGCAGCACATTGGTAGCACTTTTGTTATTACAAATGTCCACAGGCGTTGGTGACCGCTTTCCATCAAGTGGGCCGTCTGCCTGTCTGTTGAACTCATGCAGTAAAAAAAAGTAATAAATCAAAATGGAGGTCATAAGTTTGGCATCTGTAATTTCGAACACCCCGTTGTCCGACTATTTTAATGAAGTAAATATTTGCGAAGATCGACGACAATTATGCCCGCCCACCTGCGCCCGATCTTCCTTAATCGTCGTTGGCAGCATTCTTACTACATTACCAGAATGCCTAACCCGATCCCATGGTCCACTTTTAGCAGGACGCCCTCTATTCAGCGAGCTACATAAACGCGATTCCCTACTATCAATGCTAGGTGTCATATTTTACAATAGGCTCTAAAATAATCCTTATATAAAAGGGTGGGCTAAAAATGAGATAAAAACAATTTTAGATGGTATAAACAATAAGTAATGTGCTATTTGATTCTTTAAACTTATGACGTCACAACTTGCTATTCTCGTACAAAATTTGGGAGGCTTCGGCGTTTTTTATAATACTCCTGATATAAAAATGGGTGTCAAATCCAACGCACGACTGGTGTTTACTTCTTAATATAATTTTAATATATTATTTCATTGCATTAAAGTTCGGAATTGTGTAATAAAAAACGTAACGCTTTTGAGGTAACGCTTGTGTTCGCGCCGCTTAATTTAAAATCCTGTCAAATTATTTCCATAACTACTCGCTTTTCCTAACCGTGTTGTCCAATCACCTTACCTAGCCGCCATCTTCCGTTCCATAGGACTATCCTTGTCGTACTTACCGCTGTACTAATACTGCTCGTCTTTACGAGTTAGTATGCTGTCGACCCTTGCACGGCAACCCGCACATCTTTCACCAGCATACATACATACATACATACATACATACATACATACATACATACATACATACATACATACATACATACATACATACATACATACATACATACATACATACATACATACATACATACATACATACATACATACATACATACATACATACATACATACATACATACATACATACATACATACATACATACATACATAACTTCACGCCAGTTCCCTTGCGGGGTAGGCACAAACAACAGAGTGCCATTTAGGCTTATTCTTACACACCTCACTTGCCTCTTTGACATTCATAACTCTTGTCATGCAAGCTCGTCTGTTCTTAAGGCTCCTGACATCACCCTCCGCTAGTACACGATCAATTTGATCATGGAAGGTGTGTCGTGGCCTTCCACGACTTCTGCATCCATCCACTTTTGCATTGTATATCTGTTTAGTCATTCTTTCATCATGCATTCTTTCCACATGCCCGAACCACCGGAGCATTCCTTTCCTTACCTTCACCCCGACACTCTCTTTCAGACCAACTCTCTTTCTTACTTCGGTATTACGAACGCGGTCCGCGAGCGTCACTCCGCAGATTTTGCGCAGTGCTCGCATCTCGACCGCGTTTACTCTACTTTCATGCTCTCTCTTCCATACCCAACTCTCGCATCCATACGTGAGCGTAGGTACCAGCACCGCGTTGTGTATGGCGAGCTGGGCCTTCTGGCTGAGGTTCTTAGCGCCTAGAAGCTTTCACCAGCAATTGCCTATAAATACAGTTATAGCGCGCCGCGTGTATACATATAATATCGAAGGCTGCAAGAAGGTGACAAGTCAGAAGATTTGCTGCAAGGCTCACGACTTGGTGATCAGCATGCATAGTGCAGCCGAGAGGCACGCGGGTTGATATCCCTTCTATCCATACCAGCAATCCTACCACCGCCATTTAGATACGCGTTCAGTTCCTAATACTGGGCTGTCGCGTTAACAGCTTTTAATATTTCACTTCTCACCAAATTTCCATACCAGGCACCTTATATGAAAATCGTTTCTTAAGGAGTCAACTCCAAAATTATCTCAGTTGGCTTAACTATTAACTACCCTATTAGTTGTCTTAGCTGTATTGTTTTCTCGCAACCCTGATAACAGACGATGAATAAAACTCCAAGGTGTTTTAGTGGGATAATGTCTGAACGCCTCCCTTTCATCTTGCTCTACGTTTTCACTTGCATCGAGGTTTCGCAGGATATAAGAAATGATTATACCGGTTTAATCAGACTTAATGAGTCCCTTCAGGTCACGTGATAATGGTAAGTATGCTCCGTTCTTGACCGCTTTGCACATAACAAGATGTGATGACGGCGGTTTCACTGGGACCTTGCTTGTCCGTCTTTTTCTTCTTTTATTTAAGAATCGAATATTTTTGTTCGACCTTTTTCCAGTCTTCTCTATTATAGATTATTTCACTTCTTTATTCCTTCCTTTATTTGACCAAGGAATGGTCGCTTTGGTGTTCTCTTCCTTTCTATCTCAGAAAAGGAGATTAGGAGAAGGTGAAAAAAAGAAAGAGTCAATTGCCAAACACTTTCTTCAGTAGTTTTTAAAACTATGCTTAATTATTATGTAAAAATAATAATTAAAATTAATTTATTCTGCAAAGAAATGTGCAATTTGTTAATAAAATCGTGTAAATCGTGATTCACAGTTGGAAGTGAAACTAAGTAATTTGAGTAACTTGTTAAACCTATCATAATTAATGTAAACATTGTTATGCAATTACGGGTTAAAACGAAAATGCGGTGATGGCAGTATCTACGACATAGGAGAAAATTCATGAAAGTGCCTGTCTGTAAAAATAAAGTGAAGTAATCTTTACTATTGTAGCAGCGAGAGGTAGAGGTTAAATGATACTTCAGATGGCAGACAGTAGTATTCACTGTCGAGTGCTGATGTGAACTGAAGTGAACTGCATGTCTTTGAAGACCACGGGCCATAAAAATGGCCCGGACTTTTGGAGGGCTTGCGTGGGCCACGGGAAGGGCAACACGTAGAGGCCCCTTGACAAATTTAATGTAAATGTGGCGTGACACTGACCGGCGATTATCCCTGTGTACACCATATAATAATGCACCCAAAGAAAAGCCCCGGCCAGTGTAGGACTATTGTGGGAAATGAGAACAAAAAGTACTGGGCTATTGGGGTGAACTGCTAGTGATACTAGGGGTCTGGGAATATGGGGACTATGGCGCTTGCCCGTCGCAATGTCCGGGGAACATGGAAAAATGGACAGACGGGACTCGCCACTCTCTATATGGGCCCCAATAAATGCTATAGGAGACAGGGGCAACATGGATGCGAGTGGCTAAGGGGCGTAGATAGGTCGGCTGCAGTTTCACCGAAGCTACTTCCGACGTTAGGCCATTTATCACTTCCATCCCTGGAGCTTGAGTCTTAGCTCTAGCGAAGTGAAGTAATTTTTTTTTATTGGATTTGACTTTATGTTGTTGGTCCGAAGATCTCACAACTGTAACGGGGTTTTCAGGACGTTCGAGCCCAGGGGGCAACTTGCTCGAGGGGGCTCCCCAGGGGGCTTTACCTCAGCTGGACTGCTGCCATGAGAAGGGGATGAATCTAACGATGCTTACTAAAGAGCGACACAATGTACTAACTGAGAACATGCAGGAACGGAGAAGAATACAATTTCCTGCGGCCGGGCGGCCTGTCGTAAGAGGCGACAAAACAACCCATAGCCAGGTTGTAGGGTATTTGCCCGACTGGATGGCTACCACCCCTGGTTTAGAATATGCCGCCATAACAACTTTGAGTTGTGTTCCGGCATTACTGACCAGGTTCATTCTCCCTTCAGACAGCACCAGCGCATTTGTAGCACCTTTGGTGTTGCAAATGTCCATAAGCGATGGTAACCGCTTTCCATCAATTGCGCCGTCTGCCTGTCTCTTGCAAAAAAAGGCCAGGCCGCCTTAATTGTGCCTGTATAACTAACTTGACAAGCACCTTGTCAAAAAATGTAACCGTTGAAATCCAATTGAAAAGTAAAAGTGGGTAATCAACTGTGAACCGATTAGCGAAAGTATAACTCTAATCAGCACCGCATGCTCATGAATATTTTCATATTTTTATGACACGTTTGACGACCAGACGAACCAGTTGATGAGAAGTCGCCATGATCGCTACACATAACTGTTCGGCCACGACTTTATTCTTATGAGCGAGAAATAAGCGCGACGCGACGAGCGGCAAAAACAATTTTATAAGTCGGGTGATATATCTACAAGTAAGATTACTTATGGCTCGATAACATTTTTCGTACCTGTGTCTGCTTATGTACGCTATCTTGCAGAAGCGAAGAAGATCTTCGAACCAAAAGTACGCGTACTTGGAGATGTATGACGCATGAAGGACTATGAAACTCTTCAATATACGTAGTCAGATGCGAACGTAACTAATTTTTAGTGATTTTATCGGTTTATACAACGTGACTTAAAAATACATACATAACTTCACGCCAGTTCCCTTGCGGGTTAGGCACGAACAACAGAGTGCCATTTAGGCTTATTCTTACACACCTCACTTGCCTCTTGGACATTCATAACTCTTGTCATGCAAGCTCGTCTGTTCTTAAGGCTCCTGACATCACCTTCTGCTAGTACACGATCAATTTGATGATGGAAGGTGTGTCGTGGCCTTCCACGACTTAAAAATATACTATTAAATACTAAAAATGAACTAAATTGTAAATAAATTAATCTAACGCCAGTGCATTGAACTCTACAACAGCCTTTCGTCCAACCTTATGAAAATGTTATATCTAAATACAAACTACAATTAAAAATATTTGTCGGGTTCACGCCGGGAGCGAACGGATGACGCTCCGAGAATAACACAATAATAATAGAAATACTAGGACAACTCCAAGAGTTGCATCCACGCTTTTCAGGTGTCGGAGCAGCAATTTGCCGTCCAAGAATACTGCCAGTATCGAGCAGTAACTATCGACCACATCATATTATGTGCTCCTCGTCCAAGACCACCAATGTAGACTGCCGGTTGAAGACCCCCTCTGCCCGAACACCCAGTATTTATAAGGTCCTCGTAGCACGCCGCAGTGACACCATCCGGTAATGCTGTGGCGCCACTTCAGTCACACTTCCTTCATAAAATCAACTTCCGCCATACGTATTAACTTCCAACATCCGGTTACTCCATTTCCGATATCCGTTTGCTTAATAATAAATCCTTCTACGTTGACATCCGGTTATACGACTTCCAATTACTACGTGAAAGAATACTCTATCCGGTTATTGACTACTTCCGTCATATGGTTATTTTATAATAACAAATAGAATTCCTACATATTGTTAAAATTAAAGCTAAACATACAAATAAAACCTTAAAAATAAATAAACTAAATAAAGCTACACTTATAAAATAATATAAATCTATAAATAAAAATTGACTCTAAATCAAGTAAATAAATTAATATAGACTATGGTAATAAATTGCTGTCACAGGGAAGCGTGCCCAAAAGACTTACTGCATTGCTATGCCGTATGACAATGCTAATTCGCTAGGCGAAATAGGAATCAACTTCTGATCACGGGTGGCATCGAAGGTTATTTCTTTGACAAAACTCTTTATCCACAAACATAATATTTCAACTCCAAACGGTACAAGTCTGTAAACTCTTCCTAAGGTTCTATCGTCGTCGTCGTCGTCGTCAGCCATTTGCAGTCCACTGCTAGACGTAGGCCTCCCCAAGACGGCGCTACTCATCCCTGTCCTCTGATTTCCTCAGCCAGCGCCTACCGGCGACCTTGCATAGGTCGTCCGTCCATCGGGCTGGAGGGCGTCCGACACTACGTTTACCGAGACGCGGTCTCCACTCCAGGACTCGTTTGCTCCATCGGCCATCGGTCCTGCGGCAGATGTGACCGGCCCACTGCCACTTCAACTTGCTAATTTTGCGAGCTATGTCGGTTACCTTGGTTATCTTACGGATATCCTCTCTCTCATTTCTAATTTTATCCATAAGAGAAACACCCAGCATAGCTCGCTCCATAGCCCGTTGAGCGACTTAGAACTTGTGGACCAATCCTAAGGTTCTATATTTGCGTCGATTTAGAGCTTCAGCTGTTAAAGCAGCGTTGCCAGCCCCTGATTCTGTTATTGGAATATATGACGGTGCTAAAGAATCAGCCCCAGATTTGTCCGTTGTATATTAGCCATACTATAAGCTTAGCTGGCTTACTTTCGGGATATACAATGCATTTATGTTTTGGTTAATACAGGAAAAGAAGAAAGAAATATCCTATAGGATCACTATTCAAGAAATTATCAAAAAGATAATACAGTCCAATTTGACCAGGTTCCAGTCCCCTTTAAGAGAGCATCAGCGCATTTGTAGCACCTTCGGTGTTGTAAATGTCCATAGGCGATGGTAACCGCTTTCAATCAAGTGGGCCTTTAGCCTGTCTGCTGAAATCCTGCAAAAAAAAAACAGTCATGTCCATAAATGTTAATGAAACTTATACATGACATACTTGTAACAGGAAAACACGGCTTAAAACAAATGATCTACCATGTTTAGGTGACTTTCGAATAGCTATTTCGACGGGTGGCTTCGGAACGTGATGTGGGTATGCTTATTGATCTTTATAAAAATATAATTGATAGAGAGTAAAACTTGTTTCAAGTAGAAGGTTATTTTATGAGTGTGTAATTTTAGTAAGCATTGATTAATATCGCCGGACGATATATCTAATAAAAATTCCGTTGATGTGATTGAATTTTATACTGACCTAGCAAGTCAACTATATATAAACTAATTAAAAAAAAAAAACAGCGAGGAAACGTAGCCAGCCTTCTGGGTACCTTACCAATAGAAGACGGTGATCTAGGCTCAGTATTCTACTTATAGTCTTGAGAGACTATGAGTAGAATACAATACAAATAAGTTAAGTTTTCTTGCATTGTATTCGATTATATGTAATTATACACTTGTAATATATTTATTTTAAGAAAGACTTGAGTTATAAAGATTCGTAGCTAATGTTGGCAAAATAGAAGCCTTTATGTGAACTTCATGTCCGCCCGTGTGTCCGCATAACTATTTTTTCTCAGAAACTACTGCATGGATCAAATCTAGCAGTGTATTTAACTTTAACATTAATGTTAAAAATCAAGCAGTCGTCTGGGTGGCACTAGTTTCTCTAGGCACAACTAAAGATGTTATTGCGACACCGCAGTTAGGGATACCCACTAAAACCCCTCGGTATTCTGCCCTTCGTCCTTAACGCCAGGGCCACAGGTAGCCTGGCCCCTTCGCTGGCTCTGGCAGAATGCATCCCGGGATTTACACTCAAACGAGCACAAAAAGTTTCATCAAAATCATGGAACCCGATTCCAGAGTCATCTACCGGATCCAATTGTCAATCTAAACTATACCAGGACCCACTTAAACACACATAAACAAAATAACATCGGTCCAGCGGTTTAGTAGGAGTTAAGGATATAGAATATATTTTATTGCACACAATGTTACAAAATAAATTCATACATATAATCGTAATAATAAGTACAATGGGCGGTCTTATCGCTGGGAGCGATTTCTTCCAAACAACCTTTGGATGGACAGAAACTCGGTATGGATGTGGGTATGCAATATAATATACTAATATATGCGTAAGTATAAAGGTAAATGTTACATAAATTACAATATAAACATACATATTGTTACGAGTGTAGGACTCGAATTAAAAATGCCGTTGGAATTACTATAGAATTTATTAGAACTATACAAACACAATTAGAACTATATCACAGGTACAAATATAATTGAAAACAATCAGTTCAAACGTAATGCGCGATTCAATAACACGCGCAAAGTCCGTCACTATATAGGTTATCGAATGTACACAGGTCTCGCCTTGATCGTGGTTCTCGCTAGACTGAGCTCTCTCTTCATCCTGCCGTCGCGTCGTTTTATACTTCACAAATACAAGTGTGCCCACCTGTATCGTCGACTTAATTTTCTAGAAATCGTAATCCGCTCACGTGGTTAATTATACCTGCATACGGCTTTCAACGAGTACAATAGACTGTTCTCCACAATAACCAATAAATAAGTAAACAAAAGAAGACAATCATAAAGGTATTACAAGTGGTTCAAATGCTGACAGGTAATAATAGCGTGCTTCGTGGAACTTGTCTTTGTTGGGGGGCTAAATTGTAACAATATTATCTAAATGTAGAGGTTGTGTGTCGTCAAACAACACCATCCCGAGCATACAACTAAATAACATTATTATTTAGTTACGAATTTGAGATAGTGTACATATTAAACACATACAAAAGAATTAATTATATAGAAAGATAGCTTAAGATTTTAGCTGTCTGGCAATTTTCTCTACTGATAATAATCTTTCCTTTGGATCAGCTAATAGAGCTCTCAAGAAACCGAATTAACTAAAAGACGCAACTGACTGAACACGTAATCCATCGATATCCGATCATAGATGAACCGAATATATTAGGAGGTAATCCAGTTAGACACCCGTTAGAGAAATATCGCTCAATTTAATTCTGTAACGTTACCTAAATAGGGCGCATTATTTATTAATGAAGAACGAGCAAGCTAATTTAGTTTGGATGTCAAGCACAGATAATTGGTCGTAAAGCCATGTTATGAAAATATGCTTATGAAGACGTCTAGCTAGATTAAGTTTTTGCCAGGTGGTAGGGCATTTGCCCGACTGGATGGCTACCACCCCTGGTCTAAAGTATGTCGCCATAACAACCTTGAGTTGTGTTCCGGCATTAGTGACCAGGTTCCAGTCTCCCTTAAGAGAGCAGCAGCGCATTTGTAGCAACTTTGGCGTTGCAAATGTCCATAGGCGATGGTAACCGCTTTTCATCAAGTGGGCCGTCTGCCTGTCTGCTGATCTCCTGCAATAAAAAAAAAATGTAAAGAGACTAATTTATTGCGGGTCTGAAAAGCTGAAACGTAAGGATTGGCACAGGGGTTATGTTATGTGTCAAAAGGAGGCCGCTGAACGAGAAAGGGAGACAGGTGGGCATGCGTCCCACGGGTATCGACGTCAGTCGGGGCTCCGGAGACGCAGATATGCGCAAGATCTCCTCCAGGGTCCTCCAGCATCTGGGGAGCGGTGGAACCAACCCCTGTTGACGAAGTGAGTTTACCTCTCTCGGGGCATTCTCAAGCACCGATGCGGAGGATTAGTATGGGCGTAACTACGTTCCAAGTCTTATGCTGTTCCTACCATGAGCGCGGGGCACATGGGAGGAAGGGGTTTTAGTGGACTATTAGCCCATGAGTTACCTCTTCAATAGGGGTACCTTGCTGAATCTCCACACAAGCCGGTAACTGACTCTGATAACTCTCATTGCTTTGGTCTAATCCCAGTAAAGGACCCGGTAGTGTACGAAATGTATTTCCCTCTGCCTCAAAAAAAGGTGTTAGGTTAGCACGTCTGAATTTTGGGAAGTCTCATCAATTCTTAGATCATCAATTAAAATATTGCATAGTATTGTTACGAGTTGCAGGACTCGAATTAAAATGCTGTTGGAATTATTATAGAGTTTATTAGAACTATACACACACGTATAACACAGGTTCAAATATAACCGAACGCAACAAGTCCAAACGTAATGCAGAAGATCGTAATTCAATAACACGTGCAAAGGCCGTCACTAAATAGATTACCGAATGCACACAAATCTTGCTTCGCTCGTGGTTATCGCTCGACTGCCTCGTCCCTCCATCGAGGCACTGCTTTATACTGCACAGATGCAATATGTCTGCCCGGCCGCGTGGACCGAATTTCCTAGAATCAGTTTGTACTTTAAATACGATACACCTGGCTAATGACTGCTATAAAAGATTTCAATACACAATGGGCTGTTTTCTAATCACAAAGTAAACAAAAGAAGGCCAAATGCCGAAAGGTAATAAAATGTGTTTCTACAGGTATGCTGGTGTGAATTTGTCTTGGTCGGCGTCTAGGTCGTAACAGTATAAAGATTTATACATACATACATACATACATAACTGCACGCCAGTTCCCTTACGGGGTAGGCACGAACAACAGAGCTTCGGCTTATTCTTTCTTACACACCTCACTTGCTTCTTTGACATTCATAACTCTTGTCATGCACGCTCGTCTGTTCTTAGGGCTCCTGACATCACCTTCTGCTAGTATACGATCAATTTGATCATGGAAGGTGTGTCGTGGCCTACAACGACTTCTGCATCCATCCACTTTTGCATTGTATATCTGTTTAGTCATTCTTTCATCATGCATTCTTTCCACATGCCCGAACCACCGGAGCATTCCTTTCCTTACCTTCACCCCGACACTCTCTTTCAGACCAACTCTCTTTCTTACTTCGGTATTACGAACGCAGTCCGCGAGCTTCACTCCGCAGATTTTGCGCAGTGTTTGCATCTCGACCGCGTTTACTCTACTTTCATGCTCTCTCTTCCATACCCAACTCTCGCTTCCATACGTGAGCGTAGGTACCAGCACCGCGTTGTGTATGGCAAGCTGGGCCTTCTGGCTGAGGTATAACAATACACAAAAGAGTATATATGCGTGTGTCAAATATATGGTAGTGTGTGTAATGTTTTTTTGTTGACTTAATGTATTCTTTATGTATAATTAAAAAGAAAATATTAGCATTCTGCACTCCTCCTCTATATAAACTATAAGTGTGCCAAATTTCATACTCCTCCGTCCGCGCAATTTTCGTAAAAAGGGGTACAAAGTTTTTGCTGTGTTTTGCTTCACGTATTAATACATAGATAAAAAATATTAGTTTATTTATTTATGCGCTGATAGTACACTACTACATACGCAAAAACGTTGCGAAGCAAATTTATCTGTATTATCGTTTTCCTAGCAAATAATTTATTTATTTCTTTCTTTCCTTATAACCCCTCCTTACGCCTCAACCTAAAGCTATTACCGCAAGACATCAAAAGGTATCCATAATTGGATTATGTCCCCACAAAGTCACAGGTAATAAATTAAGTAATTATTATACTTGGGCGTAATGTATGACATAATGTCATTATATTTTAGGGTTAATTGTAATTATCTTTTTTTTATTGCAGGAGATCAGCAGACAGGTAGACGGCCCACTCGATGGAAAGCGGTTAACATCGCCTATGGACATTTGCAACACCAAAGTTGCTACAAATGCGCTGCTGCTCTCTTAAGGGAGACTGGAACCTGGTCACTAATGCCGGAACACAACTCAAGGTTGTTATGGCGACATACTCTAGACCAGGGGTGGTAGCCATCCAGCCGGGCAAATGCCCTACCACCTAGCTGTGGGTTGTTTTGTCGCCTCTTACAACAGGCCGCCCGGCCGCAGGAAATTGTATTCTTTCTCCGTTCCTGCACGGATAAAAAATAATATTGCTACATAATTAAGATTCGAATCGGCTGGCGTCACAGAACGCTTCTAAATGTATTACAAGGCAGTTAAGCGAAAATAGAGTTTCAATTAAGGTTCATTAATAAATATTAAGTGGGTTGTAACGGAGTGCGTCATGTTGGATTTAATGTGTAAATTTTGTTTAAATTATTAAATACTAAAAATAAATTAACTTATAAATTCCTTCGTATAGATAACAACACCTCTAGAAATAAATTAAACTAAACTATAAAATAGAAACCTAAAATTAAATACTAAAACTAAATAAAAAAGGAGAGCAAAATTATAGATAAAATATTGGTCCCAAACCACTGTCACTTAGCGGGAACGTTCCCAAAAGGCTGGCGGCATTACCACGCTGAATAGCAATGCTTACCCTTTGAGCAAAATAGACGCCAGCCTTCTGGTCGCATGAGAGGTCTACTAAGCGTTCGGCAACATCTCGATAAAGTTTTAGAGCGTTAGGACCCCACGGACCCAGAGTTTCCACCCCAAACGCCTCAAATGTGTAACTATTGCCGATAGCGGCGTACTTGCGGCTCTTGAGGGCCGCCTGTTCGGCTGCAGCAGAACCGGCGGTAGCGGACGTACTTGAAAGATGGGACGCCGCCAGAGTGTCAACGCAAGTAGCATCCCACACTAAGGGGCGGCCCATCTTCCAAGGTACTAACGTCATCCCATCCGGTCTCCTAAATTTTGTTATGTTTAATATTATAGCAATTGCATTCAGCGACAGCAAAGTTATTACACTACTTTTATTTATAGCTAGAATGTGGCAGCAAGCTTCGTTCGCATCGTTGCGCTGACAACGACATATTTGTTTGTTTGAATTGTAATATGGAGACTAAAAAGCTAACTCAGCGGTACTTTTTTCGCTATATTCGTCTATCATGTTCGATGTCCTTTATAGGGATAAAAAGCATTCTAAGTTCAGATCATGGGAAAAAGACAGTATTTTTTTTCAATGATTCTGATCCGTAGATATAGGTAGATATAACAATTTATTACTCAGCAAAATACAAAATAGTATTTTTAGGCAGGACAACAGGCGGCCTTATCGCTTAGAGCTATCTCTTCCAGGCAACTTATAGGATCTGGCTATGTAGGTGTTGCATAAATGTTTACAGATTTCTAAAATATCGTTACGTGTGTGGGACTCGAAATTAAAATGCCGTTGGAATTACTATAGAATTTATTAGAACTATACAAACACGTATAACATAGGTACAAATACAGCTAGAGACTACTAGTACAACTGCACGATTCAATAACACGCGCTAAGTCCGTCACTATATTGCTTGTCGAATGTACGTCTTACTCGTATCGTAATCCTCGCTCGATTGCCCCACCCCTCCGTTCGGGCATTGTTTTATAGTAAACTGTATAATACAAAATCGATTGCGTGGGCTGGCTTCTTCCAAGAAAATGTAATTTGCACACCTGCGAACGGCCAACAAAGTCGAAAACAATAACAAGGATTAGTTCGGCACTAATGATCACCATAAAACAAGTAGAAAAACCATAGCATGTTTTTCTTAATTACAAATTCTAAACACAAAGTAGACAAAAGAATTCCTAAATCTGGGAAGGCAATAAACTGCGTTTTACGACAGGCAGGTGTGCGCATTCCTTTGAGGGCATGTAACACTACATTTAATTTTTTTTAAATAAATATAATATATACATACATATCTATGAGATATATTTTACTGATAAATAATAATTATATATAATAATATAACCCTTAAATAGCAATTGTAAAAACAATAACATAAATAAAGCTAATTATAAATTAATATCACCTAAAATTAAAGTACAATATAAATAAATATAACTAGACTTACAAAATACCTTACCCTTAAATAATTGTATATAAAATTTAGGCATACTTAATAAAACTACGTTTTAACGGTTTTAAGCGCGGTAATTTTATTTGATTTTGGTTTTTCCGACGTTTCGGCCACTTTTCAGTGGCCGTGATCACGGAAGACAAAGATGTCAAGTGTCACCGAGTATTGTTAAAGTTTTATTTAGCCTAAACGTGTTTTAAAAGTGGCCGAAACGTCGGAAAAACCAAAATCAAATAAAATTACCGCGCTTAAAACCGTTAAAACGTAGTTTTATTATGTATACAAGTCGCGAAAACTTAAGAAAATATTAGGCATACTTGTTTAAGGAAACCCATAGACTATAGACCCATAATATAAAATTGATTTGTGTCAAGTTCCTTGTAAATCCTTTCATAAACGTTAGCTTGATACTCTAATAATTAGACATAACAAATGTTGAGGTCGCATTTTTGGAATTTGCTGGTCCAAATTAGACCCCTAATTAAAAAAAAATTGATTGTTCAAACTTGATCTCTCTGCAACTTTATTGCTAGAATCCATAAAAAAAAATAGTGCATCTCTTTTAAAGAATATACCAATTATACTACTTTACCGACGCTCCGCTCATTACCACCATCCTTGTACTTGGGTAAAGCCAAAGGACAGGTTCTAGAGAAGACCCATTAGCATATCCAGTCCAAGGCACTATCTTTGGCCATTAAGTACGAGCCGACTTTTTCCTTGTACAGTTTATGTCGTATGGGACCGGTCCTATATGGACTTGCAATTCCTGTTCGCGACCGCGTGCCCTACATGCCGTTTGAATTGATTCAATAATATCAGTAAGAAGAAACCTTTCAAGATGGTTTCAAATATAGCGAGGGCTGGTTTTTAGCAAAAAAGTACTACGGTCGTGTTGTTTGACACCGTCGTTGCCATTCGCTAACAAATACGCTGTGGGATGCTGAACATCAGTAAAATAGAATGCACGATGCACGACGGCCTCTGTGGTTGAGCGGGTTAAGCCTATGTCGGCCTAGCTTACTGTGACGCAGAGGTTCCACGTTCGATTCCTGGTAGTTTAAATATCGGAAACGAATTTTCTCCGTTATTTACTATAGTCTAGGTGTCTGGGATCGGCCATAGAGTAGTCCGTTGTATATCTTATCTTATACTAATATATAAAGCTAAAGAGTTTGTATGTTTGTTTGAACGCGCTAATCTCAAGAACTACTGGTCTGATTTGAAAAAAAAATTCAGTGTTAGATAGCCCATTTATCGAAGAAGGCTCTAGTACTAATATATAAAGCTGAAGAGTTTGTTTGTTTGTTGGCTTGAACGCGCTAATCTCAGGAACTACTGGTTTGATTTGAAAAATTCTTTCAGTGTTAGATAGCCCGTTTATCGAGGAAGGCTATAGGCTATATGTCATCACGCTAAGTCCAATAGGAGCGGAGCACCAATGAAGAATGTTTCAAAATCGCGGGTTTTTTTAACTTGCTTTTTTTAACTATTACACGAGGATGAAGTCGCGGGCAGAAGCTAGTTACCTATAACACAAGCGTAACTTGCTTAATTTGGCGATATACGATATGTGTGTTTGTCTGCCGATTATTTATTTACGATTTCAACACTATTTCATTTTACACATCTATAAACAATTTCAATCATCAACTTTATACTACGCTTTAACAATTACAGGTACACAAATCACTGCAGAATAATCCGCTTCCAACAAACATTAGCCATATTTATATTTTAGTGCTAAAACCACCATTACCGACCGACTTCTGTAAACAGTCTGTATCTCAACGAGTTTTTGGCTGGAACTAAAAGAAGAAGTTATACTGTGCAGTTTTATTTTCTAAAAATATGTAAAATTACTCTAAAATGAGTAGTTATAGGATATTGATAGTTTTTGAGTGGTAAGTGTTTTTGTAAGAAACGTGAACTGTATAAGGAAAGGAATGCTCCGGTGGTTCGGGCATGTGGAAAGAATGCATGATGAAAGAATGACTAAACAGATATACAGTACAAAACTGGAAGGATGCAGAAGTCGTGGAAGGCCACGACACAACTTCCATGATCAGATTGATCGTGTACTAGCAGAAGGTGTTGTCAGGAGCCTTAAGAACAGACGAGCGTGTATGACAAGAGTTATGAATGTCAAAGAAGCAAGTGAGGTGTGTAAGAATAAGCCTAAATGGCGCTCTGTTGTTCGTGCCTACCCGGCTAGGGAACTGGCATGAAGTTATGTATGTATTTAAAATGGAAATTATACATAAGCAGTTTAACAAAAGTCAAAGGTTAACTAACTCTAAACAGGCCCTAACTCAGCAAATGCTGGTTGATAACAACCAACGCTGGTCTTCCGTTAGTGCCAGGCAGTAACGACACCTTCACAGAAGAAAAAACAACTAATGAACATTTAATATTATTTATAACTAGCTGTCCCGGCAGACGTTGTTCTGCCCTGAAGAAATAAAATTTAGAACCCGATTCCAGCGCCACCTACCGGGTCCAAATGTAAGCTATCCTATCTTTCAAGTCGGATCAAACTGTACACGGTGTGCAAATTTGATTAAAATCGGTCAAGTAGTTTAGGAGTCCATCGCGGACAAACAACGTGACACGTAATTTATATATATTAAGATATATATATTAAGATTAGAACAATATGAAATAAAGAATAGACAAAAGATACAACATATACAAGTTTTATCACGATGTTGCCCTTCATCGTTAGCATATGGCAGTTGTAACAGTATGAACATTAGGTTAGATCAAGTTGCTCAGCCAGGAGTCGAACCCATAACAACAGAATGAAACTCAGGTTAGCCACTAGTGTGCATCGAATGAATTGCTTCGTTAAAATTTAATTTGGTGCTGGTAAATACCCTACCACATCCGCATCCGTGCATCCGTGCAGGAACGGAGAAAGAATAGAATTTCCTTCGGCCGGGCGGCCTGTCGTAAGAGGCGACTTAACTACCCACAGCCAGGTGGTAGGGCATCTGCCCGACTGGATGGCTACCACCCCTGGTCTAAAGTATGTCGCCATAACAACCTTGACTTGTGTTCCGGCATTAGTGAGCAGATTCCAGTCTCCTTTAAGAGAGCAGCAGCGCATTTGTAGCACCTTTGGTGTTGCAAATGTCCATAGGCGATGGTAACCGCTTTCCATCAAGTGGGCCGTCTGCCTGTCTGCTGATCTCCTGCAATAAAAAAAAACACATGGCTATGGGTGTTTTTGTTGGTTAAATATTTATCTTTTGCTTTTTAATTTAAAGTTGGTTCTGTTGTTAAAAGAATTTTTATCTGCTACAGAAACAAAAAAAGTTATGCTTGAACATTAGAGTGGCGCAAAAAAACTGACAATTTTTTTTTGAGTCTCGAGTGAAATTAATTTTAGTTTTTGATGTTTTAAAACTCCCTCCAAAGGACGGCTCAAATTTTTTTTTTAAGATTTCGCTCCAAATTTTTTAAGATTTCAAAAATCATCAAACACTGGTTTTTTTTATTCATTTTTTTCTCGTCACGGTATAATTTTATAGACGAAAAAATAATAGGTTTCTGAAAGTTTAAGTTCAAAATTTGAATTTGAAAAGGTAGCTCATAATTGTTTTAATTTACTAGTGCATTACTCGCTTGAAAAAACATAAAGTAATGCATTAGTACATTAAAAAAAAATATGAATGACCCTTTAAAATTCAAATTTTGAGCTGAGACTTATTATTTTGTGGTCTACAAAATTATACTGTAACGAGAAAAAAAAATAGTTAAAAACAATATCCGATTTTGGCGGTTTTTGAAATCTTAAAAAATTTGGAGTGACCTCTTAAATTTTATTTTTGAGCTGTCCTTTGGAGGGAGTTCTTAAAACATTAAAAATTATCATTTTTCACTCGAGACAAAAAAAATATATATAGTCGGTTTTTTATGCCACTTTATTTAACATAGATAAAAAAAAACTTACGTGACAAATTGAGAATATCCTCCTTATTTTGAAGTCGGTTAAAAATTGTATTCTTCCTCCGTTTCCGGACGGACGAATAAACTTCTTAAAGAAGATAAAACGTTCCGATAATAACATAATAATACCACTCGTATAAAAATAAGCCGACCGGTTCTATCTGTACCTTGTAAGAAACTAGTTTAATGATATGCAAAGCTGCTTTTACAATTAATAAGCGAATTTGGGCAGTAATTATGCGACATCCTTCTTAGTATGCGCGATTGGAATTTGACTTTAGTTATTAATATGCTAAAACTTCCAAATTGTATGCAAAGCTTGACCTTTGAGCGTAAATAACATGTACTACGCTTATCCCTCGTATATCTTTGATTAACTATACATTGACTATGTTTTTTTTTATGTTTAAGGCTTGGCTACTAGGCCTTAAAGCCAGGCGCTGTTGTATTCTAGGCTACAATCGACGTCATTCAACGGAGTTCTTGTGAAAACTCGAAAGGCCACATTTGACTATACAGTTCAAATTTCTCACAAAACACATAATTACTACTCAAAAACTATCAATATCCTACAACTATTGTTCATTTTAGAGTAATTTTACACATTTTTAGAAAATAAAACTGCACAGCACAACGTCCCCTTTCAGTTCCCGCCAAAAACTCTGACTATGATTTAGATTACACCGGGTCAAGAGTATATGGCATTTATATATAACTAGCTTTTGCCCGCAGCTTCGCTTACCTTAAAAAAAGGACATGTAGGTCATGTAGTGGGCATGTCACAATTATTAGAAAAGTCGAAATTAATTTTTAAATCATTCGTACCTAAATACCATGCCGTAATTTATACGTGCAAGAATGGAGAAAGAATACTATTTCCCGCGACAAAACAAGCCACGGCCAGGTGGCAGCGTATTCGCCCGTCTAGGTGGCTTTTACCCCTAGTCTAGAGTATGTCGCCATAACAACCTTGAGTTGTCTTTCGCCATTAGAAGTCAGGTTCCAGTCTCCATTTAGAGAGCGGCAGCACGTTGATAGCACCTTTGGTGTTACAAATGTTCATAGGCGATGGTAACCGCTTTCCATCAGGAGGGCTTCAAAGCTTAGAGCATCGACGCCGGGTTGCTAGTCTGTCGGTTTTTTATAGGATTCATTTCGGAGAGTGTGTGGTTGAACTGTTTGACCTGATTCCCCCTACACCATTCCATCTTCGGACCACAAGACGCTCTGGTTTACGCCATTGTTTCACAGTGGAAAGGCTACCAGTGCGTACTAAACGTTTCGCCTCCACGTTCTTTTTGCGTACGGCAGAATTGTGGAATGCACTACCAGAGTCCGTGTTTCCAGAGAAGTACAATCCGGGAATCTTCAAGACTCGTGTGAATAGGTACTATCTAAGTAAGCGTGGTCCATCTTCGACCGCATCATCGTCCGGCACTGGACGTAATCGTGGTCAAACGCAAACCTATTTACAATAAAAAAGGGCTGTCTGCCTGTCTGCTGTCCTCATGCAATAAAATTAAAAAAAAAACACAATTCATGCTAACCGCACTTGGATGTGCTTTTAGCAGGGATGGAAGGTACACCGCTGATATAGAAAGAAGAGTGAATTTGGGGAATAGTTTGAATGGAGCGTTAGGTAAACTTCTAGGCGCTAAGAACCTCAGCCAGAAGGCCCAGCTCGCCATACACAACGCGGTGCTGGTACCCACGCTCACGTATGGAAGCGAGAGTTGGGTATGGAAGAGAGAGCATGAAAGTAGAGTAAACGCGGTTGAGATGCGAGCACTGCGCAAAATCTGCGGAGTGACGCTCGCGGACCGCGTTCGTAATACCGAAGTAAGAAAAAGAGTTGGTCTGAAAGAAACTGTCGGGGTGAAGGTAAGGAAAGGAATGCTCCGGTGGTTCGGGCATGTGGAAAGAATGCATGATGAAAGAATGACTAAACAGATATACAATGCAAAAGTGGATGGATGCAGAAGTCGTGAAAGGCCACGACACACCTTCCATGATCAAATTGATCGTGTACTAGCGGAGGGTGATGTCAGGAGCCTTAAGAACAGACGAGCGTGCATGACAAGAGTTATGAATGTCAAAGAAGCAAGTGAGGTGTGTAAGAATGGGCCTAAATGGCGCTTTGTTGTTCGTGCCTACCCCGCAAGGGAACTGGCGTGAAGTTATGTATGTATGTATGTATGCTAACCGCACATATACTTCTCAAAGCTCTCATTTCAACTGCGTTTATCCTACTTTCATGCTTCTTCTGCCATACCCAACTTTCACTGCCACACATCAGTGTTGGCACAGACACTTTCTGGCTGTTCATAAAAGGGTTTAGCGCTCCATTCACCGTATTATTTATCGATATCCCTTTCATGCATTCCGTCTCTGGTAAACATGCACCCTAGGCAAACAAAAACTCTCGCGTGAAAACGTAACAAACAAACTCACATTTGCATTTATAATATTAGTTAGGATTAGGTTACCGTAGCCATATTGTACAATGAATTTAAGAAAGAAAAACCAAGGGCCTAATTTTGAAAATATAATTAAATTTAATTGTATGTTCTTTATTTATTAAATTTATTTTGACACTTTATATTCAGACACAAAATATTGTTGTTATTGAATTTAAAAAAAATATATGTTAGAGCATCACGTGAAAATTACTGAAGGGATTTAGATGAAATAGTGCTAGCTTAACTTAGGATACTTTTTATCCCAATAAATGATGCCTTCAGATAGACTAATACAGTTAAAAGAATGAAACTACAAACGCGTTTTTTTGGTGCCGCCATTGCTATTCAATAATAAACAAGTCATCATTATGATAACGCGAACGAAGTTTCGAAGCGGTGGGTGTAACTAGTGTTTAAATATAATGGTCATGTCAAGTCACGGTATTTCAATCAGATCCATCAAGTGCAAAAAATAGTAAACGGAAACTGGTTTCACTTTCATTTCATGTGATTTTTTACTTGTTTCTAAAGTTAAAGAGGCCAGATATCTCTCACGGTCTAAGCCATTAGAAACCTGAAATAAAAATTTTGGTGATTGTAATTGAACTAGTATTAACTTGATGTTCACGACTTACTCTTAGACGTGGTGGAGATAGGACAAAATATTATGGATTCAGTTTGGTATATACACGTTCAAATTTTTGAGATTTTTGAGGGTGTATCGACCAAACTGACCCCAGATTCGGATTCAGCTAGTGATGAGTAGTACACGTCTGAGCCAGTACATTTGTCCCGTACAAAATACATTTGTACTGATACGGCTCAAAATGTGAGAATATACTACTTCAAAATTCTTGTCCCGCTTCTACTCACGCCTTAAATGTAAGAGGAAGGACGGAACGAGGACAACAGTACACTAACTCCTGTACGAATATTCACATGACAAAGAGGGACAACATGACATGTACGACTGCTAGTAAAATGAGGTGACCGAGGCCGAGCACATCCGATTCTTAACGAACGTTTCCGAACTAGTTTTGAACGGTACAAATGAGAGAATGACGCTCACCGTCTCACCGGCCTCATCGCTTCAAATGTACTGCCGCGGTACAAACCGTACAAATGTCCTCGCCTCATATGAAGTAGTCTATTGTACACGTTCAGTACAAAATGTCATGTTACTCTTACAAACTCATTTTAAAATCATGTACTGCCCAACACTAGATTGAGCGCATCGAAATACATAAGTATAACGAGTGTCCTAGATGACCTAAATTGCACTTGAACTAAATAAAAACACTTATTGGCTTTATGTACTACTGGTTTATTGAATTGAACTATGAGTAAAGTACAAAAAGGTTACTATGAAACGTGCTTAACAATATCATGTATAATTATTGGTCAGCGCCATCTAGTTGTACATGTATTAACTAGTGTCATCTGCAACAATGAGTGTGGTCAAAAGTACAGACCACTTTTTTTATGAGTCACTGTAATTAAAACCATATCTATTCGACTCGGTAAAGATCTCTCTTTTCTTTCACCATATCCCAATTACTTGGGGTCGGCACAATATGTCTTTTCCTTCCACACTCTTCTACTCTGACATACCTCTTCTGTCACACCGCATATCATCATGTCATCCTTCACACAATCCATCCATCTTTTTTTTGGTCTACCTTTAAATTTGTACCCATCGATCTTGTAGTATAACATTCTTTTTGTCACGTGACTTTCATCCCTCCTCATTATATGCCCATACCAACTTAATCTTCTTCCTCTCAATTTTTCTGTCACAGGTGCAACTTTCAAAGATCCCCTTATGTACTCATTTCTCACCTTATCCATTCTTGTAACACCACACATCCATCTCAACATTCTCATCTCAGCTGAGTGGAGACGTTTGTAGTTTATCACTTTAGTGGCCCAACATTCCGACCCGTATAGCATGACTGGTCGTATGATAGATTTATATATTTGACCTTTTAGTTTCAGTGGCATTAGTTTGTCGCACGTCACACCGGTTACCTGTCTCCACTTCAGCCATGCTACATTTATTCTTCTCCTTACATCCCTCTATATCACAATTATTCTGCAGTAGTGAACCAAGGTATTTGAATTCGGGGTTAATGCAATATACAAAATCTAAATGGCTTCTAACGAGTATCTCAGTATTTTTCATTGTCAACAACCCTATTCAGATGTCAACGTTAGTTCCTGGTTATTTCTATAATCACTAGTCGACATTTATTATGGAGACAGATTGCAGGCGTGCATAAATGAAGTAAACCATAACTAGACGGCAGAGCATTTGCCAGTCTGGAAGGCTATCTCCCTTGGTCCAGAATATGCCACCATAACAACATTGGGTTGTATTCCAGCATCAGTAGTTAGCAGTCCCGTCTTCGGGGCCGGTAGCACATTTGTAGCAACTTTGGTGTTGCAAATGTCCATAGGCGATGATAGCTTTTCATTAGATGGGCCAATAACCTGTTTGCTAGACTCCACATATAACAATAGAAAAATAGAGACTTAATACAATGACATTTCTATAACGGCTATCGACGTGTTAATGAATAATCATGACGTTTAATGACAAGTTAAAAATAAACAGCATATCGAGGGCTTCATAACATAATATTCCTCAGGTTTCTGGAAAAAGATTACCGACTATGGAAATTTCTTGATTTTGCCAGCTATATTAGCGTCTATTAACACCTGCCTCTTTTACTATGACATTGGCAAAATCAATGCCAAAGGCGTTGGAGCCATCAACAACAAAGATAGAATAGATAACATAATATAGGCGTATACGCAAAAATGTCATTTTTTTGTTGACAAAACTGTGCATGTTGCAATTTAGAAAGTCTTACCAGTATGTAAGTGTACCTAAAAAGAAGGTTATTCCAAATTTCAGCCTTATACAATCAACTAGTTTTGTTTTATTCACAATTTTGTTCCTTGTGTAAAACTGCACTTTTGTCTGTATGGCCATTTGTTATGAAGCCCTCGTTATTGATATAATAACAAATTTTTAAACAAAACAAAATAGGACAATTGTTAATTAATTTAAACCGTGGCAATCTAGCCAGCCTTCTGGGTACGCTCCCCGCTGGCAGTGATCTGCTACATAATCTAATTTAGATTTAATTATTTAGATTAATTTATAATTTAGTTTTATTTTAGATATGTACTTTTAAAGGTTTAGTTACTTAACACATAGTACATTTTTATCCGTGTAGGAACTGAGAACGGCCTGTCGTAAGAGGCGACAAAACAACCCACAGCCAGGTGGTAGAGCATTTACCCGACTGGATGGCTAACACCCCTGGTATAAAGTATGTCGCTATAACAACCTTGAGTTATGTTCCGGCATTAGTGACTAGGTTCCAGTCTCCCTTAAGAGCAGAAGTGCATTTGTAATGCCTTTGGTGTTGCAAATGTCCATAGCGATGGTAACCACTTTCCATCAAGTGGGCCGCCTGCTTGTCTGCTGATCTCATACAATAAAAAAAAGTGTTATTTTTGATGTTATATTCATGAATTTAGATTTAATTATCTATTTGAATGTATATAAAAAAAAACAAGATACAGAAGAATTGAGAACTTCCTCTTTTTGGAAGTCGGTTAATAAGGTACAATGAGTCCCTTTAATAAAGAGAAAAGTAATAATAAACTACCAAAGCCTTCATTATAAATCGGCAAGTAGCGTTATACGTGCGTTTGCGCATGTGGTTTGGACAAGGTCATAAACATGCGGAACCCAGCCGCGGTGGCAGTTTAAGGCCAACTGGGTGCGCTTGCTGCTCATCTGCTTTTACACTTTCACTGTCACATTAAGTATCTGGGAACAGTAATTTATAACTGGTTACGAGGTAGTTTAATTTGTTGATTCGAATAATATAGGTTCAGATTTTGACGTGGAGTATTTACCGCGTTGTTGTACTTATAAGATAATAAAGTACGTGTAGCGTTATTCCGTGCAGGAACGGAGAAAGAATACAATTTCCTGCAGCCGGGCGGCCTGTCGTAGGAGGCGACTTAACAATCTACAGCCAGGTGGTAGGGCATTTGCCCCACTGGATGGCTACCACCCCTGGTCTAAAGTATGTCGCCATAACAACCTTGAGTTGAGCAGCAGCGCATTTGTATCAACATTGGTGTTGCAAATGTCCATAGGCGATGGTAACTGCTTTCCATCAAGTGGGCCGTCTGCCCGTCTGCTGCATAAAAAAAAGCGAACAGAGAGCACCCGAAAAATATCGATTCTACTCTACTCTCTCAGCATTGCTATGTCGTATCTCTCTGTAATAATCTCAAATTAATTAATTATCTCGGGAACCCGACCATACTTCAACCATCAATTGTCAACATCAACTTAACAAACGTGACAAAAGGAAGAAAAAAAGGTGCTATCAATGTGCTGCCGCTCTCTTAAAGGACACTGGAACCTGGCCACTAATGCCGGTACACAACACAAAGTTAACTCGAAAAACAATGGACTAATGATGGTGCCGGGTATTAAATACGATATGACGGCTAGCGACAGTTGCACTTCAGCGAAAATTGTAATGTGTGGATAGTCGTGGCATTGTCGTCAGCTATCCCAAATCACCTCCCTGAGTCAGGTCGTACGTGAAATTAAAAACAGTTACCTAAGTTAATAATTTATTTCATTTAATCTCCATCTGCCCGAAACAACATAATTGGAGTCAGAAGAGATATTATCATACCATACATAGAACTCCGGCTCGAAGGACCATGTCTAGGCTCCTCCCTGGCTGGTAGGGGTTCTTTTAGTAATCAGTGGACTGTTATAATTGTATGAGCTTTATTTCGACTACGGTACAGATATTATACGCGACAAAGGAAACGATATGTGGTTTTACTATATGCGTAAGCGTCGCCGGACGGTGTAAGGCGGACTGGGTGTGTGTTGCAGTATTGGCGGCTCCCCTCCTCCTAGCAGAGTAGAATCGTTAAACTCCAACACAGAACATTATTAACTTATCACGATATAACTCCACTGCATGATACCATGACCCCACTGCGTGATACCATGACCCCACTGCGTGATACCATGACCCCACTGCGTGATACCGTGACCCCACTGCGTGATACCATGTCCCCACTGCGTGATACCATAACATCACATATTTAATTGAAACACACATACTTAAACTACTATTACTATCGTTAATCCTAGGTTTTATTCTTCCATGTTACGAGTATGAGGCGTGTAAATTGAAACACGTAGTATAACCTTATTCGTTTGAAGATGTTACAGGCGGTTTCGCAGACACGGCCCCGTTGGTAAATCGATTTAGATAACTTATGCATTGGGTTGCGAAAGCCACTTGCATTCTTTATTATTAGATGATGGAAACAAATATAATAAGTAGAGATACTTAAGTATCTAATATATTTTCTTCTATTTATATGATTTAACTTAATGTTATAAACGAGATAGATCGTTATTAAATTTTGCGAACGTTGTCAGGAGTGTCCCGAAATAATTACAGTTTCCGAGGGATTATAGTAGAAAAGATTTTTTTGATTTTTTTAAATGCAGGAGTTCAGCAGACAGGCAGACGGCCCACTAAATGGAAAGCGGTTACCATCGCCTATGGACATTTGCAACACCAAAGGTGCTATAAATGCGCTGCTGCTCTCTTAAGGGAGACTGGAACCTGGTCACTAATGCCGGAATACTACTCAAGGTTTTTATGGCGACATACTTTAGACCAGGGGTGGTAGCCATTCAGTCGAGCAAATGCCCTACCACCTGGCTGTGGGTTGTTTGGTCGCCTCTTACGACAGGCCGCCCGGCCGCAGGAAATGGCCAATGGAAAAAAGATGGCGCTACGATCACGTTTTTGGCGCTACTGCTGCAATCCACTAACAAATACATCGTCATTTCAACGACAAGGACACGGAAATTTTAATGTGTCGCGCTCGTGGTTAGCTCCACCTTCGCTAGATGGCGTTATGTGTATTTTTAACTAAAAATAAAGTTTTACATTACTAAGGAGAGCGTGTGAGACTTCCAACAGCTGGTCCTCCACTCTGTCTACATAATTTACACTAACGCGAGCAAAGAGCAAAAGGTAGTAATTTTATACTTAATTCTAATTAAGGACAATTTTTAAAAGCTTATTTTAAATGTAAAACAGAATAGTATATTCTTAAGTTTTTGCCACTAGTAAACATAATTACCTTCTTACTTCTTTACCACTATCTGTATTTCCTAACACAAACAAGTACATATGAACACGTATTTTCTAGATAGACGTGCTCCATCATGAATGGCATTTCCACCTGATATCAGGTTCAAAGTCGGTCAAATGCGAATCTACACAATATAAAAATAAAACAAATAAAACTACGTTTGACTACTACTAAACTAAAGTACTGACTCATGGACTCTTTAGGTGATCAGGCTGGTGCTTGCCTCGGGCAACGGAGCAGTATGGCGATCCAGCGAGGACACGTAGTCAGCCTTTTTATCCGTGCAGGAACGGAGAAAGAATACAATTTCCTGTGGCTGGGCGGCCTGTCGTAAGAGGCCACAAAACAACCCACAGCCAGGTGGTAGGGTATTCGCCGTACTGGATGGTTACCAGCCCTGATCTAAAGTATGTCGCCATAACAACCTTGAGTTGTGTTCCGGCATTAGTGGCTAGGTTCCAGTATGCCTTATGAGAGCTTTGTTTTTGCAAATGTTCATAGGCGATGTTATCACTTTCAATCAGGTGGGCCGTTTGCCTGTCTGCTGAACTAGTGTGCTGAACTTGTGCAATAAAAAAAGCCTTTTGCGCACCTTACACATAGAAGACGTTGATCTAGGCTCGGTATTCTGCTTCGGGAGGTACCTGTGTCGCCTCGGCCGCGAGCCAACGTCAGGGTGCCATCATTGCGACACAGGCGACGAGGATACGGCGCTGCATACACTCCAGGAATGTCCTGCGTGGACGGAGCAGCGCCGAGACCTCGTCGCCTTTACCGGATTGGACCTCTCGCTCCCGGCCGTGGTTCGCACCATGGTCGGGAGCCGTACCGGATGGGACGCCGTCTCCTCCTTCTGCGAGCACGTCATGTTTGCGAAAGAGGAGGCGGAGCGGGAGCGTGAGCGTACGTCCTTGCTCCGCTCCCGCCAAAGGAGGACGCGCCGACGCCGGAGGTCGGAACTCGACCTTCGGCCACCGTAAGCGGGCGGCGCGGGTGGGGCCCCTTGGGGTATAGGGGTTCTCACTCACTCGCATATGCCGTCGAGATGAGAGCGCGAGTGTTCCGCGCGCGCTCATCTCTCTTCCCGTGGGGCGCGTTACAGACCGCCCCACGTAGGAATGAGACCGAGCAGTAGCCGGGGGATACGTCCCCTGGCATAGGAAGAGGCCCAGTGAGGGGGGCCCACGCCTGCCAGGCCACTGCGGAGTCGGGCAGCCCATTTCCCGTAGCCCTGGCATAAGGCGCAGGACGGAACACCCAGGGGTTTTAATGGGTATCCCTAACTGGGGAGTGGCAATAGCGTGGCACCGGTTCTGACCGGGCACGCTAGTGCCACCCCCGATCTGGCGAATCCCACACACTCACACGGGTCGCGAGCATCCCCCCAGGCTTCTGTGCCTGTCGCGGCTTAGTCCTCACACGGATTTCCCCTGGACAAAAAAAAAAAAGGCTAGGTATTCTACTTATAGTCTTGTGAGACTATGTGTAGAATACAATATAAATAAATTAAGTTTTCTTTTGTAGCATTTTTGTAGTTTTATCCGTGCAGGAACGGAGAAAGAATACAATTTCCTGCGGCCGGGTGGCCTGTCGTAAGAGGCGACAGAACAACCCACAGCCAGGTGGTAGAGCATTTGCCTGACTGGATGGCTACCACCCCTGGTCTAAAGTATGTCGCCATAACAACCTTGAGTTGTGTTCCGGCATTAGTGACCAGGTTCCAGTGACCCTTAAGAGAGCAGCAGCGCATTTGTAGCAACTTTAGTGGTGCAAATGTCCATAGGCGATGGTAACCGCTTTCCATCAAGTGGGCCATCTGCCTGTCTGCTGAACTTCTGCAATAAAAAAAATAGATTATTTGTTGTAAATAAACATAATCAGCAGTTAAAACGTAGTTTTTTTTATTTGATTTATTTGATTAATTTTATTTGATTTTTATTTTGACGTATCTCTTCAGTAGCCGTGATCACGGATAGAAAGGAACTGTTAAAACCTAGTTTTAATTATAAAAAACCGAATGTAGTGTAAAATCGGCTAGTTCTTCATTCCGTACAGTTGTCGAACGTGTCGAGTGAAATGCTCGTCGGTGCGAATCGTGGAGCAAATGCGAATTAGTATTCCAAGTCAACACTCGACCTTCTTGCTCACTCTAACTACGTTACAATGAGATTGCTAGTTGAGATGGGTATCACGAAATTCAGCTCCATTTCTGTCAGGAAAATAACAAGCTTATGGCTGGAGAATCAGTAAGCATTTATCGACGTTTTGATGATATGATCGGTTCGATGATTACATCGTAAATTACGCGGTATTTCCCAGACACAATGTACCACAGCATTTGATTATTGTTAGTATAAGTCGTGGTAGCGGAATGGTATAGCGCACGCGTCCTAAACTCAAAGGGCGCGGGTTCGATCCTGGCCGGAACGCATGCACCACTTAGGCAGTTTCCTGTTGTAATGTGCATATTGTTACAATTACCACGTGCTAACAACAGCATGGCGGGTATACTGTCCGTTCCCCCCTATAACGGGAGGCCCGAATCCAGCAGTGGGACATTTATGGGCTGTTATTATTATTATATTATGTTAGTATAAGTCGTATCCAAATTAAAAAAAATGTACATACTAACCACTTTAAACCACTCCCGGGTAAATTGTTGGAATATAAAGTACCGCGTCATTTCAAAAAAAAAACTTAAGCTATTGTTCTAGTAAAATGGTATCGGAATCAGCTATTTTTTTAATAAGATAAAATATAAATTTTTCTTTGACAAAAACAAAACCGACTTCACACTAAAAATCTAAAAAATAAATATTTAACCGACTTCTTTCTACAACATCTTGAAGTCGGTGCCAAGTAAAACATAAAAGAACAACAACAAATGGTTGGCAAGTACCACCTGTTTGGGATCCAATTATCAAAACTATTAAGACCCAAACCCAGCAAAAACCAGCTGCCAGACCTCAAGACACTGTGAACTCTTTCTGCGTACAACGGAACACAAACCAACTTGACTGATAATTACTTTTATTTTTCCTTCCACCCATTTTAATATTATATAAAATTATTAGAGCTAGGCATGTTTGCTGAAGAGTTTCTTGCGCCGCTTCTTCTCTTCAAGCCATAACATGTTGCGAAGCGGTAGTAAATTAGATTAGGCTCCCATAGATTAAATAATAACCATAAACAAAATTAAAATTAAATAATTAAAATTAATAAGTTGGCGGTAGGCTAAATAAAACTTTAACAATACTCGTTGACACTTGACATCTTTGTCTTCCGTGATCACGGCCACTGAAAAGTGGCCGAAACGTCGGAAAAACCAAAATCAAATAAAATTACCGCGCTTAAAACCGTAAAAACGTAGTTTTATTATAACAACAACAAATTTACAAAATATAGTCATTTTTATGCTTTACTTGACACCGACGTCTAGATGTTGTAGAAAGAAGTCGGTTAAATATTTATTTTTTGGTTTTTAATGTGAAGTCGGTTTTGTTTTTGTTAAAAAAGAAAAGAAATACTTTTTAGTTGCGCAAATATTTCAATAGATTTAAAAATAATATATCAAGCACCTGTAGAAATTGTACAACAGGTACGCGTATACAAATTTGCCATCTAACTCTCGGTGTATATGCTCTTCAACAAAGGTTGTCTTCGATTTCCTTACGATGCACAAATCAGATCCTGTCTTGGTGACTTTGGGACCATCTCGGGAGTTAAAAAAAGTAAATTGAAAATCGGTTCACAATTGACGGAGAAATCGCGTAACATGCCTACAAAAAAATTAAGCACCTGTATAACGTGTAATACTAGCACGCGTATACAAGCTTGTTTTTTTGGAAAAATTTAGGATCTTGATTGCTCTGGGAATCATTTATCAGATCCTGACTTGGTGACCATGGAACCGCTTCGGGAGTATACATGTAATGAAATTTAATATACAATTAGGAATTTTTACCAAAGGAACGCATGTATAAACGTTCAATAATATAGTATATGTTAATTTAAGTGGAACGCGACCTAAGTTACACAGTTAAATCTGCAAATGTCGGTGGATACAAAAATAGTTTTTGATTTGTGTTTAGCATAAAATAACAGTTGTTAATAGTATTTAAATAGAAATTTAAGTAAATGGACTTTGAATGTCGTTTCTTTGTCTTTTCAAGTAAGCTTAGCGCATATAGTGTTAGGTGTTTAGCGTATATTTAAGTACCTAATTGTATGTAAGTACTAACATAAATAAAACTTTGTCTTTTCAGAGAAACACCTCATTTTTATTCCTTGAATTCTTAAGTTTTCTTTACATACTTAAGTTTAGTTTACATACTTACGAATAAAGCAAAAATATTCAAAATCGATCCACAATTAGCGGAGAAATCGCGTAACATGTATATAAAAAAATAAGCGCCTGTAGAAAATAGAAGACCTACACGGCGCATACAAGCTTTTTTCCAAGAATTAAGGTGTACGGCGTTCTTTACTAAGTAATGGTTACTGTCGTTCACAATTGACGGAGAAATCGAGTAACAAACATAAAAAAAAACAATATACAGACGAATTAAGAACCTCGTCCCTTTGTGAAGTTGGTTAAAGAGAAAGTAAGCTATCGTTTTAGCGAAAATTGTGTCGAAAATAAGCTAATTTTTACGCGCCTTAACAATTTTAAACGCTTCCAGGAAAATTCCCGCGGGATCCTCGGGATAAAACAGACAGATATCATTTCAGAAAATTTGATATGGATTAGTGACAAATTGCGTCCAAATCGGCCCAGTAGTTTATACGTGAACCTCGAACAAACAGACAAGAAATCTTTAAAAAAATGCATCGTTTTCTCCATTATTCATATAGTTATAGACTATTCCGGCAAATTTTTTTTAAATAACTTCAACATACAGACACGCAATTGTAAAATTTTATAATATCATAGATAGCTTAAAAGAGCAGTACTTTTAATAAAAAGGACCGAAACTTGTCACTTAATGTAAAGAAGGGTGGAAACTAGTTACCTTCGAACTAGGCTATAACTTGGGGCTGACACTTTAACAGGTTTTCGATGTAAGAAACTACAAAGTTAAAAGTAACTTTATTACTGTCAGTTCTTAAAATCCACATGGAAATCTATGAGTTGTTCACCTTTAAGTATAGCGACACACCTGCGAAACGTTCGGCGGCGGAAAGTTCGGCGGCAGTGTTCGGCTAAATACGCTATACTAAGGACGTGTCCCCATTAGACACTCTGTTAATGATTTGTATTTATTAATGTTTAAAACTACATACTAATGTGAGAGAGCACTGATTACCGAAACACAAGCTTCATGCCTAGCTCGAAAGTTAGGGACTTAAGTTACTATATCAGATTTTCTAGCAATAAAGATTTATTAGACGGACAGTGACAGGCTAAGTATTTGCTTCCAGTTGCCTCCCTATATGCTGTTACAACTCGGATCCCGACAAAAACAAAATCCACCTGCATATTTGAAACAAAGCACATTTATTACCCGTCGGCATTTGAACTAATAACATTGGAATTATTTTATGGTCGTCTTCTATTGTTTACTTATTGGTATACGACCTATTGTTGTATTGGGATCATTAGCCAGGTGTTACAGATTTAAAGTACAAGCTGATTCTAGGAAATTCGGTCCACGCGGTCGGACGGACATATTGCATCTGTGCAGTATAAAGCAATGACCCGATGGAGGAAGCAGTCAGTCGAGCGAGAACCACTAGCGAAGCGAGACGTGTGTACTACAATCGGGAATTTAATAAGTGACGGACTTTGCGCGTTTAATTGAATTACGACCTTCTGCATTACGTTTGGACTTGTTGTGTTTGGTTATATTTGTACCTCTGTTATATGTGTTTGTATAGTTTATTCTCTATTTTTTATTCATTGTAGGTATATGTATTGTGTAATATTTATATATCCTATATATATATGTATTTAATTTGCACACCACCGTCATACACTTGCGAATCTCCCGTTGATAAAATCCATAGCCCGGGTTGTCTGGAAGAGATCGCTCTAAAGCGATAAGGCCGCCCTTTGTTCCTACTTTAATGCTTAAATGTGACTACTGTAAATTGTTTATTTTATGTGTATGTGGTGAACAATAAAGAGTTTTCTGTCTATCTATCTATTTATAGTTCTAATAAACTCAATAGTAATTCCAACGGCATTTTAATTCGAGTCTCGAGACTCGTAACAATACTTATTTTTAAATAGTGTATCCATATAGCGAGTAACGTAGGCCGTTTGCGGCGTTTTGCTTGCCGACTTAATCAGAGAGCGGCTACCCCTACCCAAATATATTCCCAAACAGTGAAAATTTATTTACAACAAACAATAAGTAGTAGTAATATAAGCAAAATTGTAACTTCTTAAAAGTAATAAATAAAAGTAATTGACTCAGGCGTATCTCGTTCGCCCAGGGTAAAGAAAAAAAAATCAGTGAGCGGCCGATTAGCAGCGAACGATTGGCGCGGTCGGCCGTGCAGTTAGCTGACAACGACGGAGCGCTGCACACCTTTATATACTAACCGCTTACCTTCCCTCCCAAGAGGGTAGGTCGCTGATAACTCAACATTGAGTTAGCGACCGATACGCCTTTCAGAGTCAGCCAGCGAACAGACAGCCGCTCACTGTTCGTCTAACGGGGACACGGCCTTAGTATAGCGACATACCTGCGGAAAATTCAGCGACTGAAAAATCGGCGCTAATTCTGCTGATGTGTCAGAAGGTTATTTAAAAAAATTTGCCAGCGTATTTAGCCGAACTATCCGCCGCCGAATGTTCCTAAACGTTCCACTGCTGGGCTCGGGCCTCCTCAAAGGGAACGGTTAGTATACCCTCCACGCAAGTCTAAAGCGGATATATCGGTTATGCCGATATGCAGTTTTCATCATAGTGTTTTGCTTCACCATTATTATGTGGCAATTGTAGCAATATGCACATTAGATCACAATACTGGTCAAGTGGTGCATGCTTCTAAGTTAGTATTTAAACAGAGGTCATTTGGAAACGCCGATCAATATACAGTTGTGTCTGTAGTCAAATATCTCTGTCAATTTAAGTATGGAAGAGAGAGCATGAAAGTAGAGTAAACGCGGCCGAGATGCGAGCACTGCGCAAAATCTGCGGAGTGACGCTCGCGGACCGCGTTCGTAATACCGAAGTAAGACAGAGTTCGTCTGAAAGAGAGTGTCGGGGTGAAGGTAAGGAAAGGAATGCTCCGGTGGTTCGGGCATGTGGAAAGAATGCATGTTGAAAGAATGACTAAACAGATATACAATGCAAAAGTGGATGGATGCAGAAGTCGTGGAAGGCCACGACAGACCTTCCATGATCAAACTGATCGTGTACTAGCAGAAGGTGATGTCAGGAGCCTTAAGAACAGGCGACCGTGCATGACAAGAGCTATGAATGTCAAAGAAGCAAGTGAGGTGCGTAAGATAAGCCTATATGGCGCTCTGTTGTTCCTGCCTACCCCGTAAGGGAACTGGCGCGAAGTTATGTATGTATGTATGTAATTTAAGTACAATATTTTTTATAATAATAATTTAGTGCTTAATGTATACATATATTGTATGTCTTTGTAGACCACGGGCCATAAAAATGGCCCGGACTTTTGGAGGGCTTGCGTGGAGCCATGGAAAGGCCAACACGTAGACACTCTACATTACTATAAGTTTAGTATTAAAATTAGAATAAATTAATATAATAAGTTATTCTTAAGGTACACCACAAAACAAACATGCATTCATTAAATGTCACACACAATAACAAAGTAACAAATAAGCGTGTACAACTTCCTAACTTCTTAAATTTAATTGTAAAAAAGGGTACGGAACTCGAGTCCGTAGAGTTATTCAAATATATATAAATGTCGCTTACGCTCTTTTAGTGATTTTGGACTTCTTTGAAGTGACCCGATTAAGGTTACAAATAGGTCAGCGATTTGTGTAAATATTACAATTGCTTCATGTCTTTGTATTTGGATCAATCTCTTTGGGTTTTAGTTTGCAAGAAGTTAGGAGCGTGATTGAGACTTGTTTTTTGAATATTCTAGACTACTCATCAAAGACAACGTTGTCTTTCAAGACCACGGGCCATAAAAATGGCCCGGACTTTTGGAAGGCTTGCGTGGGGTCATGGGAAGGCCAACACGTAGAGGCCCTTTGACAAATTTAATGTAAATGTGGCGTGACACTGACCGGCGATTATCCCTGTCTACACCATATAGTAATGCAACCAAGGACAAGCCCCGGCCAGTGTAGGACTATTGTGGGAAATGAAGACAAAAAGTACCGGGCTATTGGGGTGAACTGCTAGTGGTACTCGAGGTCTGGGTGTCAGACGGTGACTCGCCAGTCCCTGCATGGGCCCCAAAGAATGCCATAGAAGGCAGGGGCAACACATATATATATATATATATATATATATATATATAATTATTAATTAGGATAACATGCATGTCTGGAATAGATCGCTTTTAGCGATAAAGCTGCCTTTCGTTTTACCAAGTAACTATTGTCTTGTTGTGCATATTTGTAATTTTTGATTCGGTGAACAATACAGTGTTGTCTATGTCTATGTCTATGCATTAGTGTAATAATTGTATTAAAATAATATATTAGTTCTAGCACATTTTATATATCAAATAAATTTAATTTCATAATTAATTTATTATAGACATATATTAGGTTAGTAGTAGTAGTTATGTCTATCTGAGATTGCTACTGGATGTTTCTCCGCGACTGTATCTTTAATTAAAAAAAAAATATTTTGTAGACAAATCGTAAACCTATACAGGTGAAGCCGCGGTAAATGTAATAATATATTTCAATCGTTAGTACACTGTAGGCTCCGAACAATAACTTAGCTGTAATCATTATTCTAAGGTTTTAAGTTTAAAAGTCTGTTCGAAAATCATTTGTTTAAGTGACAGGTGCACTTTTACTATGTACAGTCGCGGTATGAAAAGGTTTGTCACCACCACCTTAAAGCCGACTTTTAGTTGCACGAGTACAAGAAGCAGTACTGGCAACATTTTATTAAATGTTACGTTTATAAAATATAGAAACTAAATATGGCGAAGACTGAATACTTGGCCTGCAACACTACAGATCTCACATCCGTGCGCATCGGCGAAGATACGGTCGAGCGCACGGATCAGTTTAAGTACTTGGGATCCGTACTTAGTGCATTCGGGGATATTGACTACGACGTCAAGGCTCGTATCACAGCAGCTTGGGCCAAGTGGCATAAGGTGACAGGTGTCATTTGTGACCCCAAAATGCTGGTTAAATTAAAAGGACAGGTCTATAAATCCATCATTAGACCTGTCCTTTTGTATGGCAGTGAAGCGTGGCCTGTACTTAAGCGACACAAGCAAGAACTGCGTGTCACGGAGATGAATATGCTGCGATGGATGTGTGGAGTGATGCGGAAAGACCGGGTCAGGAACTCCCGCATCCGCGGCAGTCTTCATGTCCGTGACATAGCAGACAAATTGCAAGAGTGTCACTTACGTTGGTACGGCCACGTTTTACGGAGACCGGCTAATTATGTGGGGAACAAATGTCTAGCCATGCCGCCTCCGCCAAGTCGCGGTCGAAGGGGAAGGCCCAAGAAATGTTGGCTTGACGTTGTGAAGGATGACATGCATACCAATGGTCTCAAAACGGGGGATGCTGAAGACCACGCGAAGTGGAGTAGAAAAAGTAGGAAAGCGGACCCTGGGCGTCGGAGTGAACGCTCCGAACGCAACCGCGAATTAACGCTCGGATGATGATGATGATGATGACGTTTATAAAATGTAGTATACGTGAAAACAGAAAATTGCAATGTTGACAATGACAGACACTGACATTAACAATAGTTTTAATTATTAGAAACAAAGAGGATATGATGACTACGCTTATCATAAATATTAAAACCGAGAAAAAGGTTTTACATCTCAAAACAATCTTCTTAGATAAGATAGAAAATCAATCAATTTTGATCGAAGTAATTTTAAACTTTATTGTCAAACAGTTAAAATAATTTTCTGTGGAACGGTAGGTTCTGTGACTTAGTTTGAAAGGGTAACGTGCTCGCGGAACTTTAAATTAATCAATTTGAAAACTGACGAACCTTTTCATAACAAAACTGTACAAAAAGAAATACATTTTAGGGTTCAGTGGTCATTATGGGATAAAGAATGGCTACGTCCTTCCATCCGGCTGTCTGTCTTTGCACTGTATGTGCCACAGTCATTATTATTAGCAACTACTGAGCCCAAATGAATGAAATTTTACAATAATATCTTACTAACGGGCCCGGAAAAAGTTGTTCTGCACTAAAAAAATAAAATTTAGAACCCAACTGCAGCGCCACCTACCGGGTCGAATTGAATCGAAACCATTCCGAGATCTAATTGAACACACACAAAAATGTTATCATAATCGGTCTAATGGTTAAGGGCCTTAGTAGGAGTTCAGTGAAATCCGTCACAGGGGGCCGCTGTCACGGGGGCGACAGCGGACTTCCCCCCCCCTGCTGTACGAAGTGGGCCACTCTGCTCCCCGGGGTGACACAGTTACAGGGTGTAGGGGCGTCATGGTGCAGTTACTCTGTACAAGATCCCATGACGCCCCGTAAAAGCGCTATAAATGGGGCGCAGGTTTAGGTTTAGTGGGTAGTTTTGCGGCCGTTTCTCGCGACAAGTTCGTTTTAGAAGCCAGCGTGGAGGACCGGTCGCTGAGAGTCCCACACACCCTCGATGCAGGCCTTATGCCTGCATTTTGGCCCTTCCCCCGAAGGACCCGAGGATGGTGTCCAAAGACATTCCCCCTGCGTTATCAAAAAAAAAAAGTGTTCAGTGAAATACACACGTACACAAGAATTTTGTATATAAAGATATCTGTATTTGTCCAATGTTACAGACATTTTGCTTAGCAACTGTTGGGCGTACTGGGCAATAATGATTGAAATTGTACACTGTTAAATGACTTGACGTGACGGCCTCTGTGGTTGAGCGGTCTAAGGCTTTGCTGGCGTACCTCACTGCAACGCAGAGGCTCCGGCTTCGATTCCTGGTATAGTAAATTTCGGAAATAATTTTTTTCCCTTATTTACTATGGTCTGGGTGTCTGGGATCGGTCCCAGAATAGTCCGCTGTATATTACCCATAACACAAGCGTAACTTGCTTAATTTGGGGATATACAATATGTGTGTTTGTCTGCCGATTATTATTGTTATTATTACTTACATACAACAAAAGCATGACTTTTTTTATCTACATGGTCGCATGGTTTATCTTTAGTAAAATCTTTAAAAGTAATATTGTTTCCAAAATCGTAAAACGTATTCTTTATCCTCCTCCGGATTTTAACTATGATAAAGTATTATAGTAAATACTAGCTGTCCCGGCAGACGTTGTTCTGCCCTGAAGAAATAAAATTTAGAACCCGATTGCAGCGTCACCTACCGGGTCGAAATTGTGAATCTAAACCATCCTCGAATCCACTCGAACACACACAAAAAAAATCATTCAAATCGGTTCAGCCGTTTAGGAGGAGTTCACTGTCAACACACCTACAGAAGAATTATAGAGCGATTAGTGTTTTTTTTTTGGAGCTTTTTAGGCAGGATTCTGATTATACTAGATATATATTACCTATGCAATATCGTGATATTCCTCCGAATGTATGGACACCCTTGTTACATGTGTTTTGATATACTTAAGTCAACCAACCAACTTGACTGATAATTACTTTTATTTTTCCTTCCACCCATTTTAATATTATATAAAATTATTAGAGCTAGGCATGTTTGCTGAAGAGTTTCTTGCGCCGCTTCTTCTCTTCAAGCCATAACATGTTGCGAAGCGGTAGTAAATTAGATTAGGCTCCCATAGATTAAATAATAACCATAAACAAAATTAAAAATTAAATAATTAAAATTAATAAGTTGGCGGTAGGCTAAATAAAACTTTAACAATACTCGTTGACACTTGACATCTTTGTCTTCCGTGATCACGGCCACTGAAAAGTGGCCGAAACGTCGGAAAAACCAAAATCAAATAAAATTACCGCGCTTAAAACCGTTAAAACGTAGTTTTATTATTATTTATTATACTTAAGTCAAGTTTTATAAAATTCCAATTAAGTCATTGTTCCACCAAATAAGCGATATATAAATATAGGGGACGGAAAAACTTATAAATTTTTGAAATATAATTGAATGCTTTTTAGGTTTATGTAGGCAAACGGCAAAAACTAAAAAGTTTATCATGTTTACGAAACCCTACATCGTGCCCAAACTGCTATGCTTGGCCGTTTTTTATTTTAATCTTTCTAGTTTGAAGACATGCTTTCAAAGATATTATTTTCATACCAAACTAAAATTCAACCATCTTTTTCATCTTGAAAATATTTTTCCAAGCTCACTAAGCGAGCACCTCTTGGCGTTTTAAAATATTCTTAGTTTTATATTTAAAACAAGGCTGCCGTCGATAATCAGGGTTGTCAGTGAACAAGATATTTTTCTCATGCAAATTGCGTCCAAATGGTAGCGGGAGTCGGCGTATTTATTTAGAGGTGGCACAGGTAAGTAAATAGTTGCGCAGATAAGATAGTTTATATCCCTTTCCTATTAGTTCAAAAAAGACGCCTTGTGGATACTACGTGTATTTTTATTTATTTATTGACTTCCCACACAAAAACAAAAGAAATAGAGTACAAAATTAGAAAAACTTAATTAGTGTGGAAAAAATAAAAAAAACCTCGTTTAAAAAAAACCGACTTCAAAAACTAAAAAGTATAAAATAACTTATTTCTAAAGCTATTATTATTAATATATATTATCTAAAACATCTTGAAGCCGGTGCAAAGTAAAACATAAAAATTTGTTACTTTTTAGTGTCTAGCTATGTATGGGTAGATCTACGAAAGGTGCCGCCCTCCTTAAAAAATAGAGGTCCCAAGAAACGGGAACAAAAAAATGTTCGTAAAATGAAAACTACTGGACCAAACTGTTAAATTTTTAGAGAACCAAATGGCAACTATTCCGCATCAAACTAAACAAGAATCACGTAAATCGGATCATAAATCTTGGAGTAATCGGTGAACATACATAAAAAAAGCAAAAAAAAAGATTCCGACGAATTGAGAACCTCCTCCTATTTTGAAGTCGGTTAAAAACAGGAGTCTATAGTAGGTAAAATCCTGTGTCATGGTACTCTTCGCCCTCGCTATCACTACAATATGATTTATGAGGTGAAGCTCGCTGAGGGCGTATCCTTCTCGGCATTATAGAAAGGACTTGTCTACGAGTCGGTCGGCCAAGGTTATAGCCATTTTCTATGTTTTGCCAACAAGGCAAAGTGACTTGGCTAAATTGTCATCCCACGATTTTGGCTTACGATGATGGAACACCAAGCAGATTCTAATTTGTATTTTTACACGGGTGGTAATCGGGATCTTTCAACTACCCTGAGAGTAACAATAAGAAACAAAGAGGGTATAATCACTACGCTTACCATAATATTTCATCCGTGCAGGAATGGAGAAAGAATACAATTTCCTGCGGCCGGGCGGCCTGTAAAAGCAACCCACAGCCAGGTGGTAGGGTATTTGCCCGATTGGATGGCTAGCACCTCTGGTCTAAAGTATGCTGCCATAACAACCTTGAGTTACGTTCCGGCATTAGTGACCAGGTTCCAGTCTCCCTTAAGAGAGCTGCAGCGCATTTGTAGCACCTTTGATGTTGCAAATGTCCATAGGCGATGGTAATCACTTTCCATCAAGTGGGCCGTCTGCCTGTCTGCTGAACTCATGCAATAAAAAAAAACAATAAAAAGGTTTTATACATCTTCTTCTTAGAGAAGATAGAAAGTCAAACAACTTTGATCTATTTTCTGTGGAACAGTCTGTTCTGTGACTTAGTTTGAAAAGGTAGCATGTGCTCGCGGAACGTTAAATGAATCAATTTAAAAACAGGCGAACTTTTCATTCCGCCACCGTACATAAGACCGTTGCTCTACGTATGATATTTTGTTTTGTAGTAGCCAAAAAATGGCGGTAGGTTCAGTTTTTAATATTTTCACAAGACAATTTTAAAAAGTTTTAATGATTTTAAAATTATCTTTATGTTGTACGCGACTTGCTTCTCTAGTTCGTACTTCCTCTACGACTTGAATGCTTCTTTTGAGATCTGTGACAATGTTTAACTAGTTTCTTGTTTGGATTTATCCTTGTACAAAACAACAATAACTATAAAGCTTATTTTAGGAGTGAGGAATACTTGCAAATCTTTCATGCGATGCTTTTTGAAAGTGAAAGATTTATTGGCACTCATAAAACACATTCTGGTTTATAAAAAATATTATGTTATCAAAAAGAAAGTGTACTAGAGAAATTAGATGAAAGTAATTTTCTCTAAATTTTAAATTTAAAGCAATAGATTAAGCCAAAAATTACCCGCAAACTACGAGTTTAGTTAAATATTTCATCAAATTTCTTTTTTGCTTGTTTTTTGTTATTGGGAAAGTACAGCAGACAATGGACATTATTAACATCAGAGGTGTTACTGTGCTGCCAGCCTCGAAGAAATTTTGTGACGCTTTTTTTGAAAAATCCCATATCGTAGTGCTGTGGGAAAAATGCCCGCTGTGCATAAAGAGAAACCTTCTAGACTCTAGAGGACCGTTGCGTACATGAGCGAAGTGGCACAAGCAATTGCGAAGAACGCCCTGCCGATGGCGAGCGGTGCGGTGGTAGAAAGACGATGGAACTGTTCTAAACAGTTTTTTGAAACCACTCCCCATGACAGAGGGTAGAATACGCAAAGAGATGCGAAGTCTCTTCGAAGACCAACCGAGTGGGTTGCGAGTTACACTATAATAAGTTTGTAAATGGTTCGAGTTTGTACAATGCGTTTTTCGGACCAGCGGATTCCGAAAATACAATTTTAGAATTTTTGTCTGTCTGTCTGTTAGAGTATCACCCGAAAACTACTAAACGGATTTAAATGAAACTCGACATAAAGTTAGCTTACATCCCGGGGCGTAACTTAGGATACTCTTTATCCCGATAAATGACGTGGTTTTCGTGGGATAGATGAAAATAGCGAAAAAGATGGCGCTGCCATCGAATCTTGTTTGGACACTACTGAACGTGTATAAATGAAATTCGACATAGTGCTGGCTTACAACCCGAGTTAACAATTAGCATATATTTTATTAAGTTTTTATGTAAGTAAAATAAAGCTTGTTATATTATAACCCAGTGGGGTCGGTGATGGTTAAATTAAACAACTAGAGCAATGACTACATCTTCTTTTATTCTTCTTTAGGGAGCCAAGTAAAAAAGTACAACAATATATCCAAGTTCATTAATTATCCTCATAGCTATTACAGGAAATACAACCAGGTTTTCTATGGTACAATAACGACACTAAAATCATCGGTAAGCTATCATTTAGGCAAAAAATTAATAAACAATACAATTAATTAGGTACGAAATACGTGCATTATATCGCTAGAAATAATGTTCAATTTTAGCGTGACGACTTACCTACTAATTATAATAAAAACACAATTATTTTAATTTTGGGATTAGTCTGCAAATGTAACATATATGACATGATCAAAATAATTAATAATTATAAAATCAAATATTACGGCATTGCTAAAAAATCACGACATTTTGTAATTTGTAAGTAAAACCTCAGATTAATAATATTGAGAGACAAAGTTTTTACCTCACTTTGCTAAATGTCAGGCAAAGGAACTAAATCCGTACAGCATGAATATCAATATTATTCAATCAAACTGAACATCTTTGAATGACAAAAAAAATACGGAATTTTAGATTTTTCACATTATTGTGATTAAGATCATTATTATATTTTTGTAGTTTGTATATATAATTACCGACAACATACAATACTAATGTTAGACAAACAATATATAGGTGTGAGGGGTGTTCGTAAGTTATGGCAAGGACAGTGGGTTAGGTTAGGTTATCTTTAGACCAAAGCCCACGAGCCGAGCGAGCGAAGCGAGCGTGCCGCGGCAGCGGCCGGCGAGTGGCAGAACCGACTTTAACTTTTATTAAAATTATCAACGAATAAATGGAAACCAGTCAGTTCTGGCGCTCGCCGACCGCTACCGCGGCAAGCTCGCTTCGCTCGCTCCGCTCGTGGGCTTTGGTCTAAAGATAACCTAACCTAACTCACTGTCCTTGTCACTGGTTACACCTTCGACCACCCCTTACACTTATACTTTGTTCTGCTTACATTGGTATTGCATGTAGTCAGTATTTATATATACAAACTAGAAAAATATATTAATTATCTTAGTTACAATTATGTGAAAAATCTAAAATTTCATACTTTCATGTCATTCAATGATCTTCAGATTGATTGAAAAATATGATATTCATGCTGTATGGATTTAGTGTCTTTGCCTAACAAGTAGCAAAGTGGCAGAACCGACTGCTTACCATTAATTATGGTTAAAGTCGATTCTGCCTGCGGCTTTGGTCTGAAGCTAACCTAACCTAACTCACTGACCTTCTCATTGGTCGCAACCTTCAACCGCTCCTCACAACCTATTTTTTGTGTTGCTAACATTGGCATTGCATATTTGAGCTTTAGTGTGAAGCTAACCCAACCTAAAGAGTGGCAAGCAAAGGAAATAAATCCAAACAGCCTATTTTTTATTAAGAATACATCAGACAACGCTGTATGGATTTATTTCCTTTGCCTGCCACTCTGATGAACTAAGTTACAACAAAAAGATTTGTCTTTAACAGTGTAGTTTACTTTATGTAGCATGGCGGTTTTATCTGGGAAGTGTTTTATAGTTTTTACAACAACCTAATAAAATGTGCTTTAAAAATTAATAAAGTAAGATATTGATTGTTTTTAAGTTAACTTATGTGTTTGTGCTCAAAATCATAAGTGTTTAGCAACGTGCCGTATTACTTTGCAATAATAATATTAGCATAGTAGGCAGTCTGTGTATATTCTAAGGTAATTGTATTGTTTATTAATTATGTGCCCAAATGAAGGCTTTCCGACAATTTTAATTTCGTTATTGTACCATAGCAAACTATAATTATAATCTTGTATATAAAAAAAACGCATAATTTTCGGGTTCCGCCTTTATGCAAATTTACCGATAATTGTTACGTATATTCATTCCCCTTAGTTGTAAAACCACAATGATGGAAATATAGCTGCACAGAACACAGGGAAATATAGGCAGTTATATAAAGGAAGGATGGTACAGTACCTTTGCGTAGTGAAGCGATGGTTTTCTCCGTGATTCTTAAAGTTAGCACGACACGCACAATTTCACGAATCCAACTAGTTTAGTGATATATAAAGTATATGGACGAAAATTGTTTATAATATTCAAAAGCGATGCGTGTGCGTTGCAGTTCGTAAGCGATAAAGTCTATTCTATCCGATGCCCAATATAGCGATGCAGTTGAAGTCTCATGCCGTCTCCTTTCTTCTGCTTGCTAGGGTATGTACAGGAGAGGAAAAAAAGATAGGAGGTGGTTTTACATGATTTGAAGTATTACGATTCGTTCCATTACTTTAAGAATTTTCAATATAAATATTAAATGAAATACGCGCGACCATAGACTATTATCAAATTGTGAAATATACCGAGGGTTATATCTCTAAATGTAAATGTTTCAATTAGTAAGATTAGATTTTAATTAAGGTGATAAGTTTTGGGCGCCATCCGAGTCACGTGTCTCGGAGATCTGCCTCGACGCTGCATACGGCTGCCAGCGTCGGAGGCCGTGGTAGACGTAGTAGTTCGAAGGGTTGGCCCCCTGCTGGCCAACCACGTGGACAGGAGATTGTGCTATCCGGACCTGACTCCCTGGAATTGATAACAGATTCCAGTGAACGAGGGTAAAATTATGATATGTCACTGTTAGGGGGAAGATGAGAATTATAAGAGCACATTTAACCTACTTCTAATTATGATGTTCCTGATATAACTCGCCTAAAATGGGGAGGATGAGAAGCTCCTTCGCCTTGCGAGTGTTGCTAGGCGCAAGAGTGTCAATTTCATAACGTGACAAGCTACTGGATACGGTTTGACATGCGAAACTCTAGTTCTTTAATATTTTTCTTCCATGATGTAGCCTATGCTTTAGTAATTTGGCTTTGTAAGAAACTCTTGGATCTGTTTAGTATTCGTTGCGAGTCCTTAATTGTTTCTTGAATTCAAGGATGTTTTCCGACTTTATCTTGTACAAGGCTATTAAGGCCAATTGTTATATCTATTTTATGTAGAGAGTGACTAATTTTACGACTAAGTGTTGTCTAAAATGTTGTAGGTTAACATGTTTTTGTTTTTTTTATTGCAGGAGATCAGCAGATAGGCAGACGGCCCACTTGATGGAAAGCGGTTAGCATCGCCTATGGACATTTGCAACACCAAAGTTGCTACAAATGCGCTGCTGCTCTCTTAAAGGAGACTGGAACCTGGTCACTAATGAACACAAGTCAAGGTTGTTATGGCGACATACTTTAGACCAGGGGTGGTAGCCATCCAGTCGGGCAAATGCCCTATCACCTGGCTGTGTGTTGTTAAGTCGCCTCTTACGATAGGCCGCCCGGCCGCAGGAAATTGTATTCTTTCTCCGTTCTTGCACGGATAAAATTTGCTCTAATACTGATATTACATGGATCAACCGAATTGAATTAATTTGTTTGAAAGAGACAATACTGAAAGTACACGACGCTAATCAATGTTATGGTTATCACGTTGGCCGCATCCCATTTACCAAACACGTCTAGTTCAGCCGGTTCGGCGGCGGAAACAGCTGAATCACTCAAGCGGCGCAAATATGCAACCCTCAGTGAGAGTTATAAGTTTGTGTTGTTTGCTGTCGAGACGCTTGGACCATGGGGTCCTGACGCCATGACCCTCTACCAAAATTTATCGAAACGACTCGTTGACTCTTCAGGTGATCAGAGGGCTGGTGTTTACCTCGTCCAACGAATCAGTATGGCGATCTAGCGAGGAAACGTAACCAGCCTTCTGGACACCTTACCCATAGAAGACGGTGATCTAGGCTCAGTATTCTACTTATAGTCTCGAGGGACTATGTGTAGAATACAATACAAATAAGTTAAGTTTTCTTGTATTGTATTCGATTATATATAATAGATGTTATTGAATGATTCAAGTTTATGCTTATATGTATCAATTTGGTTGAAACATTCAAATTGAAAGACAGAAATGAAGCGTTTAATCATGTCTAATATTAGCTTTATAATATATACGATATCATTTTATTATGTGGTACATTTTGAGTATTTCTAAGTGTGCGTCCACATTGAATGCGCGGTGACGGGGGCCTGAGGCGGGCGCGGCGAGCGGAGGCGTGCGGTGGCCACAGTGAGCCGCTAGCTGTCGTAGCGGTTCGCTGTATGTCAGGTATTGCAAACTATGGACGAGGCTTTGGTATTTTTACTAGGCAGTCCGATTCTGAGATGGGAGGTGTTGAACATTAGAGATGGTGTACACGAAATAAATAAAAACAGAGAACAGTGTGGTGATTTTTTTAATTTGTATGAAGAATTCAGGTTATACCCTAAAAAAATTTCGAGTACACTCGAATGCCCGTGTCAAGATTTGACTACATCCTAAGCAAAATATCAGCTAAAATCACGAAAGAAGATACAAATTTTCGCAAAAGTATTAGTCCTGCGGAGAAATTGTTCTTGCCATATAGGTGGTTTAGATTGAATTGCAGTTATAAACAATTCAGTATTTACCGCCATTTTACAACAAACAATATGCAGCCGCGCACACGCCGAACGACAAGACCGAACTGGTTTGTTATCCCGGCCACCCGCGCGTTAGGTAGGCTCGCAGTATGGACGCACACTCAGTTTTTTTTTTGTTTTTTTATTGCAGGAGTTCAGCAGACAGGCAGACGGCCCACTTGATGGAAGGCGGTTACCATCGCCTATAGATATTTGCAACACCAAAGGTGCTACAAATGCGCTGCTGCTCTCTTAAAGGAGACTGGAACCTGGTCACTACTGCCGGAACACAACACAAGGTTCTTATGGCGGCATACTCTAGACCAGGGGTGGTCGCCATCCAGTCGAGCAAATACTCTACCACCTGGCTGTGGGTTGTTTAGTCGCCTCTTACGACAGGCCGAAATTGTATTCTTTCTCCGTTCCTGCACGGATAAAAGTTAAATAAGTTGCGAGATTTTTATAAAAGTTATGGTAAAATCTATCTATAAACAATATTGTGATCAATCGCTTGGGGGTGTCAAGTACTGTCGAATTTGTATAATGGATAAATAAAATTTATCTTAGAACAGATTTCGAAAATGTAACTTTGAGAACTATTGTCTAGCTTTCTGTCGATAATAGCATCGACTGAACTCGATACAGAGCTTTTGATATCCCGAATTAACCTAACATATATTTTATACCGATAAATGACGTTGTTTTCATATGATAAAGGAATATAACTAGAAATATTATAATTTGCTTGTTGGAATCTCTAATAAATACTTTTTATATGTTTTAATGGTTTTATATGACTGAGTGGAACTGACTGGCCACGAAATATTGAAATAATATTTAATTTTAGAACATAGATATTTTTTTGTTTTGTTATATGTCAATTTTTTCTTTCCATATAAAATACGTCCATCATTGTCGCATGTATAGTTTGAATTGTTAATATTATATATTAACAGTCCGCTAACATATTAATATTTAAAGAAGCGTTTAACGCACTAATGGTGCGGCCGCACCTGCGGTAAGGTTAAAGAAAGACTGGCCGAATGCGTCTTATTTCAAGCGTTAAAAAATAACGCCGTTAAGGAATAGTGTATATACATAAGTTATCTGTCTATATTTAACGTCATTAATAATGTCGCGTCATATCTACGTAAAATGGCTTATATCTGTAAACATTATCGCAGATGAAACCACAGCATAACACATATTCCATCATGGCAACACGAACGAAGTTTCACTGGCAATACTGGTATATTATTACTATTTTCATTCTTAATTTGAATTCACTTCTTTCAGGCGGCATCTTCACGCTTGGGAAGGTGCTGAACTTCTTCCCAGTGGGGGGTGAGAAGGAATGCCAGCCAACTGGCTACAACGTGGCCAAAGCCGGCATCTGTTTGAACGCTTACGACTGCCGGCAGAGGGACGGCAGGGCTGCGGGCGACTGTGCGCATGGTCTTGGTGCTTGCTGCGTGTGTGAGTTTCTCATATCGATGGGTGAAAGGCTATTTGTTTTAAACGACATTTTTAAAATTTGTCGGGAGAAAAGTTTGAAGTTTCAAATGACCCAGAAAAACACATCACTAACGAACTATGTACCGTACTTAAAAAAAGAACATCTATAGATTGAAACTAGACATCAGATTCTTTATATTTCTTTAAGTTGAGACATTAAGATAAGTAAACCCGTAGTGTTATTAAGTTTCACACAAAATGTCGCTTAAAACAAATAGCCTTTCAACCCTCGATATAATATTCAAAAAATGACATTGAAGTGTCTGTTTGTAATGTCAAAATGAAAATGTGATAAAATTCACGGGAGGATAATTCGAACCAGGAGATTCCGAAACTGTAGTTTTAGTCTGTCTGTTTGTTGTTGGCGGGACCGATTTTGACGGGTCTTTCACTGACAGGTAGCTGATGTTATAAGGAGTAAATTTGGCTACTTTTTTTTTAATTCCATGCGAATGAGGTCCTGGGTACAACTAGTCTACAATATAATAGCCGGCTCGGCCGGTGTGATACCACGTTCTCACTCAATATCAGCATGAAACGGTTAGCCTTGCTAATCGTGTTACGTGCGATAATTGAGAGATCCAATAGCTCACTTCCTCTTCTCCCTATGTCATCCTTCTATTCCCTCCTCTTTATCTGTACTACTATTATAAAGATGTATCAATCAATTAATCAATATCTTTATTTGCAAGAATATAGTTTATACAATTATTAATGCATAGTACATTCTACCACATAGTAGTGTAAACAATGAATTATAAATTAAATTTACATAAATATTCTAATTTAAAAAAAAATGCCAATTAAGCTTTGGTAATATATAAGCAATTAATGTCCAAAGAAAAAATAACAAATATGTCACTAAGATTTTCCTATATAGATAATAACGACAAGCACTTTTTTTTCAGAAATTCATATATAGTATAGAAACACTCCTAGATCAGCCACTTTTTTAAGACTGTAGTGAATTTTCGTGAGGGTAGTTTATAATATTAGTTGGCAAAGAGTTATAAATAAGAGAGGCCATGTAAATACAGTTTCTTCTGAATAGATCCAGAGGGCACAGGCATCTGTTTTTATTTTTATTGCAGGAGTTGCATTTGTTGGAAAGCGGTTACCATCGCCTAAGGACATTTGCAACACCAAAGGTGCTACATATGCGCTGCTGCTTTCTTAAAGGAGATTGGAACCTGGTTACTAATGCCGGAACGCAACTCAAGGTTGTTATGGCGACATACTTTAGACCAGGGGTGGTAACCATCCAGTCGGGCAAATGCCCTACCACCTGGCTATGGGTTGTTAAGTCGCCTCTTACGACAGATCGCCTGACCGCAGGAAATTGTATTCTTTCTCCGTTCCTGCATGGATAGATATATCTTTATATATAATTTTACTTGCGTCACAAGTCTCGCGTTAACATGATTAAATTCTTCAAACAAAGTTCCATTGAATTGGATAAACTTAGCGGTTGTGATGATGATAGTGATGTAAAGTTTGTGAGTTTGGATATTCGGGTAATCTCCGGTATTGGCTTATCCGATTTAAAAAATTCTTTCAACAGTAGAAAGCCACATTATTCCGGAGGAAAATAGGCTATATTTAATTGTGATTAATTAAAAAAAGTAAATGTTTTATGCCCAGCGATGTGGGCACGGGAACGCCTGTCAAATATGTTACAGCAATAACATTCTACGCAAGAATTGCGCACATCCTCGTACGTGGCACTGCGAGTGCTTTCTGCGTTTATGAATTAATTAGGATATAATTTCCGAGATGTGGGCCAAAATACTCTACCACCTGGCTATAGGGTGTTTTGTCGCCCGGCCGGAGGAATTAGTATTCTTTCTTCGTTCCTGCACAGATATATATACTACTAGCTGACTCGGCGAACTTCGTACCGCCATATTTTCTGAATTCCTAAAAGGCTTTGTTTCATGACACAAAAACAAAATCACCATAATCGGTCCAGGTGATTATTAGGAGGATTCTAGAACCCGATCTCAGCGCCACCTACCGGTTCTAATTTCGAATCTAAACCATCCGGGAACCCACTCAAACACACAAAAACAAAATCACCAAAATCGCTCCCGGTGATTAGGAGGATTCTAGAACCCGATCTCAGCGCCATCTACCAGATCCAATTGTGGATCTAAACCATCCCGGGACCTACTCAAACACACACACAAAACTTCATCAAAATCGGTAAAGTCGTTCTCAAGTCATGCGCTTACCAACACATTTTGCGATTCATTTTTATATATAAAGATAGTATAAATACAAAATATACTTAAAAATAATTAAATAAAATTTATAATTAAAAAATAGACTCCAAAACGCGGTCAGCGGGGAGCATGCCCCAAATGCTGGCCGCATTTTCACGCTTGATGGCAACGCTAATGCGTTGTGCCAGGGGCAAACCAGCATTTTGGTTATTTTTTTGTTATATGTTCCCATTCCCTAATGACTGGAATGGGAATATAAAACTTGACAGGTGTCAAGGGACACCCGGATGGAACGAAGTTCCTTTCGATTAATTAGTGAAAGAATTGTAACATTTTTTTTTTTAAGTTATAATAATATTTTTTTTTTATTATTTATTATGTACAAAAAACCTGTATACATTCAACAAAAATAATCGTCGCGACACCACACTGTTCAATGCGAAATAGAAAGACGAAACGAAAATAACTGGCTTGCTTTCTATGAGAGAGAGAGACAGACAGAGAAACGCGCGCACGCCGCACGGCTTACAACTATAGCAAAAAGTGTCGTTACAACTTTTGGTCTTAATTTTTTCCGTCTAGCCCCCTTTCGCAACGCGCGATAAGGAACTTCGTTCCAAAAACGCTATCGTGTCGCTTTAACAGTGGTGGCACGACCTTAGTCATTTAGCACCAATATTCCGGGGAGCTAAAGTGTGACACTTGATCAAACAGTAACAACCGAGGCGTTTGAGTGAAAGTGCATTGGACCGTGGAGCCGGCACTAACCATCGCACACTTTGAGTCTATTTTGGGTAATTTTAGAGCACATTGGCCACACCATACTTGAAATTAGCTAGTGAACACTAGCTAACAAATTCAAATTTGTTGTTTTTATAATACTTGCCAGGTGGTAGGGCATTTGCCCGACTGGATGGCACCACCCCTTGTCTAAAGTATGTCGCCATAACAACCTTGAGTTGTGTTCCGGCATTAGTGACCAGGTTCCAGCTTCCCTTAAGAGAGCAGCAGCGCATTTGTAGCACCTTTGGTGTTGCAAATGTCCATAGGCGATGGTAACCACTTTCCATCAAGTGGGCCGTCTGCCTGTCTACTGAACTCCTGCAATAAAAAAAAACAAACAAACTCTTCAGCTTTATATATTAGTATAAGATTATAATTTTACTATGCCGAACTGGCCAAACATGATACATCTTTACTTTTATACCATCATGCATACTCTGATATGTAAATACTCATATTAAGAAATAAATAAGAGTTGGGTATGGAAGAGATAGCATGAAAGTAGAGTAAACGCGGTCGAGATGCGAGCACTGCGCAAAATCTGCGGAGTGACGCTCGCGGACCGCGTTCCTAATACCGAAGTAAGACAGAGAGTTGGTCTGAAAGAGAGTGTCGGGGTGAAGGTAAGGAAAGGAATGCTCCGGTGGTTCGGGCATGTGGAAAGAATGCATGATGAAAGAATGACTAAACAGATATACAATGCAAAAGTGGATGGATGCAGAAGTCGTGGAAGGCCACGACACACCTTCCATGATCAAATTGATCGTGTACTAGCAGAAGGTGATGTCAGGAGCCTTAAGAACAGACGAGCGTGCATGACAAGAGTTATGAATGTCAAAGAAGCAAGTGAGGTGTGTAAGAACAAGCCTAAATGGCGCTCTATTGCTCGTGCCTACCCCGCAAGGGAACTGGCGTGAAGTTATGTATGTATGTATGTATGTATGTAAGAAATAAATAAACTTTAACTACAAAATAAACGTTTCAACTTCAAAGGGCGGTCGAATCCTTACTACCACTTGACCAGTATTCTGACAAGAAGTGCATATAGTTACAGTTATCACGTGCTGACGGTGGAGGAAATCATCGTGATGGAACCTGCACATCGAGATAAGGCACGACCCCAGTAGTGGGACGTTTATGGGCTGTTGACAAAAGGAAGTACATCATCAAAACATTCCCCAAATCAGACCCAAAAACCTTTTAATTTTACGACGGGGCTACAATATCTCTTATTTCCGACAATTAAAGCGCTTTAGTTTTACGAGTCAACAGAGTAATTTCCTGTTAGACGTAATGCAAAGTTTTATTACATTCGGCACAGCCGTTTGTGGTTGTCGTAACGAGCGTCCGGGTGTCATTCGGCGGAAAATTGGATATTTCGACTTTGTTTTATGTCAAAGTAGTTAGTTAACTTACTTTGTATTTTTAGTAGGGTAATAATTATCTAATGTAAAGTCTTCTGCCTTACGAAAATAATAAACATTCACTCAGACCATTAAGACCTTTAAAGAAGCCTACAAAGGCGTAGGTAGTGCCGTATCAGCCGTATCAATGATACGCCCCCCCCCCCCAGGCTACAGGGGCCCCAAAAGTGTGTAAGCAAAAATTCTGAAAATATTATCTACATTCTTTTATAGACTAATAACATTTTTGAGAATTACTTCTGGGCCAACAGAAAAGGCTATCAGACTTGTCATTATTGTCTGTAGACGAAGAAAATCTAGAAAAACTTAAATCGCCTTCAGCTATGGACGATTTCATAAATAAGTTTGCCGAAAAAAGTATAGTATCATCATGTTCATGTGACTTAGCTCCTAGGAGCATCAAATATAAGTAATAACTTATAATCAATATATTGTTACACGCCAACAAAAGTGGATGCACACCTGCCTGCCATAAAACACTTTATTACCCGCCGGGCGTTGGAGCTAATAACATTGAAACTGTTTTATGACTATCTTCTTTTGTTTACTTTGTGTTTAAAATTTGTAATTAGAAAACAACTTATTGTGTATTGTACACGTTTATGGCCGTTCGCAGGCATAATTACGCAGGTGTGCGGATTACGTTTTCTGGGAAATTGCGTCGACGCTTGCCAGGTAGACATAATGCATTGGTGTTTTGTAAAGCAATTGCCGATTGGAGAGATCGGCAGTCAAGCGATAATTAGCAGCGAGACAAGACGTGTGTACATTCGATAATCTATACTTATATAGTGACGGACTTTGCGCGTGTTTTTGAATCGCGCATTACGTTTGAACTCATTGTGTTCAGTTATATTTGTACCTGTATTATACGTGTTTGTATAGTTCTAAATAAACTCTATAGTCATTCTAACGGCACTTTGATTCGAATCCCGCACTCGTAGCAATATAATTATTTTAATTAAATTCGAGCATTTTTTGTTTCATTTATAAAAAACTTGACCCTTCCTTTGGGCCCTCCAACATATTTTGTTACAGGGCCCGTCTAAGACAAGGTACGCCACTGAGATGGAGCCATGTTCTTAATGAGGGGGAAATCCGTGGGGACTATCCACCGCAGGGAATACGCAGTGGGGAGTGTGTGATTCGCCATGTCGGGGTGATACAAGCAACGCAAGCAAGTGTTTTTACCATCCGAGTCAGGGATACTCACTAAAACCCCTCGGTGTTCCAGGGGTTATTTTTATTCAAAATCAGCAAATTTCCTATGAGAAAGAATACAATTTTCTGCGGCTGGACACCCTATTGTAAGACAAAACGACCCACAGCCAGGTAGCAGGGTATTTGCCCGACTGGATGGCTACCTCTGGTCTAGAGTATACTGCCGTAACAACCTTGAGTTGTGTTCCGGCTGGCATAAGTGACGAGGTTCCAGTCTTTTTTTTTTTAGACGGGGGAAATGCTTTTTACGCACAATACTGGGTCCTTTGCAAGGGACTAGACCATAGTTGATCATGAAGGGCGAGGTTCCAGTCTACTTTAAGAGACGGGATGTTCATCACCCCCATTTCCTAGAGCTCCCACGCTCAACTAAGCAACGGTTTTCTAGAACATTTATTAAGTGTACAACGATGATCTGGAGGCAACTCACTGCCACAGTTTTCCCCTTGCCTTATGATATGGGGTTTTTTAAGAAGGGCATCATAAAATTTCTTAGAGGTCGGTAACGCGTTGGCTACACCCCTGGTGTTGCAAACGTCTATAGGCGACGGTAGTCACTTTCCATCAGGTGGGCTGGCTGCCTGTCTACTTCAGGCAATAAAAAAAAGAGAGCAGCAGCGCATTTGTGGCACCTTTGGTGTTGTAAATGTCTATAGGCAATGATACCACTTTCCATCGAGTGGGCCTGCCTATCTGCTGCACTCCCGCAATAAAAAAGACGATTGACTAGGGTGATTCATTTTTCAAAAATCTATTGATACCACTTTATATACGTACAAACATAACTTCACGCCAGTTCCCTTGCGGGGTAGGCACGTACAACAGAGCGCCATTTAGGCTTATTCTTACACACTTCACTTGCTTCTTTGACATTCATAACTCTTGTCATGCACACTCGTCTATTCTTAAGGCTCCTGACATCACCTTCTGCTAGTACCACTTTAGGTTCATCAAAATGGGCCTCGTGACTCCTCTGAGTATTTCTCTATTTCGTATAGTTTTAGGTTTTGGCCTTGAAGAAACACTTCCTCGGCGACGGCCTCTGTGGTTGAGCGGGCTAAGCCTTTGCCGGCGTACCTCACTGCAACGCAGAGGTTCCGGGTTCGATTCCTGGTATATAGTAAATTTCGGAAACGTATTCTCTCCGTTATTTACTATGGTCTGGGTGTCTGGGATCGGCCCCAGAGTAGTCCGTTGTATATTACCCATAACACAAGCGTAACTTGCTTAATTTGGGGATATACAATGTGTGTGTTTGTCTGCCGATTATTATTATTATTACTTCAAAAATTCATTCTGGATACAGACGTGTTTTAAACTTGATTTTTTAGGTTGGCCAGAAAAGGAAATTATTAGATGAAATTGCAAACCAACGCAACGGTCCATAAAACCATTTTTACAATCCACAACAATGGATTGTAAAGCGGTCTCTATTAAACGAACAATACCTGCTCAGACCAAGAAAGTAGGTTTATAAAGACTTTGTACATACTTGAAAGTTATATTATTTATAACTAAAATATACAGCATCTAACTTGTATTTAATTAATTATAATAAACGTTCATACACAATGTTAATCATTATAATCTTGTAATTATTATAAACATAGATGTTGCGGCTTGATAATAATGTTAGATATAATTAGCATTCTAAATAAATTGGCTAATTACGTATACGTTACTTTTTCTTACGATAAAATTTTTGAATGATAACTATTTTTTGTAAGCCGCTTCGTTACGTAACGCTTTACGACGCCAGTGTGTCTGGCTTCCCTTTCTCTCAGGCATACAGCAGCGATAGGCAGGCTTCTCCTCTCTCACTCTAACCCCCAGCGCTAGTCGTATTTCGGTAATTAAATAAAATGATGATACTAATAGTATATATACACAAAATTCTAATGTACCATATTCAAAAATTATTACTAAGAATAAAATATATTTTATAATCAACAAAAGATTTTATTAATAAAAAATCTTTCCTTACAATATCATATTAATATACATGAAATTTAAGTAATAACCTAAGCTTTTCTCAAATTAAACAGTTTCAATGTTAAATAGTTCAACTTAGATTAGTTTAAGTTATCACTTTTGTCGGGCGTTCCGAAACGCACATGTTTTTTTGAATGACTTTTTAGTTATATTGTGTATCTATATGGTTAATTGAAGACATTTTCTAGTTTAATATCTAACATTAGATTTTCGAAATTGATATTTAAACATACTACCCGTGCGCAGAAGTTTTGCCGATTGGTTGACAAAAAAGGTTACATAAATAGTTGTTGCAATAAATTTATTATTTTAATTTATTATTGTATATACTTTACATAAGTATATCTCTTGGGCTCCCCTACTATAATGTGAAATAATTAAATAATTATACTAGAGATATATAATTATAACATTAATGTTATCATTAATCTAGTCGAAGTATCCTGCGGTGGCGTGGTCCAGAACAACATCACGTACTTCATGTCTCCCGGGTTCCCGGAGCTGTGGAACGGTGACGAAGACTGCAACATTACAATAGACAAGACCCATGCTGGCATCATGCAGCTGAAGATCGATTTCATACATTTTACTTTAGTAAGTAATTATTGTTTTGCCTATTATCCGCAGCTTTGTTCACGTTTACTCGTAAAAAAGTTCTTATCTTTAATTAATATCTGTTTAGTTCTTAATATTTAAGAGTTTCTTTTGTATTTATAATATGGTTATCAGGCGAAATTTGACATAATGTTTGTCTTGGGTCTCTTCATTTTTGTGAAACAGATTTGATGTGTTTTCAATATCAGTAATCTCGATGGGGTGGTTTGCTTATCATGACTTACTTCATTTAGCACGTGGTAATTGTAATGATATGAGCGTTAGGCCAGAAATTTCCTGTTTGAAGACCGCCGCTCGGCAAACGTGTTATAGATCGCCCTCCAGCCAGCTAGATTGACTAGCTGCACAAGATCCCTGGTGGAAGCTGAATGGAAAAGGTCGACGTTCTAGATATGTCGCGCAAATTTCGGGAGACCTTTCGACTTTCCTCCGATAATTAATGCTTTATCCAAAGAAATACCAGACTCCCTAAAATGATGATGTCTATAAGATGATAAAAAAGATAATATACTAAAATTTACAGGGACAACCAAATAGAAGAACTGGGGAATGTGATGAAGATGCCATGATTTTAGGGGACGGTGAGACAAACTTAACTCTATGTGGCCAGAATCATGGACAACACGGTAAGTATTGATAAGGCATAAAGTATAATCTAGTAAGTGGAACAATTCTCACATTACAGCATAATGTAATAATAGATTATGCGAAAGGTATCGAACCTTGCAGATTGGGCAACGAAAGTTCTTGAGAGGCTATAACTTTGCGAGAACGTTCTAAACTCAACATTCCCAAAAGAAAATGTATTAGATGTAACAGTAGTAGTTCTCAGATATTTGTCTAGAATAGATATTCTAACTAAAGTACCGCGTATACATAGTTCTTTCAATCCACGAAGGCGAGTGGATGTTACTTATGGTATGCACGCATCTGTGTGTGCATGATAACAAAACGGGGTATGATTGGACGACACACTCGCAATTGATCGCTCCGTCAGACACGCACACTATCGCAATGTGCATGTACACATTCAACCACAAGGAATCCCGGACGCACACTTCACAAACAAACCAAGACACACAAAGAGCCTAAAAATTAATAACCCAGGCACAGAAAAGAAAAAACAACACACATGGCACTAGATAGGACTATATATATAAGTATAGATATAAGGCCAACACTGTACATGCACTTCCTCACAACACCAGCTTGTAACAGATACACTCTACATTAGTATAAGTTTAGTATTAAAATTAGAATAAATTAATATAATAAGTTATTCTTAAGGTACACCACAACATAAAACTCACTAAATTAATGTCACACACAGTAACAAAAATAAACAATAAGCGTGTATGGACTCTAAAATCTTTCATAGAAATTAAGTTGTAAAAAGGGTACGGAACTCGAGTCCGTAGTGATGTTAATAATAATAATTAAAAAAAAACCCGGACGCCTTCGTGAATTGCAAGAACTATACAGAATATATATTCCATAGCATATTTAAAGTGAATTTTTAAGTAACTTCAATGGTGTGGTAATTCTTCTAGTTTACTACACCCTCTCAAGCAAAAGTGAGAGTAGAGAAGACGAGGATCTCCAAGGGTCTGTAAGCACCACCTTATCGATGAGAATGCGGGGTGGCGACATGCCACGTCTTTGGTTGATGCGACTGGCGCAAATGCCGTTGGCGCATTCAGCACCCCACCAATGTTTGCAGTATTATACCAGTGATAATGGTAAGTAGAGGTTTGAATTTGTTATTTTAGCTTATAATATTACAAATGATTTAATTTTAATATAGCAATCTAGAATCCTCACTAGCATAGACGATGTAGATGATTTAAAAATTGAAATGGATTACATAGAAAATCAAATTCTGGCAACAACTGGCGAAAATAATTTCCAAAGAGAATGAATGTTTATACACTTAATGGAACTTATTTTTATTGCAAAAAAGCTTGACGCGATAAGACCCCTATTTGTGAAACCTTTATTGTATTTGGTTTTTAAGAATTTGGTATTAATTCAAGCTGTAAAATAAAATGTTTCCATTAATTTCATTGAATTGATCTCATGTTCCAAGCTAGAAACTATCCGTCTTTCATCTTTGTTGTCGAAATTTTATGCATATCAAATTTTATGATTATGATGGAAGAATGAATCAAAAAGGTGATTGAAGTAAAAAACCAGTCATATCAACTCAGGATTACATTTATATACACACATAAATACATACATAACGCCAGTTCCCTTGCGGGGTAGGCACGAACAACAGAGCGCCATTCAGGCTTATTCTTATACACCTCACTTGCTTCTTTGACATTCATAGCTCTTATCATGCATACTCGTCTATTCTTAAGGCTCCTGGCATCACCTTCTGCTAGTACACGATCAATTTGATCATGGAAGGTGTGTTGTGGCCTTCCACGACTTCTGCATCCATCCACTTTTGCATTATATATCTGTTTAGTCATTCTTTCATCATGCATTCTTTCCACATGTCCGAACCGCCGGAGCATTCCTTTCCTTACCTTCACCCCGACACTCTCTTTCAGACCAACTCTCTTTCTTACTTCGGTATTACGAACGCGTTCCGCGAGCGTCACTCCGCAGATTTTGCGCAGTGCTCGCATCTCGGCCGCGTTTACTCTACTTTCATGCTCTCTCTTCCATACCCAACTGATTATACATTTTAATAGTAGTTTAGAATAGAATACTTTATTATTAAATTGTGTACATAAAGGTGGTATAAATATAATAAAGAAGCAACAGTTGGCCCAATGAGCACGTACAATAACATTTCTTACCTACATAATTACAATTAATTATTATGTCATAGTTTAATTAATCACTATACTTTCATTAGTTACAAGCATATTATTTTTACAGTTCCTTTATAGAATGTTAATAATATGTAATTTAATCATTTGCTTCAACTAATAACATAATTTAATTAATTTAGTCAGTTTTAAGGAATTACATTTGAATTTCGATACGAATTTGTCATATGCAGTATTTTCGAACCTAAATTATAGACTCAATCTCACGTCTTGTCTTATTATTAATATTATTATATATTATCATGTAACCCTATTTAGAATTAAAATATTCTATAACTGAGTAAAAGCATCTGTTAATCAACCATTCTGAGAGCTTTCTCTTAAATAATGGGATACTTTTAATTTCTTTAAGATGTCAGGGCAGCTTATAATACTGTTACGAGTGTGGGACTCGAATTAAAATGCCGTTGGAATTACTATAGAATTTATTAGAACTATACAAACACGTATAACATAGCTACAAGTATAACTAGACACTACTAGTACAAGCTTCACGATTCAATAACAGGCGCAAAGTCCGTCACTATATCGCTTGTCGAATGTACGTCTTAACTCGTATCGTAATCCTCGCTCGACTGCCCCACCCCTCCGTTCGGGCATTGTTTTATAGTAAACTCTATAATACACAGTCGATTACGTGGGCTGGCTTCTTGCAAGAAAATATAATTTGCACACCTGCGAACGGCCAACAAAGTCGAAAACAATAACAATAAGGTTTAGTTCGACACTAATGAGGCCATAAAACAAGTAGAAAAACAACAGCATGTTTTTCTTAATTACAAATTCTAAACACAAAGCAAACAAAAGAATTCCTAAATCCGAGAAGGCAATAAAACTGCGTTTTACGACAGGCAGGTGCGCATTCCTTTGACGGCATGTAACAATACCATTAGGATTGCCATGCATGAAATATTATTTTTGTACAACGACAGTCTAATGTTTGGTAATACTAGCTTTCCTTTATTTCTTATGTTTAGTAGCTTTAGTACTAGTTATCATTTATGTGTTAGTATGGATAAATGTAGATTGTGTGTGACTATTTATATATTAGTACGAACTTTTACAGGGACCATAAAAACCTTCAATTTCGCGATAAACGGGCGCCATCTCGCCGGCATGCAGTACCAGTCTTGCATCCGGAGGAACTCCGGCTTCTGTTCCATCAGATACATGCCATGCGACGATAGGTCCTTTAGGATTGGGCCGAGTGGGAACATGACCAGTTTTGATCCAGCAGGTGAGGAAGACTTACTTTTTTAATTCATTCTATTTCTTGATAAAACCGATGCGCGATAAAATTTGGAGCCCCTGAAAAATCAAGAGATATAACGTTAAAAGTATCAGTTTTGATGATTTCTCTTGTTTTGATTAAATATTTTGAAGCCAAACTTTGAGACGGATTTACAAAATAAATTCTAAAATTGATCATTTACGATTCTTGTATACCTTTATATCATTCTTCTATTCGTGTGTATATCACTGAACTCCTAAACGGTTGGACACATTTCGATGAAATTTTTGTGTGTGCTCAAGTGGATGTGAGAATAGTTTAGATTTACAATTGGATCCGGTAGGTGGCGCTGGGATCGGTTTACAGAATTTCATATTTTTCAGAGCAGGAGAACGTCTGTCGGAACCGCTAGTATCTTATAAATTATCATTTATTATAATTGTAAACAGATATTTAAATATAAGTTAGTAGTAGGAGATTTCTATAACCTCCAACTTACTTCTGTTATACATCGCAGAATACGTGATAACTACTGCCATGAATACGATGTCACCACCAAGCACATCTGCTACACCTTCAGATCTGATAGCAATGGACACACAAAACGGTTAAATATTTATATATCCCCTTCTTTGAAGTATTTTTGACCCTGAAACCCTACTAGCTAACTTATCCTTATCCCTATTAATATTATAAATGCGAAAGTAACTCTGTCTGTCTGTTCCGTTTACACGGTAAAACTACTGTACTGATTTGGTTGAAAATCGGTATATATGTAATTTTAATACCGAGGGTGGAGAAGGGATACTTTTGATCCCGGATAATGGGATAGATTTATGTAAAGATTATCCCAGAAAGTAGGATAGGTTATTATTTTGTGATTTGCCATTTTCGTCATTTTGGTTAATTAAGTCATTTTGGTCAGTATGGTCGATGTGGTCGGTTTGGCCGATTTGGTCGATGTGGTCGGTGTGGTCGGTGTGGTCGATGTGGTCGGTGTGGTCGGTGTGGTCGATGTGGTCGATGTGGTCGATGTGGTCGGTGTGGTCGGTGTGGTCGGTGTGGTCGGTGTGGTCGATGTGGTCGATGTGGTCGATGTGTTCGATGTGGTCGATGTGGTCGGTGTGGTCGATGTGGTCGGTGTGGTCGATGTGGTCGGTGTGGTCGATGTGGTCGATGTGGTCGATGTGGTCGGTGTGGTCGATGTGGTCGATGTGGTCGATTTGGTCGATGTGGTCGATGTGGTCGGTGCGGTCGGTGCGGTCGGTGTGGTCGATGTGGTCGGTGTGGTCGATGTGGTCGGTGTGGTCGGTGTGGTCGGTGCGGTCGGTGCGGTCGGTGTGGTCGATGTGGTCGGTGTGGTCGATGTGGTCGATGTGGTCGGTGTGGTCGGTGCGGTCGATGTGGTCGATGTGGTCGATGTGGTCGGTGTGGTCGGTGTGGTCGGTGTTCTCGATGTGGTCAGTGTGGTCGACGTGGTCGGTGTGATCGGTGTAGCGATGTGGTCGGTATATAATAAAATAAAATAGCAGTAACATAAAAATTTTATACAACGTAACCTGTGTTGTAAACTCTTCAAACAAGAGGCACGCACGAGCGGTTGACCCGCGGCGCAGCCGCGGGGTAAACTCTAATAAACATATAATTTACAACCATATAACTCATCTCATAGTGAACCCTCTATTCATTAAACCCTTTGAAGCATTGGGATACCTTAAAATTAACATGAAACTTACATTGCTAACTTCGTAAGCTTTGCTTTTGAAATTTTGAATGTAGCCTTTGAGTTTGTAACAGAAAAAGAGTATGAATAAATTTATTTAATGTCTGAGTTATGTCTTCCAATGACTGTGTTAGGGGCTGGCAACAGTTGAAGCTCTCAAACGGTCTAAATATGGAACTCTAGGAAGGCGTTACATATTGGTCAGTCAGCAAAATGTTTTTTCAAAGCAATTTGTATGAAATGCTTTTACGCCGCCCGTGACCACAAGGCTGCTTCGTATTTTGCGCAACGATACAGCATTGCCATGCAGGATGGCAATGCCGCCAGCCTTCTGGTCACACTTCCCTATGGTAGTGATTTGTAACTAACTTAGATTATTTTTAGTTTTTTTTTTTAATTAATTTAGTTTAACGTAATAACTTTAATCTACTATTAATACCTGCAATTGATAACAAATTTAAGAAAAAATAATATACGAGTATTCCGTAGTGCCTAAAACTGTAGTTGGTATTTTATGGTTTTTTTGACTTTATCCAAAATACTTTATGTGGCTTATGTTATGTTTTCGCAGCATGGAAACTAATTTCTACTGTTTGAGATATCTGCACTAAAGAAAGATTAATGTAAAGGACAATTCATTTTATTAATCAATATATTTTGTTTTTCAAATTAAGCATAGCGTTCATAACCATATTTTCTTGGAAATAAGTCTGATAATGCTGATATTTGATAGATCAACCATGTTGAATCAATTTAGTTACCAGCCACAGAACTAAAAGTACACGACGTTTTTAATCATATTGAGTGATTCAAGATTATGTTTAAATCGATCACTTTGGTGGATTCAACTAAGTTGAAAGATATAAATGAAAGGTCTAATGTCGGCTTAAGACTCAAGTAACTTAATAAAATGCGTAACCTTCAGTAGGTTTCGCATTTTATTCAGTTACATCCTTCACCTACTTAAAATTGAAGGACCATTGTTTAACTATGAGTGCGCAGGTTAAATTAAATTCTAATTTTATTTAAATCACATATTTGTCTAAAACTGTAATAGATTGCATACTTCATATAAATTGAATATACAGCAAGACTAGATGTTTTTAACCGACTTCAAAAAGGAGGAAAGTTCTCAATTCGTCTCTGTGTTGTATTTCTTGTAAGTTCGTTACTCGATTTTTCCGTCAATTGTGAAGCGATTTTCAAAATTTTTCCTTTAAGCGAAAAGTTATACTCCCGAATTAGTCCCATTATCACCATGTCAGGATCTGATGAGTGGATTCCAAGGAATTAGAGAAACTCACGAAAATTGATAACAGACTTCTCATAACACGATATCTCCGTTAATTCTAAACCGATTTTCAATTGTTTTTTCTTTACTCGTAAGTCTATCCTCCCGAGGTGGTTCCATGGTCACCAACTCAGAATCTGATGAGTGGATCCCAGGTAATCGAAAGTAATCTTTATTTAAAAACACTGAGAGCCTACATTTTTACAAAAAATTGCTCGTATACGCATACGCCAGTATTAATTACACTTTCTAGAGGCGCTTAATTTTTTTGTAGGCATGTTACGAGATTTCTCCGTCAATTGTCGACCGATTATTAAACGGTATTTTTTAACTACCGAGATGGCCCCCCATATTGAACAAGTCAGGGTCCGATTTGTGGATCGCAATGAAATCGAGAGCAACCCTGGTTGAAGAGCACATACACCGTAGAGTAAGTTGGCAAATTTGTATACGTGTGCCAGTTGTAAAATTTCTACAGGTGCTTAATATATTATTTCTAAAGCTATTGAAGTATTTGCGGAACTTTAAAAAGTGAAAAATATAAAAATTACTATATTTTGTAAATTTGTTGTTGTACTACGTTTTGCTTGGCACCGACTTCAAGATGTTGTAGAAAGAAGTCGGTTAAATCCTTATTACTTCTTTAGAGTAAAGTCGGTTTTGGTTTTCTTAAAAAATATATTTATAATAATTTTATTTGACACTCCAGTTTCTAACGATGATGATATGATGCCAGTCAATGATGAAGAGACTCAGGACGATGACATGGAGGGATCTGGTGCAGATCCCGGTATTCAGGCAGAGGAACCTGGAATGATGTCACGGGTAAGTGGATTACAAACCATTATCCTTCGAATGTGTGCAAATAATAAGAAAAGTACATAAATTTTTGGCAACACTAAAGGTGTATACTTGAAAATGTACTGGAATTTTGGTAGGGTCCTGGGTTCGATTTTTGGTTATTTATAAATATGTCAGGAGCCTTAAGAACAGACGAGCTTGCATGACAAGAGTTATGAATGTCAAAGAGGCAAGTGAGGTGTGTAAGAATAATCCTAAATGGCACTCTGTTGTTCGTGCCTACCCCGCAAGGGAACTGGCGTGAAGTTATGTATGTATGTATGTATAAATATGTAAAGAGAAGAAACCAGAACGAATGCAAGGATAATGGTAGATGATGTTATGCTGAAGCAAGTGAGTGAGTTTGTAAATCTCGGATGTGTTTTTAGCAGGGATGGAAGGTACACCGCTGATATAGAAAGAAGAGTGAATTTGGGGAATAGTGTGAATAGAGCGTTAGGTAAACTTCTAGGCGCTAAGAACCTCAGCCAGAAGGCCCAGCTCGCCATACACAACGCGGTGCTGGTACCTACGCTCACGTATGGAAGCGAGAGCTGGGTATGGAAGAGAGAGCATGAGAGTAGAGTAAACGCGGTCGAGATGCGAGCACTGCGCAAAATCTGCGGAGTGACGCTCGCAGACCGCGTTCGTAATACCGAAGTAAGAAAGAGAGTGTCGAAAGAATGCATAATAAAAGAATGACTAAACAGATATACAATGCAAAAGTGGATGGATGCAGAAGTCGTGGAAGACCACGACACAACTTCCATGATCAAATTGATCGTGTACTAGCAGAAGGTGATGTCAGGAGCCTTAAGAACAGACGAGCGTGCATGACAAGAGTTATGAAAGTCAAAGAAGCAAGTGAGGTGTGTAAGAATAAGCCTAAATGGCGCTCTGTTGTTCGTGCCTACCCCGCAAAGGAACTGGCGTGAAGTTATGTATGTATAAATATCTAGGCAGACAAACACATGCATTGTGTATTCCCAAGTTAAGCAAGTTACATTTGTGTTGTACTTAATATACAACGGTCCACTTTGGGGCCATTCCCAGAAACCCAGATCATAGTAAATAACTGCAAAATCATTTACGGAATTTACCATGCCAGGAATCGAACCTATAGCCTCTGTGTTACAGTGAGCTCGGCCGGTAAGGCTTAACCCGCTCAACCACAAAAGTCGACCAATGTTCAATTTACTATGGTCTGGGTGTTTCGAATACCCCAGAGTGATCCATTGTACATTACCCATAACAAAAGCATACCTTGTTTAGCTTATCGATATATAATGTGTGTGTTTGTTTGTCTGCCAATTTAATATTATTTGTTAATCAAGTCTAATTCCAAATATTTACTACTTTTATGAAATTAGTATTAAGCTGCCTACAGACGACACGCCCCACACTAACAGCAATATAAGTAAATTAAACTTTAAGTAAAGCAATCAAAACTTTTAAATAATGTCTAATGCTTTTGTTTAGATATCAGAATGCTTCTTTATTATTTTTTCGACATTTGTGATACTTCAAAGAGCACATATTTTCACTTTTTCACTTTTGCTGGCACACTATTTAATTATGTTTTATTAAACTTAAGAAACACCTAAACTTGCATAATATTACAGTAGAAAAGTCTTAGATTAACTAAATAAACACAAATTTTATTGTAAAATTTATGTCCTGATGCCAATATTAGACGGATCAACTAAATTGGATCAATTAGGTTTTTGAAAACAACTGAGACGCTTTCTATCATCGCTCAAAATGTCATAGCTTCTTTGAATTTGTAAGTCAATACTGGTTTGTGACGTCATAATTGTGACGAGTCCAGTCGTCAGTCAATTGTTGTCCACCGCTGGACGTAGGCCTCCCCAAGTTTGCGCCACTTTAGATCCTCCGTTATTCTCATCCAGCCTCCACCGGCGACCTTGCATATGTCGGTAACCTTGGTTCTCTTACGGATGAGGACATCCGAATTCTGATTTTATCTATAAGCCCGTGCAGGAACGGAGAAAGAATACAATTTCCTGCGGCCGGGCGGCCTGTCGTAAGAGGCGACTTAACAACCCACAGCCAGGTGGTAGGGCATTTGCCCGACTGGATGGCTACCACCCCTGGTCTAAAGTATGTCGCCATAACGACCTTGAGTTGTGTTCCGGCATTAGTGACCAGGTTCCAGTTTCCCTTAAGAGAGCAGCAGCGCATTTGTAGCAACTTTGGTGTTGCAAATGTCCATAGGCGATGTTAACCGCTTTCCATCAAGTGGGCCGTCTGCCTGTCTGCTGATCTCCTGCAATAAAAGAAATTCTCGGCATTATACGTCATGACGAATAGGACGCACTGCTCGAAGACTTTCATCTTCAAGCATCGCGGAATGGTTGACGTAAAGACCTAACTGCATCCTTCTATTGACTTCCTTCTCTATGAGGGTGGATGTGTCTAGTAGTGTATTAATTGTTGATTAAACTATCATTTCAATTATTTCTATAGTAAATTGTTGAAAGTAAGGTGATCTCGAGATATTTTAACGCCTGCTCTTTTATATGAAATACTATTTTAGAGTTTATTGTAAAATGTGTCAAATACCCAGTTTGGTTATTGGTTAGAAGGCACAGAACTAAAACGATGACTCAATTTTATGTTTATAGAATCCGTTGATTTATCTAAATTGAAAGAGATAAATGCACCGTCTAAGATTGGCGTAAGAATAAATAAAATAAAGATCAAGTCAATATACTTCATTTCTGATCAATCAACCAGAGTGATCTATACAGACTTGAACGATTCAATGTCATTAAGTACCGCCCTTTCAGTTATCTGTCTTTCAACTAAACTGATTCAATTTGGTTGATCTGTCCAATAACAGCATTAAACTATATCACATGCTCTCTTTCCATCACAGTAGCTAGTCTAACATAAACCCAACTAACGCCTCCTAGATTTGGACGTACATGACCACTTGGAACTTCTGGGATCAGGGGAGGAGTTTCCGCTGGTCCCCATACATCAAGTACTACAACGAGGAGGACGACAGCCTCCCGTACACCGGCTATGGGACTTACGGGGAGGGTCTCCTGGGTTATGGGAGGCAGAGGTGTCAGGACAGGATCACCATACCTTGTGAAAACGAGTATTTTGTTTCGGTGAGTTTTTATATGACTTTCATAATAGCTAAAAATAAACTAACAGACATATTGACGAAAATCGATTCTCAGAAATTGCAATACTCAAAAGTACTCAAATTAGAGCCAAGTACTCAAATTAGAGCCAAGTACTCAAATCAGAACCAAATACTCAAATTAGAGCCAAGTACTCAAATTAGAGCCAAGTACTCAAATTAGAGCCAAGTGCTCAAATTAGTCCCAAGTAATGAACCTCTGATGCCCAAGGATCAGCAGAAGGCACTCTTAGAGGTGAGATGTAATTTAAGAGTGGAACGTTAACAAACACATCTCAGATCCAAGGCTTCTACTATTATGAATTTCATACAATTTTCAGGGTTCCGTAGTCGTTTCGGCATAATCCTCATAAAATAGTTATGTTCGTCCGTCTGTGTGTACATTATATCATAGTAATCTATAATTTGCAAGGTGAATGAATGACTAAACAGATATACAATGCAAAAGTGGATGGATGCGGAAGTCGTGGAAGGCCACGACACCTCTTCCATTATCAAATTGATCGTGTACTAGCAGAAGGTGATGTCAGGAGCCTTAAGAACAGACGAGCGTGCATGACAAGAGTTATGAATGTCAAAGAAGCAAGTGAGGTGTGTAAGAATAAGCCCGAATGGCGCTCTGTTGTTGGTGCCTACCCCGCAAGGGAACTGGCGTGAAGTTATGTATGTATGTACAGTTATTATTATTTAAATTTAGCAGGACCTTGTAACTTCATTTTTGGTGACATAATATTTTTTGACAAAATTGTTATATGTTACATGTATATCACAATTTTGAAAAATAAAATAATGTCACCAAATGATCTAATTACAAAGACTTGCACTGTCACGGACAATTTTAGATAGTGTGAAAAAAATAAAATAAAACTAAGAGTTGACCCCTAAGATTGAGAGGTCCGAGCCCAGCAGTGGGACTTTTATGAGCTGTTATTATTTATCTTTATTTTCTACGTTTATCTTCAGAGCCAGTCCACTGGTCCAGGAGTCTGTGATCCTCACCACTGCGGCAAAACCTTCTGCCCTGGCAAGCCCTTCCACCAGTGTAGGGTGGAGACCTCAATCACCCCCTTCGCCGTCTCCATGCATTTTGGACCTCCGACTCCAAAACGCAGTCCCGAAGACAACATCGGGGTCTGCCTTAGATACTACCAGTTGCCTTGTGATACTTGAATATTGCGAATCATACAACGTGTAAACGTAATTCAGTTTCAGTGAACATTTTTTCAGGCCGTACACCGGTAAGTTTTACTCGCGTAAGCTCCTAAAGTTAAACGCACACTGCAATTGCCAATACCGGACTCGTAATTTTTTTTATTAATTATTATTTAGCAAAATTGGGTCGTTTTGGTCTTACGCCAAAAGGAAGGTTTGCACTGAAAATCAGCGTTGTGTCGGATATAATTCCGGCACAGCAATATGCTGAGTGCAAACCTTGTTCGCTGAAAATGCGGCGTACAAATTCTCAAAATATGCTCTGTGTATAATAATGTATAAGGAATGTAATTACTTTGCCAGGTGGTAGGGCGTTTGCCCGACTGGATGGCTACCACCCCTGGTCTAAAGTATGTCGCCATAACAACCTTGAATTGTGTTCCGGCATTAGTGACCAGGTTCTAGTCTCCCTTAAGAGAGCAGCAGCGCATTTGTAGCAACTTTGGTGTTGCAAATGTCCATAGGCGATGGTAACCGCTTTCCATCAAGTGGGCCGTCTGCCTGTCTGCTGATCTCCTGCAATAAAAAAATAAAATAAAAAAAATACGTCGCTTTTTCTTTAAATAAAGTCTCTTTCTTTCTTTCATTTCATAGCTGAGTACAGTATTGGTAAATCTTAGTGTGTGCTTAAGGCTCCTATTGCCGTAAAAGATCGAAAGTGGGGTGCAAACGAAACAATTTTTTGTTGATATTTACTGATTAATAACTTACCAAAAAAAAAATTCTTAAAATTTTACGATTTGAGACGTAACGTAGTTTTTTCGTAATTTTTTTATAGTTATTTTAAGTTAAGAAAAAAAAACATCAAATCACCTCTAAACTATTGACATGAAACCATTTTTACTCCATCAAGTAGTGACACAGGATAGAAAAATGTCTACATTTTTATAAACGACAGATACATAATTTGGTTTTATTATTTTTTTAAATACTACTTAATTTTATTCACAATAAAATAATGTATCTGAAAAATGATCGCGTCTATGGAATCTCCACTATTGCCCGAAAAATCTTCATGGACGTTGGCGTTGCTACGAGCCTTAACTTTAAGGGCTTACGTGAGCAAAACTTAAGTGCAGGGCCGGGTTTAATGACATTGTAAAAAGTGGCTTTGTGCGAGTCGGAATCAAGTATAAATTAATTACAATACGGATATGAAGTCTTTTTTAATACGATTTTGAAAATTAATAAAAAATTGTTTTACAATATTTGAAATATATTTCTTATATCACTTGTTGCTAACTGAACCTTAAAACGTACATTACTCTTTAAGTTTTTTATTTTGTATTGCACGAGTTCAGCAGATAGGCAGAGGAGCACCTGATGGAAAGTGGTTACCATCGCCTATGGACATTTGCAATATCAAAGATGCTACAAAAACGCTACTGCCCTCTAAAGGGACATTGAAATACAACTCAAGGTTGTTATGGCGGCATACTCTAGACCAGGGGTGGTAGCCATCCAGACGGGCAAATACCCCTCCACCTGGCTCTGGGTTGCTTTGTCCCCCGCTTACGACAGGTCGCCTCAACGCAGGATATTGTATTCTTTCTCCGTTTCTGCACAGAAAGGCAAGACGTTTTTTGTATATATACATAAATTGCAATTTTGTAAATACAACATAATTTATTTGTATTATTTTATTAAAATAGGGTGCCATTTGTTAATATTATTTATGTAATATTGAGGCTTTGTAAATATAAAAAAAATTAAAGTGAATTATTTCTTTTTTGTTTTTAATACAGAATTTTATATAAATATTTTGTTTTATTCTAAAAAAAATGCGATATTGTGGTAAAAATTGTCATTTACGAACTTAGACGCTTAATGTGTAGGGGATACAATTACCACGTTCATAGTTGTAGAAATTTTTGTATTCTTTACTTTACTTAATATACCGCGCTCGCGGACCGCGTTCGTAATACCGAAGTAAGAAAGAGAGTTGGTCTGAAAGAGAGTGTCGGGGTGAAGGTAAGGAAAGGAATGCTCCGGTGGTTCGGGCATGTGGAAAGAATGACTAAACAGATATACAATGCAAAAGTGGATGGATGCAGAAGTCGTGGAAGGCCACGACACACCTTCCATGATCAAATTGATCGTGTACTAGCAGAAGGTGATGTCAGGAGCCTTAAGAACAGACGAGCTTGCATGACAAGAGTTATGAATGTCAAAGAGGCAAGTGAGGTGTGTAAGAATAAGCCTAAATGGCACTCTGTTGTTCGTGCCTACCCCGCAAGGGAGCTGGCGTGAAGTTATGTATGTATCTATGTACTTAATATACCATGATCCTGGTTATCACCTGTTCGAGTTTCCAACACAACTTTTCGCTAACACATGTCTATTAGAAACTTTCGCATTAAAACTAGTAATTAAATGTAATACTCTCATAAAGAAAAGTAGATTAAATTCAAATAAACAAGTTGGCGGTAGATCAAATAAAACTTTAACAATACTCGTTGATACTCGACATCTTTGTCTTCCCTGATCACGGCCACTGTAAAGTAGCCGAAACGTCGGTATAACCAAAAAACAAATAAATTACCGCGCTTAAAACAGTTAAAACGTACTTTTATTATAATAATTAATGTCAAAGACTATAATTCTATAATCAGATTTCGCCAAGGCTATATACACTGATAGTTTGACTTAAACAATAAACAAAAGAGTATATATGCGTGTGTGTGTCAAATACATGGTAGTGTGTGTAATGTTTTTTTTTATTGTATTAATTTATTTTTTAGGCATAGATATAAAAAAATATTAGCATTAGTCGTTTCTTCTCTATATAAACTATAAATGTGCGAAATTTCGTACTCCTGCGTTCGCGCAATTTTTGTAAAAAGGGGTACAAAATTTTTATATATAGATTTACTCCTTATTGCCGTAGGAGTTAGCAGAAGGTAAATAAAGCATAAATTAATATCCAATGTGTACTGCATTCAAGATATAATCTAGAACTTTATCTAGTTATATTTAGATCTAAGCATACTAAGCAATAACCCTCTCGAGATTGCAACGTGCATCAACTTAGTTTAAAGGTTAATTAAACTTCTACGGTAAGTATTTATTGTATTTTACTTTAGACTTTATTTTCCGATTTATTTAATGTACTGATAGTGTATGTACTAGTAGCATACATACATACATAACTGCACGCCAGTTCCCTTGCGGGGTAGGCAAGAACAACAGAGAGCGATTCAGGCTTATTTTTACACACCTCACTTGCTTCTTTGACATTCATAGCTCATGTCATGTACGCTCGTCTGTTCTTAAGGCTCCTGACATCACCTTCTGCTAGTACACGATCAATTTGATCATGGAAGGTGTGTCGTGGCCTTCCACGACTTCTGCATCCATCCACTTTTGCATTGTATATCAGTTTAGTCATTCTTTCCACATGCCCGAACCACCGGAGCATTCCTTTCCTTACCTTCACCCCGACACTCTCTTTCAGACCAACGCTCTTTCTTACTACCAGTAAGAAAGAGCGCACCAGTACTAGTAGCGTGGGGTAAAAATTCGGTTAGGGTAAACTCAAATTCTCGAACATCGATGCAGGGTTGCCAGCTTATCCGTTTTCTATCGGATTTACTCTGGAGAGAGTGCAGCTGAACTCTTCGATCTGATCCCGTCATCTCCATTCCATCATCGGACAACCAGACGCACCGGCAAGCAGCATCGATATATGTTAGATATTCCACCTATAAGAACGAAGCGCTTTGCATCTAGCTTCATCATACGCACCGCAAAGGAGTGGAACTCATGGCCGGAGTCTGTCTTTCCCGATACTTATAACCTGGGTGTCTTCAAGTTCCGTGGAATATGTACCTTCTAGGTAAAAAGGCTCTATCCTAGACCATATCTTGGCTCTACAAAGGGCGAGATTGTGGTCAGAGGCGAACCTATACTACAATAAAAAAGTCAGTTGCGAAAACCTACTGTATAATGCAAGCACCGACTACACCGCTGTTGTAGAAATTAAGGTTCCATCATAAAAGGCTCTCCGTGCAGGAACGGAGAAAGAATACAATTTCCTGCGGCTGGGCGGCCTGTCGTAAGAGGCGACTTAACAACCCACAGCCGGGTGGTAGGGCATTTGCCCGACTGGATGGCTACCACCCCTGGTCTAAAGTATGTCGCCATAACAACCTTGAGTTGTGTTCCGGCATTAGTGACCAGGTTCCAGTTTCCCTTAAGAGAGCAGCAGCGCATTTGCAGCAACTTGGTGTTGCAAATGTCCATAGGCGATGGTAACCGCTTTCCATCAAGTGGGCCGTCTGCCTGTCTGCTGATCTCATGCAATAAAAAAAAAAAAAAAAACTGGTAGTCAGTGGAGCATCCAAATGAATTAAAGCCATTTTGGCAAATAAAAATCACTGCACTGAACAAAGAACCGAATTAAATCCGTGAACAACAACACGATAAACACATAAAAGCAAAAAACTAGTGGCGAACTACAGCATATTTAATTATTTTTGTAAATAAAACTTTTCTAAATAAAAACGTCTAACTCGCAATGTATTTTTAACCGACTTTAAAAAAAGGAGGAGTTTCTCAATTCGTCGGAATCTTTCTTTTTTTATGTATGTTCATCGATTACTCCGAGATTTACGATCCGATTTACGTGATTCTTTAGTTTCATGCGGAATAGTTGCCATTTGGTCCCCTAGAAATTTAACATAATTTGGCCTAGTAGATTTCATTTTACGAACATTTTTTTTGTTCCCGTTTCTTGGGACCTATATTTTTTAAGGAGCGCGGCACCTTTCGTAGGTCTACCTATACATAGCTAGACACTAAAAAGTAACAAATAAAATATAAAAACTTCGTTTAAAAAAACCGACTTCAGAAACGAAAAAACTAAAAAGTATAAAATAACTTATTTCTAAAGCTATTATTATTAATATATATTATCTAAAACATCTTGAAGTCGATGCAAAGTAAAACATAAAAATTACTATATTTTGAAAATTACTAAGCACCGACTTTAAGATGTTTTAGATAATATATTAATAATAATAGCTTTAGAAATAAGTTATTTTATACTTTTTAGTTTTTGAAGTCGGATTTTTTTAAACGAAGTTTTTTTAATTTTACAATCTTACTGTATACTTTGGAACAAAAACCGGTGCCCGATCGGGTTGTGAGTTTCCATTTCATCCATCCAATACGTGTGGAAAGCCGCCGAGCGTAAGAAATAGTAATACAGTAATAATAATACATGCACGAATAAAAAACGCAAGAGCCAGCAAATTTACGGCACTTTCGACCTTTTAGTCGCTAGTTAATCTACAGAAACATTAGTAATAATATGTTTGACCAGAACGCGTAAACGACAATGAACGCATGGCGCTTTCGACTTATTTGGTCGCTTCGCTACTTTCTTAAAGGTAGGCTATGGGGAATCGTGTGGTATGAAGCCCACAGCACTGGTATGGGGGTTGAAATAAGTTGTGTGGTGGGTCGATGACGGTTACCCCGTTGGATGATGGAGGGTGACTCACCACCTGCGGGAGCCCATGGCTCAATTACCGCGAGGGGATTACAAAATAAGACGACGAGTGTTGTACTCTAGATGTAATTATTGCTTAATTAATTTAACATTAAACTTAAGACTATATATACAGAAATTTTAATTGCTATGTGAAAGTATGTATGTAAAAGTACTAAACATGTTCGTAGATGCATCGCCGAAGGTATTCTGTTCAATGCAGAAAATTGACAGATTTTGGCACGTACCTGGACAACTCAGTTTAACCTTGCTCTTATGTAGCAATAAATTATTCCATTTACGTGACGTACAAGTTTTAATTTCATTTTAATTGTTTTTTAATAATTTAAATGCTTATACAGTTTGAGTTGGTATTATTTTGAAGGTTTTCGTTAATAGTTAAAAATTTCGTGTTTTAAAGTTTAAATAGATTAGAGTTTCAAATGTGACGTCCCGAAATTTAAGAGCTCTCCCACCCCCTGTCACACAATGTCTAATGTGACGTAATTTATGTATGGCCGCGAAATGGGATGGGAGGAAGGGGGACTGGGTTATCAGAACTCTCACTCATACGTAACACGATAAGTTCGAGTCTAACCGTTTCACACCTATATTCTGTGAGAGCATGGTATCACACCGATCATGCCCGTCCTAAGTCAAATTAACCTTAATAATATTCAAACTGAAAATTTAAATTAATTATGGTCGAATTTCGACCACTGGGCGACCGCTAGTAATGATAAAGATATCACATTGGGATAATGTAGTTCCAATACTTACAACAACCAACCAAAACTACGAGCAGCGCCTGCATACCTCCATTTATAATTTTTTATGTTTAACCCGAAAAACAAGTAATTAATAAAAAAAAATGAGTGGCATTTGCATATGGCTGGTTCCTATATCTTACCGACCGTTGAATTGCTTTACTATTGGTTAAAAATTGACATAGGCCCTATACAAGTAATGTCAAAATTCAACCGATGGTAAAGCAAGTGAAAGAGTAGTAAGATATAGGATAATTCTTTATTGTATTCCAAAGCATATACTAACCACATAACTAACAATAAAACTTATACACATACTCAAACCAACGCGCACTACCATCGCATTGCATTACACGCACACCTCACAAACAAACCAAGACACACAAAGAGCCTAAAAATTAATAACCCAGACACAGAAAAGAAAAAACCAACACACATGGCACTAGATAGGACTATATATAAGTATAGATATAAGGCCAACACTGCACATGCACTTCCTCACAACACCAGCATGTAACAGATACACTCTACATTAGTATAAGTTTAGTATTAAAAATAGGATAAATAATCTTAAGGTACACCATAACATATAAATCACTAAATCAATGTCCCACGGTAACAAAAATAAACAATAAGCGTGTATGGACTCTAAACTTTTTCATAGAAATTAAGTAGTAAAAAAAGGTACGGTACTTGAGTCCGTAGATATGTTAATAATAATAAAAAAGAAAAAAAAAGCATATACAAACAGAAGTAGAAAAAGATAAAAAACAATACAACAGGAGGCCTTATCGCTAAGAAGCGATCTCTTCCAGGCAACCCTTGGTATGGATTGATAGAATTTCATAGAGACGGTGGTGCAGTTAAAAAATACCTAATGACGAATGATAAATAATGTAATACAAAAGGTAAGATAACCAAGGACAAAATATTTTTGTTATTTAACCAATCCTTTACGTTTGAGTGTGTACGACCCTTATGTTACAAGAGAATACAATCAAGGCGGTTTAATCAGACGGAATATCGATTTACATGAGCAATATCTCGCTTGCCAGCCACGGAGCTGGCCCAAACCGATTCAAACAATGAACATTCAACGTAACAGCTTTTAGTTTTTTGTAATTTCCTGCAAGACTCAGTAGAAGAGCTAGCTAGCGCAATAGGCAAAAATGACTAACAGCACGAACGCGTACATTGAGTTATGACTTCCATTTCATCTGACTCTCGTTTCTGGATTCAAGAAGCTCCCTTACTAGGTGGATACGTGAAAAAGAAAAAAAAATCCATCAAAAAATAGTGTAAGAAAAAATGATTTTATTGTAAAAAAAGCGTGGGGTGCTTTTCAGGATATTATCAAAATAACCCTTCTACTCATATCTGCTCATAAAATATTTATAACTATTGATACCATGCACCCCAAGCTTTTTTACAATAAAATCATTTTTTCTTACACTATTTTTAGTTGGATTTTCTATAAAAGCGTATTTTTTTAGTTTTTTTTTAAACTATTAAGTATTTTTCATTTTTTAGTGATTATTTAGTGATTTAATTCCCTTCTCCGTGGAAACTTTGAAAAAATAATTAAATACACTCTTATGATAAAATGGAACGTTATGTAAAAATAAGCTTTTTTAAAAAGGTTTTTAAATACAAGCTTTTGAGATCCTGCATATCATGTAGCAGCAGAGTGCTAGCCAAGACAAGTAAAACGAGCCCAAACACGACGGGTCTATCTTGTTTAGTACAGGAGTTCCTATGGCCACCTTCCGACTCCATCATCAGATCAGCTCCATGGTACCATATTATTGCATTGTCACGCGATATACACATACGTGCAAAATTTCAGCTCAATCGGAAACCGGGAAGTCGATCAAATTTAACTCCAAAGATTCCGTTATATACTAACATACGTATGAAGCTAATAAAAGCGTACTTAAAAAGAAATCGACGTCAGAAGTAAAAAGAAATAAATAAATATTTTGTACATTTTTAAGACGGAGCAAAATAAACAAATTTCCAAAATACAGTAATTCTTTGCGCTGCTTAGTTTGAAATCATGTCCTGTCGTATTATTACCATAACTACTCTTACTATCACCTATAGTCGCCATCTTCCGTTCCATTACGACTATCATACCATATCCAGGCAGGAACGAAAAAGAATACAATTTCCTGTCGTAAGAGGCGACCAATAAACCCATAGCCAGGTAGGGTATTTACCTCTATGTATCCAACTGTCGTATAATTTTGACTTACTGTACTTAAAATCTTAACATTGAATGTGCAACATCCCAAATTCACATAGTAGAAATTTTCCAGCCAAACAGTTTCAATAATAAAGTATATTTTGGTTGGCATACATGTTCGTAAACACAAGTTTCTGAACTCGATGCAGAGCCATGATTGCAGTTTAATAATGTACAAGAGTGACGCTCGTGAGCGGCTTACGTACTACGCCATGTACTTACACGTTTACTACCTACGTCATAGATTTAACGCTAGATTTATCAGCGGTTATTGCCTTTAATAAAGCCCGATTCATATTTTGCATCAAGATTTCTCTGTTATCGTGGATTTTTGTACGACCGTGTTAATAAACTAATAGACATCTACCATCTGACCAGAACTGTAAAAAAGTAAAATAAGGAAGTGGATAATTACGTTGGATTATAGTTCTTTAATAAAACCGTCTTCAACTTATTGACATCTCCTTAACGCAAGCTCCAACTTTTGGCTCCTATGCAGAGTCTGTTGCTCAGCTGGCTGGCAAAAAGCTAGGAGTTCTATCAAAGGTGAGGCAGTACTTCACACTACTTCAGTTGCTGAATCCTTACCGAGCACAAGTACGATCTTGCATGGAATACTGCTCTTATCTTTGGGATGGCTCAGTCAAACACCAGCTCAAGACATTCGAGTCCATTAAGAGAAGAGCTTAGGAAGCTGGTAGGCGATAACCGACTATTCGAGAGGCTTCAAAGCCTAGATCATCGACGCAAAGTCGCTAGTTTGTCGGTATTCTATAGGATACACTTCGGCAACTGTGCCACGGCATTGCATGAATTAATTCCATCCTCACCATTTTGCCACCGGACAAGCAGACGTACGCACTCAGGTCACTGAAATATGGTGGAAATATCAACAAAGCGAACGAAACGCTAGGCTTGCACTTTTATCATACGTACCGCTGAAGAGTGCAACTCTTTACCGTCGTCTGTTATTCCTGAAACATGCAATTCCACCTGCCATCAGGCACAATGTCGGTCCAACGCGAACCTATTCAACATAAAAAAAAAATCAACAGAAGTTTCATTAGCTCCCATTTTCAACCAGTTTCAGAAGTTATACATACAAGAGAAGAAAAGGAATACCAGGAAGCATTCGGAAGACTATACAGCCATTTGGACTCTCAGCGTCACTTTCGTGGATCTTGTGAATACCAGTGTATTTGATTAGTGCAACTAGTATTGATCGTTGAAATGATACAATTAGTGCTATCAGTGTTCAAAGGAACATCCGGGTTCCAGTGTTGATTGAGTTGAACGTGCCGTTTAGTACAGTAGTGCTAATCATACCTATTGCTGTTGTAAGCGCCTATAATAAATACAGTCCATACAATAATCATCTGCCAATGGATGGCTTTCGTTGTTGTTTTTTATGTATTAACTCTTCACATTATCAGTTGAAAAACGAATACGTACTAAATATAGTTAACGTCTTTGTTGCGGACAGAGAGCAACCCCCTGACACGCCCGCCGGAGCACAGCTTCTCTCCACGCTCCACATACCGCCGACGCCCATAGCTCGCACAGTTAGCAGCTAGGCGTCGGACGGAACAGGGGATAAAAGAAGCGGCCTTGTAGGTCGAAAATGATTCACATTGCTCACGTACATATGGCACCAATACGCACTACTTGACTACGCCATTCATCATTCTCTCTGTATCTCTTCTGTGAATAGTTTTAATTGTAAATAAGGCCAATAATAAGTCGTACAGTCCACATCGAGTTTTATTTGAAAGAAACAACTGCCACCAAGTCTTAATAAAATTGCACTACCTAGTCGTGCTTCCAATCTCGTGGAAAACTTTAAATCAGTTACAGGGAGTGATATCTGCGCGATTTATTCCCCCAAGACCGGGATATCTGATTACATTCGCTTTGCGGACATCCAATATTGACCATCCCAGTCCACTCGGATAAGCGCTCGGATATTTCACTTAGATTTTAGCAAATATCTTTGTTTTATATTTTCGGTTTGACATTTTGCTGGCAGTTCGAATTTTCGTTTTAATCCCAGTGTTCGATCCCAGTCCAATTTAAATATATAACTCTTTATGAAAACATAAAAAATATGTATAATAAATACAGTTAATTCCAATATATGGTTCCAATATCAGTTCCAAGGAACTCCAAGAGTATCGGGATCCTTGGAGTTGACATCGCGAACGATGTGCAGTTCAGGTGCCATCTTGAAGGCAAGGTAAAGCTTGCCTCCAAGAAGCTGGGAGTGCTAAACCGGTCCAAGCAGTATTTCACTCAGCGGCAACGCCTTGTGCTTTATAAAGCCCAGGTGAGGCCGCATATGGAGTACTGCTCACATTTGTGGGCTGGAGCACCCGCCTACCAGCTAAATCCCCTGGACAGCATTCAACGTCGAGCCGTTCGCATTGTCGACGATCCCATACTCGCAGACGGTTTGGATACGCTTGGCCTTCGGAGAGACTTCGCGTCTCTTTGCGTATTCTACCGACTATACAATGGGGAGTGTTCCGAGGAACTGTTTAGAATGGTGCCTTCGTCTTCTTTTTACCACCGCACCGCACGCCATCGGCTGGGCGTTCACCCCCACTTCCTAGAGCCGCTTCGCTCTTGTACGCAACGGTTCTGTAGAACGTTTCTCTTGCGCACCGTGGGGATTTGGAATGAGCTCCCAGCCGTGGTTTTCCCACAGCGCTACGATATGGGTTTTTTTAAAAAGGGCGTCGTAAAATTTCTTCGAGGCCGGCAGCGCGTTGATGACACCTCTGGTGTTGTAAACGTCCTTTAATCTGTTTTATAAGCCATATAACAGGAATACAATTAAAATATCCCTCTTACTTTGAAAATAATCTTAAATTACACTATAAAATATACAAAACAATTTTCGGGTTAAAGAATTTTATTTCTCATACAAGAATTTTTCCAATTCGCTTAAACTATGAGAACATTTATAATATAAGTTGTTAAAAATAAGTTATAATTTGTAACGAGCTAGCAAGCAGAAATACTAAAAGCTGCAGGTAGTCTCTATTTTTTGTACATACAAGTCACAAGTTGATTCGAAACCAAAAGAAAGAAAGATATAGATCTCGTGGAAGTGGCTTTATGTAACTTAAGAGTTATGAATGTCAAAGAGGCAAGTGAGGTGTGTAAGAATAAGCCTAAATGGCACTCTCTTTTTCGTGCCTGCCCCGCAAAGGAACTGGCGTGAAGTTATGTATGTATGTATGTATGTATATATATATATATATATTGTATTGCAAGAAATTTATGTTTAATCTTAGTAATTTAATTTTTTTTAAATACAACTAAATATTAAAAATAATTAAATTATAAATAAATTAAACTCTCTCTTTTCTTTCACCATATTCCAATTCGTTGGGGTCGGCACAATATGTCTTTTCACTCCACACTCCTCTATACTGACATACATCTTCTGTCACACCACAAATCATCGTATCATCCTTCACACAATCCATCCATCTCATTTTTGGTCCACCTTTACATTTGTACCCAGCCATCTTGTAGTTTAACATTCTTTTTGTCACGTGACTTTCATCTCTCCTCATTATATGCCCATAACAACTTAGTCTTCTTCCTCTCAATTTTTCAGTCACGGGCGCAACTTTCCAACATTATGTACTCATTTCTCACTTTATCCATTCTTGTAAACACCACACGCCCATCTCTACATTCTCATCTCAGCTGAGTAGAGACGTTTGTGGTTTATCACTTTAGTGGCCCAACATTCGGACCATAAATAAATGATACTATAAAATCTAGTACCAGACCGCTGTCAGCTGGAAACGTGCCCAAAAGACTGGCCACATTGCCTCCCTGATTTTCATAATACCATACCATACAAATATATTATAATATTGTTACAACCTAGACGCCGACAAAGTCAAATTCACACCTGCATACCTGTAGAAACACATTAAAAAAAAAATTATTGCAGGAGATCAGCAGACAGGCAGACGGCCCACTTGATGTAAAGTGGTTACCATCGCCTATGGACATTTGCAACACCAAAGTTGCTACAAATGCGCTGCTGCTCTCTTAAGGGAGACTGGAACCTGGTCACTAATGCCGGAACACAAATCAAGGTTGTTATGGTGACATACTTTAGGCCAGGGGTGGTAGCCATCCAGTCGGGCAAATACCCTACCACCTGGCTGTGAGTTGTTAAGTCGCCTCTTACGACAGGTCGCCCGGCCGCAGGAAATTGTATTCTTTCTCCGTTCCTGCACGGATAATAACACATTTATTACCTTTCGGCATTTGGACTTCTTTTGTTTACTTATAAAAATTGTGATCATGAAACAGCCCATTGTGTATTGTAATCTTTTATGGCAGTCATTAGTCAGGTGTGTCAGATTTAAAGAACAAACTGATTCTAGGAAATTCGATCACGCGGCCGGGCAGACATATTGCATCTGTGCAGTATAAAGCAATGCCTCGATTGAGAGACGAGGCAGTCAAGCGATAACCACGAGCGAAGCAACACTTGTGTACATTCGGTAATCTATATAGTGACGGACTTTGCACGTGTTATTGAATTACGATCTTCTGCATTACGTTTGGACTTGTTGCGTCCGGTTATATTTGTACCTGTGTTATACGTGTTTATATAGTTCTATAAACTCTATATTAATTCTAACGGCATTTTTATTCGAGTCTCGCGACTCGTAACAGTATTTATGAACCCTAATTTAGATTGATACAATAGCTTTATTATTAATATATCATTTAATAATTTGCAGGTTAAAACTGTATTAGAACTAAAAAAAAATCTTGCGGCTACAGTCGCGAATATTTGAAGTTAATAAACTACTTTGTATGCACTTTATTGAGTTCTGCAAAGTGCACTATGGCTCGAAACAACCCTTACATTTTACAATATGGGTCTCATATGAAATACAAAGTTTACTTATAGGGTGACCATGCTGTGCTTTATATAAAACATTTTTAAAAATCAACACCAACAAGTCACGTTGCGATGTGCAATCGTGGTATGAAAATGTTTGCCAGTTTTCAAATTGATTAATTTAACGTTGCACGAGCACGTGTTACCTTTTCAAACAAGGTCACGGAACAGACTGTATCATCTATGTTTATTTTATTTAAGTTTATGGCTTGGCAGCTAGGCCTTTAAGCCAGATCTTAGTTTACAATATAGTTTCTTCATTTTATTAAGCCTATGTGTAGCACAGCTGAACTGTAGGTAATCAGCTAGTGCCATTCAACGGAGTTCTTGTGACAAATTTAAAGGCCACATTTGACTATACAGTTCACATTTCTCACAAAACACATAATTACTACTCAAAAACTATCAATATCCTACAACAATTGTTCATTTTAGAGTAATTTTACACATTTTTAGAAAATAAAACCGCACAACACAGATCTCCTTTCAGTTCCCGCCAAAAACTCCCATCATCTATGGACTAACTATTCCACAGCAAATTGTTTAACTATTTGACAATCAAGTTTAAAATTATTTAAATCAAAGTTTTTTATTTTCTATCTTGTGTAAGAAGATTGTATGGACATGTAATGATTTTTTATTGCTTTTAATATTTATGTCAAGTGTAGTGATTATATCCTCTTTGTTTCTTTAATCTTAACGTCTGTCATGTGTCATTGTCAACATTGCAATTGTCTTTTTTTTTATAAACGTAACATTTCTTAATACTTTTTTGCCTTAGATTGGTTTGAAGTTAGTTATTATTTAGTTTTGTCCTTTGCTCTTATGGTTTGTTGTAAATATTATGTTTATTGTACTGTATTAGATTGGCAGAATTTTCTTTTTCTTTTTAATTTACCGGCCAAAATTCCTTTTTATATCTGGCCTGGCTTTTCTATGCACTCGACTTAGGCAAAATCAATGCATAAATGGCATTGCAGCCATTACCTTAAAAAAAAGAAAAACATTTCTTAAAATGTTGGCAGTATTGTTTCTTGTATCTGTCTTTTACTAAATTTAAATCCAAATTAAAAATATCTTGCTTAAAAAGGCATATAAACTACACTATTACTACTAGTAAGAAAGAAAGTTGGTCTGAAAGAAAGTGTCGGGGTGAAGGTAAGGAAAGGAATGCTCCGGTGGTTCGCGCATGTGGAAAGAATGCATGATGAAAGAATGACTAAACAGATATACAATGCAAAAGTGGATGGATGCAGAAGTCGTGGAAGGCCACGACACACCTTCCATGATCAAATTGATCGTGTACTAGCGGGGGGTGATGTCAGGAGCCTTAAGAACAAACGAGCGTGCATGACAAGAGTTATGAATGTCAAAGAAGCAAGTGAGGTGTGTAAGAATGGGCCTAAATGGCGCTCTGTTGTTCGTGCCTACCCCGCAAGGGAACTGGCGTGAAGTTATGTATGTATGTATGTACTACTACGCTATTGAAGAATATTTAAATGATAAAAGTTCATTTATATAGCAGCTCGGTCCAGCCTATTATACAATCGTCTGTACAACGTTTTAATTTTGCCAAGCATGTAAGGTATTTATGGAGATATGTTACAGTACAAACTTAGTATGTCTCATCATTATTATAAAATTCTTATAAGAAAGAAGAAAGAAATAGAAATATAAAGAAAATTTTTTTAGTTAGACATGTTGCTGGGGAGTTTCTTGCAGCTTCTTCTCCTTAACAGCAATAATACGTTGCGAAGCGGTGTACATAGAACAGGAAGTAAAATTAAAATTAAATTTTAACTTATATGTATGACCTTCAAAAAGTGTTCTCCAGTGGAACTTATTTTAAATAAAAACTTGAAATTTGATTTTTTATTTTATTTTAACATTTCTTGTCGATACAACAAGAGACCGGAAGGCTGAAGCTTACCTCGCTTAAAGGATTAGCCTCTGTATCCAACGAGGTAATGCTGCTAGCCTTCTAGGTACAATGCCCAGCGACAGTGGTCTAGGGGGGCTGGACGGGCTTTGATACAGGTTTTTTTTATTTTTATTTTTAAGCTAGGTTTATTTATAGGATTATGCCCTCCTTTTTTATTTAGTTCTAGTTTTTAATATTAGGTTTATTTTTCATACTGTAGTTTAGTTTTAGTATTTAATTGTATTTTTCTATTGAATAATTACACCTTGTTTTAACAGGCCATTCAATAAAATTAAGTATTTACATACAAAACATTTTATTACGCAGCCTTCTCTGGCTTAGAAGATTTCTGGAAAGCCAACCATTAGTCTAAGTTTTCATTAGGATTGCATTGGTATAGTTAGAGGAAATTGGATGCAATAAAAGAATCACGTCTCCTAAGTGCAACATACACATGGCAGAAGCAAAGAGCAAACCCATTAGCTCCACTCTTTAATTAATCCTGTTGCAAAATAACCCAACTATATCTCGTAGTTTTATATTGTAAAAGAAGTATCTTAGTCGAGTTAAATATTGTTTGCTTTTTCGTTCGTTTACTTCCACAGCAGCAAGGAGGAAAGTGACAAGGAAAATTGGCAGCGCGAGTACGCTATATTCTCATATGTTGTGTTTACATACTCGCGATGCTCATTTCCCTTGCTGCTTTTTTACTTACTGCCATGGGAGTGAGTATAATGCAAACGAGGGGTTACAACAATTTGCTTTATGGAGAGTAAATCGGGCGCCTGAAAAAAGTAAATAGCTCTGACCCATTAATATTATGTTCTAACACATTATAGAATTTTCAGGCGCTTAACATATTCATATAAAAAATTAGAATAATTACTTTTGAAGTATTGTTTTTATGACAGTTTAATACTAAACTTATTATGGCATAAAGATTGAAATAGCTGTTGGGCAGCAGAGGTTAGAGCCTGCCAGCCACCAGAATCCTCAATCAGATTGGACTAGCATGTTTAAGAGTCTAGTTTTATGCTTTGCAATAATGTAATGTTCGTCGTGACGATAGCTTAAGGGCTCAGCGGAAAATCAGCGCTGGTCTGATTATGCTGACACTGATGCCCCTTTTTAGGTCAACTTTATTTTACTTTAGTTTTAAATTTGTTAGCAATTATAATAATGTTGCAAGCCGATACTAATCCTTTGCAGGTGTCTTATTACCCTTTTGAGTGATCTATTGTTCGCGCTAATCTCTTTGTTCACGCCGCCGTAAGACTTCATAAAACCTTCTTTCCTCTGTTGGTATTTCATGTGAACTCCTGGAAGCCATTAAGCTGACCATTTCACGATTTCAATAACCAGTGGGCGGCATGTTGCTAGGAGGCCATGTTTAATGTACAAGTGGATGAGGGTCGGTCAATGGAGAAATGCACCAGTCGTGTTTTGACTGCGAAGGAGGCGCTACCTAGTGCATTTTCTGAGCGAGTATCTTATGACGACGAACTATGCGCGATTTATATGTTAACGATTTTCTGTCCTACGGTTTGGTTTTGTTATATTCGTCTATATTTGCGTAAGAACTGTGAATTAAGTGTGTGTACTCCTGATAAACTGTGTGATAATTCCAACGGCACTTTCGAATTTACATCCTACAAATCCCCTACAAATTCGTATCAATAATAATAAGTTATTTTCTTTTTTTTCTAAATGTGGGAGGAATCCTGTATGTTATCAGGCTGTAAGAAAAGATTCTAAAATAATACGAACTGGTCGCAGTACGAGCAACAACGTCGTGTGTGGACATAGCAAACTCAATATTACCTGGTATACTCAAAGGAGATTTATTACCTGCTACGGTATGGAGCTATATCTATTTTACTTAACCCTGACAAGTTTATTGAGCAGACGAGCATTTTATATTAGTACTAGTGAGGAGTGAGCCCCAATAGGGTGGAGGAGCGAGATGGAATGCTCCTCCGTCTTAAAGGAAGATCTTCCAGCGAGGCTAATGTTGTTTCTCACAGGCCTAGGCCCATATGTTATAGTTGAAATTTTGTATATATTCTTTGTATGTTTCAAGAAACGTTTGTGACATCAATTATTGCACAGCGCCATCTTAATAGAATGCTTGTAAGTGTTCCACTACACACCCCCTTGCTGAGACTGGAAGTCGATGGTAGACGAATGAAGTCGAGAGTTGTTCACAGCTATCAGTGCTTCTCGTAGTATGCCAATTTATTTATCACTTGGCAGTCCTGTGAGTCGGACTGGATGCAGTTCTAGTGAATCAGAACTTTTTGTTGGTTGTCCCAGTGAGTCGGGAGAGCAGGAGCTCGTTTGTCGGTTTCCAATGCGTATGGAAAGACGGTTGGAGTGGGCGATTAGCTTCGCGCGGGTCACTTGGCTGGACTGTGTTGGCTGTTGAGTGGTGGCCATCCACTGGGAGCAACGTACAGCAGCCGTAATTTGGTTGCCGAAGTCGCCTGAGTGCGTAGCCGTGGTAGTAGGGATGGAGGTACATCGTGTTGCAGATGAGCGATCTAACCCTATAGTGGCTACCGGTAATGATTGGCAGTGGAAGTTAGCAGGATATACTCGGTGTCTAAGTTATGCGGAAAGTGTGATGGTGATGATGGTGCTTGAGGTTGAGGTTGAAATGATGTTCTATGAAGTTGGAGGCTTGAGGTTGAAGTGAAATCTTGAAGTTAATTTTTGAGACTTGATTGAAGGTAGTTTTGAGATCTTGAAGTTATTGAAAGTTGAAGTTACTTGATTGAAGGTTGAATGAAGTTCACCCTGACGTTCCGCCTGACGCAGGTCCTCTCGGGGCACGGATGCTTCGGGAGGTACCTGTGTCGAATAAGACGTGAACAGACGTCAGGGTGCCACCACTGCGTCGGCGGCGACGAAGACACGGCGCTGCACACCCTCCAGGTGTGTCCAGCCTGGGACGAGCAGCGTCGTGATCTCCTCGCGGCCGTCGGGGCGGATTTGTCCCTCCCGGCCGTGGTAAAGGCCATGGTCGGGAGCGCCGACGCGTGGGACGCAGCCGCCTCCTTCTGCGAAACCGTCATGTCCGCAAAGGAGGCGGCGGAGCGGGAGAGGGAGCAATCCGCTACGCTCCCCTCCCGCCAGAGCCGGCGGCGGCGTCGGAGGGTCGTCTATGACGACCCCCAGCCGCCGTAGGCTACGGCCGTGCGGGCGACCGGCGGGGAAACCGGACCCGCCCGCACATAAAGGCCGGAGAGGAGGGACGCGAGCCGATCCGCGCGCCCCCTCTCACCTCGTGGTGAGGTAGAGGAGCCGGAGAGACCCAGATCTCCGGCTACCAAATGGTGAGGCCAGCCCGCAAAGGGGCCGGCCGCCGTCCGTCCGGGCTGGTGGTGAATGCGCGAGCGAGCCCACAGCCCGGACAAAAGACGCTTGGGATCGGACAGGGGTTTTAGTGGGTATCCCTAACCGCGGCGTGGCAATAGCATCTCACATCTCAACGTGGGGTGCTAGTGCCACCCCGACCTGGCGAATCCCACTTACGGGCCGCGACCTTTCCCCCTCGCGTGGCCTACGGTCCTCAAACGGATTTCCCTTTTGTAAAAAAAAAAAAAAAAAGGTTGAATGAAGTTATTGAAGATTGAAAGTTGGTGAAGTGAAGGTTGCATGTTCGTTAATCGAGGGTCACCAGTGAGGAGTAAGCCCCAATAGGGAGGAGGAGCGAGATGGAATGCTCCTACATCTTAAAGGAAGATCTACCAGCGCGGCTAATGTTGTTCCTCGCAGGCCTAGGCCAATATGTTATAGTTGAAATTTTGTATATATTCTTTGTGTTTCGGGAAACGTTTGTGACATCAATTATTACACAGCGCCATCTATTGGCTTGTAAGTGTTCCACTACACCAACAGTCCTAGTAAAATTTCATTCGCGTTACCAAAACGACGTGTTTGTTAGTGATTTGAAACGTCGTCGCCAATAGAACTTACATACTTGGTACTTGTATACTGTGGTAAGACCACGGTTTACGGTGAAGGAAAACATCATGTAAAAACCTATTCATAGAGTGCATATTTGCACCGCTTGAATGATTCAACTGTTGCCGCCGCCGAACTGGCTAATATACCTGTGTTTAGTAAATAGGATGCAGTCATTACATTGTGAAAGAGTGGTAGCAAATCAAACAAATCAACTCAATCACATTTAGTTAGAGGACATCTTAAACATTTGTTTCGAGAACGAGTCACATAGTCACTAATCTTTCCCATTTTCCGATGTTTTCCGAGTGAACTGTTGGAACAAGGGCGCAATGTAATTACAAATTTCCTTGTTAAACAAACGGACAACGTCGATTGTAGGTATAGGCTATTTGTCGAAATTAGGTCATTTGCAGTCAGGTCAGGGAGTGATACGACGTCATGTCGTGAAGTTTTTCCATCTATATGCAAAATCAAATTTTGTGTTATAAGAGTGTAATATGATATTAAAATGAGATGAAATTCGACAATATCGAGAAACTAGTACTGGTGCTACTGGTAATAATAAGTTAAACCATACTGTAGTATTGGTGGGAGTTGCTACTTTTTTGAAAATGAATCTCGATATAAATTGGACCTACTTATGCAAAACAGAACCAATCCACAAACATGCCAAAATTGGGTTAAGGATGCAGAAGACTTTCAAAATGCACCTACTATCGACTCAATAAAAATCATTACGAGAAAATATAATATACTATATTCTAAATGTTTTTTTCCAAAATATAGACATATTTTTTTGTACACAAAATTTTAATAAAAACGGCTTTGGTTAGGCGCCTTATATTACCTACCTTTCCCCTCCTTTCCGCAAATCCGCACGCTGGATAGAGACAGGCGGTGCCACCTGTCGGCTAACCGCGACTCGTGCCGGCGGGCGGCCCAGTACGTCGACGGCCTAGCGAGCACCGCACGCGCATAAGTGATTTGCATAGAACGCTTTTACCTTAAACCCGCTCCTGTTGTTGGTGTGATATACGCAACCCCTGAAGACGTGCTTTACAACGAGGATTGGCGATCCGCAGGTGAGTGCCGCTTATATTCTGCCTGGCTGTAGATTTTGCCTCCTTCCACCGCCAACAAATTCTACCTTGGTCACCTGCGCCACCAGGCTTTTTCTCAAAACTGTCAGTATGTGGGTTGGTTCCATTTTGCATAAGTACGTCCATTTGGACAGTATGATTATTATTAAACTATTTATATAACTTAGAATATACATAAAGAAATACGTATTGAAAATGACAAATTATGCGAGAGAGTCGAGAGAGAGCGTGGTAAGACGTCAATTAGAATTATATATATTTTTTCCTCCAAGGCCGCTCCTATACCCCGCGTACCGTCCGACGTCTAGCTGCTAATTGTGCGAGCTATGGGCGTCGGCGGTATGCGAGGCGCGGAGAGTAGATGTGCTCCGGCGGGCGGGTCAGGGGGGTTCTCTCTATCCGCAACATGTAGAATTAAAAATATATATTTTTGGTGAGGTCTCTACATTTCTAACGGTGCCGTATTTGTGTACGTGAGATATGGCTGCGTACCTGGATTAGAGCCAGGACGCTTTAATCCGGGAAATGCAGCGGTCGTTTGTCGTCGGAAAACACGGATCGAATGTGAAAACTCGCATTTTTAAACTGCATGCGGGCAATAAAACGCTGACAGCGTGTACGGAACGTGCTCGACAGAGGATCTGCCATCTAGTGGTGTGAATTCGATTTTTCTACCCTATAAATATCTGATGTTAATTCTGCATGTTTATCAATATACGTATAACTAGAATTCGTCCGCGACTTCGTCGACGTTGGACAGGTAACATAGATTACAGTTGTTTTGCAATATTTAAAATCAAAAGGATGTTTCCAGCAGGACAATAGATTTTTAGTATAAAAATATATTAATCCCGGAAATTTACTTAATTTATTACAATTACCATTTGCTACCGGTAAAGGAAAACAACGTGAATCTGTGGACATCGGAAAGCTGTAACATCTAGATAACCGATGTGTCAAACCCGCCAATCCACCTTGGAAAGCGTGGCGGGTATACTATCCGTTCTCCTATATAAATGGGTTTAAAAAAAAATATTGCAGGAGTTCAGCAGACAGGCAGATGGCTCACATGATAGAAAGCGGTTACCGTCGCCTATGGACATTTGCAACACCAAAGGTGCTACAAATGCGCTGTTGCTCTCTTAAAGGAGACTGGAACCTGGTCACTAATGCCGGAACGCAACACAAGGTTGTTATTGCGACATACTGACATTTTAACCGTGCAGGAACGGAGAAAGAATACAATTTCCTGCGGCCTGGCGGCCTGTCGTAAGAGGCGACTAAACAACCCACAGCCAGGTGGTAGGGTATTTGCTCGACTGGATGGCGACCACCACTGGTCTAGAGTATGCCGCCATAACAACCTTGTGTTATGTTTCGGCATTAGTGACCAGGTTCCAGTGTTCTTTAAGAGAGCAGCAGCGCATTTGTAGCACCTTTGGTGTTGCAAATGTCCATAGGCGATGGTAACCGCTTTCCGTCAAGTAGGCCGTCTGCCTGTCTGCTGAACTCCTGCAACAAAAAAAAAACTTTAGACCAGGGGTGGTAGCCTTCCACTCAGGTAAATGCCCTACCTACATGACTATGGGTTGATTTAAGACAGACTGCCCGGCCGCAGGAAATTGTATTCTTTCTCCGTTCCGTTCTGGCTGGCCCGAGTCAAGCGGTACGTTTACCGGCTGTTAATTAATCAAAATAAACACTTGGTCATTATTTCACAGCGAATTTCGTAAGCCTTATCACTTTAAATAGATATTAGCCATTAAAGACTAACTGGCAGCTTAAATAACCTTTTAAAATGTTTAACTCAAAACGATGCTTTAAATGGGGTCTTTCAATTATATTGATAATTATATTTCGAAGTAATTTCAAGTACTTCGCTCTTTACAATGTTGTTTACTTGTATTCATTGTAGTCATTTGTTTGAGAATTGAGAGTATTTATTTTTGAAATTATATTCAGTATTCAGCCAGAAGGCCCAGCTCGCCATACACAACGCGGTGCTGGTACCTACGCTCACGTATGGAAGCGAGAGTTGGGTATGGAAGAGAGAGCATGAAAGTAGAGTAAACGCGGTCGAGATGCGAGCACTGCGCAAAATCTGCGGAGTGACGCTCGCGGACCGCGTTCCTAATACCGAAGTAAGAAAGAGAGTTGGTCTGAAAGAGAGTGTCGGGGTGAAGGTAAGGAAAGGAATGCTCCGGTGGTTGGGGCATGTGGAAAGAATGCATGATGAAAGAATGACTAAACAGATATACAATGCAAAAGTGGATGGATGAAGAAGTCGTGGAAGGCCACGACACACCTTCCATGATCAAATTGATCGTGTACTAGCAGAAGGTGATGTCAGGAGCCTTAAGAACAGACGAGCTTGCATGACAAGAGTTATGAATGTCAAAGAGGCAAGTGAGGTGTGTAAGAATAAGCCTAAATGGCACTCTGTTGTTCGTGCCTACCCCGCAAGGGAACTGGCGTGAAGTTATGTATGTATGTATGTATGTATATTCAGTACTTAGCTAACAATCTGATTCCCCCTACACCATTCCATCTTCGGACCACAAGGCGCTCTGGTCTACGCCTTCGTATCACAGTGGCAAAATGAAATTAAAGTTTTACGCGCAGGTTTTCAAATTGGACAAGAACATTAACAATCTGCCCATAAAACTTCAAGTTAAAATTTTGTTGCCATTCATTTTACTATTTGTCCGTTGAAGTTTCACTTCTACTAGGTGTCCCAGCACACATTTCGATTTTTCGCAGGTTTACTGCAAATTATGATTTGGTTAGTTTAGGTACATTTTAATGAATGCATTTTTTATTTAAACATATTTTATTTTATCAAACAAAGAAACTGAATTCGATCCGCAACCAAAAAACGCATCTATGGTCTACTCTAAAATTATGTCGCCTCTTACCACGTCGGGGCTAAATTTATGTAGCTCGTCCACGGGGCCGTAACGCTTTTTCGTGACTGAAAAATCCTAAGACCCCACGTTTATATAGAAGTTTCACTTCAAAAAAAATTGGTCGGTTTTGTTTCCAATTGTGACTTCTGTGAACCTAGGGACAACACAATACAAACAGAGTTAAACTAAGTAACTTATTAATAAATGTTATTTTTTTTATTATTAACAATTCTACGGATTCGAGTTCCGTACCCTTTTTTACAACTTAATTTCTAGATAAAAATTTTTGAATTTAACACGCTTATTAGTTATTTTGGTTCTTGTGTGTGACATTAATTTATTGATTTTTGTGTTGAGGTGTATGTATCTTACGAATAACTTATTATATTAATTTATTCTAGTTTTAATACTAAACTTATACTAATGTAGAGTGTATCTATTATATGCTGGTGTTGTGAGGAAGTGCATGTGCAGTGTGGGCCTTATATCTATACTTATATATATTGTCCTATCTAGTACCATGTGTGTTGTTTTTTCTTTTCTGTGCCTGGGTTATTAATTTTTAGGCTCTTTGTGTGTCTTGGTTTGTTTGTGAAGTGTGCGTGTAATGCAATGCGGTGGTAGTGCTCGTTGGTTTCAGTATGTGTATAAGTTTTGTTGTTATTTGTGTGTTTGTGACTTTGTGTGGTGTTATAATTTATTGTTTTATTGTTGTAATGTTAAATATGTTATTTAATATTATAATTTACATAATATATTAACAGACTTTTTATTGGCCAGTGCTAAAAGGAAATTTATGTTGACAGGGCGAGGGAAATCTTCTGGTAAAGTATCATAGAGTGGAGTGATAATTTTTGGGCAGTGAAAAAAGATGTATTCCAAAGTGCCCTCATCGAAGCCACACTCACAAAGGGAATGGTCATGGATTCTAATTTTCACCAAGAAAACCGGTGTGCAAATATGGCCGAGTTAGAATTATGGTAGAAACCACTTTGTTAGGAGGCTTGCGGTATAGATAAAACCATGGTTTAGAGGGGAGAATAGGTTGAAGGTTTTCCAAGTGTCTTCCTACGTGTTGAGAAGCTTGCCACTGCAGATTCCAAGAGTTTAATATTCGGGGTTTAGCGAGGGCTCTCAGATCCCGAGGAAATACTTTGTCATATTTGTTCACACTACAGGAGACAGCTTCCTTTGAACAATGATGGCTGATCATCTCATTACTATTTATTTATTTTAGTAAGGCTTACAGACAAATAACGATATAAATTAACAACTGTTTGTGTTTTATATATATATATATATATATAATAATAATAATAACACCTTAACTTTATGATTGTGTTTTATTTTTAAATCCAAATTTATAATTACAATATAGCTTATCAAGAGCCATTTTAACATAGGTACGCAGCACAATGACAAGACACATTCTTGCCAGTATCTGGAGTTTTTGGCGGGACTGAAAGGAGATGTTGTGCTGTGCAGTTTTATTTTCTAAAAATGTGTAAAATTACTCTAAAATGAACAATAGTTGTAGGATATTGATAGTTTTTGAGTAGTAATTATGTTTTTTTTGTGAGAAATGTGAACTAAATAGCCAAATATGGCCACATTCGAGTTTTCATGCGAACTCTGTTGAATGACGTCGATTGTAGCCTACAATACAACAGCGCCTGGCTTAAAGGCCTAGTTACCAAGCCTTAAACTTTTAAAAAAATGCCAGTATCTTATCCGTCAATGTATATATATTTTACTGTCCTAAAAACAACATAAATAAAAGTATAGCTAATTACAAGCCTTAGCATACAGACTTGTTCAGATTAATTGTTGAAGATGTGTGTGTGCGGTGTGTTAGTGTGTGTGGTTAATAATGGAGATTAAAAAATTATAAAATTAAAAAGTGAGATTAAAATAGGTTCAAGTACTTGGGGCATATTGTAACGAGTGACCTTAGGGATGACGAGGACATAGAGAGGGAACGTAGGGCATTGGCGGTTCGGGGCAACATGTTGGCTCGCAGGTTCGCTCGAAGCACAGTTGAAGTAAAAACTACTCTTTTCAAAGCTTATTGCCAGTCATTTTACTCGAGCGGCCTGTGGGTGGACTATACGCAACGAGCCATTAACGCCCTACAAGTACAATATAATAATGTTTTCAGAATGCTGTTGAGGTTGCCGCGGCACTGTAGTGCGTCTGGGATGTTTGCGATTATCCGTAAAAAAATCCGCTTCGCTGATGCAACGCTTGCGTGGCGACATCAACAGCCTTCTAAAGGCTATTGCGGTCAGATTTGACTCCCACTTCCAAGAACATAGGGGTAGTCATCGGCTTAAAAAATTGTGATAAATACTCGTAGAATAAATATTACTAACACTACTAACATTAATCTATAAGATAATTGTAACTAACTAAATATGGACCCCGGTCTGAAATAAAGTTTATATTATTATTTTTATTATTATAAAAGATTGAAAAGAGAATTGGAATTTGAATACGTATTGAGTAATTTTGGAAAAAACTAGTCTACTTTGAAAAATTCTTTGTTCATTATATTTCTAAAGGTGTTGGCATTAGTTACAAAAATATCAATGATCGATTTTAGTGTTAGGTCGTTAAATATATTACCGCTACATTTTTTTTTATTGCAGAAGATCAGCAGACAGGCAGACGGCCCACTTGATGGAAAACGGTTACCATCGCCTATAGACATTTGCAACACCAAAGTTGCTACAAATGCGTTGCTGCTCTCTTAAGGGAGACTGGAACCTGGTCACTAATGCCGGAACACAACTCAAGGTTGTTATGGCGACATACTTTAGACCAGGGGTGGTAGCCATCCAGTCGGGCAAATGCCCTACCACCCGGCTGTGGGTTGTTAAGTCGCCTCTTACGACAGGGCGCCCTAACGCAGGAAATTGTATTCTTTCTCCGTTCCTGCACAGATAAGATAATATATACATAATTAGCTTATTTCTTTAGAAACTTAACTCATGACCAACGTTATGTTTGTCAACATATTTCTCATATATTAGTGACGTGACTTGGAGATTGATATAATCAAAAAGTTTAAACATAAATCGTAATTAAGTTATGCATATTTTTACATTTAAAAGATAAATAACGCAATAAAAGGTAAAAAATACTTTTAAAAATAACAAAACAATCCATAATAAACCTGAGAAGAAATCAATAAGTAGGTTTGCAAATGAGCTCGAGACGCGCTCCAGAGGCCGTATGTAGGTTGCAAGCTGTCATTATATAGGAAATGCTTTCAGCGCGCATTGAGCAAAATACATTTCATATACTCTGAAAAGATCATTCAGCAACCTTATTGAATGCTGCCTGTCTATCCAAACATAATATCTTCAATCTTCAAACGATTTCTCTTTAATTCAGGTACTTTATTATCTACATCCCGCTCGTGTCTTTAGGCATACTGTTACAAGTGTGGGAGTCGAATTAAAATTGGAATTACTATAGAGATACTTCCCTTGCGGGGTAGGCACGAAGAACAGAGCGCCATTTAGGCTTATTCTTACACACCTCACTTGCTTCTTTGACATTCATAACTCTTGTCATGCACGCTCGTCTGTTCTTAAGGCTCCTGACATCACCTTTTGCTAGTACACGATCAATTTGATCATGGAAGGTGTGTCGTGGCCCTCCACGACTTCTGCATCCATCCACTTTTGCATTGTATATCTGTTTATTCATTCTTTCATCATGCATTCTTTCCACATGCCCGAAGCACCGGAGCATTCCATCCATAGAACTATACAAACACGTATAAAATAGGTACAAATAAAACTAGACACTACTTGTTACAATCTGCACGATCAATAACACGCGCAAAGTCCGTCACTATGTCGCTTGTCGTATGTACACGTCTTGCTTGTATCGTAATCGTCGCTCGACTGCCTCACCCCTCTGTTCGGGCATTGTTTTATAGTAAACTGTACAATACACAATGGAAGCTCGTGGGCTGGGTTCTTCCAAAAAAATGTAATTTGCACACTTGCGAACGGCCAACAAAGTTGAAAACAATAACAATAAGGATTAGTCCGGCACTAATGACAGCCATAAAACAAGTACGATAACAATAGGATGTTTTTTTAATTGAAAATTCTAAACACAAAGTAAACAAAAGAATTTCTAAATCCGGGCAGGCAATAAAACTGCATTTAACGACAGGCAGGCGTGCGCATTCCTTTACGGCATGTAGCAATACGTTGTTTGTCTATCTGTTTAGGAACGGAAAAAGAATACTGTCTCCTACGGCCAGGCGGCCTGTCGTAATAGGTGAAAAAATAACCCACAGGCAGGTGATAAGGTATTTACTCAACTGGATGGTGACCACCCCTGGTCTAGAGTATGCCGCCATAACAACCTTGTGTTGTGTTCCGGCATTAGTGACCGGGTTCCAGTTTCCCTTAACAGAGCAGCAGCGCATTTGTAGCACCTTTGGTGTTGCAAATGTCCATAGGCGACGGTAACCGCTTCCCATCAAGTGGGCCATCTGCCTGTCTGCTGAACTCCTGCATTAAAAAAAATCCTGTATCGAATAAAATGTCAGGTATATAAAGATTTCATTATCTGTGTTATTTCTATCTATCGTGTATGTATTATGTATGTGTGTATATAAATAAATATGTGTATGTGTATGTGTGTGTGAGAGAGAGTGTGTGTGTTTATTTATATTGTTACGACTCGAATTAAAAATGGCGTTGGAATTACTATAGAATTTATTAGAACTGTACAAACACATAACATAAATACAAATATAACTGGACACAACCAGTACAAACTACACGATTCAATAACACGCGCAAAGTCCGTCACTATATAGCTCATCGAATGTACACACGTCTTGCTCGTATCGCAATCGTCGCTTGACTCCCTCACCCCTCCGTTCGGGCATTGTTTTATACTAAACTATACAAATACAATATGTCTACCTGCCAAGGGTCGACGCGATTTCCCAGAAAACGTAATCCGCACACCTGCTTACTTATTCTTGCGAACGGCCATAGACGAGTACAATACACAATAGGCTATTTTTCTAAGTAAACAAAAGAAGTCCAAATGCGGGGAGGTAATAAACTGTGCTTTATGGCAAGCAGATGTGCATTCACTTTTGTCGGCATGTAACAATGTACTATGCAGTTTAAGATTCTAGTTTTATGCGTTGCAATGATGTAATGTCTACCGTGACGATTTGCCCACAGCTGCTAACACTAACGTTGTCCCAGATGGAGCCTCTACTCAACGTTGAAATGCTAGGCGCCACTTTCAGCATCGGCGATAGACCACAGTATATATATCTAAACAAATAAATTATCACAAATTTACGTCTTAATTTATGTCGACTGTAAGAAGTGAAAAAAGCAGGTTTTGTTCTTTAAAAACATTTAACACCTCCGTAAGTGACAAGTATAAACCTCTAATCTTGTGTAACGTGTCACAAATGCTAACTTATTTAAATTTTAACGCAGTTTACTTAGACTTAGCATGTGGTCCGTGTTAGCTCTGGGCTTAAGAAGGGTAACTTAATTCCGGAATTTGCTTAGGCGACGGAGATTACCATTATTATAATGTTTAACTTCATGTACAGATAAGGTTCATATTTATGGGAGGATATTTTAGTAAATTGCCTTTTTTGTGGATAAATAAGTTCAATAAGTGTGACTAGTTTAGAATGTCAAATTAAGACTGGTGTCCCCATGGATACGTTCCATATGGGGCTTACAACAACCATGTTCACGGCCGCGATTTTGCCTGTTCCCCTTGTTTGCGGGCGTTACAATTCTTTTTATGTTTAAGGCTTGGCAACTAGGCCTTTAAGCCAGGCGCCGTTGTATTGTAGGCTACAATGGACGTCATTCAACGGAGTTCTTGTGAAAACTCGAAAGGCCACATTTGGCTATATAGTTCACATTTCTCGCAAAAACACATAATTACTACTCAAAAACTATCAATATACTACAATTATTGTTAATTTTAGAGTAATTTTACACATTTTTAGAAAATAAAATTGCACAGCACAATGTCTCCTTTCAGTTCGCGCCAAAAACTCCGGGCGTTACAATATTTTTTTATTTAGGTTTATGGCTTGGCAGCTAGGTCTTTAAGCCAGATATTAGATTACAATGTAGTTTCTTCATTTTCTTAAGCCTATGTGTAGCACAGCTGAACTGTGGGTTATCAGCTGGTGCCATTCAACGGAGTTCTTGTGACAACTCAAAAGGCCACATATGACTATACAATTCACATTTCTCACAAAAACACAATTACTACTCAAAAACTATTGTTCATTTTAAAGTGATTTTACACATTTTTAGAAAATAAAACTGCACAGCACAACGTCTCCTTCCAGTTCCCGCCAAAAACTCCGGGCGTTACAATCAAACTTTAGCGGAACAGACTATGGAACGTGAGTGTCATTAAGGACGAAATACACAAATGTCATTGGTTGATTTGAAAATCGCGCCTTTTTCAACGTCAAGTGATAGAGAGAATTGGTGCTCTATGGTTAACGCCCACTTCAATCCACTTCTTCACAAGGGTCTTTGTGAGCGCTGTGTGATCGAGAATAATGACGTCATTAGTAACGTTTTCGCCACTACCATAACGACCGCGGTCGGAACGGCTGACGGAGCTTTTTGGGCGATGTGAGCTAGATATAAAAACTTTTCTTCACTTATAGAGGTCCATTCACTATCCTGCATGTCAGTCCGCCTAGCCGTCCGCAGCGTAATACAGGATTGTGAATGTTGTTGCAGTCTGCATTACGTCCGGCAACACCGTAGAACTGCTTTGCAGGATAGTGAATGGGCTTCTTAAATCTGACGGCTTGTTCCCTTTTCGAACGCATGTCAACAATCATTCATTATCATAAAATAATTTAAAATAGCATAAAATAATTGCAGTCGCAATACTACACTTTGTAAATATCGCTAATAAATTAATTATAATTAATAAACTAATTATTTAAGCGCGCCGCAAATATGTTATTAAATTAGGCATTGTTGTAAATGTAAGTAAAATAAATATGGAACAGACATAAGTGAAATAATTTTGTGCAGTGAAGAGAGGAGGACTCGAGGTGACGCTGTATTCCATTATTATGTCAACCTGGTACATGTGTTTTTCATTTTTCTTTTATTAAATATAGTCCACTTACAGCGCGTTCCATTAGTAGCTCACAACGCTCAAAATGCTCCGTTAGCCGTTCCACAAGGCGACCGCTGTCGTTGTGGTCGTGGCGAAAACGTCACAAATGACTTCATCATTTTCGATTACACAACGCTCACAACAATCCATGTCAAGAGGTGGGTCTAATAACCGCTCCACTTGGGTTTACGATTGTAACGCCCGCAAGCAAGTGGAACGGGAAAAATCGCGGTCGTGAACGGGGTCGTTGTGAGTCTCTAATGGAACGTAGCCTTAATATCATAAAAGTCCAGCATCGCCGTGTCAAACACGTAAGACGAAAAAATTTAAAAATAAATTTTGCTGCCAGTTCTAATTCAATTAATTATTCCGTTAATTCAATAATTAACGGAATTATTAATTGAATTCAGTTCTAAACTGTAAAAGCTGTTTCAAGCAGCGAAGTGCATCAACACGGTCGAATGCAGTCGACTTCACGGCGTCCATAATCCGCTTACGCGACCACTGTCTGCAGTATAGTCATTATTACTGTCCCCGGCTATTAATGTAAGCTCTTTAAGTGTACTTAAAAATACTTAGTACATTTAAAAAGGTTCCAGTAATCATAGTAAATCAAAGTCAAGTAAATCATACTTCAAAGAATCGTGTATGTGTGAAGAGATTAATGATAGTTTAACATGGCGACCGCGGTCGTTGTGGTCGTGGCGAAAACGTCACAAATGACGTCATCATTTTCGATCTCACAACGCTCACAACGACCCATGTCAAGAGGTGGGTCTAATAACCGTTCCACTTGGGTTTCCGATTGTAACGCCCGCAAGCAAGTGGAACGGGAAAAATCGCGGTCGGTGTGAGTCTCTAATGGAAAGTATCCTTAATATCAAAAGTCCAGCATCGCCGTGTCAAACACGTAAGACGAAAAAATTTAAAAATAAATTTTGCTGCCAGTTCTAATTCAATTAATTATTCCGTTAATTCAATAATTAACGGAATTACTAATTGAATTCAGTTCTAAACTGTAAAAGCTGTTTCAAGCAGCGAAGTGCATCAACACGGTCGAATGCAGTCGACTTCACGGCGTCCATAATCCGCTTACGCGACCACTGGCTGCAGTATAGTCATTATTACTGTCCCCGGCTATTAATGTAAGCTCTTTAAGTGTACTTAAAAATACTTAGTACATTTAAAGAGGTTCCAGTAATCATAGTAAATCAAAGTCAAGTAAATCATACTTCAAAGAATTGTGTATGTGTGAAGAGATTAATGATAGTTTAGTAGATTAAGCGACATATTTTATCCGTGCAGCAACGAAGAAATAATACAAATTCCTGCGGCCGGGCGGCCTGTCGTAAGAGGCGACTTAACAACCCACAGCCAGGTGGTAGGGCACTTGCCCGACTGGATGGCTACCAACACTGGTCTAAAGTATGTCGCCATAACAACCTTGATTTGTGTTCCGGCATTAGTGACCAGGTTCCAGTTTCCCTTAAGAGAGCAGCAGCGCATTTGTAGCAACTTTGGTGTTGCAAATGTCCATAGGCGATGGTAACCGCTTTCCATCAAGCGGGCCATCTGCCTGTCTGCTGATCTCCTGCAATAAAAAAAAAAAAAAACTGAAAGCGTTCCTTGAGATAATCAGGGGACTTGGGATTAGGATGGTCTCTTATTCTTATATATTACCCATAACACAAGCGTACCTCGCTTAGGTTGGGGATATACAATGAGTATTTGTCTACCCGGCTTTTTGTTACTGAAAAAAAACATATGTACAACATACATTGACCATGAAAATCTTCTGCTAACGATACTTATACACACTTCGTCCTTCGTAGGAAACTCTTTTGCCGTACAGGCTGTTCGCCTGTGGAACTCCCTCCCCTTGAAAATCAGACAAGTTACCTCCATTTCTACATTCGAACACTTGATCACTGACCATTATTTGTCTATGAAATAAAGTTTGTTGCAATAAATAGAATTATATTATTGTGTGCATGTAGGTATACGTAATTTATATTACTAGTGGTCGCCCGTGGTCGAAATTCGACCATAATAATTTGATGTGAAAGACTATATACTTCTATAATCACAGGTTTCGCCAAGGCTACATTGTTAATTTGACTTGAACAATAAACAAAAGAGTATATATGCGTGTGTGTGTCAAATACATGTAATTTTTATGCATAATTTAAAAATATAGCATCCGTCGCTTCTTCTCTATATAAACTATAAGTGTGCGAAATTTCATACTCCTCCGTCCGCACAATTTTCGTAAAAAGGGGTACAAAATTTTTTGCTTCACGTATTGATATATAGAAATTATAATCTACTTAATTATGTATATCTATAGTAGTTTATTATGTTTTTTGTTTTTTTTTTATTTTATTTAATTACGATTGAATTAGTTTTAATTTAGTTAAATACTTAATATTATTTAATTTTTCTTTTAATACCTCCTTGAACACCGGGTTGCCTGAAAGAGATCGCTATAAGCGATAAGGCCATTGTTCTAATGGAAATGTTATATGGAAATATTAAAGAAGAAAGAAGAAGAAGAAAGAAAAATATTTTATTTAGAACAAAAACTAAGTTAATGTAAATAGAAATACAATAGAAACAAAATAAGTCCTAAATTGGATCCAGTCTCGGCATAATGCTAGCTAACAAGGACTACCGCTGTTCTTCCGTCTGGGACTAAGTCAACTCACGGTAGATAATTCAACACACATAACAACAACGATATATACTGTATAATGCATTTTGATAAAGGTAAATAATTTGCACACTAAAAACAATATAATAAAGCAATAAGGGGGGGGGGGGGGGTGTTATAATATTATTTATTACAAGTGTATAATTACATATAATCGAATACAATGCAAGAAAACTTAACATATTTGTATTGTATTCTACTCATAGTCCCTCAAGACTATAAGTAGAATACTGAGCCTAGATCACCGTCTTCTATGGGTAAGGTGATCAGAGGGCTGGCTACGTTTCCTCGCTGGATCGCCATACTGATCCGTTGGCCGAGGTAAGCACCAGCCCTCTGATCACCAGAAGAGTCAATGAGACGTTTCGATAAATTTTGGTAGAGGCTCATGGCCTCGGGACCCCACGGTTCAAGCGTTTCGACAGCAAACGGCAGCAATAATTTAAATAACACATACATATATAAAATCATTGTAGCAACACACACAGCGAAACAAATAATATATATCTATAAATTAACCAAATTAAAATAAATTACTGAAGTCATATACATACATACATACATACATACATAGCTTCACGCCAGTTCCCTTGCGGGGTAGGCACGAGCTACAGAGCGCCATTTAGGCTTATTCTTACACACCTCACTTGCTTCTTTCACATTCATAACTCTTGTCATGCACGCTCGTCTGTTATTAAGGCTCCTGACATCACCTTCTGCTAGTACACGATCGATTTGATCATAGCATATTGAAGTCATATAGCACTATTAAATTGTCTAGGTTAAGTTATGGTGAACAATAAAGAATTTTCATTCATTCATTCGTTCATTCATTCATTCAACATTCACAGTCACACAAATTTATAAACGAGAGTCAAATGTAGCCATAAATTTCACTTTATTTCTACCATTCATAACATCACTGTGAAAGCGTATCTTTGTCCACGTATCTCTTGCAAATTAATCTTCATCAACTTCCAGCCTCATTTCATTTCACATCTATTCGAGACTATATTACACGATAGTCTGTGATATTCCTTACTCGTCAACAGCTAATCCCAGTAGCTTCGGCCAAACATGCCATATGAAATCCTTAGATGTATTAGGTTCATATGTTTTATGTAAATAATGCCTTATCCTTTGAAATATTAACTGAGCCTTGCGATAACTAATTCTCAGAGAGCTTAGGCGGTTATCATCAAATTGCTATGCCATGTTAGAAATTGTAAGCCGAAATTAAACTGTTCATGTTTGTAATATTTTCTTAAGTTTTCGCGAGTTGTATACATAATATACAATGCAAAAGTGGATGGATGCAGAAGTCGTGGAAGGCCATGACACACCTTCCATGATCAAATTGATCGTGTACTAGCAGACGAGCGTGCATGACAAGAGTTATGAATGTCAAAGAAGCAAGTGAGGTGTTTAAGAATGGGCCTGAATGGCGCTCTGTTGTTCGTGCCTACCCCGCAAGGGAACTGGCGTGAAGTTATGTATGTATGTAGGATTTTAAACTGCGAGTTTGATACTTTTATAAGTATTATATTTTATTTACAAGACATGACAAGAGTTATGAATGTCAAAGAAGCAAGTGAGGTGTGTAAGAATAAGCCTGAATGGCGCTCTGTTGTTCGTGCCTACCCCACAAGGGAACTGGCGTGAGGTTATGTATGTATGTATGTATGTATGCATAATAAAACTACGTTTTAACGGTTTTAGGCGCGGTAATTTATTTGATTTTTTATATTATTCCGACGTTTCGGCCACATTTCAGTACCTGTGATCACGGAAGACAAATATGTCAAGTGTCGATGAGTATTGTTAAAGTTTTATTTAGCTGAAACTGAAAAATAGCCCAAATAATAAAAAATCAAATAATTTACCGCGCTTAAAATCGTTAAAACGTAGTTTTATTATGTTCATTTTTGTATTTCGGTTTGGATGATTCTACTAAAATGATACATATAAATACAAACTTGAATGAATCAATATCAACAACCATTAGCCAGATAAATATATTTTTTGAATTTTTGATGGTTACACACCCAAAACTAAATAACATCGGCGTCAATGCAGGCTCTTGTAACTGCATTTTTGGTGACATTATTTCTTTCGTCGAAGTTGTTACGTATTACATCTACCAGCGCGTTCTATTAGTAGCTCACAACGACCACGTTCACGATTTTTCTCGTTACACTTGCTTGCGGGCGTTACAATCATAAACTCTAGTGGAACGGTTATTCGACTCATCTCTTGACATGGGTCGTGAGCGTTGCGTGATCAACAATGATGACGTCATTAGTGACGTTTTCGCCACGACCATAACGACCTCGGTCGCCAGGTGCAACGGCTGACTGAGCATTTTGGGCGTTGAGAGCTACTAAAGGAACTCACTGTATTTCGATAAAAAAAATAATGCATGGAAAATATAACATTTTGTTCAAAAACAACTCTTTCTCTTGGTTTGATGTTTGACATTCCTTCACAGAAATTAATCTTGACAAACTACACTACGATTTGGCATAATAATACAGGTTGTTCATTTTTTTTAAATCAGCTGAATCTATTCGTGACAAGGTTGATTGATTTAGCAAAAATCTAATGATACTTTAGTTTTCGACAAAATCGACCTCGTAACTCCTTTGATTTTTTTTTTAAGTTTAAGGCTTGGCAACTAGGCCTTTAAGCCAGACGCCGTTGTATTGTAGGCTACAATCGACGTCATTCAACGGAGTTCTTGTGAAGACTCGAAAGGCCACATTTGGCTATATAGTTCACATTTCTCGCAAAAACACATAATTACTACTCAAAAACTGTCAATATCCTACAGATATTGTTAATTTTAGAGTAATTTTACACATTTCTAGAAAATAAAACTGCACAGCACAACGTCCCTTTCAGTTCCCGCCAAAAACTCACTCCTTTGATTGGTTTTCGCTATTTCGTAGTGTAGAGTTGCGCCGGACACATACGAGCCAGCAGACAGGCAGATGGCCCACTTGATGGAAAGCGGTTACCATCGCCTATGGACATTTGCAACACCAAAGGTGCTACAAATGCACTGCTGCTCTCTTAAGGGAGACTGGAACCTGGTCACTAATGCCGGAACACAACGCAAGGTTGTTATGGCGACATACTTTAGACCAGGGGTGGTAGCCATCCAGTCGGGTAAATGCCCTACCATTTGGCTGTGGGTTGTTAAGTCGCCTCTTACGACAGGCCGCCCGGCCGCAGGAAATTGTTTTCTTTCTCCGTTCCTGCACGGATAAAAATACAGTTGTACTGATATGGTACATAATCTAAAAAAGTAATGCTTCAACTTCAAGTCGCGCTACTACTCAATTTACTACTCGCGCCTCAAATATAAGAGGAAGGACGGAATGAGGCTTATGCTACAATAGTACAATAACGCTTCTACGGATATTTACATGACATAGAGAGACAAAATGAGGTGACCGAGGCCGATCACATCCGATTCTTAACGTACATTTCCGAACTAGAAGTTTTGTACGGGATAAATGAGGCAATAACGCTCGCCGCCTCACCGGCAACATCGCTTCAAATGTACTGCCGCGGTACAAACTATACAAATCTCTTTGCCTCATTTGAAGTGATATGTACATTGTACTGGTTTAGTACAAAATGTCATGTTACTCTTACAAACTCATTTTAAAATGTCCTACTCTACTATAGTGTAAGATTTCACCTTGAAGGCCTAGTTGAAAAATTCAGCCTGTATATAGACAAGAAGTTCCTTAACAAAGCATCATTATTACCCGAGCGTTAAATCCCGGTTGCGTTCGGAGCGTTCACTCAGACGCTCAGGGTCCGCTTTCCTACTTTTTCTACTCTACTTCGCGCGGTCTTCGGCATCCCCCGTTTTGAGACCATTGGCACGCATGTCATCCTTCACAACGTCAAGCCAACATTTCTTGGGCCTTCCCCTTCGACCGGGACCTGGCGGAGGCGGCATGGCTAGACATTTGTTCCCCACATAATTAGCCGGTCTCCGTAAAACATGCCCGTACCAGCGTAAGCGACACTCTTGCAGTTTGTCTGCTAGGTCACGGACATGAAGACCGCGTCACTCCACACATCCAACGCAGCATATTCATCTCCGTATCACGCAGTTCTTGCTTGTGTCGCTCAAGTACAGGCCACGCTTCACTGTCATACAAAAGGACAGGTCTAATGATGGATTTATAGACCTGTCCTTTTAATTTAACCGGCATTTTGGGGTCCCAAATGACGCCTGTCACCTCACACCACTTGGCCCAAGCTGCAGTGATACGGGCCTTGACGTCGTGGTCGATATCCCCGGACGCACTAAGTACAGATCCCAAGTACTTAAACTGATCCGTGCGCTCGACCGTGTCTCCGCCTATGCGAAGTAGTGTTGCAGGCCAAGTACTCAGTCTTCGCCACCTTTAGTTTCCTTAACAAAGCAATGCGCTTATATGTAGAAAAACAATGCGTGATGCCTCTTAAACAGCAACATTTTCCTTGAAACGGAGTGACAAAAGCGACGCTGATAGCATCACTCTGGCATATTTTGCACCTAATGCATTTTCGATGGTCCTATCTTTACCAAAGCGTTGGCGATTACGTGAAATATGGTACGCGTCATTTTATATGCGTTTCGCCATTTTGTTCTCAATATTTCTGGCAATATGGCCGCCACGTTTGTGTTAAATTACGCATGTTGTGATTCCTACGGCCGTTGCCCGGATTAACCAGGAAGTGAGTGGTATTTAATATACAGAACTCCCGAGGGTAGTAGATGTTTTTTTAGGTATAATTTTACTTTGCTACCATGTGAGTAGACTAAGCAGTGAACGTGTATAGAATAAAACTTTAAAATTCATACTAACAGCAATGTGACAGTGGATTTTTTAATATGTTTTTGTTTACTGTTTTTGGAATTTAAATCCGTTCAGTAGTGATCATGTGATGCTCTAATAGACACACAGACAGACAGATGGACGACAGACAGAAAGATAATCACACCAAAAATTTTGAAATTTACATTTTGGTCTAAACTAGCCTCCCAAATTTTTTTCTCATGTTTGAATTTATTGTAAAAATTTGAACCATCTACAGATTTATTATATTATTGTTTATTATAGATTTATGTAGCCCTTAACAGCCATTTTTAAGTGTAATCTTATTGTGCTTAGATATACCGCTAGATATAAGAAATTGCATTGATTTGCAAGTACTTAGACATTTTAATCTCGCAGGTCCAATTTGGACTTAGCATTAAGACACATTATACAATAATCATATTTCATCAATATGTCGTGTTGATCAAACTCGTTGAGGTACTTGTGCTGTAATTGCAAATGGGAATCAAGGCGACGTTCCTTCCCCCACCTCGTAAATTAGATTTCAAAAGGGCACGAAGCTTTTAGAAGTTGTATCTGAAGTTGAAGGCTTTGACGAATTTACTTATAAAATGGTTAAGTGCAAGTTGATTGTTTTTTATTATCCATAAGTATTGTACATATTTTATATATCTTTTTTTTTAATTTTTTTTATTATTATTAATATCTCTACGGACTCGAGTTCCGTACCCTTTTTTACTACTTAATTTCTATGAAAAATTTGAGACTCCGTACACGCTAATTGTTTATTTTTGTTAGTGTATGTGACATTATATGTAGTAATTTTTCTGTTTTGGTGTACCTTAAGAATAACTTATTATATTAATTTATTCTAATTTTAATACCAAACTCATAATAATGTAGAGTGTATCTGTTACATGCTGGTGTTGTGAAGAAGTGCATGTGCAGTGTTGGCCTTATATCTATACTTCTATATAGTCGTATCTAGTGCCATGTGTGTTGTTTTTTTTCTTTTCTGTGCCTGGGTTATTAATTTTTAGGCTCTTTGTGAGGCTTGTTTGTGTGTCATGTTTTATATTATAAGGGTTCGGAATCTTTATATAAAAAGAAACTCTATTGCTCTCAATTTAGCGCCTATCCTTAAAGCGGTTACCATCGCCTATGGACATTTGCAACACCAAAGGTCCTACAAATGCGCTGCTGCTCTCTAAAGTGAGACTGGAGCCTGGTCACTAATGCCGGAACACAATTCAAGGTTGTTATGGTTGCATACTCTAGACCAGGATAGTATCCGATAGTCGAGCAAATGCCCTGCCACCTGTGGGTTGTTTTGTCACCTCTTACGACAGGCGCTCCGGCCACAGGAAATTGTATTCTTACTTAGTTCCTGCACGGATAAAAACTCCGTAGTGTTGTTATAAAAAAAAAAAACAAAAACAAATGCAAATATAAATCTGACTTTTCGTGGCAGGTATATTAAAGGCAGAAATCTCATTTACTTTTAAAAATCGTGGCCACATTTCAACGGATGCAAATGAGAATGCCTCTAAAACCATTGTCAGCGTGTTTTAATTTGGGTCGCCGCCTAAATGGGAGAATAAAAATTTATTTGCATGCTTATTTGTAGAGGTCAGGCGAGCATATTATATTAATGGTCGACGTTTGAATTAACATTTGGATATATGCCGACAGTTAAAAAAGGTCGGTGATTACAATGTCTATTCGGAATGACGACAGTATAACAATTTATATACGATTCTTGCTAGATCAGAGATTCTCAAACTACTTCGGGCAAGAGGCCCCTTTTCCGAAATGAACTGATAGCTCAGACCCCCATACCCAAATTACTTTATAAATCCTATCTCTAGTTTTTTTGTATTGATTTTTTTTTATTGCAGGAGATCAGCAGACAGGCAGACGGCCCACTTGATGGACATTTGCAACACCAAAGATGTAGTAATTAAGTAGCTATAAAATTCAGTAAATATCAAGAGTAATTAATAATTATTAATACAGATTACGTAAGAAAAGTAGATTATTATTTTTTGGGAAAAACCTTTCGTAACAGAATATATACGGTATCTTGAAAGTTTCGAATAAGAACTTAATAGGGAATTGAACATCGATCCACTCCCGAAATCAGTTTTCCTTTATGTAGACCCCTGGAAACCGATATCGATCCACCTCTTTGAGAAGGATTCCCAAAGAGGTCGATCGGTGTCCTGCAACAACCCACAGCCAGGTGGTAAGGTTGATTTTATATATATCATTATTTATAGATATTGATACAAAATACGGTAAGTATTTTAATTTTAAAACTTCTACTAACTTTAACTTTAAAAGTACAACAATGGTTCTGCCTACTAAAATATTAATCATTCTTATAACAAGTACACGTAATAAAACTTATACAGTATCTTGAAAGTTTCAAATAAGAACTTGTGTTAATAGGGGTCGATTTTTAGCACTTGTCGACCCCGAAAATCAGTTTTCGTGTATGGTCGACCCCAGGGGGTCGATATCGACCACTTTGGGATTCCCTGTGCTAGATCATCGCGGATGCAAGCCGTGAGGTGTCAATTAACATAGCTCATAAACTCTCGTGATTATAAAAGCTGTGCTCGACTAACCACTTTCTGAGTTGAGTGCTTAACGCAATTTTGTATGACACGATTTATGTTTCCCGTCACGCTCAAGACATGGCGCTAAGTCATTGCCATACAAAATTGCCTTAATTTGAACGTGATAGAGTAGAAGAAATCTCGCGCTAAGCACACTGTATTTTAAATTAATTGACAGGATGGCGAGTCAGTTATTCTATTGAGCAGTTTATGACATATCAACGTATCCATGACATGAATCAATCTGCTCGATTTCCCAAGATTATGTTTTGAAAGAAAGAAAGAAAAATGTTTATTTAGAGTTATTTAAAATAGAAATTGAAAAATAGAAATTGGCCAGGTGATAGGGCATTTGCCCGACTGGATGGCTACTACCCCTGGTCGAGAGCATGCCGCCATAACAACTTTAAGTTGTGTTCCGGCATTAGTGACCAGGTTCCAGACTCACTTAAGAGAGCAGCAGCGCCTTTGTAGCACCTTTGATGTTGCAAATGTCCATAGGTGATGGTAACCGCTTTCCATCCAGTGGGCCGTCTGCCTGTTTGCTGATCTCCTGCAATAAAAAAAAATATATATATACATAAGCAGTTTAATAAAAGCCAAAAGTTAACTAACTTTAAACAGGCTTTAACTCAGCAAATACTGGTTGATAACAACCAACGCTGGTCTTCCGTTAGTGCCAGGTAGTAACGTCACCTTCACAGAAGAAAAAATAAGTAATGAACATTTAGGCTACGTTCCATTAGGGACTCACAACGATCACGTTCACGACCGCGATTTATCCTGTTCCACTAGCTTGCCCGCTTTACAATCGTAAACCCAAGTGGAACGGCTATTCGACCCGCCTATTGACATTGGTCATTGTGAGCGTTGTGTGATCGAAAATGACGACGTCAATAGTGACGTTTTCGCCACGACCACAACGACCGCGGTCGCCTTGTGGAACGGCTAACTGAGCGTTTTGGGCGTTGTGAGCTACAAATGGAACGCCCTGCATATATTATGATAAAATTCGATGTCTCATGTCATTCCTATGCCAAGTGAAGGGCGTATGCACATGGGTACGTTGTGCAAGCAACCATCGTTCACCGTCGTCAGTTATTGATTGACAATTGTAGGCTTTGTTGTTGTTGGCTGGTTATGCACATTATTCTTTTTCCCGAAATTCCATCGCAACGTGCTGCTCGATACGGGGGTACGATCTGTTATAGATAGTCTATGCACCCTATTCAGCTGATCTCATACCTATTCCATTTAGTCATCACATTCATATATTAGCTTCCCATTTTGCCCATTCAATACACACCAGTCTTCATCCAGTCCTCAACCAAGACGGTCGTGTCTTAAATATAACTTGTTTTTCAATTATCCTTTTTTAAAAAGGGGTTAACCCGGTCCCCCATAACAGATCGACCAATACCCTGCCGATGAAGAGGACACAATGCTCCCCGAGGTGTACCAGGTCGGTGCCTTGGACGTTCACTGTGCAGTAACTTCTTACTAGATCCGGTATAAACTTTTAGTCGCGTACGCCGCAATTTGGTTTATTAGTATATCGGGCAGAGTGATTATAGCCAAATTTTTAAATCAATCATCCCCTAAAAACGCCTCAATTCTTCACCTGTGTGTACTTTTTTTTTATTGCTGAAACACAGCAGACAGGCTGACGGCCCAACTGTGATGGAAAGTGGTTACCATCGCTTATGGACATTAGCAATACTAGAGGTGCTGCCAATGTGCTGCCGGTCTTGAAGGAGAAACTGAAACCTAGCCACAGATGCCGGAACGCAACTCAAAGTTGTTATAGCGACATACTCTAGATTATGGGTAGTAGCCATCCCGCCGGGCAAATGCTCTACCACCTGACTGTGGGTTGTTTTATCGCCTCTTACTACAGGCCGCCCGGCCGCAGAAATTAATATTCTTTTTTCGTTCCTGCACGGAGAAATGATACCTTATGATTAATATATTTTTGGAGTAAAAAATATACGTAGTATAGTGAATTTCATACTTGATTATCTCATCATTCATGTTACGATATCTCGTCATCTTCCCGGAAAGCATCCCTTTCCCGGCAACATTTTCTCTTCCACCTTAATTCGACCGGTTCTAACCAGAGGACGCTGCGCGCACACATGCGTCTCATTGGCCGAGCCGAATCTTCAATGGCTGCGTAAGTGTCGTCGCGACGCCTCGCTTGCCGATAAATAGTGCAAAAACGTCGAAAAACTACTGTATTGTTCCCTAAAACGATTCCTTGAAGTGCCAACTGTGTACCGGAGTATGGTGTAGTGTTTTTGCAAAACTAGAACGCGCGAATCCTGCATCATTCCTTACACGGCTTCAGTGACGGTAAGCGTTCAGTTTTTTCTACTTGGTTCACTAGGATTTACGAGGCGGCACCAGGTCTAACAGAGAATCAGGGTTTGCTCCGGCTAAGTAGCCATTCATATCTTATCAATATACATTACTGCATCTATATTTACAACAGAGAAAGGACGGACGTAAATATAACTAGTTTTTTTGTCATAAATGGTATTCGAAACGAAACAATTTAAATTGTCTTTCTATTATTAAATCGTTGCATTATCGAATCTTAGAATAAGATCTCCTTCTGTATAGTGTTTTTATAACTCCGGAGCCTTTTGCGCAAAAACACTCGTTTTGCATATTGAAAACAAAGTAGGCTATCCAAAAAATTCATTTTACGTATAAACGTGAAAGGTTTTCAACATTTTTTAATACCAGTGTTACAACATTTTGTTATAAACTATATAACTCTCACATTCCGTGCACAGATTAATCTTGTTCTGAAATCCTGGCGAATTACGATATGCCGACATAGTCCTGGAAAACGTCCCTTTCCCAGTTACCAGTAGAGGGCGCTGCGTAAACGCATGCGTCTCATTGGCCGAGGCAATTCTTCAATAGCTGCCTAACTATCGCAATGGCGCCACGCTCGCCGATTAGTAGTCAAAAAACACTGGAAAACTGCTGAATTGCCAGGTGCCAGTTTCTTCTTCAAGGCAGGCATCACATTGGGAGCACCTCTGGTGTTGTTAATAAAGTTGAGTGTTTTAAGCCTATGTCTTCTTAAGTCTGTGAGACGCAGAGATCACAGGTTCAATTCCGGGCATTGTAAATTTCATAAAAAAATTGTAACTAGAGGAGGTCTATATTCAGAAATGGATGATGATAGGCTGACGAGGAAATTTTGTAAGCAAACTTTCCGTGGTCTACTTTGGTCTGGGCGTCTGTGATCGGCTTCCAAAGTTATCCGTTGTATTACCCATACCACAAGCATATTGTTACGAAGTACAAGACTCGAATTAAAATGCCTTTAGAATTACTATAGAATTTATTAGAACTATACAAACACGTAATGCACGATTCAATAACACGCGCAAAGTCCGTCACTATATAGCTTATCGAATGTACACACGTCTTGTCTCGCTTGTGCCTATCGCTAAACTGACCATCTCTCCATTGGACCATTGCTGTATAATGCATACATACATACATACATACATAACTTCACGCCAGTTCCCTTGCGGGGTAGGCACGAACAACAGAGTGCCATTTAGGCTTATTCTTACACACCTCACTTGCCTCTTTGACATTCATAACTCTTGTCATGCAAGCTCGTCTGTTCTTAAGGCTCCTGACATCACCTTCTGCTAATACACGATCAATTTGATCATGGAAGGTGTGTCGTGGCCTTCCACGACTTCTGCATCCATCCACTTTTGCATTGTATATCTGTTTAGTCATTCTTTCATCATGCATTCTTTCCACATGCCCGAACCACCGGAGCATTCCTTTCCTTACGTTCACTACACAATACACAATAGAATGTTTTCTAATTACAAATTTTAAACACAAAGTAAAAAAAAGAAGATAGTCATAAAACAGTTTCAATGTTATTATCTCAAACGCCCGGCGGGTAAAGTGTGTGTTTTATGGTAGGCAGATGTACATCCACTTTTGTCGGCGTGTAACAATATGTTACTTATCTTGGAAATACATAATACTAGCTGTCCAGACAGACGTTGTTCTGCCCTGAAGAAATAAAATTTAGAACCCGATTGCAGCGCCACCTACGGGGTCCAAATGTAAGCTATCCTATCTTTCAAGTCTGATCAAACTGCACACGGTGTGCAAATTTGATTAAAATCGGTCAAGTAGTTTAGGAGTCCATCGCGGACAAACAACGTGACACGTAATTTATATATATATATACTAGCTGTCCCGGCAGACGTTGTTCTGCCCTGAAGAAATAAAATTTAGAACCCGATTGCAGCGCCACCTACCGGGTCCAAATGTATGCTATCCTATCTTTCAAGTCGGATCAAACTGCACACGGTGTGCAAATTTGATTAAAATCGGTCAAGTAGTTTAGGAGTCCATCGCGGACAAACAACGTGCCATGTAATTTATATATATAAAGAATAATATGTGTGTTTGTTTGACGATTATTTCTCAATAGAAATATTACAGATATCATTTAAACATTCTCATATATTCTCATCTCAGACAATTAAGTATGAACAAATATGCATATAGAGACACTTGCATTTATACAACAATGAATAAACGAACCTTGTAAACGAACTAATGTAGTATAAATATTGAAATTAATTGAATTATTTGCAGTCTAATTAAATAAACAGCAGACATTCCGAGAATTCTGAACGAAGACAGCCAATTAATTCATGTTATAGTGCTGAAGACGCCGTCCTGGATAATGTTTGTCTGTTTGTTTGTTTGCTAATGTTCAACGCTCAACAGACTGATGTGTTGGCAAATACGCTATGTTGGGATTCCTCGTCGACGGTGTGTTTACTCTTCGTTACGCGTACAACTATATGTTTAAGGGAATTAATTATATATAGCTACTAGCGGCCCCGGCAGACGTTGTCCTGCCTTTAAAAAATAAAATTCTAGAACCCGATCCCAGAGCCACGTACCGGTTCTAATTGTAAATCTAAACCATCCGGGAACCCACTCATCCCTACTCCGTGATGTTTGTTGGATGAGAGGTGACAACGGTAGACATCTAGCGGGGATAACTGATCGATTAATAGTTAAAATAAATAAAAAATCGCGATGGAAAAATAGGGGTTGACAGTAGAGAGGTGGAAAATTAAGAGTAATATATTTTTTTTAATTCTAAGTCATGACAAAATAAGATTAAAAATTTTGCCAAAAAAATTAAAGTTTATAATTAACAAATAAAAAATAGGGGTTGATCGTAGAGGGGTGAAAATTTAGGGTTGTATGTATTTTTAATGCTGTATCCTAAAAAAATAAACTAAAAAAAAATAATCTAAAAATTAAAAAGAATATTTAGGGGATGAAAAATAGATGTTGTGCGATTCTCAGACCTACCCAATATGCACACAAAATTACATGAGAATCGGTCAAGCCGTTTCGGAGGAGTATGGTAACTAACACTGTGACACGAGAATTTTATATATAAGATTTATATAGTTGTTTGATTGTGTTATTTATATCATGAGAACCATACCAAAAATTCCTTGGGAGTCTACGTAGAACGACGGGTTCCATAGATATATATATATAATAATAATCGGCAGACAAACACACACATTGTATATCCCTAAATTAAGCAAGTTACGCTTGTGTTATGGGTAATATACAACGGACTACTCTGGGGCCGATCCCAGACACCCAGACCATAGTAAATAACGGAGAAAATACGTTTCCGAAATTTACTATACCAGGAATCGAACCCGGAACCTCTGCGTTGCAGTGAGGTACGCCGGCAAAGGCTTGCGGGCTGCTTGAGCGGGCTGCTCAACCACAGAGGCCGTCATAGAAGTGAGAGACTTTGATTAATTTCAATATTTGGCTAAGGAATTGTAATAAAGCGTTTATACGAAAATAACTTCCATGATCAAATTGATCGTGTACTAGCAGAAGGTGATGTCAGAAGCCTTAAGAACAGACGAGCTTGTATGACAAGAGTTATGAATGTCAAAGAGGCAAGTGAGGTGTGTAAGAATAAGCCTAAATGGCACTCTGTTGTTCGTGCCTACCCCGCAAGGGAACTGGCGTGAAGTTATGTATGTATGTATGTATGTATGTACGAAAATAACCCAATAAAAATAACACACTAATCTATAATCACATTTTTTTCAATATTGGTTTACATCATACTTTACTGATTGGAGGGGACTGCACAATTTTTAAGACTAGAAGCTAAATAAAAAATAATTAAAGAACACTATAATTATAATAATAATTAATTTATTTCAGAAAATTCAATTATTTTTTTTTATTGCAGGAGATCAGCAGACAGGCAGACGGCCCACAGGATGGAAAGCGGTTACCATCGCCTATAGACATTTGCAAAATCAAAGGTGCTACAAATGCGCTGCTGCTCTCTTAAGGGATACTGGAATCTGGTCACTAATGCCGGAACACAACTCGAAAGTTGTTATGGCGACATACTTTAGACCAGAGGTGGTAGCCATCCAGTCGGGCAAATGCCCTACCACCTGGCTGTGGGTTGTTAAGTCGCCTCTTACGACAGGCCGCCCGGCCGCAGGAAATTGTATTCTTTCTCCGTTCCTGCACGGATAAACTCATGCACGGATTTGTTGTTGTTGGCTGGTTATGCACATTATTCTTTTTCCCGAGATTCCGTCGCAGGGTGCTGCTCGATACGGGGGTACGACCGACCAATACCCTGCTGATGAAGTGGACACTACTCCCCGGGGTGTACCAGGTCGGAGCCTTGGACGTTCACTGTGCAGTAACTTATTACTAGATCCGGTATAAGCTTTTAGTCGCGTATACCGCAATTTGGTTTATTAGTATATCGGGCAGAGTGATTATAGCCGAATTTTTAAATCAATCGTCGCCTAAAAACGCCTCAATTCTTCAATTGTATTCTTTCTCCGTTCCTGCACGGATAAAATTGTATTTAGTATTTCCATATTATACAATTTTTATTATAAAATTATTTCAGTGTTATCAAAGTTCAAATTTCAAATTAATTCACGGCGCAACAATTTTTTTTTTTTTTTTTAATCGGCAAACAAACACACACACTGTATATCCCCAAATTAAGCAAGTTACGCTTGTGTTGTGGGTAATATACAACGGATCACTCTGGGGCCGATCCCAGACACCCAGACTATAGTAAATAAAGGAGAAAATTCGTTTCCGAAATTTACCATACCAGGAATCGAACCCGGAGTCTCTGCGTTGCAGTGAGGTAAGTCGGCAAAGGCTTAGCCCGCTCAACCACAGAGGCCGTCAATGAGTTAACAAGACAAATAATAAGGCATAACACCCGCGACACTATAATTATTATCAATTTTTCTACTGCACGGCGTCAAAGGGGCATGTATCCAAAATGACATCAAGTATGGACTCTACCACCGGGTCGCAAGGCGGCAAAGACAGACAAACTCATGCATCTAACTGGGTGCGCACTTGCACCCATTTACGTAGCAGTGGCGAGTCCTATCGATCTACAAAAAGGCAGCCTGCTGTTGGTGATGCCGCAAACGCGGGCCATAGGGGCCTATATACATCTATAGGTATACACACATATAATAAAACTGTAGAGGTCGAATTTCTGTACAATGAAAAAAATGCTTAAAACGAGTCAGGGGGATGTAAGAAGTGAAATAGAACTAATTTAGACTTTTTTCAAATTTTTTGTTTCTCTGTTCGTCTGTCTGTTTGTACCGGCTAATCTTCGAAACGACTGGACTGTATTTAAATGAAATTTTGTATGGCGGTAGCTTATATCCCTGGTCAACATATAGGATACTTTTGATCCCGAAAAATTAAAGAGTTCCCGTGGGATAGTTAAAAAACCGCATCACGTGGCCGAAGTCGCGGGCATCAGCTAGTATTATACGTATATTATATACTATACCTACTACCTTACCAACATTTAGAAATTCACTCAGAAAACACTATTTGTCCATAAATAGCTAAAAACATAGGCACAATACTTATATAATCATGCTAATAAATTTAATATAATAACTTATTATGTATTTTGAAATATATTATTATATATCTGTATATATATATGACTATGTATATGTTTGTTTATTTATTGGATATTTATGTATCCATTGCATATTTCCTGAACTACCTACATCGCCTGGTTCAATTTTTTTTTATTTAGGTTGCCTGGAAGAGATCGCTTTGAGCGATAAGGCCGCCTATTGTATTGCCTAGAAAATATTGTAAATATGGTCTGTTTTTGTAATTGTATATTGTGGTGTGTAATAAAGTGTTATCTCTTTCTCTCTCTAACTATAAAGATTTTGTTAAGATCTGACTAATCATCAATCCGCACGATTATGTAACATCGAAAATAGTTTCAACCTTCAATTACATGTGTGGCGACTATACTTAAATTTTAGTGAACTCGCCGTTTTACTATACCATGATTAGGGCTGCTGGTCTTATATTAGATCTTTGATTCTTATCGGCCTGCCGCAAGAGGCGATAAAACAACACACACAGCAGGGTAGGGCATTTGCCCGACTGGATGGCTACCACCGCTGGTCTAAAGTATGTCGCCATAATAACCTTGAGTTGTGTTCCGGCATTAGTGACCAGGTTCCAGTCTCCCTTAAGAGAGCAGCAGCGCATTTGTAGCAACTTTGGTGTTGCAAATGTCCATAGGCGATGGTAACCGCTTTCCATCAGGTGGGCCGTTTGCCTGTCTGCTGATCTCCTGCAATAAAAAAAAGGGTAATCGCCCGTTCGGATGGCTACTACCTCTGGTCTAGAGTATGTCGCCATAACAATCTAGAGTTGAGTTCCGGCATTAGCACCTTTGGTGTTACAAATGTCCATAGGCGATGGTAACCGCTTCCCCTCTGCCTGTATGCGAAACTCATGCAATAAAAAAATTAAATAAATAAAACTCCCTAGCAAGTATAATGAGTATATTTCAATCAACAGTGTTCGGAGAGTCATACATCGGCAATAATCTGACCAATTCATGTGAATCGGAATATATAAAATTGTTAGCTTTATCAAACGCCATTCCTAGAACTCCTTGAACGTTAATTAGTTTCCTTATTTTCTGCACAATCTTTCTTACAATAAAAACGCCATCATCGCTACAAACATACACGTAACCGTTGTTATCTGATGCTATACCTACAAATCTTAAGTTATCTCCTAGAAGAACAGCTATATCCTCATCTTTACGAATCCCGTACAGTCCTGTCGAATTTATGAAGAAAACGTTTCCATCTTGATCAAAAACAAATTGATGTACGGAAATGTTTTTTAGTCCTCTCATGGTTATTATCGACCTTTTCTCATAAAAATATCCATTTAAGCTCGGAAATTTGATGAAATAAATATTCTTGTTCACATACAACCACCAGATATCCAAGTTACTGACGTTAAGTCGTTTTAAGGTTCTATTTCTTGGTTTGTATCTGTAAATGCCATAACTGCCACCAAAATACATTTCATTGTTTACAGCGTCGTTGGCTATAGCAAAAGCATCTTTGACTCCTTTCAAAACTCTAATTTTCTTTGTTTCCAGATCTAATAGAGCTGGTATATAGTCTCCTTGGCCGTAATCGAAGCTAAAGTATAGTGAGTTGGTTGTTTTGTCAACTGCTAGTTGGTTCGGGCTGTGCGGTAAGGTTGCTAGTATTTCTTTTACATAGCACTGCTTGGTGGGTTCTTTAGCGTAGTCGCAGTATTTTCCTACCCTTGCATGGATTAATATAATTGCGTGGAACGTATAATAAATATAAATTTTATCATACAACATATCTATTTTTATTAAGTATATTGAATATATGATATTTTCTAGGATTTTGCCGCTGTTAAATACATATGTTTTAAGCGCGTCTAGTTAGATTTCTTTGCAGTTTTTTCAGTAGCTGTAATTATGAATGTATGAAATGACAATATTTTTTTGTGGTAATCAATTTTAATGGTTTAATTTTGTTTATGTATTAATATAGTTATTATATATACTATAGAAGCCTTATCCAATTTACACCGCTTCACAGAGTATAGTGCATTTGAGAGAAATGAAGAAAAAACTGCTCTATAACCACGTCTTGGTTAATAAATTGTATGTTTAATAAAGTCAAGATAATGTCAGAATTTAAACACAAAATTGCTTATAACTCATATTTTCACACTCAGCGATTGTGTAGACAACCCCGTCCCGTTAATTCGCCGCCATAACGCTGCCTCCGCAACCTCGCTGCGCCGTCGTCTTGTTGCTGTCGCTTTATTCTGTGAATTTCTGTGTATATGCGAAGATTATGGGCTCATCCATACCATCGTCCTACGGCTGACGCCCGCTTGACAATGATTATGTGGCAGCAGCGCGGTTGCAGAGTGGTAGCGACGTGGCGGCGGCGCGGTGACAGTCTCACGTACACATGTTATATTTTGTTCCACAAAATCCATATAATTGACATATTATCCGCAAGAGTTAACTTGAGACCTGAGCGGAATGCGCGCTCCCCTCCCGACCCCCGCCTTCTTACCGCTCTCGCCATCGTCGCGTCAGCACCTCGCGCTTACGTCATCCGAGCGAAGTCTCAAGTTAACTCTTGCGGGTCGTACAAATGAAATTTGCACAAAATTTTTACTGACCCTTCAAACTTCTAACTTCAGGAGTAATTCAATTACGCAATGAAAATGCGAACCCTATAATATATCTGAATTACGAAATAATATCTACACATGTTTCAATAATTGCTTTTACGATGTATTCACGGTTCGATGAATAAGTTACGAATGCATTGAACCGTAATAATTAAAACAATTACGCGAGTGTAAACAGCGGTGATATTTGTAAATATTGTTGTTTTCGAATGCGAGAGTAATATTTTGTTATCTTTTACGACTTTACAGATGAACAAATTTAAATGTTTAGCATTGAGGTAGATTCTAACCTGAGTAAGGACATAGGCTAGCCTTCAGGTAACAGAGGTATGTTCAGTGTTAGCATGGAAGAAATACTAACTTTTTTCATGGTTGCGTTTCTCAGATGAATGGAGCGTTAGGTAAACTTCTAGGCGCTAAGAACCTCAGCCAGAAGGCCCAGCTCGCCGTACACAACGCGGTGCTGGTACCTACGCTCACGTATGGAAGCGAGAGTTGGGTATGGAAGGAGAGCATGAAAGTAGAGTAAACGCGGTCGAGGTGCGAGCACTGAGCAAAATCTGCGGAGTGACGCTCGCGGACCGCGTTCGTAATACCAAAGTAAGAAAGAGATTTGGTCTGAAAGAGAGTGTCCGGGTGAAGGTAAGGAAAGGAATGCTCCGGTGGTTCGGGCATGTGGAAAGAATGCATGATGAAAGAATGACTAAACAGATATACAATGCAAAAGTGGATGGATGCAGAAGTCGTGGAAGGCCACGACACACCCTCCATGATCAAATTGATCGTGTACTAGCAGAAGGTGATGTCAGGAGCCTTAAGAACAGACGAGCGTGCATGACAAGAGTTATGAATGTGAAAGAAGCAAGTGAGGTGTGTAATAATAAGCCTAAATGGCGCTCTGTTGTTCGTGCCTATCCCGCAAGGGAACTGGCGTGAAGTTATGTATGTATGTATGTATGTTTCTCAGAGGACGCAATTTTATTTTATTTGATGTGTAGTGAGGGTTAGTATAAGCTTTACCCTTCAGCTCAATATTAGCACATATGTGTCCGCGATGAGAGTGCAGATCGCGTTTGTGCACGTGATCGTTAATTGTGTTGTTGTCTCACTCTGTTTATATAGGAGTTGTATGATTTGTATGAAATGGGTATATTTTCTTGGTATATTACGAGATAGTGATAGTGTTAGTCTTGCGGCTTTTGGAAGAGCTGAAGGGTTAAGTTCAAGTATGTGGGGTCGCCGCCCCGGCCGCCATCTTGGAAAAAGGGGTACAAAAGGTTTTCGCGCTGTATCTCGTAAATTAGCAACCCTACAGCTAATTTTATAAGACATTATTTGTAGAAAATTAAATTGTATACAACTTTATTCTTATTACTTCTTACCGTAAACTGGAAAATAAAAAAGTTACATACATACATACATAACTTCACGCCTGTTCCCTTGCGGGGTAGGCACGAACAACAGAGAGCCATTTAGGCTTATTCTTACACACCTTCCTTGCTTCTTTGACATTCATAACTCTTGTCATGCACGCTCGTCTGTTCTTAAGGCTCCTGACATCACCTTCTGCTAGTACACGATCAATTTGATCATGGATCACTTTGATCATATAAAAAAGTTATAAACAAAAATAACTGAAAATTTTTGAACAAATTTTCTTTTGGGCGTTCTAACTTTTTTCTGGTCATTTTACAATAAAATGACATCAAAGCAATCTTTTAGAGGGTTTTTTTTAACAAATAATTTCCACTAAAATTTTGTTTAATTTCATTAATTTATTTGGGTTTTACAGCGCTTCGAAGCCGACCGGGTTTTCTTGAATACTCGTAAGAATACGATGAAAATGAACGATTTGGCTTAGTTTTCTATTATATTGTTACGAGTTGCAGGACTCGAATTAAAATGCCGTTGGAATTATTATAGAGTTTATTAGAACTATACAAACACGTATAACACAGGTACAAATGTAACTGAATACAACCAGTCCAAACGTAATGCACGATTCAATAACACGCGCAACGTCCGACACTAAATAGATTACCGAATGTATACAAGTCTTGCTTCGCTCGTGGTTATGGCTTGACTGCCGATCTCTCCATTGGGCCATTGCTTTATATTGCACAGATACAATATGTCTGCCCGATCGCGTGGACCGAATTTCTTAGACTCAGTCCGACACACCTGGCTAATGACTACCATAAAAGATTACAATACACAATGGGCTGTTTTCTAATCACAAATTTTAAACATAAAGTAAACAAAAGAAGTCCAAATGCGGAAAGGTAATAAAGTGTGTTTTTACGGTATACGGTATACGTAACAATATATTTTTTATTCATATAATTTATAATTTTTTTAGTACAGCTTTACGAATAGATAAGTTGTCATACGCATGCATCTGACTGTTTTGACACTTTCAAATCGTTATGGAACTATAAGCATTTTTATGTAATTTTTTTATCCTATTAGTGCTGTGGAACTTGCTATCTATTACTGCAAAAAGTTGTATTACCTTTTACAAACTCCACACTGTGCGAAAATTATGAAACTCGTTTCAATTTTTGTAGTGAAACTCATTTAGAATCGCTATGATTTGAAACTCGATGAAATGAAAAAAAAGCCACACTGAAAAGAGATAAAAACATAAATCTATAAGACTAAGCCTGCGAGAGAATGAGATAGATGCTCATAGAGATATAGGTGGAAATGTTTTGAAGTTTTTTGTTAATACTTCAAATTTCGTATTTTATAACTTAAATATATTATAACGAGATAAAATATGAATTGTGACGTCACGAAATTTGGAATCCCTCCTACCCCTCGTCACACTTTGTTTCCATTCTCCCGAGTGTGAACTACCCACACACATGAAAAAAATACGTCAGAACACTGTAGTGTGCTACAAGACACTAGGTTTCACACATTGTTTAAAATGTCTTCTATCCGTGCAGGAACGGAGAAAGAATACAATTTCCTGCGGCCGGGCGGCCTGTCGTAAGAGGCGACAAAACAACCCACAGCCAGGTGGTAGGGCATTTGCCCGACTGGATGACTACCACCCCTCGTCTAAAGTATGTCGCTATAACAACCTTGATTTGTGTTCCGGCATTAGTGACCAGGTTCCAGTCTCCCTTAAGAGAGCAGCAGCGCATTTGTAGCACCTTTGGTGTTGCAAATGCCTATAGGCGATGGTAACCGCTTTCCATCAAGTGGGCCGTCTGCCTGTCTGCTGAGCTCCTGCAATAAAAAAATAAAAATAAAAAAATGTAAACAAACACAAATATACTGGACTCGGATTTTTCACCGAAGTTTTTTCCAAACAAGTTATATAGTAGTGGATTATAAAGCAATTCAAAAAGCATTGAAAAGGAGCTTTCCATCCTATTCATGTAACAAACCAACAGAAAAATATTTAGCTTAATGTAGGCTACCCCTTTTTAAATAGTTCATTTCTGCAATCTCTTTCTTTATTGTATAAATATGTATAAAAGTAAAATGTATTTTTGAGAACATACCTTAGCCGAATGTGCCCCCCAAAATACAGGCTTGTCCTAGTTAGGGGGCAATTTATCAACTCATAGTCTTAAATAATGTACCTACTAGAAATATATTGTAAATATATATTGTTTTGTAAACGTATGTATAAATAAACTATTGGTGGCAGTTGCTTCTTTTAAAATAAAACTCGATGTGAACTGGACTGTATGACTGTATTGGTGTGAAGCGAATGAGCAAGTGAAGTGTTTCCGGCCTCCAAGGCCGCTTCTATATCCCGCGTTCCGTCCGACGCCTAGCTGCTAATTGTGCCAGCTATGGACGTCGGCGGTATGCGGGGCGCGGAGGGAAGGTGTGCTCCGGCGGGCGGGTCAGGCAGGTGCTCTTTGTCCGCAACATCAACTATTATCTCGTTTCGTCTGGTCTCATCTCATTCGATTGCATCCGATCTCACTAGATCCAATCCCATCGCAGCCCATCTTATTCTACCTAAAAAAGATGTATACAAATATAAAACTATAAAATATTGGGGACGCACGAAGGCGAGCTAAGAGCTTAAAAAGAGTTAACTTCCAGCTCCAGCAAACCTATATGTCTAGCAAGAGGGGAAAACAAGAGGCAGGGTTGTGGATATTAAAATCTGTATAAGCATTACCTACCTAGGTTACATCGTGTTTCCTTACAAGATCATTCTCGTACATTTTAAACAGGAATTTTGCAATTAATTACAAACTTTAATGATGTTTAAGTGTCTTAAACTACATCTAAAGTTAGTTAATACAGTTGAAAACGTTTTGTATTAATCATCTAAAGACATAATGTAATTAAAATTTTATCCAAAAAATATATCTAGTAAGAAAAACAAGACGGAAAAGAAGCAACACAACACCAGCATTTAACAGATACACTCTACATTAGTATAACTTTAGTATTAAAATGAGAACAAATTAATATAATAAGTTATTCGTAAGATACACCACAACACAAATACCATTGTATAAATGTCACACACAAAAACAAAACTAACCAAGAAGCGTGTATAAATTCTAAAAACTTTCTTCGAAGTTAACTTGTGAAAAAGGGTACGTACGGAACTCGATTCCGTAGACTGGTTAAAAAAAAGAATAACAAAACCTACTCATACATAAATGACATTTACATATTTGCATAACACACACACACATATAATTATAATATATACATATATACCAGAAAATTATAATAAGATAGATACGGCGCTTGTTATAATCATCTTTTAAAAATGTTTTCCGCCTTTATAATTAATTTACCAAGATTGTATACACTGTCATAATAATATGACGACGGCCTCTGTGGTTGAGCGGGCTAAGCCTTTGCCGGCCTACCTCACTGCAACGCAGAGGCTCCGGGTACGATTCCTGGTATAGTAAATTTCGGAAAACGTCTTTTCTCCGTTATTTACTATGGTCTGGGTGTCTGGGATCGGCCCCAGAGTAGTCCGTTGTATAATACCCATAACACAAGCGTAACTTGCTTAATTTGGGGATATACAATATGTGTGTTTGTCTGCCGATTACTATTATTATTTACATATATATTTTATTTCCAAATTTTTTACATTTTTCTTATAAAAAATACAAATTTATTTATAAAAAAAAAATATAAAAAGCTGATCTTCGCCGGCAGTGGGGCCTAGGGTCCAGGCTACCGGTGGTTAAGGCTCCAGTATGTGTCTTACGAATAACTTATTATATTAACATTCTAGTTTTAATACTACCCTTCAACCAGATACCAAGCGAGATCTGTTACATGCTGGTGTTGTGAGGAAGTGCATGTGCAGTGTGGGCCTTATATCTATACTTATATATATTGTCCTATCTAGTGCCATGTGTGTTGTTTTTTTTTCTTTTCTGTGCCTGAATAGTATAAAAGATTAAGAAATAACCTAAGATTAAGATATAACCTATAAAATATACTATTTTATTTGTCAATATAAAGAAAGGGAGGTACAATAAAAATCATCGTAAACGAACTACGTAGGCCTACTGTCAAATATCACCTCGTAAAATAGGCGTCCGTAAAATTTAATGTTACTGACAATTGGTTGGGGTTAAAACATCAATTTACATGTAAGGGATTCGCTTCATTGCAATTTATTCAAGAGTTATATCAGTGATTAATCAATAAATTCCCTATGCTCGAGTCGGGCCCCCATTTTAGAGGAATGAAGGAGCATTTATCCCCTTTATCTAAGATAGATAATCGTTTTATCGCATCGGTATTTTGGATGGAAGAGAGAGCATGAAAGTAGAGTAAACGCGGTCGAGATGCGAGCACTGCGCAAAATCTGCGGAGTGACGCTCGCGGACCGCGTTCGTAATACCGAAGTAAGAAAGAGAGTGTCGGGGTGAAGGTAAGGAAAGGACATGCTAAGGTGGTTCGCTTCATGTGGAAAGAATGCATGATTAAAGAAGTGACTAAACAAATATACAATGCAAAAGTAGTTGGATGCAGAAGTCGTGGAAGGAGCATTTATCCCCTTTATCTAAGATAGATAATCGTTTTATCGCATCAGTATTTTGGCGCATATGTTTTCTTCCGAAGTTAATCCATGTATTCTATCCGTGCAGGAACGGAGAAAGAATAGGTAGGTAGGGCGTTTGCCCGTCTGGATGGCTACCACCCCTGGTCTAAAGTATGTCACCATAACAACCTTGAGTTGTGTTCCGGCATTAGTGATCAGGTTCCAGTCTCCTTTAAGAGAGCAGCAGCGCATTTGTAGCACCTATGGTGTTGCAAATGTCCATAGGCGATGGTAACCGCTTTCCATCAAGTGGCCGTCTGCCTGTCTGCTGAACTCCTGCAATAAAAAAAAAGTCATGTATTCAAATCCCTTAGAGGTAAAGTTTTCTTTTCAAAATTTTATTTATTGAAAACTGTGGTATGTATTTTGATCTGAAATTGCTTTATTGTTTATAAAAACTATACAGGGAACTATATATTTAATATATGCTAAAAATTTAAGTACGAAGAAGTAAGAAGTTTTACGTGAAACTTCCGCCAATTCAATTTGAGATGTTTCCACTATGTGGTTTTTATAGAATATGTACAATTATGTCTCATTTAGAGGGCATTGAGACCTTTAAATAGTTTATTACTCTTTCATTTCTTGTTATAGATATTTCAAATATAGAAATGATGTTTTTAGGGATGATTGGTTTCTTTTAAAATAGAAGGGCAACCCGAGCCCACCAGTGGGTCCCTTATAGGATGCTATTATACAGAAATTACACACAAAATCTAGGCATTTTTATGGTACACTTTACTGAGAGACTATCACAGTTGTACATTTGGGCTTTGACATAGTAATTTCAATTTATTTTTAGATATGTTATCTATCATAAAAATATTATTTTATACACATTAAAAATATAAGATATAACAGCTTTTATTAATGAAAATTTTATTGTATTGCTAACGTCATCTGTCGACAAGTATAAAATTAATAAGACATGTGTAATATCAACTGGACTATTACTACTAACGCCATCTGTTCAAAAACTAAAGAACTAATATCCATGTAAACATGTAAACAAAATGTTATTTACTTACAAATACGGCGCATTTTTTTGATTAAGCACAAATAAATAATCAGTAATTAATTAATTCATATAATACTAGGTAGAAAACTTCGCGAGTCCTCCACAAAGCACCGCTTTTTGCTAGTATTTAGCTCAAATAAAAAACATATCGATAGGAATCTGTAGCCATTGTTACTTAGTTAATGAATAACATTAATATGTTATAGTATTGTATTATGAAATTCTTATTGTTTATTTGGACTTATAAATAGACAGGCGCTTGACAAAGGGGAATCATTTTCTTATTGGTCAATGGATGTGAGTTAAAAGGATGGACGGGTTTGCGTTGTTACGGTTATTTGATGCCAGTGACTATTGTTTTCTTTGAAAGTGGATGTTTAGGATGTTTCCATTTAAATAAGTCGTTCGAGGATGTAATGGTGGAATTACAATTTGATTCCTAAAGTTATTTCAAAACTTAGCATAGTTTCGATTGTAACTATACTTGAAAATTGATATAACATTTTATCTGTAATCATCTATCCAATCAGATGTTAAGAGGGTATAGGACACTGGTTAGGGACTGTATGAATTTAGAAAGGATATTGAGAATTATACTCTGGACAATGATGGTGAAAATACATATATTAATAAATCTTAATATATTATATAAATTACGTGTCACGTTGTTTGTCCACGATGGACTCCTAAACTACTTGACCGATTTTAATCAAATTTGCACACCGTGTGCAGTTTGAGTCCGACTTGAAAGATAGGATAGCTTACATTTGGACCCGGTAGGTGGCGCTGGAATCGGGTTCTAAATTTTATTTCTTCAGGGCAGAACAACGTCTGTCGGGACAGCTAGTCTATATATATAAAAATCTATTGCTGTTTGTTAGTCTCGCTAAAACTCGACAACGGCCGGACTGATTTGACTAATTTTGGTTTTGAATTATTTGTGGAAGTGCAGGGAAGGTTTAAAAGGTGAGTAAATATGTAAAAAATGCTTGGAATATAGTAAAAACAACAATTGCGTTTTCCCTTAGAAACTATCCCTACCTGTCAAACATTTGATGTTCGTCCCATCGTTTAGAAATCAATTAAATTTAAAAGTCGTTCAGAAATCAAATTAAATTTAAAAGTGAAGTTTTCTTTCTCATTTTTTTTGGTTTTGAACGTCAAACATTTGATGTTCGTTCCGATTAAGTTTTGACCACATTTTTTACTAAAGTTCAAATATTCTGCAGTTATCTTTCAGCTTTTTTATTTATTGATTCTGAGGCGGTACGAAGTTTGCCGGGTCAGCTGATTTAAAATAAAAATACGAAAGAGTTCGTAACAACACTCATGGACACAAATTAGTCGATAAGGCTCTAAATGGGATGTTGTAAGTAATTCTTTTAGGACGGTATTCACTTTATTTTAAAGTAAGTAACTAAATACAGCCTAGATATTGATTGAAATGAAAAACGATATGAGAGCTACCGACTGCATTTATTGAAAGGAAGTGAGTGTATTACAATTGACAGATAATGTCACTCGAGTTTGACACTTGGGCTTACGTTCACAAACATTGTCATATTTCAACAGACGGCATACCTCGTTTTTATTTTAATTTTATTGCAGAAGTTCAGCAGACAGGCTGACGGCCCACTTAATAATAATAATAATAATCGGCAGACAAACACACACATTGTATATACCCAAATTAAGCAAGTTACGCTTGTGTTATGGGTAATATACAACGGACTACTCTGGGGCCGATCCCAGACACCCAGATCATAGTAAATAACGGAGAAAATACGTTTCCGGAATTTACTATACCAGGAATCGAACCCGGAGCCTGTACGTTGCAGTGAGGTAGGCCGGCAAAGGCTTAGCCCGCTCAACCACAGAGGCCGACAAATAATGTAAAATTAATTAATGGAAAGCGGTTCCCATCGCCTATGGACATTCGCAACACCAAAGGTGCTACAAATGCGTGGCTGCTCTCTTAAGGGAGACTGGAACCTGGTCACTAATGCCGGAACACAACTCAAGGTTGTTATGGCGATATACTTTAGACCAGGGGTGGTAGCCATGCAGTCGGGCAAATGGCTCCACCTGGCTGTGGGTTGTTTTGTCGCCTCTTACAACAGGCCGCCCGGCCGCAGGAAATTGTATTCTTTCTCCGTTCCTGCACGGATAAATCGTTTGCCTATTTCACAACATATTATATCGAACGTGGGTGTAACCTCCAGCAAATAAAACAGAAGAATATTTTAAAATCGAAAGAAGCATCACGCGCACGTACGTAGGCAACAAGAACACATATAACGCGGCGCGTCGCGGACCGAAGACTATTTTGGAATGCGCGGGCGACAATCGACGCCAGTTCACCCCTGCATCCCGCCAATCCCCTCTGTTGCCTTACGCGCGCCCTCTGCCGCCTGATTTCGCTATTTATTTTAAAATACATACATACATAACTTCACGCCAATTCCCTTGCGGGGTAGGCACGAACAACAGAGCGCCATTTAGGCCCATTCTTACACACCTCACTTGCTTCTTTGACATTCATAACTCTTGTCATGCACACTCGTCTGTTCTTAAGGTTCCTGACATCACCCTCCGCTAGTACACGATCAATTTGATCATGGAAGGTGTGTCGTGGCCTTCCACGACTTCTGCATCCATCCACTTTTGCATTGTATATCTGTTTAGTCATTATTTCCACATGCCCGAACCACCGGAGCATTCCTTTCCTTATCTTCACCCCGACACTTTCTTTCAGACCAACTCTCTTTCTTACTTCGGTATTACGAACGCGGTCCGCGAGCGTCACTCTGCAGATTTTGCGCAGTGCTCGCATCTTAACCGCGTTTACTCTACTTTCATGCTCTCTCTTCCATACCCAACTCTCGCTTCCATACGTGAGCGTAGGTACCAGCACCGCGTTGTGTATGGCGAGCTGGGCCTTCTGGCTGAGGTTCTTAGCGCCTAGAAGTTTACCTAATGCTCCATTCAAACTATTCCCCAAATTCACTCTTCTTTCTATATCATATATATTTTAAAATATATATAAAAAATTAAATAAATAATACAATGCGTCGCTAACAGTGGGATAAGTAATAATTTATTACGTTTTCGCGACTAGTAATCATGTATGTACTATGAAGTCTTAGATTAAAGATCTATGAAGGTGACTCTGCTCTTACAAGCGTTATATGAACTTAGGTATGTAATAACACACGTCTGTTTATGGAATTATTATATTACGTTGGAGCCGCTACAGGTAACATCAGGGAATCATCGTCTTGGGGCAAGACAGTAATGGACACCTGATCCACAGTCTAAATAAAAATACAAATAGTACATCTTGAACGTTAACTGAAAATTAAAGAACCTAAACATTGATACTGTTAAGTACGAATGTGAAAGAAAAAAAGTAAGTAAGTAAGAACAGCTAAACCAATATAAAGAAAGAGAGTGTCGGGGTGAAGGTAAGGAAAGGAATGCTCCGGTGGTTCGGGCATGTGGAAAGAATGCATGATGAAAGAATGACTAAACAGATATACAATGCAAAAGTAGATGGATGCAGAAGTCGTGGAAGGCCACGACACACCTTCCATGATCAAATTGATCGTGTACTAGCATAAGGTGATGTCAGGAGCCTTAAGAACAGACGAGCGTGCATGATAAGAGTTATGAATATCAAAGAAGCAAGTGAGGTGTGTAAGAATAAGCCTAAATGGGGCTCTGTTGTTCGTGCCTACCCCGCAAGGGAACTGGCGTGAAGTTATGTATGTATGTATGTATATATGTGTATGTATTAAATAAATAGTTTAATTTCATTCGTATATGTTAATTTAACGACAGTTTTCGTTCGGGTTAGATTTTTTTTTGTCGCGTGAGCCAATGAGGGTAGAAAATTGCGAGAGTCACTCGCTGCGTCCGTCGTATACGGACACAGTCGGCAAGTTTCGTTCCTTGAATTCGCATCAAAACAGACTCATTTCGTATTTTGTGGAAATATTCGCAACCTTCGCCATCCAGTGTGTCAGTGCTGCATTCTTATCGCAAGTGCTGTGAAAACTATTCATGTACGGTTCAACGTACAGCATTTTGATGACGCTGCGGCCTACTGTAGGCTACTTTACTATAATAACATCACTATAAATAACGCTCACAAATATATTGTGATCGAGTCGCTATTGAGTTGCAACCAGGGATCCAAGCCAAACAACTACGAGAATAAAAAAAAAACTCCACCAACAATTGCCACCATCCACTACTACAAGCAAGAACCAGTTTACAAACTATACAATTCGTTTTGAACTAAAATTGCGTCCACAAAGGAAGCAGTCGGCGCCGACCACCACGACAGCTCGCCGTTTTTCGCATACATTCACACACAATTCGCAGTAATATAGTCCCGACATTGTGGATTATTTACACTGGGTGTTTAAAAAATGTTGATGGACTCTATATTGTTTCTTTTTAGACATTTGTAATCGGTACGGGAGGTGTATAGGTGTATGACTTATGGAGAATGAACTGCTGCTCACTGAAAACTTGTAAACATTTGTAGTGGAACACTTACAAGCCAATAGATGGCGCTGTGCAATAATTGATGTCACTAACGTTTCCCGAAACATACAAATAATATATACAAATTCTCAACTATAACAGATGGGCAATATGAACAACATTAGCCTCGCTGGAAGATCTTCCTTTGAGACGGAGGAGCATTCCATCTCGCTCCTACAACCGGTAGGGTCAATCCCTTCACATTAGATGAAAATGAATAATCAACTTAAGATGTACTTTGGCGTGGTGCGAATTAAGAGGCCGGATGGAATGTCACTTATTCCCTGGAGGATGGGAAGGCCGGTTGTGTGGGACGCGACATGCGTTGACACTGGTGGCATCACGTCTTCCAGTGACTAAGTCGGGGGCTGGCAACGCTGCTTCAACAGCTAAAGATCTCAGACGGCGCACATATGGAATCCTAGGAAGGGGTTACATATTCGTGCCGTTTGGAGTTGAAACTTTAGGTCCGTGGGGTTCATCGGCAAAGGGTTGCTTCTCTTTGATACCACCTGTAATCAGAAGGCTCGTTCGTAATTCGCGTAACGAATCATCATTGCCATATAGCGTGGCAATGTAGCCAGCCTTCTGGGCACGCTTCCCTCTTACAGCGATTTGTTACATACTTTATATTAATTTATTTATAATTCAGTTTATTTTTTAGTATATAATTGAATATTTCTTTCTTTCTAGTTATTATTGCTTGCAATTGAAGACATGAGTGGATGAAGGTGATAAGTCGCATAATTCCAATTCTGAGTAAATCTAGATAAAAGTTTTACTTTTATTTTTTGAGATAAGTCGCCTTTCACCTTTTTCAACTTTCTGTTTTTTTAATGTGCCTTATATCAATGGTATAAGGTCTGTAGTCATTTGGTATCGACTTATCACCTTCATCTACGCAAAAAAAAGCAAAAAACCGAATATGCGACATATCACCTTCATCCACTCACGTCTTCAATTATGCAAATTCTTTTAATTATTGTCTATAACTTTGCTATTTTATTATTTCACTATATCTGATTCTAACAATAGCTATAAACGTACTTTCAACGGTACAAACAAATTATATATATGGTTTTAACACAAAAAAGAAAATATTCTCTTAAGGTGTTGTACACGCTAGGGTCCGCTTAATTTCTATTCCAAATTCCATATAGAATCAGCCAACTATGTCAAACGATTAACTATACAGTCAAAAGGCTGCTTACGAGATTTTCCTTGCCGAGAATCGAACTTCAAGCTGAAGCTGAAGCCGGAAAATAACCCCGATACTATTTTAATTCTCACTCTGGTTGTATTGCTAGAAGTTATAATATGTTTGCTCACTATAATTAACTCCTCCTGGCTTTTGTTCGAAATAAAAAGCTTCTTTCGCCAACGCTGCTAACTATTTTATTCTTTTAAACAGAAATCGAAAAAACCACTATTAAAAAAAGACAAATTTACAAAAATGACAAATCACAAAATGACACAATTTTGATGTGACAGTTCTAATGTCAAGATATACTTTTTTTAACCAGCTAAATGGCTTCGGCATCATCTCTTATATTTCTAGATATTATACTTATATATAACACTTACCTATCTACTGTTGTATTTATTTGCTAATGTAACCTAATACCCTGTATACATATTAGGTTTCGGCTTTTTGTTAGTGTAATTATAACGCTGTCTTATTTAACGGGCACATGTTAGTAATTAGAGCTAATTAATAACGTAACTCCGTCATGCAGACTCTACTCTACTTTGACAGTAAAGTGCCATGGGGCAACTGGTATTTGTATTATAAACTATGGCCGACCTGCCATTGTTGACATCACTTGATGAGGGTTAAAGGGTTTACCTTGAAGAGAACTTTTTACCTATCTATCGTAATGGGACAGATGCGAGCAAATTGTTTTATATTTTTACTAGAAAAATCTATTTACGACCATCGTATCTATTACACGGCTTCTGTGGTTAAACGGGCTAAGTCTTAACGGCTCGAACTCGGAGGTTCCCGGTTCGATTACTGTCATGGTAAATTTCGGAATCCAACTTTCTGATATTTACTATGGTCTGGGTATCTGGGGTCGGCCCCAGACTGGTCCATTGTGTATCATTCATAACACAAGCGTAACTTGCTTAGTTTGGGGATATACAATGTGCGTGTTCCTCTGCCGATTATGATTAAAAAAAAACTGTGGTGGAGTATAAATTATAATGGTCTTATTCATATTGAGTTAAAGTAGGTTTGTAGACTTCTTTAAGAACCTTTAAGACTTTAGACTTTAACCGTTAAGAACGTAAAGAAGCCTACATACTAACTTAATATGAATAAGACCGTATATATTTTAAAATTAATAATTAATAGTAATTCTTTTTTTATTGCATGAGTTCAGCAGACAGGCAGACGGCACACCTGATGGAAAGTGGTTACCATCGCCTACGGACATTTGTAACGCCAAAGGTGCTACCAATGCGCGGCTGCTCTCTTAAGGGAAACTAGAACATGGCCACTACTAACTCCGGAACACAACTCAAGGTTGTTATGGCGGCATACTCTAGACTAGGGATGGTAGTCATTCAGACGGGCAAATATCCTACCACATAGCTGTGTGTTAACAGATAAGTACATTTAATTTCAATACTAAAAATCAAGAAGATGAAGGTAGTTTTTTTAAAGTTTTATACTAATACTAGATGACCCGGCAAACATTGTTTTGCCATATTTTTTTTTTATTGCAGGATTTCAGCAGACAGGCAGACGGCTCACTGGATGGAAAGCGGTTACCATCGCCTATGGACATTTGCAACACCAAAGGTGCTACAAATGCGCTGCTGCTCTCTTAAGGGAGTCTGGAACCTGGTTACTAATGCCGGAACACAACTCAAAGTTGGTAGCCATCCAGTCGGGCGATGCCCTACCACCTGGCTGTGGGTTGTTAAGTCGCCTCTTACGACAGGCCGCCCGACCGCAAGAAATTGTATTCTTTCTCCGTTCCTGCACGGATAATGTATATATATATATATATATATATATATATATATATAATTACTAGTGAATATTTTGATAGTTACACAAATATTAACTAACTTATTATTCTAATCACTACTCCGTGCTGTTTGCTGAGTGAGAAGTGACACCGCTAGACGCCTGGCGGGGATAACTGATCGATTAATAATTGATCACTTATCGACCACTGAGAGTTGAACATTATTACAGTACTAATATCGCTATTAAAAATATGGGGATTGACGGTGGAAGGGTGAAAATTAAGGGTTATGTATTTTAAATGCCAAATAAAAAAAATAAAAAAATCTAAAAATATTGTGGTGAACCACCCTTATCACCTAGGGGTATGAAAAATAGTTTACATCCTATTCTCATACCTACTAAATATACACATAAAATTTCATAAGAATCGGTCAAGCCGTTTCGGAGGAGTTTTGTTACAAAAACTGTGGCACGAGAATTTTATATATTAGAAGATAATATCTCAATTATATTACATCTGGCGCCATAGCTTCGCCATAATAAAGTTTTATTTAGTCAAATATTTAAATGTAATTTAAAATAATATATAATACAGTTTTGTCGTTTCTTACGACAAGCCACCCGGCTGCAGGAAATTGTATTCTTTCTTCGTTCTTGCGCGGATGGAAAACTGTTGTTAATGTGGGATTTATACAGGAAATATGTTTGATTTAGACAACTGTTTCAATCAAGTTACGAACAAAGGATGCTCGATTCTCAGCAGGTCTGCGCTATTTAAGCAGTCTTGATAGGCTATGTAATGTTAAGATGTCAATGCTGATAGCTAATGGATGAACCAAATTGAATTTATTTGGTAAAAGATGTATAGCTGAAAAGACACGACGGTATTCTTCAATGATTCAAATTCATATGGATTACTTTGGTTAATCAATCCACACTAGTGGTTGTCCAGTGGTCGAAGTTCGACCATAATTATCCGTGCAGGAACGGAGAAAGAATACAATTTCTTACGTTGGGGCGGCCTGTCGTAAGAGGCGACTTAACAACCCACAGCCAGGGGGTAGGGCATTTGCCCGACTGGATGGCTACCACCCCTGGTCTAAAAGATGTCGCCACAACAACCTTGAGTTGTGTTCCGGCATTAGTGACCAGGTTCCAGTTTCCCTTAAGAGAGCAGCAGCGCATTTGTATCAACTTTGGTGTTGCAGATGTCCATAGGCGATGGTAACCGCTTTCCATCAAGTGGGCTAAGTTCAAACATTATTAAGGTTCTGTTGTCAAAGATTATACTTCTATAATCACAGATTTCGCCAAGGCTACACTGTTAATTTGAGTTTAACAATAAACAAAAGAGTATTATGCGTGTGTGTAATTTTTTTTTAAAATTTAATGTATTTTTTATGCATAATTAAAAAAATATATTAGCATTCTTCGCTTCTTCTATATATAAACTATAAGTGTGCGAAATTTCATACTCCTCCGTCCGCGCAATTTTCATAAAAAGGGGTACAAAGTTTTTGCTTCACGTAATAATGATTAAAATATAGAAATAACTGTCTAATATCGGATTATGATTTACTCTAAGACGTTTGATTCTTACAATAGAGGGTGATTTGATATTCTAGAGAAAAGAAATCATAAAAAAAAATCTATAAAACAGTACACAATCATATTTATTATGCGGGGTGTCTACTAGGGAAAAATGTTATTGTTACGATCTAGACGCCGACAAAGACAAATTCACACCTGCATATTTGTATTACCTTTCGGCATTTGGACTTCTATTGTTTACTTTATATTTAAAATTTGTGATTAGAAAACAGCCCATTATGTATTGTAATCTTTTATGGCAGTCATTAGCCAGGTGTGTCGGATTTAAAATACAAACTGATTCTAGGAAATTCTGTCCACGCGGCCGGGCAGACATATGGCATCTATGCGGTATAAAGCAATGCCTCTATTGAAGGCCGAGGCAGTCGAGTAATAACCACGAGCGAAGTAAGACTCGTGTACACTCGTTAATCTATTTAGTGACGGACTGCGCGTGTTATTGAATTTCGATCTTCTGCATTACGTTTGGACTTGTTGCGTTCGGTTATATTGTACATGTTTGTGTGGTTCTAATAAACTCTATAATAATTCCAACGGCATTTTAATTCGAGTCCTGCAACGCGGTAACATTATTAACACTTGATTCAATATGAAACTTTTACTCTTAAACATGTTATAGACATATATTGCAAGAGTATAAAATTACGAAGAAGACTCATTGCATCGTATATAAACTATATGTTTCACTTTAAGTGTAACGCAACATCTAATGCAGAATGTTTGAGAACACAATTTAGTTGTGAAATCAATGTACATACATTTCGCAAGCAACAGGGTTTAACAGAAACTCATTCAACAATATGGGACAGTTGCACACCGAAGTAGAACGACCATAGTTCATGTATGCAGTATCGCAGTGAATCACTGTGCTGAAATTTGTTTTGTGCACAATAATCGTTTAGAAACCTACCACGAAGACACAGGTCTGCGCATTCTCTGCAAAAAAGACCCCATTTGTCCCTGCGCCACAGTTCTAAGGAACACCCCTTACCGTCTCCAACAGTATCGGGATTCTAGGCGTTGATATAACGGACGACATGCAGTTTCGGGGTCATCTGGAAGGCAAGGCTAAACTTGCCTTAAAAAAAGCTCGGTGTGCTAAACCGCTCTAAGAAGTATTTCACCCCGTGGCAAAGACTTGTGCTTTACAAAGCACAAGTTAGGCCGCATATGGAATACTGCTCTCGCCTATGGGCTGGAACACCCGCTTACTAGACTGACCCTCTGGACTCCTTCCAGCGTCGCGCCGTTCGTATAAGATGGAAAGTTTGAGTAAGTCAGGTTTGCATGTTGCTGCTTTTGATTTTAGGCATGATTCCAAGTTCTCATCAATAAAATTTATTATTGAGCCTTCCGTGGATATTTGTACCAGAGCCGCACTTAAGGAGCCAAAGAGCCACATGCGGCTTTGGAGCCGCACTTTGCCGACCACTGTACTAGACGATAACTATATTTCCGTCGGTTGGGCCGTCAATCAGTTTGCTGTATTCCAACAAAAAAAAACATACTAACAGAGCTAAAAGTCCATAATACAATTTTATTGTCCTTGTTGAGGTTTTCGTAGAAATAAATACATTGATTAAATAAAATTTTAAACATGAACCGAACTGAAATAGCATTATGCGACGGTGTGAGTGGTGTCATTGGCTAGGTGATGCTACGGGCGAGTAAGTTAGATTGGTTTGTTCCCCGTGACACGACCGTGCTCAATATGTCGGAAAGTACAATGGAATAAGTAATTTTGAACCCTGAAAGTTGTCTCGTACATACAGATTACTAGTGGTGCTCTTTCAATAATTTAGTCGCAACACAGACTGCCAGTTACAGTATGCCAATGATGATAGTAAACAACAAATAATCGGCTCGCACAGAAATAGGATTTAAAAGAAAAACCGACCAAATTTATTTCAACGACTTGCTATTAGAAAGAAAAACCAAAAAAAAAGGAAAGAAACAAAGAACAGAAAGCAAGAAACAATTGTTTTATTTAGGAGAAATACACCCTTTAACAATATTGAGGAAAATAAGATAAAATTAAGGAAACAATATAAGTCCTAAAATTTAACTGAGATTCATCGTAATACTGATCATTAAGAAAAGCGATGTTCTTCGCCTGGGACCAGCAGGTGGAGTTACTAATAACACACTATATCTGAACATTTCTATTTCACAGTGACATTTTTATTACTTTTTTAATAGCTGGAGTACAGCAGTCAGCACACCTGATGGAAATCAGTTACCGTCGCCTATGGACGTTTATGACATCAGAGATGTTACCAACGAGCTGCCGGCTTTTTATAAAACCCCATATTGTAGCGCTGTGAGAAAACTACGGCTGGGAGCTTATTCCAAATCCCCACGGTGTGAGAGAGAAACGTTCTAGAGAACCGTTGGGTACAAGAGCGAAGCGGCTCAAGGTAGTGGGAATGAACGCCCAGCCGTGCGATGCGGTGGTAAAAAGAAGACGAAGGCACCATTTGTCCCTGCACCACAGTTCTAAGGAACACGCCTTACCGTCTCCAATAGTATCGGGATTCTAGGCGTTGATATAACGGACGACATGCAGTTTCGGGGTCATCTGGAAGGCAAGGCTAAACTTGCCTTAAAAAAAGCTCGGTGTGCTAAACCGCTCTAAGAAGTATTTCACCCCGTGGCAAAGACTTGTGCTTTACAAAGCACAAGTTAGGCCGCATATGGAATACTGCTCTCGCCTATGGGCTGGAACACCCGCTTACTAGACTGACCCTCTGGACTCCTTCCAGCGTCGCGCCGTTCGTATAAGATGGAAAGTTTGAGTAAGTCAGGTTTGCATGTTGCTGCTTTTGATTTTAGGCATGATTCCAAGTTCTCATCAATAAAATTTATTATTGAGCCTTTCGTGGATATTTGTACCAGAGCCGCACTTAAGGAGCCAAAGAGCCACATGCGGCTTTGGAGCCGCACTTTGCCGACCACTGTACTAGACGATAACTATATTTCCGTCGGTTGGGCCGTCAATCAGTTTGCTGTATTCCAACAAAAAAAAACATACTAACAGAGCTAAAAGTCCATAATACAATTTTATTGTCCTTGTTGAGGTTTTCGTAGAAATAAATACATTGATTAAATAAAATTTTAAACATGAACCGAACTGAAATAGCATTATGCGACGGTGTGAGTGGTGTCATTGGCTAGGTGATGCTACGGGCGAGTAAGTTAGATTGGTTTGTTCCCCGTGACACGACCGTGCTCAATATGTCGGAAAGTACAATGGAATAAGTAATTTTGAACCCTGAAAGTTGTCTCGTACATACAGATTACTAGTGGTGCTCTTTCAATAATTTAGTCGCAACACAGACTGCCAGTTACAGTATGCCAATGATGATAGTAAACAACAAATAATCGGCTCGCACAGAAATAGGATTTAAAAGAAAAACCGACCAAATTTATTTCAACGACTTGCTATTAGAAAGAAAAACCAAAAAAAAAGGAAAGAAACAAAGAACAGAAAGCAAGAAACAATTGTTTTATTTAGGAGAAATACACCCTTTAACAATATTGAGGAAAATAAGATAAAATTAAGGAAACAATATAAGTCCTAAAATTTAACTGAGATTCATCGTAATACTGATCATTAAGAAAAGCGATGTTCTTCGCCTGGGACCAGCAGGTGGAGTTACTAATAACACACTATATCTGAACATTTCTATTTCACAGTGACATTTTTATTACTTTTTTAATAGCTGGAGTACAGCAGTCAGCACACCTGATGGAAATCAGTTACCGTCGCCTATGGACGTTTATGACATCAGAGATGTTACCAACGAGCTGCCGGCTTTTTATAAAACCCCATATTGTAGCGCTGTGAGAAAACTACGGCTGGGAGCTTATTCCAAATCCCCACGGTGTGAGAGAGAAACGTTCTAGAGAACCGTTGGGTACAAGAGCGAAGCGGCTCAAGGTAGTGGGAATGAACGCCCAGCCGTGCGATGCGGTGGTAAAAAGAAGACGAAGGCACCATTTGTCCCTGCACCACAGTTCTAAGGAACACGCCTTACCGTCTCCAATAGTATCGGGATTCTAGGCGTTGATATAACGGACGACATGCAGTTTCGGGGTCATCTGGAAGGCAAGGCTAAACTTGCCTTAAAAAAAGCTCGGTGTGCTAAACCGCTCTAAGAAGTATTTCACCCCGTGGCAAAGACTTGTGCTTTACAAAGCACAAGTTAGGCCGCATATGGAATACTGCTCTCGCCTATGGGCTGGAACACCCGCTTACTAGACTGACCCTCTGGACTCCTTCCAGCGTCGCGCCGTTCGTATAAGATGGAAAGTTTGAGTAAGTCAGGTTTGCATGTTGCTGCTTTTGATTTTAGGCATGATTCCAAGTTCTCATCAATAAAATTTATTATTGAGCCTTCCGTGGATATTTGTACCAGAGCCGCACTTAAGGAGCCAAAGAGCCACATGCGGCTTTGGAGCCGCACTTTGCCGACCACTGTACTAGACGATAACTATATTTCCGTCGGTTGGGCCGTCAATCAGTTTGCTGTATTCCAACAAAAAAAAACATACTAACAGAGCTAAAAGTCCATAATACAATTTTATTGTCCTTGTTGAGGTTTTCGTAGAAATAAATACATTGATTAAATAAAATTTTAAACATGAACCGAACTGAAATAGCATTATGCGACGGTGTGAGTGGTGTCATTGGCTAGGTGATGCTACGGGCGAGTAAGTTAGATTGGTTTGTTCCCCGTGACACGACCGTGCTCAATATGTCGGAAAGTACAATGGAATAAGTAATTTTGAACCCTGAAAGTTGTCTCGTACATACAGATTACTAGTGGTGCTCTTTGAATAATTTAGTCGCAACACAGACTGCCAGTTACAGTATGCCAATGATGATAGTAAACAACAAATATTCGGCTCGCACAGAAATAGGATTTAAAAGGAAAACCGACCAAATTTATTTCAACGACTTGCTATTAGAAAGAAAAACGAAAGAAAAAGGAAAGAAGGAAAGAAACAAAGAACAGAAAGCAAGAAACAATTGTTTTATTTAGGAGAAATACACCCTTTAACAATATTGAGAAAAATAAGATAAAATTAAGGAAACAATGTAAGTCCTAAGTGAACCGAGACTCAGCGTAATGCTGGCCATTAAGAAAAGCGATGTTCTTCCGTCTGGAACCAGCAGGTGGAGTTACAAATAACTCACTATATCTGAACATTTCTATTTCACAGTGACATTTTTATTACTTTTTTAATAGCTGGAGTACAGCAGTCAGCACACCTGATGGAAATCAGTTACCGTCGCCTATGGACGTTTACGACTACAGAGATGTTACCAACGAGCTGCCGGCCTCGAAGAAATTTTGTGACACCCTTTTTAAAAAACCCCATATTGTAGCGCTATGAGAAAACCACGGCTGGGAGCTCATTCCAAATCCCCATGGTGTGCAAGAGAAACGTTCTAGAGAACCGTTGCTTACAAGAGTGAAGCGGCTCAAGGTAGTAGGAATGAACGCCCAGCCGTGCGGTGGTAAAAAGAAGACGTAGGCACCATTCTAAACAGTTCCTCGGAACATTCCCCATTATACAAACAGTAGAATACGCAGAGATGCGAAGTCTCTCCGAAGACCAAGCGTATGTAAGCCGTCTGTGAGTATGGGATCGTCGACAATGCGAACGGCTCGAGGTTGAATACTATTCAGGGAATTTAGCTGGTTGGCGAATGTCACGGCTCACAAGTGTGAGCAGTACTCCATATGCGGCCTAACCTGAGTATTGCTGGAGTACAGCAGTATCGCTGATGGCCCACCAGATGGAAAGTGGTTATTATCGCCTATAGACGTTTGTAACACCGAGAGCAAAGCCAACGGGCTGCCCTGCCACCCTTTAAGATGGGATAGCAGAGATGGGCTACAGAGAATAGCATACAGGGATCAGAAAGGATGTTTCGGATGGGATAGAATAGGGGAATGAGGGGAGGGAGAAGTGAGCTATCGGAACTCACTCATCGTATGAAACACTCAAAAGCGTGCCCAGAAGGCTGACTGCATTGCCGCGCTGTATAGCGATGCTTATTCGTTGGGCGAAATGTAAGCCAGCCTTCCGATCACTGGTGGCATCGAAGAGTTTCTTGCAAATTTGAAGAAATTCTTTGCTGATAGCCCCACGGATCTAATGTTTTAACTCCAAACGCCACAAATATGTAACCCCTTTCTAAGGTTCCATATTCGCGCCGTTTGAGAGCTTCAGCTTTTGTAGCAGCGTTGCTATCCTCTAACTCAGTCATTGGAAGATGTGACGGCGCCAGAGTGTCTACACAGGTCGCGTCCCATATTATTTAAATTACAAAAAAAATATTTAAATGAAAATAAAACTAATTACTGAACTTCTGTTTTAATTTAATAATTTCTTGATGTAAAATTGCAATATGTGATGTCATACTAGGGAGGGAGGTGATTCACACATGTGACCAGCTGTAAGGCTGAGGCAGGGGTCAAAAATCATGAAATTCGGGTGATGTAATTTGTGGATGGCCCCAAATCAAGATAATGTTTCGAGCATGCCTCTACCACGTCTAGCACATTTCTTTTTTGATCTACCTGTAGAAGTGTAGCTATTATATTTGTTTATACTGTTACGTGAGAGTGGGGGTACACACTTAGGAGTGGAAGGAAACACCAGGTTTCTTAACTAAACCCTTTTATTGACTGACACAGCCGTAGACTCTTCTCCGCAGGGTTGCCCCTAAACGCACAACTAACGACGCACTGTCCCGATGTCAAGATGTCTCACTCACAATACCGTCGCCGATATTGCGCAGACCAGCTCCTGCTGCTGCGGTGTTCATCTCGGAGTATACCGCGCGTAGCTCGCTTCTGGACCTCCTTTTAAACTTTGCTAAACTCCTCCTTCACTGAATTGCCCACTAATTTCACTAAATTCACCACTAAACTCATCACTGACTTCTATTAAACTTCTCTTCCAACTCTTTCGTATCGCACTTGTCGCTTCGCTGTCTCGAACTGAGATCTCGGTGCGCCTTACGCTGCTTATACACCCGGAAGAATCTTCTGGAACTCATAATTTCGATCTTCTTTTTCTTATTCTTTTATTTACTATCCATCCCTTTCTAACATCTATCTTTGTCTTTTACTTCCCGAACTTTCTATTCTAGAACTTTCGTTCATCGTCTATCCCTTTCTAAAATGTATCCGTCCCTGTCTTTTCCTTCCAGAATCTACCTTAGTCTAAAAGTCTTGAGACCAGCTTATGCTGCCAGAAAGCTCTACCCTCAGTCGCCACAATACTTTAGTATGGTTACTTACGTAAAATTTGATCTATGTGAAAAGGCTAAACATTGGCTGAGCTCCAAAAGGCTTAAATAATTAACTCGATACACAGCACATTTTCGTAAATCAAATGCAAATCTCCATTTAATCTGATGTTCCAATATCGTGTATTAATTTTACCCAATGTTTGCTCTCTGCTAATATCAACACACACTCCGTCAATCTTAAAATACACACAGGCGCTAGTACACTATTTCCTATTAATATTATGTACTGTAAAAAGTTTCTGAAAATAAATGTTCGTTACTCTTTTACATAAAAACTACTGAGCGGGTTTTGATGAAACTTAACAGTGCAGGAGTTCAGCAGACAGGCAGACGGCCCACTTGATGGAAAGCGATTACCATCGCCTATAGACATTTGCAACACCAAAGGTGCTACAAATGCGCTGCTGCTCTCTTAAGGGAGACTGGAACCTGGTCACTAATGCCGGAACAGAACTCAAGGTTGTTATGGCGACATACTTTAGACCAGGGGTAGTAGCCATCGAGTTGGACAAATGCCCTACCACCTGGCTGTGGGTTGTTAAGTCGCCTCTTACGACAGGCGGCCCGGCCGCAGGAAATTGTATTCTTTCTCCGTTCCTGCACAGATAGATAGTATATGGGTTTAACCCGCGGTAAGCTACAGAACACTATAGTACATAACATTTGTTTTTTTTAACAACTTTACGGACTCGAGTACCGTACCCTTTTTTACAACTTAATTGAGAAGAAAGTTTTTAGAATTTATACACGCTTCTTGGTTATTTTTGTTATTGTGTTTGACATTTACTGAATGATGTTTGTGTTGTGGTGTACCTTACGAATAACTTATTATATTAATTTATTCTAATTTTAATACTAAACTTATACTAATGTAGAGTGTATCTGTTACATGCTGGTGTTGTGAGGAAGTGCATGTGCAGTATGAGCCTTATATCTATACTTATATATAGTCCTATCTAGTGCCATGTGTGTTGGTTCTTTCTTTTCTGTGCCTGGGTTATTAATTTTTAGGCTCTTTGTGCGTCTTGGTTTGTTTGTGAAGTGTGCGTGTAATGCAATGCGGTGGTAGTGCGCGTTGGTGTGAGTATGTGTGTAAGTTTTGTTGTTGGTTGTGTGTTTGTGACTTTGTGCGGTGTTATAATTTATTGTTTAATTGTTGTGACAATGTGATCGGGAATTGGTGTTGAAACTTTTCAGTTGCATAAACCTTGTTTTTTTAGCCAGCAAGCTTTCATATAGGTTACACTGCATTATATTTTTGTCTAGGCGCGCATTAGTAACTCGGTTGCAAAATATTATTTTCAACACTAATAATATGTACAACTAAATAAAAACTAAACTAAATTATAAATAAGTATACGTAAAAATTAAAATTAAACTATAAAATCTAGTCCCAGACCGCTGTCAGTTGGAAACGTGCCCAAAATACTGGCCACATTACCTCGCTGTATCGCAACGGTAATGCGTTGTCCGAGATACAGACCAGTCTTTTGATCACATGAGACGTCTACCAGGCGTTTCGCTATGTCTCGATAAAGTTTGTGCGCCTCAGGCCCCCATGGTCCCAGGGTCTCGACCCCAAAAGCCGCATATATTAAACCATTTACGATGATGGAATATTTGTGGCATTTTAGGGCCTCCTGTTGTGCAGCAACTGTACCAGCAAACATGCTTGTAGCTGAAAGATGGGACGCCGCCAAAGTATCGACGCAAGACGGATCCCGTACTAAAGGGCGACCCATCCTCCAGGGCACCAATGACATACCATCGGGTCTCTTGTCATCGCTGCGGCACAAGCCGTTCGGTTTTAGAACTGCAGGTACCCAGGCGGTGACAAGAGCCCGACGGATTATGTCATTAAGTGCTGCATGACGCGGAATTCTGCCGGCACTTCTGGTACACGATAAATGATGACCAAGGCGCTCCACCTTATTTCCACACTGACAGTGGTATGGGACAACACAGACACAAAATATTTTTAACATAAATAAAAACTTCATTAAATTTTTGATATAATATATTGTTAACGAGCGGGGTTACGCACTTAGGAAGACAACACCAGTTTTTTCCACCTAAACGCTTTTATTGTCTTACACAGTCGTGCGTGATTCTTTCCTGCAGGGCTGTCCGTTCATGCACCATCAACGACACACTGCCCCGATGATGAGATGTTTATTCACAATACCGTCGTCGATATTGCGCAGATCATCTCCTGCTACTGCAGTTCTCACCTCCGAAATTAAAGTTAAACTTCTCTTCCAACTCTCTCATATCGCATATGTCACTTCGCTGTCTTCAATTGAACTCCCTGGTTGGCGCGCCTTACTCTGCTTGTATACCCGGAAGAATCTTTTTGGATCCATAATTTCGATTTGCATTTCATTATTCTTTTGTGCATCATCTATCCCTTTCTAAAATGTATCTGTCCTTGTCTTTACTTCTGGAGTCTTCAACATTTTTCTGAAACTCCTTAAACCAAGTAGATCGTTCCATCATCGCTCGCCACACTATGTAAAGAAAGAGTATGTCAAGATATATCAGAATAACACAAAGGTTATAAATTAAAAAGATGTTGTTTAATAATTGGTGGACGCCCACTGCTGGACTTCGGCATCTCAAATGTTCCAGGAATTATCATTTTTTTTGTTTTTAGAAGTGCATGTATACTATAAAACCTTTTTGATTTATTACTCTATGAAGTTTTTAATACAGCAACTACATATTATATATTTTATTCTAATATTAATAAACCTCTACCAAAATTTATCGAAACGACTCATTGACTCTTCGGGTGATCAGAGGGCTGGTGCTTACCTCGGCCAACGGATCAGTATGGCGATCCAGCGAGGAAACGTAGCCAGCCTTCTGGGCACCTTACCCATAGAAGACGGTGATCTGGGCTCAGTATTCTACTTATAGTCTTGAGGGACTATGAGTAGAATACAATACAAATAAGTTAAGTTTTCTTGCATTGTATTCGATTATATGTTATCAAATATTAATAAAAGTATAAAAAAAACCTTTTTGGGAGAAGTTCGATATTTAAATTAAAGAATGTCAATTATACCTTATGTCACTTATTTTTTCTTAAGTTTTCGCGACTTGTATACATAATAAAACTACGTTTTAACGGTTTTAAGCGCGGTAATTTTATTTGATTTTGGGTTTTCCGACGTTTCGGCCACTTTTCAGTGGCTGTGATCACGGAAGACAAAGATGTCAAGTGTCAACGAGTATTGTTAAAATTTTATTTAGCCTACCGCCAACTTGTTAATTTTAATTTTGTTTATGGTTATTATTTACTCTATGGGAGCCTAATCTAATTTACTACCGCTTCGCAACATGTTACAGCTTGAAGAGAAGAAGCGGCGCAAGAAACTCTTCAGCAAACATGCCTAGCTCTAATAATTTTATATAATATTAAAATGGGTGGAAGGAAAAATAAAATTAATTATCAGTCAAGTTGGTTTGTGTTCCGTTGTACGCAGAAAGAGCTCACAGTGTCTTGAGGTCTGGCAGCTGGTTTTTGCTGGGTTTGGGTCTTAATAGTTTTGATAATTGGATCCCAAACAGGTGGTAATTGCCAACCATCTTCTCTATTGAAATTTGGGTGTTTTTTGATTTCAATAGCCTCACGCATCATTCTACGTATGAAACGATTCTCTTTCGCGAGGATTTGTGGGTTATCGAATCTGATGTAGTGGTTGGGTTTATCCAGCGTGTGTTCACGTGTTCACAACGTCGGAAAAATCAAAATCAAATAAAATTACCGCGCTTAAAACCGTTAAAACGTAGTTTTATCACTTATTTTTGTCAGTTATTTCACACGTAATAAATTGTTTTGTGCAACGAGTTGCTAAAAATGCAAAACTATGGATATAAGTGAGTTACGTGCGTTGATAAAATATCTCAGCGTGAAAAATTTTTGGCGGTTTGTCTGTTTGTTCGAGATTTACGTAAAAACTACTGGGCCGATTTCGATACGGTTTTCGCTGATCGAGAGCTAATTCTTAGAATTAAAATCTACGCTACTTTTAATCTTAGGAATCCCGCGGGAATTTTTCTGGGAATTATTTAGAATCGCTAGATTAAAAAACAATCGAATTGACGGCTTCTGTGGTTGAGCGGGCTAAGCCTTTGCCGACCTACCTCACTCCAACGCAGAGGCTCTGGGTTCGATTCCTGGTATAGTAAATTTCGGAAACGTATTTTCTCCGGTATTTACTATGGTCTGGGTGTCTGGGATCGGCCCCAGAGTAGTCCGTTGTATATTACCCATAACACAAGCGTGACTTGCTTAATTTGGGGATAGATAATATGTGTGTTTGTCTGCCGATTATTATTATTTATCGAATTCCAATGTGATTTAGCTAGTTAGCATTATTTTTAATTGCTGTAGTACTTTGCGTCCCGGGAATTTCGTGGGAATTTTAAGACAAGCGTGGACGAAGTGGCGGGCATATTCTAGTATAAGTATTTAAACATTGAAACACAAAACTGAATGAAGTCATACATCTTCTACTTTGCAGACTTACGTTTACAGTTCTAAATGAAACTTTCAGCGTTGAGTCTAATTTGAAATTTTCCTTGAGATTTCATACGCCGTGAATCAAAGTTGAGGTTCTTTGAATGCAGAAGGAAACCTATTCGAAACTGCAAGTTGTTTTCAAAGTGATATGAGTTTTCAAATTTGTTTGTATGCATTTCATAGAATATTATTTGCAATGTAGACCGTACACAAAACTAATGTAATGCATTATTTACATACTAGTGTAGTGAAACACTTACAAGCCAATAGATGGCGCTGTGCAATAATTGATGTCACAAACGTTTCCCGAAACATACAAAGAATATATAGAAAATTTTTCAATTGTAACAGTTGGGCCTAGGCCTGCGAGGAACAACATTAGCCTCGCTGGAAGATCTTCCTTTGAGACGGAGGAGCATTCCATCTCGCTCCTCCTTCACTAGCTGTTCTAGCGAGACCTCGTTCGCGTTGTCACGATGACGACATATTTGTAAGCGAACTGCAACGTTGGCATCAGTGTCACAGCAGCGTGGACATGTGTTCTGCGTTGAAAAACGGCGGCGGTGGTGGCATGGGGTACCCTTGGGGTTGACAAGGGGTGGGAGTGGTCCGAATGTTATGACGTCACATTTCAAGATCTGTTTTTTATTGCTGGTGTACAACAGTCTAGCTGACGGCCCAACTGTGATGGAAAGTGGTTACCGTCGCTTATAAACATTTGTAACACTAAAGGTGGCTACCAATGTGCTGCCAGATTCGTAGATGGGACTGGAACCTAGCTACTAATGCCAGAACACAAGTCAAGGTTGTTATGGCGGTATACTTTAGACCAGGGATGGTAGCCATCCAGTCGGGCAAATGCCTTACCAGCTGGCTGTGGGTTGTTTTGTCGTCTCTTACGACAGGCAGCCTAGCCGCAGGAAATTGTATTCTTTTTACAAGCTTTTATTTAACTTGCAATGACTGTATGTAAGTTCGGGTGGAATCTTGCAAGTTAAATTTGACAACTTCCCGGTTTCTGATTGAGCTGAAATTTTGCACGAATATGTATATCGCGTGACAATGCAATAATATGGTACCATGGAGCTGATCTGATGATGGAGTCGAAAGGTGGCCATAGGAACTCCTGTACTAAACAAGATACACCCGTCGTGTTTGGGCTCGTTTTACTTGTCTTGGCTAGCACTCTGTTGCTACATGATATCCAGGATCTCAAAAGCTTGTATTTAAAAACCTTTAAAAAAAATCGTATTGCGTTTGTGCACGGATTAAATATATTTAAGCTTTAAAACAGGAAATTCAACTATTAACGAAAAACTTCAAAACATTTCCAACTCTCTCTCTATGAGCATATAATTTAATGAAACCGCGTTTAACGGTTTTAAGCGTAATTTGTTTGATTTTTGTTATTCCGACGTTTCGGCCACTTTTCAGTGGCCGTGATCACGGAAGACGTCGGAATAACCAAAATCAAATAAATTACCGCGCTTAAAACCGTTAAAACGTAGTTTTATTATGTATACAAGTCGCGAAAACTCAAGATCATATAATTTAATTCATTAAAAAACTAGCGCCGGACGTTGTCCTGCTCTGAAAAAATGAAAATCTAGGATCCGATCCCAGCACCACCTACCGGTTCCAATTGTGGATTTAAACCATACGGGGACCCACTCAAAGACACAAAAACAAAATCACCAAAATTGGTCCAGATGATTAGGAGGATTCTAGAACCCAATCTCAGGGCCACCTACCGGTTCTAATTGTGAATCTAACCCATCCGGGAACCCACTCAAAGACACAAAAACAAAATCACCAAAATCGCTCCAGGTGATTAGGAGGATTCTAGAACCCGATCTCAGCGCCACCAACCGGTTCCAAAGGGAAATGTATCCTATGTCCGTCTCCTGGTTCCAAGCTACCTCTCCACCAATTTTCAGCCAAATCGGCACAGCTGTTCTTGAGTTATAAATAGTGTAACTAACACGACTTTCTTTTATATAATATAGATTTATTTGGAAATAAAACTCAATAACGGAACTGCTGTTTTAATATAATAATTTCATTGCGTAAAATTGCAAAATATGTGATGGTATACTAAGAAGAGAGGAGTCTTACGAATGTGACCGGCTTTGATAAGGACGGGGGAGGGGTCAAAGGGTTAAATCACAAAAATCGTGTGACGTAATTTGTAGATGGCCCCTATGTATAAAAATCAATCGCTATTCGTTATTATTATATTATAAATATTATAAACTAGCTGTGCCAGCAACGTCGTCCGCGTGGAATTTGTTTTCAAAACCCCCCGATTTTGAAACATTGGTGCTCCGCTCCTATTAGTCTTAGTGTGATGATATATAGCCTATAGCCTTCCTCGATAAACGGGCTATCTAACACTGAAAGAATTTTTCAAATCAGACCAATAGTTCCTGAGATTAGCGCGTTCAATCAAACAAACAAACAAACTCTTCAGCTTTATAATATTAGTATAGATATAATATCAGTCTATAAATGTCCCACTGCTGGGCTGGGGCCTCCCATTATAGGGGGAACGGAAGTATACCCGCCACGCTTGTCCAAGGCGGCTTGGCATGTTTGACACATCGGTTATCTCGATGTGCAGGTTGCATCACGATGTTTTCCTTCACCGTTATTAGCACGTGGTAATTGTAAGAATTACAATTACCACGCAATTATTACGCTATTCGTTACTCTGGCTAAATTCAAAAACGGCTAGATCGATTTGTTTTTTTTTTTTGTTTGAGTGGGTCCCGGGATAGTTTAGATTCAGAATTGGATTTGGTACGTGGCGTTGAAATCAGATTTTTGAATATTTTTTTGGGCGGGACAACTAGTATTTTAAATAATTAAATCTCACAATATCAAAACACATACAGTCCTTTTTAAACAGACCGTTTGTGTAAAGATTAAAATTATAATATTCATTGAAGTTCAAAAAAAGTTATAATACAAAGGATTTTGCCTTGTTTGTTTAATGTTAGAAGTGCGGCTCGTAATCTATACATTTTAATTAAATTTTAAAACTCATTCTAGAGTCCGTTTGTGCGGGTCTAATGTTTATATTTTCTGTACCCGATAACTTTGGACGCGTTCCGTTAGTAGCTCACAACGCCCACATTGCTCCGTCAGCCGTTCCACAAGGCGACCACGGTTGTTCACATCACACAGCGTTCACAACGATCCATGTGAAGAGGTGGGTCGAAGTGGGCGTTGACCACAGAGCATCAATCTCTCTATCGATTGACATTGAAAAAGGCTCGATTTTCAAATCAACTAGAGTTCACTAGAGTCTACTAGAGTTTATGATTGTAACGCCCGCAAGCAAGTCGAACGATGAAAAATCACGGTCGTTGTGAGTCTCGTGTAGAACGCAGCCTTAATGTTTTGTTTGATTCCCGAATTAACTTTCACAATGACAGTTGATGACAGTGACAGTTATAACTGTCACTGTCACAGCGATTGTCTAGTACTCTGCTCTTTGCTCTCAGAAAGGACTGGAAAGTCAACCGGTCAAAATTTTACTTGCCTGTGGCATTGGCAAAATCAAAGCTGAAAGTGTTGAAGCCCCAAACAAAAAAGAAGAAGAAGACTCCTCTCATCTGTCTGTGTTTTCTGTTAAAAAAATACCACAAAAAGTCTGTTAAGATTGCGCTTGTGTTATACGAAGTAATGAATGTTGTAAACTGTCAACCCCGCCCCGGATAAAGATACGTGGTCGGCGTGTGGTGCGAAATTAATGAAAACGCACCGAGGCTCGGATTAATTTATCTTCAACTGCTTAACTAGTTTCAACACTTAATTACACTTAGGTTCGTTGAGTTTCCAATTTTTGTTTAAATAATAACCCAACAATAATTTACCCATAAGTCTACAGCGCCAGAAGCTTTGGAACGAGCCGCTTAGCCTTACAGCGTATCATAAACTATTTTCTTCTTGTAGGCGAGAGGCTGAGCGCGCTCGCCTCTTGGCTGTCTCACGTTGGGAGTCAGGCCTGTGGCTACAGGCATTGCCCTCGACGAATCTTGGTACACTTTTGGATGACGCGACTTTCAGAATCTGTGCCAGTATTCGCCTGGGGGTAACCTGTGTGGTCCCGCACCTCTGTCAGTGTGGGGATAGGGTGGATCGCTTGGGACACCACGGACTATCCTGCAGCAGAAGCGCCGGAAGAATTTCCCGACACGCGTCATTCAACGATATCATCCGCCGGGCACTTGTCACCGCCGGGGTGCCTTCCATTTTGGAACCAAACGGCTTGTGCCGCGACGATGGCAGGAGACCGGATGGGATGACGCTGATTCCCTGGAAGATAGGCCGCCCCTTAGTGTGGGATGCTACTTGCGTTGACACTCTGGCGGCGTCCCATCTTTCAAGTACGTGCACTACCGCCGGTTCTGCTGCAGCCGAACAGGAGGCCCTCAAGCGCTGCAAATATGCCGCCATTGGAAATGGTCACACATTTGCGGCATTTGGGGTGGAAACTCTGGGGCCGTGGGGTCCTAATGCTCTAAAGGTCTACCGTGACGTCGCCAAACGTTTGGTAGACGTCAGACGCGACCAGAAGGCTGGCGTCTATTTCGCTCAAAGATTAAGCATTGCTATAAAACGTGGCAACGCCGCCAGCCTTCTGGGAACGTTTCCGGTGAGTGACAGTGGTTTGGGACCAATAACTTATCTTTAGATATTTTCCTCTTTTGTATTTAGTTTTAGTTTTTATATTGTATAGTCCGTAGTTTATATTTTAGTTTATAATGATAATAATATATTATTATTTAATTAAATTATAAATGAATAGACAATAATTTTCTCCGTGCAGGAACGGAAAACCAATACTAATTCCTGCTGCTGGGCGGCCTGTCGTAAGAGGCGACAAAACAACCCACAGCCAGGAGGTAAGGCATTTGACCAACTGGATGGCTACCACCCCTGGTCTAGAGTATGCCGCCATAACAACTTTGAGTTGCGTTCCGGCATCAGTGGCCAGGTTCCAGTTTCGCCTTCAAGACCGGCAGCACGTTGGTAGCACCTCTGATATTGCTAATGTCTATAGGCGACGGTAACCACTTCCCATCACAGTTGGTCCGTCAGCCTGTCTGCTGTACTTCAGAAAAAAAAACTGCTCTCAGGAAGCTTAAATAGATTCGGATTGTTAAATCCCTGTTGTATAATGAGTCTGACTATCAATCAGATAATATTAGTCTAGTTGTTATTTATGTAAATATATATTATCATTGACTAATTATATTATTAATAGTGTTACGAGTGTGGGACTCCAAATTAAAATGCCGTTGGAATTACTATAGAGTTTATTAGAACTATACAAACACGTATAATACAGATACAAATAAAACTAGATACTACTTGTTACAATCTGCACGATCAATAACACGCGCAAAGTCCGTCACTATATCGCTTGTTGAATGTACACGTCTTGCTTGTATCGTAATCGTCGCTCGACTGCCTCACCTCTCCGTTCGGGCATTGTTTTACAGTAAACTGTACAATACACAATGGAAGCTCGTGGGCTGGGTTCTTCCAAGAAAATGTAATTTACACACCTGTGAACGGCCAACAAAGTTGAAGACAATTACAGTAAGGGTTTAGTTCGACACTAATGACGGCCATAAACAAGTACAATAACAATAGGCTATTGTCTAATTGCAAATTTTAAATACGAAGTAAACAAAAGAACTCCGAATTGCAATAAACCAGGTGCGGGTTTCTTTGTCGGTATGTAAAACTAGTTTTAAAACTAGACGAACAAAATAATTTTGGTCATTTAGGTATCATGCCAAAAGGAAGCTTTGTACTGAAAATCAGCGTTGTGTCGAATATAACTCCGGTATAGCAATAAGCAGCACCTAAACTTGGTTTGCTGAAAATACGGCTTACAAATTTTTGAAAATACGCTTTTGCTTCTAAGGAACATACTGTAAGCAATATATATGTCGCTATTTCTTAAAAAAAAATCTTTCATTCTTTCTAAGCGATTATTTATGATTATTTTATTTTTATTCAGTGTTTATAACATGGCAACACTGTGGCAACATACTATTGGTAAAATATAGAAGGTAATTATATATGGATGTGGTTAATGCATTGATTAAAATAGAGATTTTTAATAATGATTATGACTGGTTGAAAAGGCCTTGTAACCAGAACCGTAAAACACTTTAAAAAAACCAACCCTTTGAAAGCAAAACGCTCCGAGGGCTCACTCTCAAACATCTTTCGTCGTTCGTTTTCGTTTTAGAAAAGGTTTTTCTTGTTTTTTTTTTATATAAGTACATTTTCCATTGTAATTTTTATTTATTTTTGAGTTATATAGACTATTTATATTCTATTATACTGTTATAACTTAGCCCCTCCCCGACAAAGACAAATTCCACGAAGCACGCTATTACCTGTCGGCATTTGAACCAATTGTAATACCTTTATGATTGTCTTCTTTTGTTTACTTACTCATTGGTTATTGTGGAGAACAGCCTATTGTACTCGTTTATGGCCGTGTGCAGGCATAATTAGTCAGGTGTGTGGATTACGATTTCTAAGAAATTAAGTCGACGATACAGGCGGGCACACTTGTATTTGTGAAGTATAAAACGACGGCAGGATGGAGAGAGGGGGCAGTTAAAGCGATAACATAAGCGAGGCAAGACGTGTGTACATTTTGGTGACGGACTTTGTGCGTGTTATTGAATTGTGCATTACATTTAGACTTATTGCGTACGGTTATATTTGTACCTGTGTTATTCGTGTTTGTATAGTTCTAATAAATTCTATAGTAATTCCAACGGCATTTTCATTCGAGTCCCGTACTCGTAACAATACTATATTATTGCAGTTTAATTTTTTTTTCTTTTTCTTGTATCTAAAATTTCATTTACTCTTTTGGGCTGAACGACAAAAGGCGTTTGAGAGTAAAGCCTCTGATATTTTTAAGTGAGTGCCATTTTTAATTTTTTGATAAAATAGTTATATTGACTTATGGTTTTACTATTACTTAAGCTTTGCTCTAACAGAACAAGAAACAATAAAAAATTATTGAATGAATGAATGAATGAAAACTCTTTATTGCTCACCATAACTTAAACCTAGATATTTATTATAAACACATTTAAATTAGAACAATGGGCGGCCTTATCGCTTATAGCGATCTCTTCCAGGCAACCCGGCGTCTAAGGAGATATTACAAGAAAAATTAAATAATATTTGGTGGCTTAACTAAATTGAAACTAATTCAATCGTAATGGAAGAAAAAAAAATTACAATAATAAACTAATTATTCAGACACAATACGCAATTCCGGATCTGGCCTTTTGGATAGTTGCCTTCGACAACAACAACGACGCAATATACGTAAACGTCACACGTCACATTAGCAGTGACAGATAAAACGTAACTTACGAACTTCAAGTCACTTCATACTTGATTACTTCATTTAATATATGTTTAAAATTTGCCAGCGTAACGAATTTATAAAAAACGAATTATACGAAATTTATACGAGAAAAAACTCTCATCATTTTGGATATCCTCCGTTCACGTTTTATTGTTCCTAAAATGAGATAACTTTGACATGTGTTCGGATACACACAGTATACTCTGTAATGTTTATGTTGCAAATTAGATTATACATGTTATTATTCCTATAAAATATTTCTTTTGTATAATAGAGATTACAATGTTGTTTTTAAAAGACTGTTTTTCCTGACATTGTAAAGCTCTGTGATTACAAAGTAAGGTGTGCGTCGTAACATGTTGTAATGTTCTCTAAATGGGATAAATTTTATAAGCGTTCGGATACACATTATAAAGTGTGATGTATTGTGTTTCCGAACGTGTAACTAGGTATAGTCTCATGTTGGAGCGCATGCAAAATAAAATTACAAACTTTTTATACATAAGACTTTATGGTGTTTACTTACTCCATTGGCTCAACGACCCAAAGTGGGTCTTGGCCTCCGAAACGAGAACATGCCACTTTTCTCGGTCCTGTGCGGTTTCTTGCCAATTACTGGCTCCTAGCTCCGACAGGTCCGCCTCTATTCTGTCCTTCCAGCGATATTTAGGACGGCCGACCGGATGCCGACCTACCGGCCGTCCCAAATATGCTTTCCTCACGCTGTGATCCTCTAGCTGGTAAGCGTCCAAGCTTCGCACCCATACATCAGGATGGGCCGTATGATGGTTTTATAGATTCTGATTTTAGTTTTTCTATTTAGAAGTCTGAACACCAATATCTTATGCAGGGCTGTACAACATTTTCATCCGTGCAGGAACGGAGAAAGAATACAATTTGCTGCGGGCGGGCGGCCTGTCGTAAGAGGCGACAAAACGACCCACAGCCAGGTGGTAGGGCATTTGCCCGACTGGATGGCTACCACCCCTGGTCTAAAGCATGTCGCTATAACAACCTTGAGTTGTGTTCCGGCATTAGTGACGAGGTTCCAGTCTCCCTTAAGAGAGCAGCAGCGCATTTGTAGCACCTTTGGTGTTGCAAATGTCCATAGGCGATGGTAACCGCTTGCCATCAAGTGGGCCATCTGCCTGTCTGCTGAACTCCTGCAATAAAAAAAAAACACCTCAGGGCGTTTTGTATACGTATAAGTATTTCATCCTCTCTGGTGTTCGTGTCGGTGACTGTGCAACCCAGATATTTGAATTAAGACTTTATGGTGCTTACCCATTTTATCCGTTGATATACCCCACCTTGTCTGTCTTAGGCATGGTTGGGTATAACAATTTGTCATGCAGCCGGAACTTTGCATTAGTCTCCTATTTATTTAAATTGTTAAGAGGTAAATTGTTTAACCCAGGTGGGATTAAACCATTGGCTGAAACCAATTGAATATTTTAGCGAATTTTGTGATGAGACGTAGGCAGTCACCAATGTTTGTAGTACTTAATATACGGCAGGACCAACTTGCTTAATATATTTTTTTTTATTTTTTTATTACAGGAGTTCAGCAGACAGGCAGACGGTCCACTTGATGGAAAGCGGTTACCATCGCCTATGGACATTTGCAACACCAAAGGTGCTACAAATGCGCTGCTGCTCTCTTAAGGGTCACTGGAACCTAGTCACTAAGGCCGGAATACAACACTCAAGGTTGTTATGGTGACATACCTTAGACCCAGGGGTGGTAGCCGTCCAGTCGGGCAAATGCCCTACCACCTGGCTGTGGGTTGTTCTGTCGCCTCTTACGACAGATCGCCCGGCCGCAGGAAATTGTATTCTTTCTCCATTCCTGCACGGATGAAATAAGGCATAATAATAATAGGACTGGGCGTAACTACGTTCTAAGTCTCAGCCTTTCCTACATAAAAAGCGCGGGGCACATGGGAGGAGGGTGGTTTTAGTGGGTAGTGGTTGTTGCACGTGCAACTTCTCGGAGTCTCCACACAAGCTGGTTGATTACTGTTTGAATTGCCCCTTATTAAAGGGTAAAGCCTCCATGATCAACTATGGTCGAATCCCTTGCAAAGGACCCGGTATTGTGCGTAAATAGCATTTCACCCGCCTTAAAAAAAAAAAGGACAAACTTGCTTAATAAGGCCGATGACACAGGCCTTGCGAACATTGAAGAAGATATGTCAACAAATTGTCATTTTTATCTGTACTGTGGTTGAATTCACAAGAACTGCACACTGTATTATAATATGTTATGACGATTAATATGTATATATAATTTATTATGTGTGACGCTATCGTATTAGTGACAACTGTAATGATAGCGATGTTTGTAATATAGAAATAGTTGTATGATGCAACACAGTATGCATACTATTGTATCTACACATACTAACACACATGGCACTAGATACGACTATATATAAGTATAGATATAAGGCCAACACTGCACATGCACTTCCTCACAACACCAGCATGTAACAGATACACTCTACATTAGTATAAGTTTAGTATTAAAATTAGAATAAATTAATATAATAAGTTATTCTTAAGGTACACCAAAACAGAAAAATTACTACATATAATGTCACATACACTAACAAAAATAAACAATAAGCGTGTATGGAGTCTCAAATTTTTCATAGAAATCAAGTAGTAAAAAAGGGTACGGAACTCGAGTCCGTAGAGATATTAATAATAAAGAAAAACTATTGTATCTAAATAGGTGTTATTATTTGTTGTTTTGTAGAATCGTAGTTTATAATGCTTGTGAGTATTCTCTTCTTTATTAAGTAGTTCGTATATCGTCACACTTTCGGAGCCTTGCAATGCGTTCAATTTAGCCAAATTTTATTGAATGTTAAATGATTATAAATCGATTTATTATTTTATACTGTATCGCAGGCAGTCTTCAATAAAGCAAATTTTTCAATGTTTTATAAATTTTTAAATATATTTAGTTGCGCGTCCAAAGGTTTAGTTTTACTTATTGTAGTAGATTCGAATATTAGCGGTTGGCCGTAGACTACGATGATATGATATGTATTATATTTTATATATTATTTTTATTTATTATATTTTGTGTACACAACGGCGTGAGCATACTGATCATGCCAGGCTGGACCAGTGTGTACCGTTGGTTAACCGTACGCCAACATATACATTTATTTCATACAAATTTATAATGATTAAAAATTGTCTAACGAAACAATTATCCAAAAAGCATTTGTTTGAGAAAAAAGTTTTTAATATCATTCTTTTAAAGTTTAGACCCTGAAGGATATAATTAAATAAAAACCGATTTCCACCTTTCGTTAACCCTTAAGTTCGTTTATTTCTAGTTGAGAGTCTAGTGTGCCTTGTTACGGCTGCAGTCAGCAACTGGACCGCGGGCGGCGCGGGGCGGTAGTGGCGACGCGAGCGGCGTGGGTCAGTAGTGGCGGCGCGGGGCGGTAGTGGCGACGCGAGCGGCGTGGGTCAGTAGTGGCGGCGCGGGGCGGTAGTGGCGGCGTGAGCGGCGTGGGTCAGTAGCGGCGGCGCGGGCGGTAGTGGCGGCGCGAGCGGCGTGGCTCGGTAGCGGCGGCGCGGGGCGGTAGCGGTGGTGCGGTACGATAGCAGCGCCACGAACGGCGCGCGCCGGTAGGGGCATCGCGGGTGGAACGGGGCGGTAGCGGAAGCGCGGTGCGATAGCGGCGGCGCGAGCAGATAGCGGCGGGGCGGGGAGGTAGTGGCGGCGCAATCGGCGCGGTGCCATAGCGGCGGCGCGGTGCGATAGGGGCGGCGCGGTGCGACAGCGGCGGCGCGGTGCGATAGCGGCGGCGCGGGCCGATAGAGGCGGCGCGGAGCGACAGCGGTGGCGCGGGGCGGTAGTGGCGGCGCGGGACGGTAGCGGCAGTGCGGGCAGCGCGGGACGGTACCGGTGGCGCAGGCGGCCCATGACGTACTGACGTACGCGGCGGTGCGAGCGGCGCGACGCATCGGCCTTTGTCACACATGAGACGTCACTTGCTCTCAAGACTCGATCAATCCTCTCACGTCAACGCGCGCGCATCATACGTACTTTTAATTTGTAATACCTCCCAGTATAATATAGTATCCGTGCAATAAAAACATATATCTAGATAAACCTTTCATCACTCTTCAAGCATCAATCAAAGTATACAGTCCACCAAAGCACAACCGGAGTCTTAACAGGCTCAGGCCTTTACAGTTCCTTTACAACGATGGATATATGAAAACATACTTCTTTTGAATTAATACTTCTTATTAGATCTTATTACAAACGACCAACAGAAGGGTACACGCCGCAATTCACCCTCTGTTATTACTTTCAAAGAATATTGAAAAGGTTCCACGAAGTCAAACACGTTTTAAAAAGAAACACAATCGCACCCGATGGAGTTTAAGCTTTATTCTAAGAACATAGAAAGCTATGGAGCAGTAAAATAAATCTCAAAGTGATCAGCGATCGTTGCATGTTCCTTCTGACTTGAATATGAACTGATTTTCATGATCTATATACATATGTAGATATTCCCTATAGACCGAAGATGGGACATGGTATATTCCTGTACTTGTCCGTCTTGACGTATCCAAATTTTCATCATGAGAAAGGTTTATTAGGTATTTGTAATTTGGCACGAAAATAACTTGTGCTTTTATCGGTGCAGAAACGGAGAAAGAATACAATATCCTGCGGCCGAGTGGCCTGTCGTAAGAGGCGACAAAACAACCCACAGCCAGGCGGTAGTGTATTTGCCTGGCTACCAACCCTGGTCTAGAGTATGCCGCCATAACAACCTTGAGTTGTGTTCCGGCATTAGTGACCAGGTTCCAGTCTCCCTTAAGAAAGCAGCAGCGCATTTGTAGCACCTTTGGTGTTGCAGATGTCCATAGGCGATGGTAACCATTTTCCATCAAGTGGGCCGTCTGCCTGTCTGCTGAACTCATGCAATAAAAAAAAAATCTATTTCTTTCTATATGGTCACATTACTATGGTACAATTGTCAATGACCGCCAGTTTCAATATACAACTCCGTAAATAAACAGAAACTATAATATTCTTTTTCTCGTTATATATATATATATATATATATATATATATATATATATATATATATATATATATATATATATATATATATATATATATATATATATATATATTTTATTAGAACTTTTACGTATTTATTAATTCTGAATTATTTATTTAGTAAAAGCAATTACCTTGTTTTAGAGAAGCTTCGCAGCTTTATCGTCATATTTACAAGAGATAAAGAAATCCAAGCATCAGCAAGTTATTTTGGATGTACAATGTATCACCACTTGCGACGGTCCTGACAAACAACTTTCGCTTCATCTACCTTTATTAATCACTTTATACATGCATGTTTATTTGAGGTAACGCTTCTACTATTTGGTTCTGGTGTGTACGTCACGGTCTCTTGGCACCAACTCTACCATTCACAATAGGCGTGGGAAAATGTCACATTTTTGCGATTGGAAAATTTGTATCTGGAACAGTAAAATGTTCCGGATCACTGATATGTTTCATTTGGAACATTTGGAACATTGAGTCAAAGATATAAAATCATGGTAGTCTTGTTATGGTACGTCGCAGACTGAGCCTGAGAAACGGGCTGCTGTTTCATTTGATACATCGTGTCAAACTTGTCAAAGATAAAAATGCAGATATATATATATATATATGTCGTGTCGCAGGCATATTGAAGCAGACGGCGTTAAGGTTGAAACAAAGATGAATATTCATAGAATATTTGAAAAAAATACAATTTTTGAGATCATTAATAAATTATAATTTGCTTATATTTTATTGTTTTCCTGCTCTCTCGCTACGCTTCTTGCTCTTTGATTCATTATGCTCTGGTCGGTTTCTCTCACAATTGAGCGACATGATCGCGCTGAACAGAGAGTCAGAGAGATCGCGATGCTCCAGATCCAAAAGATGCATTTGAAACATTATTGATGTTCCAATCTTTTGGAACACCTAAATGTTTCGGATCAGTGAGTCGGTTCAGTAAAGGGTTACACATGCCTAATTCACAATGCTGTCATACACTTGTTTTGTGATTCTCTTTTCATCCATTTTCTATATATGCCCAAAGTACCTTAATATTCCTTTTTCTACTAATAAATCTTCGTTATATTACTACTCTATAGATATTTTTCAATAATGGACTAAATTTCGACTCCATAGCGTCCTTGTGCGATTCGTGCCGTTAGTAAAACGTTCAAAACGAAATGTTGTTTTTTTTTCTAGTCACCGTCGTCGGAGCGTCTGTTCTACTCACTGTCGACTTGACAACGTCCTTCAGATATTATACCTTTGATTTTTATTTTTTTTTAAACAGACTTGGTTCTTATGTTATAATTTACTATAATATTTAACTACTAGCATTTGCCTGAAACTTCGTCCGCGTTGGACAAATAACAATAACTAAAGTTATTATTATCAATATTTAAAATCAAACTTATTTTAGATTTTATGACGGAAAATTTGCGATGGATTAGGGAAATTATTGCATAAGGATCAAAGATGTCTTCTACCTGGCCACTTTAAAACGTTCCCAAGCAAATTCCCGGGATATAAAATAGCGCAGTTTTTAATTCCGGAAATTAACAATTCATTAGATTTATTGTAATTGTAATAACTATTATGTTGTGTATATTTTTCATATATAGCCAGGTGTGCGGATTACGTTTTCTAGGAAATTAAGTCGACGATACGGGCGGGCACACTTATATTTGTGAAGTATAAAACGACGGTAGGATGGAGGGAGGGGGCAGTCTAGCGAGAACCACAGTCAAAGCGATAACACAAGCGAGGCAAGACGTGTGTACATTTAGTGACGGACTTTGGCGCGTGTTATTGAATTGTGCATTACATTTGGACTTATTGCGTCCGGTTTTATTTGTACCTGTGTTATACTTGTTTGTATAGTTCTAATAAATTCTATAGTAATTCCAACCGCATTTTAATTCCAGTGCCCCGATAGGGTGGAGGAGCGAGATGGAATGCTCCTCCGTCTTAAAGGAAGATCTTCCAGCGAGGCTAATGTTGTTCCTCGCAGACCTAAGCCCGTCTGTTATAGTTGAAATTTTGTATATATTCTTTGTATGTTTCGGGAAACGTTTGTGACATCAATTATTGCACAGCGCCATCTATTGGCTTGTAAGTGTTTCACTACAATACTAATTCCAACGGCATTTTTAATTCGAGTCCATATCTCGTAACAATATATACACACGTATATATGAAAATAGAAACATACATATACTTATAATAGCTGGCAACGCCATCTGGCGGTAAACGTCATCCTTCCCTCAATCTAAATCGATCCCGCTCTGAACGCACGCGTGTGATGTGATAGTGCCGCTATTGTAAAGCCAAGGGAGATCAGACCACAGCCGGCCGGCCAGGAAGCCTTCAGCAGCTGTAGTCCAGGCAACCTAGATTCCGTTTCCCAAAGACGTTTGCCGCCCTAATACAGTCCATTAACAGCCGCATCAATAGCATTAGGAATTGGAGGAATCTGGAGGAAAGGAATCTGACTTTTAAAGCATGGTAAGGATTTGGTTTGTGTTATAGCAATAGGTAACTCTCTTTTTGATACAAAGATATATATCACTCTTTTATATCTTTAACTCTTTATCTTTACAGTGAATAGTGTCAGTGTCAATTGCAGACAAGATGAGTTATTATCTGTGAGTGATATACTGAATACTGATAAACTGATATGAAAAAAATATAAACAAATAGAGTGAAAAAATATAATAAAATTAATTACATTAAAACAAAATTACACCATAAAACTATAGTGTTACGATTTATTTTGGCTTGCTATTATATTCGGTTTCCTCGTTCACTTACTACGCATGCGCAGTGCGCGGGCTAATCATTCTTTCTCTTTTCTTTCTAGTCTAGTTTCTTCTCATTCGGATCTATAGTCATCGCGTGGAACAGGAATGAACTAAAGAGTTAAAGATATAAAGACACATTTTGAACGCAAGTGATATACAGATCTAATCACTCTTCGCGTCGGATATATATCTTTTGAGTTAATCACTCAGGTTCTGAACTAGTACAATGTACCAATTTAAATGAGGCGAGGGGATTTGTATGATTTGTATCGCGGCAGTACATTAGACGAGGCCGGTGAGGTGGTGAGCGCTATTTTCCCTCATTTGTCCCATAAAAACTTCTGGTTCGGAAATGTTCGTTAAAAATCGGATGTGATCGGCCTTGGTCGCCTCATTTTACTAGCAGTCGTACAAGTCATGTTGTCCCTTTTTGTCATGTGAATATCCGTAGAAGCGTTATTGTACTGTTGCCCTTGTTCTATCCTTCCTCTGACATTTGGCGCGAAGTAGTACAAATTTAAATTTTGAGTCGTATCAGTACAAATCTATTTTTTACAGGACAAATGTACTGCCTCAAACGTGTACTACTCGTCACTACTGGGGCGTTGCCGTTCTTCTCCTTTAAACAGCGTTAACATGTTGCGAAGCGGTGTACATAGAATAGGAAGTAGATTTAAATTTTGACTTACATGTATGACCTTCAAAAGTGTTCTCCAGTGCAACTTATATTGAATAAAAACTTTTGAATTGGTACTCCCACTTGTGCCGGCAACTGAAAAAAACATTGCTTTTCATTAAAATACGTGTCTAAACGTAATAGGTTAGTCAATACTCGTTCCGTTCTATCTCTCCCAACCCGCAGTACTTGGCAAAGGGGTGATAAGATAATAGCACGGCCTTTATGTTGCAAAACACACATGTAAACAAATACGTGTTCATTTGGGCTTTTATTATGAAACAAAATATTGATTCTATTCAACATTTTTCACGTCGATAGTCGTCAATAAAACGCTTTGAAATGTTTTCAAATATATTTTACAACTTTCGTGTTATTTATCCAATCAATTCTAATGCGGGAATGTATATTTTGTTCCCTTTTTCATCACCTTTATATGATACTGTTACATGCCGACAAAAAGTGAATGCACATCTGCCTCCCATAAACCTGTTGGACTTCTTTTATTTACTTTGTGTATAAAATTTGTAATTAAGAAAAACATTATATTGTTATTGTACTTGTTTTTCAGCACTCATTAGGCAGGTGTGTCGAACTAATTCTTAGAATTTAATGTTTTGCATCGAGGCATTTTGTATTTGTACAGAATAAAAGGAATGCCCGAACGGAGGGGTGAAGCAGTCAAGCGAGGATTACGACACAAGCAAGACGGACATTCGATAAGCGATATAGTGACGGACTTTGAGCGTGTTATTGAATTTTGCACTTAGTACTGGTTGCGTCCAGTTATGTTTGTACCTGTGTTATACGTGTTTGTATAGTTCTAATAAATTCTAGCCAGGTGCTAGGGTATTTGCTCGACTGGATGGCGACCACCCCTGATCTAGAGTATGCCGCCATAACAACTTTGTGTTGTGTTCCGGCATTAGTGACCAGGTTTCAGTCTCCCTTAAGAGAGCAGCAGCGCATTTGTAGCACCTTTGGTGTTGCAAATGTCCATAGGCGATGGTAACCGCTTTCCATCAAGTGGGCCGGTCGGTTGAAGACTGCCCCTCCTCTGCCCGAACACCGCGTATTTAACAGGTCCCCGCAGCGCGCTGCTGTGACAATATCCGGTAATGCTGTGGCGCCACTTCAGTTAGACTTCCTTCATAAAACCAACTTCCGCCATACGTATTAACTTCCAACATCCGGTTACTCCATTTCCGATATCCGTTAGCTTAATAATAAATGCTTATACGTTGACATCCCGTTAAACAACTTCCGATTACTACATGAAAGAACACTATCCGGTTATTGACATACACACTCCGTAACAGCGTTCTACTTTACGGCCCTTTTAACTTTATTTCTACGTAATTAAGTTTTCCGAAAATGTTGTTACATGATTTTACCTCTTTGCTGTAACTTTTTATCCGTGCAGGAACGGAGTAAGAATACAATTTCCTGCGGCCGGGCGGCCTGTCGTAAGAGGCGACTTAACAACCCACAGTCAGGTAGTAGGGCATTTGCCCGACTGGATGGCTACCACACCTGGTCTAAAGCATGTCGCCATAATAACCTTGAGTTGTGTTCTGGCATTAGTGACCAGGTTCCAGTCTCCCTTAAGAGAGCAGCAGCGCATTTGTAGCAACTGTTACAAATGTCCATAGGCGATGGTAACCGCTTTCTATCGAGTGGGCCGTCAGCCTGTCTGCTGATCTCCTGCAATAAAAAAAAAACTTGTTTTTTTTTTCACATTTGGAAGGTATTAGACAAATATTATACTTAGTTATAATGAAAAACAGACTATGATCGTATATTAATAGACTCGGTGGCATGATTAGTATGCGGCTGGCTAAGGTAATTAGGTTAAATCAATCTGTCTGGCCATTTATGTGTTTGTATATATACACATAGATGTGTATTTAGTCTCTTTGCTTCATTAACGTGATAAATTCGACAGACATTTTTTTTATTTGCTGACTAAAATCGCCTTCTTCGATTTTTTTTTTCTAAAAAGCGTCGTATCTTTTTTAATACATTGTATATTGACAGCAAAGAAGTTATTTGTTTCGATTTAATTATTTTTTGAAGGTTTTATAACCTTCAAAAAATAATTAAACCTCTACTTTGAAGTATTTCTTTCGTATTATCCTATCCTACTAATATTATAAACGCGAAAGTTTGTAAGTATACGTATATGGATGTATGTTTGTTACTCTTTCACGCAAAAACTACTGAATGGATTTTGATGAAACTTTACAATAATATAGCTTACACATCAGAATAAGGCTATAATTTACAAAGATATAGTGTGAAATATCCAAAATATAACGATTTTCCATTACCACGCAGATGAAACCGCGGGCGCAGCTCGTTGCAGAAATAAACAACCCGTTCATTTTCAAAATATGTAATTTCGTATATAATATTTACATAGCCGAAAGTGACAATATCAAATATATATTAGGATTTATGATCAAATTGATCGTGTACTAGCAGAAGGTGATGTCAGGAGCCTTAAGAACAGACGAGCTTGCATGACAAAAGTTATGAATGTCAAAGAGGCAAGTGAGGTGTGTAAGAATAAGCCTAAATGGCACTCTGTTGTTCGTGCCTACCCCGCAAGGAAACTGGCATGAAGTTATGTATGTATGTATGTGTGTATTAGGATTTAAAGGGATTAAAATATGTACATTTTCGTGACAAATTTCCTCTCTGTCTCTAATGTGACCTAGCAGTTGTCAATAATAAACCTTAAACCTTGCCTGCCAGGCAGTAGGCGACAAGGTTTGTTTCGCCACATATACAATAAAATTATGAACTACCTTCAAAATTGAACTACACTACGAAATAAAATTGTTGTCCAGATCGCTGTCGGTGGGGAGAGCGTTCCCAAAATGCTAGCCGCATTTCCACGTTGTATGGCAACGCTGATCCGTTGCCCAATATACATTTGTATTTTATGGTAATTCCTGTTTTGTCATGAAACTAACAAATAAATAGGCCGACATAGAAACTATAGTATCTTACCACGTTTAGTTGTAGTTTTATATTTGTTTAAAATATACCACGATCCTGGTTACCACACGCTCGGTTTTCCAACTCAATTATTTGTTTATACATTTATGCAATTTCATTTTTCATTTCTATCAGAAACTTTCGTATTATAAATAAAACTTGTATTTTAATGTAATTCATATTCATAAACAAAAGTAGGTCAAGTTCAAGGTCAATCTTTGGCATTTGACTTTTGACGTTTGACAAGTGGTACCTTATGAAAAATATAGCAACAACATTCTTTTGATCTACGCTATGTTTTCCATTCATGTTTAAATCATAATTTCTAATCATAAAATAAATTATATATAAATATCTATTTCAATTTTCTTATTTATTTAATTAAATTTAATTTATCAATTACATAATGATCTACTTTTGTTATTGTTATTCAATGCCTATATGCCTATGTTAGCCAGGACGTAAAGATACGACTAACCAATGAGAGATGTGTATAAAACTCGCTCTCATTGGTGGGAATTCAAAAATGTAGAAAGAGACACGGTTTTTGAATTCAGTTAGGAGAGACCATTTTGTACGAGAAAAAGATACTTACAAAAGTGAAAATAAAAAGTCAGTTTAAGAGTGAAGTTATATTTATTCAAGAGCCTTACATCACAAATATAATATCATAGAAGTTAAGGATATTATTACATCCCCCCCAGCAGAGAACAAGTTTGGGAAATTAAAAACCGAACTTGTTAAGCGTCTCTCCGCCTCACAAGGGAAGAGAGTGCAACAACTTCTTATGCATGAGGAATTGGGCGACCGGAAACCGTCCCAGTTTCTTCGCCACTTACAAGCGTTGGCAGGACAGAGTCTACCCGAGTCGTTCATGGCCACACTATGGTCAAGCCGTCTTCCTGTAAACATTCAGACTGCAATAGCATCACAACCTAACTTACCACTCGAATCTGTTGCAGATTTAGCAGACAGGGTCCACGAAATAGCCCCACCATCATCTATGGTGGCTAGCACTAGTTCGAGCAGTGAAATAAGCGAGCTCACCCGGCAAATGGCAGAGCTGTCGCGACAGGTAGCTTCCCTCCAGAGTCAGGTACGCTCAAGGTCTCGATCTCGCTCATTTGAGAGATATCAGCGAAAGCCGACTGCACGTAGACGGTCATCAGATCGGTTCAATAAGAATTATAATTCAATAAGAAACACGTCGGGGTCACCAGTGAAGAGTGAGCCCCGATAGGGTGGAGGAGCGAGATGTAATGATCCTCCGTCTTAAAGGAAGATCTTCCAGCGAGGCTAATGTTGTTCCTCGCAGGCCTAGGCCCATCTGTTATAGTTGAAATTTTTGTATATATTCTTTGTATGTTTCGGGAAACGTTTGTGACATCAATTATTGCACAGCGCCATCTATTGGCTTGTAAGCGTTCCACTACAAGTCCATCGCGGACAAACAACGTGACACGTAATTTATATATATTAAAATATATGAAGCATAAAATTGAATGTTTTTTAAGGAATTTAAATCAATCTATCTGATGGATTTTGATACAATTTCAAAATATTTTTTATGACTGTTGGCGCAGGCGGGAGCGGAATAAGAGAGAAGAGAGAGGCATAAAACACACCCTCTGCCAAAGAAATGTCAGCATCAAAGTTTAAACACCAATTAATTAATTGGCTAAAAACATGAAATTACATACATAAATACATATATAACTTCACGCCAGTTCCCTTGCGGGGTAGGCACGAACAACAGAGCGCCATTCAGGCTTATTTTTATACACAAAGAAAAGAAAAGTAGAAATAGAAGTACGTCTTGAATCCTCTCCGTAGCGTTGGATTTCACTCTTGATTGAGCATGTAACGAAGGGTATATTTAGTTTTTTAAATTTTTATTGCATGAGTTCAGCAGACAGTCCGACGACCCATGATGGAAAGCGGTTACCATCGCCTATAGACATTTGCAACACCAAAGGGATAACAAATGCGCTGCTGCTCTCTAAAGGGAGACTGGAGTCTGGCCACTAATACTAGAACACAACTCAAGGTTGTTATAGCGGCATACTCTAGACCAAGGGTGGCAAATGCCCTACCTCCTGGCGAGCTCAAAACATACTTACATCCAACAAGGTTGAGCTTTGGAGCATTTTAGATTGAATAATTTTCTTAGTGCTTCGGGGTCAAAATATTTCAAAAGGAAGCATCATTATGTATTGATCGACACGCACTTGTCTGATTTTATAAGAAACGAAACTGCACAGCAAAACCTTAATTACCATCAATAATCTATTCAACCTCAGACAGAAGGCCCAGCTCGCCGTACACAACGCGGTGCTGGTACCTACGCTCACGTATGGAAGCGAGGGTTGGGTATGGAAGAGAGAGCATGAAAGAATAGTAAACGCGGTCGAGATGCGAGCACTGCGCAAAATCTGCGGAGTGGAAAGAATGCATGACGAAAGAATGACTAAACAGATATACAATGCAAAAGTGGATGGATGCAGAAGTCGTGGAAGGCCACGACACACTTTCCATGAAGCTGAAGCAAATGAGGTGTGTAAGAATAAGCCTAAATGGCGCTCTGTAGTTCGTGCCTATCCCGCAAGGGAACTGACGTGAAGTTATGTATCTATGTAATCTATTCAAGATTAATGAACATTTTTCCAACTCTGAGTAGCTAACCTAATAACAGTAACAAGTGGTCAATAGTGCAGAAGTCTCAGGACGTAATAAAATCTCGTCTCCAGTCATAAGGAACAGATGTTGGGACAATATCGTCCCTGTCCGCAGTTCGCGCGCCCATTTACACCCACCAGAAAGACAACAATGTACAGCTTGTCTCCCACTAATTGGTTTTGGTTAATTCAGCTGGCAACCGCACGCGGGTCAGATTGTGTACCGTAGAGGGAAAATATATAGAGACGCAATAGTCAAATCAACTGAGATATTTTCTGTGGTTTAAAAAACGTCAAAGCCGCTTAGATTTTGTAAAAGAAATATCAACTTATGACGACAGAATTTACACGAGTGAAATAACGTCTTATTTTTTTAATGCGTAGCTGGCAAACAGTTAGACGGTCCAACTCATCGAATTCTTTCATTAATTGTCAATTATCCATCAAATTTATTCGTACTCGTTTTGTATTACAGGTTAAGTTTAATTAATTTAATTTAAATAGACAGATTATATCCCTTTTCGACAAAGTTTACTTAAAAGCCTTTGAAACTTTTGAAAAAGTCTCATAGGAGTCACGTCCATTTTAATTGTGAAAATTTAACCTACCGCATTTAACAATCTTAGTAAAGACTAAGATTGTTACACAACTAAAATCTTATATGCATAAGACACAAAATATTGTTACGTGCGAGTGGGTTACGCACTTAGGATTGGAAGGAAATACCAGTTTTTTTTAACTAAATGCTTTTATTAACAGCCGTACGTGATTCTTCTTCGCAAGGTTGCCCCTACACGCACAACTAACGATGCACTGTTCCCACGATAAGATGTCTCTCTCACAATACCGTCACCGATATTACGTAGAACACCTCCTGCTACTGCAGTGCTCACCTCGGAATTTACTGCGTGTAGCTCGCTTCGGGATTTCCTCTTAAACCACGCTACACTCCTCCTTCACTCAACTGCCCAATAAACTTTTCACTAAATTCATAACTAAACTATTCACTAAACTCGTCACTGTCTTCTATTAAACTCTTGTTTCAACTCTCTAAATTTGTCACTATCTTCTATTAAACTTCTCTTCCAACTCCCTCGTATCGAAATGTCGCTTCGCTGTCTTCAACTGAACTCTCCGGTAGGCGCGCTTTACGCTGCTTATATACCCGGAAGAATCTTCTGGAACCCATAATTTCGATCTTCTTTTCGTTATTATTTTATTTACTATCTATCCCTTTCTAAACATCTATCTATTTCTATCTTTTCCTTCCTGAACCTTCTATTCTAGAACTTTCGTTCATCATCTATCCCTTTCTAAAATGTATCTGTCCTTGTCTTTTCCTTCCAGAATATTCTACCTTTTTCTAAAAGCCTTGACACTGACTTACGCTGCTAGAAAGTTCTACCCTCGGTCGCCACAATATGTAAAACATGTTTTTCTAATTGATCAAAATTACATTTTCACAAATATATTTCTTATCTATACCATCTCTATACAAATAATCCCTCTACGTTGTGTACATAATATTCGATTCTAACTCGTATGTAATCACTGTAGCGACTTACTATCTATATAAATGTGATATCGTAACAACGAGGGTAGGCAGCAAAATCGATGGAGCCATATTCTACCTACCTTATACTAGGCAAGGTACGAACAAACCGCCACAAACAAATAACTCTCAATCAAACTCAATTATAAACAAGATGTGAGTGATCTGGCGCAAAACAATCAAGCGATCAATCAATGTCTATTATATCCAAACTATGTTATATTTTCACTTACTTTTATTTGTTGCTTTAGCTAATAAAAGAGAGTTTGGCCCCATATAGCTTTTAGGCTAATCTAATTCAACAGAACAAATAATACATCAGTTGATCAAATTTATTTATTTTTATTGTGAAAATTGCAAACAGGCAGGCGCTCCGACCGATGTAAAGTGATTACTGTCGCCTATAAACGTTTAGAACGGAAGCATTAGGACGGGATAGCGGCATTTGGCTCAAGTCGTCGTCAGCAAATATATTGGTGCCACCTGACGCCATGAGCCGGGGCCACGGGATATGCGTGAGCTTTTCTTCCGCGACCCCGGCTGGCGTGGGCCCACCCCAGCACTGGGGCAGGCCTCTCCGTACTCATAATTGAGGGGCGCGCGCGGGCACTGATGCGCCCCCTACTGGGCGGCTTTAGATGCGGGTGACGGCCTTATAGCCTCCCCTGACCGTCACCCGCGCATGGCTACCACCCCTGGTCTAGAGCATGCCGCCATAACAACCACCAACAACCTACTTGTAATGGTTAAATGTGACTACTGTCAATTGTCTATTTTAATGCGTATGTGGTGAACAATAAAGAGTTTTCTATTTTCTTTCTATCTTTAGAGATCGGTGTCTGCACGAATGCCTTGTCGAAGCCCTGTGAGTCCTACACAAGCTCGTTGAAAGCGCCTTATGCGCTGCATTAGGCCATCCCCCATATAGCCTTATTTGTGCAGGAACGCAGAAGAATACCATTTTCTACGGCTGGGCGATCTGTCGTAAGAGGCGACTAGGTAACCTACAGCTAGGTGGTAGGGTATTTGCACGTCTGGTCTAGAGTATGCAACCACAATAACCATGAGTTGTGTTCCGGCATTAGTGGCCAGGTCTCCCTTAAGAGAGCAGCAATGCGATCTATAAGCGATGGTAACCGTTTTTCATCAGGTGGGTCGTCTGTCTGTCTGCTGAACTCACGCAATAGAAGAAATGTTTAAAATGTGGCCTTTCGGCTTGCTACATTTTATCCGTGCAGGAACGGAGAAAGAATACAATTTCCTGCGGCCGGGCGGCCTGTCGTAAGAGGTGACTTAACAACCCACAGCTAGGTGGTAGAACATTTGTCCGACTGGATAACAACCTTGAGTTGTGTTCCGGCATTAGTGACCAGGTTCCAGTGACCCTTAAGAGAGCAGCAGCGCATTTGTAGCACCTTTGGTGTTGCATATGTCCATAGGCGATGGTAACCGCTTTCCATTAAGTGGGCCGTCTGCCTGTCTGCTGAACTCCTGCTATAAAAAAAAATCATTGGCGTCCGTCGTGCAATTTGGGTTGAGCTGATCCTAATGACTAATATAGTACGTATTAAGAGGTATTTAGGTCTATGATGACATTAGGTCAAATAACTTGAAGCGAGATAATCGAATGACTTGTTTCATTACCTGAGAAACGAATCGATTGTTAATTTGATTGCGATTCATTCGATTGTTTAAATTTAGAATTTGCCCATCGCTACCCTGATCACCAAATTTCATGATAAAATTACAAAAATATTTTTTTCCGATAGCCTACAGAAGGCACAACTGGGTCGTCTTGTCGGTGACGATTTTTCAATGTTGACCGCCTTTTTGTACTGATTAATGGTCTCGGAATTCTTTTATTTATTCAAGACGTTCACTCGGAAAGTTTTCTTATGCTTTACAAATAGGGTGGAAATGGATTTGTTTTTGCGAAGTTACTTGAAATGAACTTTCGTTTACGTAAGTTACTCTTGAATTTTTAGCAGCAGATTGTATTTATGCAAATTGTGAAATTGTATGAATATATTGAAATATCTAATTACGAATAAAAAAATAAATGTTGAATTTTTGTATTTATGTTAACTAGGATACTAGTGAGTTAAGTCCTGAATGAACTGTCGATGAAGTAGATGTCTGTCCAAAGGATAAAGGCTTATTTGCAAGTTAGTGTGCGCGGAAGCGCTAGTCACCGCCTGAGGTATGTGAGCGGCATCGCGGGGGAGGTAGACAAACGTCAAGCTAACTCAGTCTGCCGTCGACCACCGCGACGGTTACACGATTCATTTGTTCTCGCCAGTTTGTTCCGAACATACACGAGATAAAATATCCTAAGATGGGTCCACGAATTACACGACCAGTGAAAAATTTTTAAAGTCGGTTTGATTTTTTTTATAATGTACTATAACGGTGATAGTGTTTTTTTTATTTACTTATTGAGAAATGTTAATTTGCTTATAAAATTGTTTTGTATCGTAAATAAAAAAATATAATAAACACTTTTGAATATGCCAGGTGGTAGGGCATTTGTCCGACTGGATGGCTACCACCCCTGGTCTAAAGTATGTCGCCATAACAACCTTGAGTTGTATTCCGGCATTAGTGACCAGGTTCCAGTCTCCCTTAAGAGAGCAGCAGCGCATTTGTAGCACCTTTGGTGCTGCAAATGTCCATAGGCGATGGTAACCGCTTACCATCAAGTGGGCCGTCTGCCTGTCTGCTGATCTCCTGCAATAAAAAAAAATGCATGTTTTTGTTTAACCAGGAAATAGAAAAATACAATATTACAATTAGGTACCCATGACATTAATTCTAACATGTTATTCTGAGATTTATCTTCACTTAAATATATCGTGTGCGTCTTGTCAATCGCGTCCTCCCCCCATCTCACCCCCCCACATACCTCAGAAGGTGACTAGCGCTTCCGCGCGCACTTATAGGAGTAAATATAATAAAAAATACCACCAATACTGTATGTGTTGGAATCTCCAACAAATTGTTTTTTCAACACACTTGCTCATAAAGTGGCTCTATGGTCACCGCAATTAGGCACAGAATGACACCCATAATCAAACTGTGACTAAAAAACATTATAACTCACAAGTGTGTTATAGATTTTTTTTTAAATTTTATTGGTTGAGTTGCTTTGTTCTTAAAAAAGTTTTTATTAAAAAAAAAGATCGTGTTCTATAGAACAAATAAATTAATGTTCCTATTGCTTGCTCATTTCATGCAACTTCTTATTTAAATAGATAATTTTAACTCGTACGTGTTTAATAAATAAAACTTTCACTCATATATAACTTTTTTTATCTACTAAATAAAATGAGTTTTTGTTGTTATGTTATTCACAAGTGTGTTGAAAAACGTCGTATGATACACGTGTGTATTGATGATTACCGTCCTCGGCTCTCTTAAGACCCTCGCCTACGGCTCGAGTCTCAATGGCGCCTCGGCGGTAATCACCAATGTTACACACTAGTACCATAATGTACTATTATTCATTTGGTGCGGCATAATACTGGCCAACAAATATACGACATTTTTGTATTTAGAACATAGATCTTTTGTTTTTTTATCTGTATATTTTGTTTCCCTTATTAAAATCATGGAGTTTTTGGCGGGAACTGAAAGGGGACGTTGTGCTGTGCAGTTTTATTTTCTAAAAATGTGTAAAATTACTCTAAAATGAACAATAGTTGTAGGATATTGATAGTTTTTGAGTAGTAATTATGTGTTTTTGTGAGAAATGTGAACTGTATAGTCAAATGTGGCCTTTCGAGTTTTCACAAGAAATCCGTTGTTTTGATTGTAGCCCACAATACGACTACGCCTGGCTTAAAGGCCTAGTTGCCAAGCCTTAAACATTATTTTTTTTTTATTAAAATCATCATTACATTACGCACGTGCAGATTTCTTTGTTAATTAAAATAATTACAGTCCACAACAAATTAATATTTAAAGAAGTGTTTAACAGTACTTTCTTAAGTTTTCGATACTAGTAGACATATTAAAACTATGTTTTAACGGTTTTAAGCGTGGTATTTTATTTGCAAAATCACGCAAAAACCAACCCAGCTAGACCTCAAGACACTGAGCTCTTTCTGCATGCACCGGAATACAAATCAACTTGATTGACATTTTCTCTTTTCATTTTACCTCCCATCCATTTTAATACATACATACATATGTACATAACTTCACACCAGTTCCCTTGCGGGGTACGCACGTACAACAAAGCGCCATTCAGGCTTATTCTTACACACCTCACTTGCTTCTTTGACATTCATAGCTCTTGTCATGCACGCTCGTCTGTATCACCTTATGCTAGTACACGATCAATTTGATCATGGAAGGTGTGTCGTGGCCTTCCACGACTTCTGCATCCATCCACTTTTGCATTGTATATCTGTTTAGTCATTCTTTCATCATGCATCCATTTTAATATTAAATAAAATTATTACAGCTAGGCATTTGCTGAATAGTTTTTTGCGCCGCTTTTTCATCTTCAAATCACAACACGTTGCGAAGCGATGGTAAATTAGATTAGGCTTCCATAGAGTAAATAATAACCATAAACAAAAATTAATTAAAACTAAATAATTAAAATGAACAAGTTAGATAGATAGGCTAAATAAAACTTTAACAATACTCACTCGATATCTTTGTCTTCTATGATCACGGCTACTGGTGCGGCGGCTAATGGACTGTATTTGGGCGGCAGACGTCCTTGTGAAACGGGACCTAGGTTACTTGGACTGACAGCTGCTGAAGGCTTCCTGGCCGGCAGGCTGTGGTCTCTCTCCCGTAGCTTTACAACAGCGGTACTATTACATCGCTCGCGTGCGTTCAGAGCCGGATTGATTTACACACTTGATAGTAGTAGAATGATTGGGGGTAGGATGACGTTTACCGCCAGATGGCGTTACCAGCTACTGAAGTAGCCGAATTGTCGGAATAATGAAAATGAAATTAAATACCGCGCTTAAAACCGTTAAAACGCAATAAAACTACGTTTTAACGGTTTTAAGCGCGGTAATTTATTTGATTTTTATTATTCCGACGTTAAAACGTAGTTTTATTACTACCGATACTGTAGTAGTAGGTACTATACGGACAAATAGGAAGGCCAAATAACACAGACTTAAAATCACAACAGGCAATAGCCGCAAACGAGGTATCCAATAATAATTAAATTACTTAACCAAAATTCATGCGACACACGCAATCGGCCGTACTAGCCACGTATGTGGTTTGGTTAGTAATTAGAACAAAAACGAGCCTCTGCGGCCTTTGGCGCACTATTAGGATAAACGTGGTCAAAGCCAGCCCGAGTGTGATAAGTTTCTAAAACAGAGATTCCCAACTATTTTGGGCACGAGACCCCCTTTCCAAAATGAACTGACACCTCAGACCCCCATAGCCAAATTACATTAAAAATCATATCTCTATGTTTTTTTATTGCTGGAGTACAGCAGACAGGCTGACGGCTCAACTGTCATGGAAAATGCTTACCCTCGCCTATAAACATTTGCAACACTAAAGGTGCTACCAATATGCTGCCAGACTCGTAGATGGGGCTGGAACTTGGCCACTAATGCCGAAACTCACCTCAACGTTGTTATGGCGGCATGCTCTTGACTAGGGGTGGTAGCCATCCAGACGGACAAATGCCCTACCACCTGGAATATTTTTCTGGTATTGATACAAAATACTTACCAATTTAAAAACTTTGCGGTTGGTTAAGTGAGTTATTTGACATTATTTTCTCATCAAAATTTAACAAAATAAGTAGACATAAAATTCAGTAAGTAATTAATAATTATTAATACAAATTACGTAAAAATACTAAAGTAGGTAATCATTTAAAAAAAACACACATTTATTAGACCTTGTCGACCCACTCCCAAAATGAATTTCGACCCCAGGGGTCGATATCGATCTCTTTGAGAATCCCTGTTCTATAACAACCCACAGCCAGAAGCTACGGTATTTGCCCGTCTGGATAGTTACCACCCCTGATCTAGAGCATGCCGCCATAACAACCTTGAGTTGTGTTCCGGCATTAGTGACCAGGTTCCAGACTCACTTAAGAGAGCAGCAGCGCATTTGTAGCACCTTTGGTGCTGCAAATATCTTGTAACGCCTTTGGCGTTACAAATGTCCATAGGCGATGGTCACCACTTTCTTTTAGGTGGGCCGTCTGCCTGTCTGCTGAACTCATGCAATAATAAAAAAAAATATATAAACTTACTAGCTGTACCCGGCAGACGTTGTCCTGCCTTTACAAAATAAAAATCTACAACCCGATTACAGAGTCTACCGGGACCAAATGTTAATCAAAACTCAAATCAACTTAAACAAACAGAGTAGAAAATTATTAAAGTACTTATATCGCTATTTAAAAATAGGGGTTGGTGTTAGAAGGATGAAAATTTAGGGTTATATGTATTTTTTAATGCAACATTATAAAAAAAAATTGTCCAAAAAATTAAAAAAATTTTTTAGGGGTGGACAACCCTTATCACTTAGGGGTATGAAAAAGAAATAGTAGCCGATTCTCAGACCTACTGAATATGCATATAAAATTTCATAAAAAGCGGTCAAGCCGTTTCCGAGGAGTATGGTAACTAACACTGTGACACGAGAATTTTATATATTAGATTTTATTTTTATTGCAGGAGTTCAGCAGACAGGTAGACGGTCCACTTGATGGTAAGCGGTTACCATCGCCTATGAACATTTGCAAGACCAAAGGTGCTACAAATGCGCTGTTGCTCTCTTAAGGGAAACTGGAACCTGGTCACTAATGCCGGAACACAACTCAAGGTTGTTGTGGCGACATGCTTTAGACCAGAGGTGGTAGCCATCCAGTCGGGAAAATGCCCTACCACTTGGCTGTGGGTTGTTTTGTCGCGTCTTACGACAAGCCTTCCGGCCACAGGAAATTAGTATTCTTTGTCCGTTCCTGCACGGATAAAAAATCATTCAATATCATTGAATGTCTTGCCCTTTCTTCTCCGCCCCTTTCGTCTATAGATCAATCAAATTGAATCATTTTTGTTCATCCATCTAATATGAACATTGTGACAAAGGCTGACACAACCCTATGTTTGCCGCAATCCCCCTAGCTTGATAACACGTGCGTCACCCGGAATTGATTGATGTTGTGTCAACATACGAGAATAGCCAATGCTTTTTAAAAATTGATCCATTTGATAAATGTAGAAAGAAAGAAACAACGCTTATTTGGTCTTTACATAGCGAGACACATGGCGATGAATTAAATAATGTAGGTATATACCATTTGGGGAATAGTGTGAATGGAGCGCGTTAGGTAAACTTCTAGGCGCTAAGAACCTCAGCCAGAAGGCCCAACTTGCCATACGTGCCTCACGTGCGGAAGCGAGAGTTGGGTATGGAAGAGAGAGCATGAAAGTAGAGTAAACGCGGTCGAGATGCGAGCACTGCGCAAAATCTGCGGAGTGACGCTCGCGGACCGCGTTCGTAATACCGAAGTAAGAAAGAGAGTTGGTCTGAAAGAGAGTGTCGGGGTGAAGGTATGAAAAGGAATGCTCCGGTGGTTTGGGCATGTGGAAAGAATGCATGATGAAAGAACGACTAAACAGATATACAATGCAAAAGTGGATGGATGCAGAAGTCGCCGGAAGGCCGCGACACACCTTCCATGATCAAATTGATCGTGTACTAGCAGAAGGTGATCTCAGCAGCCTTAAGAACAGACGAGCGTGCATGACAAGAGTTATGAATGTCAAAGAAGCGAGTGAGGTGTGTAAGAACAAGCCTGAATGGCGCTCTGTTGTTCGTGCCTACCCCGCAAGGGAACTGACGTGAAGTTATGTATGTATGTAGGTGTATACCAAAGAAAAAAGTCTCGCCATGGTACCAACAGGTGCCCGACGCTGGTTTTCAACTGCACCATAGGACGGACGGAATTTTCCCTGTTATATATTGTGACACACACACATATATATATCCCTATTAATATTATAACTATAACTACATTATAAAGAAAATAAGACGGTTAAAATGGCGATGGACAGGACATATGACAAGGGAAAGTAGAAAGAAATGGACTAAAATTATAACAGAATGGCAGCCACGTGATGGCAAAAGAAAAGAGGCAGACAAGCTGAAAGATGGACAGATGATATCAAGTTGATCGGAGGGACAACCTGGTCTAGAAATCTACCAATAGAGAGGAATGGAAGCAGCTGGAAGAGGCCTATGTGTCACTGGACACGCTGACCATTGAACCGAGAAACCCGATGTATTAGATTTAAGTTAAAACAATTAGCTACTGTATGTAAAATCATTGTTCACTTTCAGCAATAAAGGCTATAAAAAATATATATATATATATATATATTATAACTGCGAAAGTAGCTCTCTGTCTGACTGTGTGTTCGTCTGTCTGTTCCGTTGTCACGGAAAAACTACTGGACCGATTTGGCTGAAACTCGGTATATATATATTATCGATGCCGAGGATGAATATATGATACTTTTTATCCCGAAAAATGGGATAGTTTTCGGGATAAAAATATATTTATCTGTCTGTTTGTTATGATTTTACGAAAAAACTACTGGACCGATTTGACTGAAATTTGGTATATCATAGGTGTAATATAATTTTGTAAGTAATTTTAATTTCGAGGGTGGACCAGGGATACTTTTTATCCCAGAGAATAGGATAAATTTTGGGATAGATTTATGTAAACGTTATTCCAGAAATTAGAATAGGTTTCTGTTATTTTCCATTTTGGTTATTTTGGTCACTTTGATCATTGTGGTCAATTTGTTCATTTTGGGCAATTTGGTCATTTTGGTAATTTTAGTCATTTTGGTAATTTTAGTCATTTTGGTAATTTTAGTCATTTCGGTCATTTTGGTCATTTTAGTCATTTTGTTCAATGAGTATTGTATGGAGGGTAGAGGTAAGCAGAATCATCTGTGTATATGAAAAAGTGTCCGTCGAAATGCATTAAATTAGGGTGGCGTCACTTTGGCATTAGGGGGAATTTTCAAAGAAAGCGCCAAAAGATGACACTTGACATTTTTGTTTTCCGTGATCACGGCTACTGAAAAGTGGCCGAAACGTCGGAATAATAAAAATCAAATAAATTACTGCACATAAAACCGTTAAAACGTATTTTTATTATGTTAAAGTCGGTGATAATCAAAACATAATAACAACAACCAAATCGCAAAACGCACCTTTTTTTGGTTTTTAGTGTGAAGTCTGTTTTGTTTCTGTAATTTTTTTTTTTCAATAGACGATTATGATTTCTCAGTATGCCTTTTCTAGTGTTATATTTTGGAGACAAATAATAATTCATATTAATAATTTTTAATTAATGCTCCGGTGCTTCGGGCATGTGGAAAGAATGCATGATGAAAGAATGACTAAACAGATATACAATGCAAAAGTGGATGGATGCAGAAGTCGTGGAAGGCCACGACACACCTTCCATGATCAAATTGATCGTGTACTAGCAGAAGGTGATGTCAGGAGCCTTAAGAACAGACGAGCTTGCATGACAAGAGTTATGAATGTCAAAGAGGCAAGTGAGGTGTGTAAGAATAAGCCTAAATGGCACTCTGTTGTTCGTGCCTACCCCGCGAGGGAACTGGCGTGAAGTTATGTATGTATGTATGTATGTATGTAATTTTTAATTATTGTTGTTGTATCTGTTGTTCGTGCCTACCCCGATAGGGAACTGGCGTGAAGTTATGTATGTATGTATGTATGTAATTTTTAATTAATTAATAATCCTGCAGGGGGGCTTTGTGGCGAAGTCTTAGGTGAGTAGCGACACCTCGTACCTGACTCCGGGGGCCAAGGCAAGGCCCCCGCCTTCGTGCTTGCCTTAACCAGCCGGCACTGAGTGGAGATCACTATAGCTAAGACTCAAGCTCCAGGGGTGGTAGTTATAAATGGCATCACGTCAAAAGTAGTTTCGGTGAACCTGCAGCCCACCTTTCTACACCCCTTAGCCACTCACACTCATGTTGCCCCTGTCTTCTATGGCATTTTTTGGGGCCCATGCAGGGAGTGGCGAGTCACCGTCTGTCCATTTTTCCATGTTCCCTGAACATTGCGACGGGCAGACGCCATAGTCCCCATATTCCCAGACCCCTAGTACCACTAGCAGTTCACCCCAATACTATTATTATATTAATACTTTTTGTCCTCATTTCCCACAACAGTCTTGTACTGGCCGGGGCTTGTGCTTGGGTGCATTATTATATACTATAGGCAGGAATAATCGCCGGTCAGTGTCACGCCACATTTACATTAAATTTGTCAAGAGGCTTCTACGTGTTGGCCTTCCCATGGCCCCACGCAAGCCCTCCTAAAGTCCGGGGCATTTTTATGGCCCGTGGACTTTAAAGACGTACATTAATAATAAAAATTAATAATGGAGTTGTTATCTATTTAACAAACTTAATTTTTTATTTTATTTTTATTGCAGGAGTTCAGCAGACAGGCAGACGGCCCACTTGATGGAAAGCAGTTACCATCGCCTATGGACATTTGCAACACCAAAAGTGCTACAAATGCGCTGCTGCTCTCTTAAGGGAGACTGGAACCTGGTCACTAATGCCGGAACACAACTCAAGGTTGTTATGGCGGCATACTCTAGACCAGGGGTGGTAGCCATCCAGTCGGCCAAATACCCTACCACCTGGCTGTGGGTTGTTTTGTCGCCTCTGACGACAGGCCGCCCGGCCGCAGGAAATTGTATTCTTTCTCCGTTCCTGCACGGATAAAAATTAAGTAACATATAGTATAAGTAACATAAACCATTATCACGAAAGGATATCGTATCGTGCCATATGCCCGCAGTTTACTGGACCCCGAGTTAAGCTACTTAGTTTTTCTATTTTCTCTCTAATAATGATCTTATACGCCATCTGTTGAAGTTTGTAGTCTAAGTCATAAGCGAACAGCTGTTTCGGTGAATGATAAATATTTCCCGTGACTACATGACATGAACTTTCGAGACGTGAGTCTATTATACTTATATAAACCGTTTTGTCTAATCAAACCTGTTGGGCGTGCGGGCGCAGGGATCGCTCTAAATGAAACACCCCTTAGCAAGTTGACTGTATTTATTTATAGGCGCTACAACGGCAATAGGTGCGATCAGAACAACTGTATCAAACGGCACGTTCGAGGTTAACCAACATAACTTAGCACTAGCCCCGGACGTTACATAGCACTAATCACCGGTGGTTTACAATATCCACGTAGACACGCTGAGAGTCCGTTGGCTGTAGAGTCTTCCGAATGCTCCTTGATCTTCCTGGTCTTCTTAGTCTTCCTTGTGTGTATTACTTGTTCGGAAACTTTATTTGACCGACTGAGATCACGTCGGAAGCTCGCCCCGTGCTTACTAAGGTACTACAAAAATGCAGACGCTTAGCAGCTAACGGAGCGACCTACATATCCCCGGTACGCGGGGGGTGGGTGATTCCGAATTTCGAATTGAAAATCGAAATCGGCCGAATTTTTTGTTTTGTCCGAATGTTCGGCCCAAGTTCGTATTCGGTTCAAACCACATTCGGGCCCATCCCTCGTGGAAATACAGTCTAAGATGGAGCACGCTTACCTAGAAGATAGATGGGTACCTATATTGAAATATACCTATAATTGAAAGCCATGAGTCCAAATAAATTTTAGTTCTGTTAAAGAAGAGCGTGTGGTACATCAATCTCTTTAGCAAGATGTTTTTTTTTTCATTATGTATTACGTATATATGCATATATTCATGTTCTGTTTATTATATTTAAGCCTGTTATTTGAAGAATGCATGGTGTTAAGTGTACAGTAAAAATATCTCCAATATTCAGTAACTTGTACCAATATCTAAGCAGAGCTAACTTGAGGTAATTCGTTGTTAATTTCCCCGCAGAATAGCAGTGCGGAGTATTATTTTGCGCCAAACTACATACCTTCTACGTATATTTTATAGTATATATAATTATTTGTGTCGCACTCGTATTATATTTATAAAGGCTGAGCTTAAGTGAATTAGAACTGTAGGGCTAGTTCAAGACACCCAGACCTGGGTATTCTTTTATGAACAATAGACAGGAAAGTAGCTCAATTGATGGAAAGCGGTTACCGTCGCCTATAAACATTTGCAACACCAATGCTTGCGTCGAAAAGAGGACTGCTAATATCATTGACACCCACTAAACTCCTGGGTTTTTTTATTTTTTATTGCAGGAGTTCAGCAGACAGGCAGAGGGCCCACTTGATGGGAAGCGGTTACCATCGCCTATGGATATTTGCAACACCAAAGGGGCTACGAATGCGCTGCGGCTCTCTTAAGGAAGACTGGAACCTGGTCACTAAAGCCGGAACACAATTCAAGGTTGTTATGGCGACATACTTTAGACCAGGGGTGGTAGCCATCCAGTCGGGCGAATGCCATACCACCTGGGTGTTCCGTCCTTCGCCTTATGCGAGGGCTACGGGTATATGACCTAGCCTCTAAACAACCCTGGCAGGCGTGGGCCTCGCGAGGCCTCTTCTACTACCGGGGTACTATTATCCCCGGTATCTTCAAGCTCTCTAGGGGTGGGGCGGTCTGTAACTCGCCTCCGGGAGGAGAGGTGAGCACGCGCGGAACACGCCGCGCCCCCATTTCAACAGCATGTGCAAGTGAGTGAGAACCCCTATTCCCCAAGGTGCCCTACCCGCGCCGCCCGCTTACGGCGGCCGAAGGTCCACACTGGTCCTCCGGCGCCGACTGGCCGCTAATACCATAACACAACTCTAGGTTATGCAGTACACTAAAGCGCAGTATATATATAATAATAATATAATAGCAGCCCATAAATGTCCCACTGCTGGGCTCGGGCCTCCCACTATAGGGGAACGGACAGTATACCCGCCACGCTTGTCCAAGGCGGCTTGGCAGGTTTGACACATCGGTTACCTCGATGTGCAGGTTGCATCACGATGTTTTCCTTCACCGTTATTAGCACGTGGTAATCGTAACAATATGCACATTAGGTCAGAAAACTGCCTAAGCGGTGCATGCGTTCCGGCCAGGATCGAACCCGCGCCCTTTGGGTCTGGGACGCGTGCGCTAGCCATTATGCTACCACGACTAAAGACTAAAGCGCAGTATTTTATTTTATTTTTATTCTGACGTTTCAGCCATTTTTTAGTGCGTGTACTAGTCGCGAAAACTTAAGAAAATACAACTCTAGGTTATAACAACGACGGACTCTAGTTCCGTACCCTTTTTTACAATTAAATTTAAGAAGAAGTTAGGAAGTTGTACACGCTTATTTGTTACTTTCTTATTGTGTGTGACATTTAATGAATGTGTCGGGTTCACGCCGGGAGCGGACGAACGAGGCTCCGAGAATAACACAATAATAATCTGAAATATTATAATCAAAGTTTATTACAGTAGAATTATTACAAATACGATATTAAATATTGCACAATAATACACAGAAATATTAGGACAACTCCAAGAGTTGCATCCACGCTTGTCAGGTGTCGAGCAGCAATTTGCCCTTCAAGAATACTGCGATTATCAAGCAGTAATTATCGACCACATTATATTATGTGCTCCTCGTCCAAGACTACCAATGTAGACTCTCGTGTAGACCGTCGTTGTAGACTACTTGTTGTAGACTGCCGATTCAAGACTGCCCCTCCTCTGCCCGAACACCGCGTGTTTAACAGGTCCTCGTAGCGCGCCGCAGTGACACCATCCGGTAATGCTGTGGCGCCATTTCAGTTACACTTCCTTCATAAAACAACTTCCGCCATACGTATTAACTTCCAACATCCGGTTACTCCATTTCCGATATCTGTTAGCTTATTAATAAATGCTTCTACATTGACATCCGGTTAAACAACTTCCAATTACTACATGAAAGAATACTCTATCCGGTTATTGACTACTTCTTTATTTTATAATAACAAATACGATTCCTACAAATGCATGTTTGTGTTGTGGTGTACCTTAAGAATAACATATTATATTAATTTATTCTAATAATAATACTAAACTTATACTGATGTAGAGTGTATCTGTTCCATGCTGGTGTTGTGAGGAAGTGCATGTGCAGTGTGTGGCTTATGTCTATACCTATATATATTATCCTAACTGGTGCCATGTGTATTGTTTTAATAATATAGTCCATATTACACAAAAATAAATAGAACAAACAATAGAAAATGTACAAAAATACAAAAAAAAAATAAGCAAAAAATTATTAAATTATAACACCACACAAAGTCACAAACACATAACTAACAAGAAAACTTATACACATACTGAAACCAACGCGCACTACCACCGCATTGCATTACACGCACACTCCACAAACAAACCAAGACACACAAAGAGCCTAAAAATTAATAACCCAGGCACAGAAAAGAAAAAAACAACACACATGGCACTAGATAGGAAATATATATAAGTATAGATATAAGGCCCACACTGCACATGCACTTCCTCACAACACCAGCATGTAACAGATACACTCTACATCAGTATAAGTTTAGTATTACAACTAGAATAAATTAATATAATAAGTTATTCGTAAGATACATACACCTCAACACAAAAATCAAAAAATTAATGTCACACACAAGAACCAAAATAACTAATAAGCGTGTTAAATTCAAAAAATTAAATCTAGAAATTAAGTTGTAAAAAAGGGTACGGAACTCGAGTCCTTAGACTTGTTAATAATAAAAAAAAACCGCATCGCCTCAAATGACCAAGAGGAAGAAGACCACCGAGAGACAGAATGTATGAAAAACAACTTAGCAAAGTAGCTCTAAACGAATGTTAAATTCTTTTTCAATACACTCAACAGAGCTTTGGAAACATGTTAACCGGAACAACATTTTTATGTGACTTTGAAACTTTTGGATCGAGTTGTTTATCCGCTGTTTTTATACATTTATCTACGAGTTAGGTGTTGAAAGTAATACAAACCTGTTCTACCTCAAGCGATATTAGAAGATAAACCATTAACCATGTTTATACGGATCATGTTTTTATTATCACCAACCAATTAAACTTTTTAAAAGCAGTTACCATCGCCTATGGACATATGCAACAGCAAAGGTGCTACAAATGCGCTGCTGCTCTCTTAAGGGAGACTGGAACCTGGTCACTAATGCCGGAACACAACGCAAGGTTGTTATGGCGACATACTTTAGACCAGGGGTGGTAGCCATCCAGTCGGGCAAATGCCCTACCACCTGGCTGTGGGTTGTTTTGTCGCCTCTTACGACAGGCCGCCCGGCCGCAGGAAATTGTATTCTTTCTCCGTTCCTGCACAGATAAAGCCCTATTATTTGCCCGTCTGATTCCGGCATGGCATGACCACGTACTGCGTTCAAGACAAAAGTTGTGTTCAAATAATAGCACATTGGTAGCACCTTAGGTGTTACAAATCGCTTACCAACAGGTGGGCCGTCTACCTGTCTGTTGAACTCATGCAATAAAAATAAAACAAAATAAATGACTTTTAGAATAATGACATAAACTATTTTATTTTTATCTTTTTTTTTTATTGCAGGAGTGCAGCAGACAAGCGAGGCGGACGGTCCACTTTATAGAAAGCGGTTACCATCGCCTAAGGACATTTGCAACACGAAAGGTGCTACAAATGCGCTGCTGCTCTCTTAAGGGAGACTGGAACCTGGTCACTAATGCCGGAACACAACGCAAGGTTGTTATGGCGACATGCTTTAGATCAGCATAGCATAGGTGGTAGCCATCCAGTCGGGCAAATGCTCTACCACCAGGCTGTGGGTTGTTTAGTCGCCTCTTACGACAGGCCGCCCGGCCGCAGGAAATTGTATTCTTTCTCCGTTCCTGCACGGATATATTTTTCGATTTTATTCAATACTGACCTAATGTAAATTAAATAGACATTTTAATGTAATGTAATTTATGTAAAATGTAATTTTCGTATAATTGTATTTTTTTTTTTATAATTAACTATTTGAGCCAATTTTTATTTATATTATATACATTATTTTTTAGTGGAAGCTTGATTGATATATGTATTAATTTTGTGTTTTATATTTAAGAATATTAATTATTGTATGTTTCCCAAACAAATTAAATAAATGAAAATAGACAGACGCCCCATCTGATGGAAAACGGTTATCATCGCCTATGGACATGTGTAATATCAAAAAGTGCTACCAACGTGCTGCCGCTGTCTAAAAGGAGACTGGATAATGTTACAATTATTTAGTAGCATACTTGTTCTTGTCATGTTTCTGTTTAAAGTTAATAGTTATTTATGTTATGTACCCTCTTATTTCTAAACGATACAACCGACCATTTCCTTAATTGAATAGTAATGTTATATTTTTATTTATTCTGTGTTTAGCGCCTGTTTTATATATAGTAGTTGTCTATAATTTACAATAATTTTGTTACAATATTTATCTTTTGTATAATGTGATAATTGTGTAGATTATAATTCAAAATGTCTTAATTGTATTTAGACGGTATTCACTACATTTTGTTTCCATGTTGGCAGACGCGATAGATTTATACTGTGTTCGGCTTATTTTATTGCATATAAAACTTTAAGTATAATATTTTATACAATATCTTATATAAAATATTATCTGAAATATCCAAACAATAATATATTAAATTCTTGTCATGCATAACCCTTTAATTAAAATAGTTTATCAATGACTTCAAATCACTATCGGTTGTGCCAATATGCCAAGTTTCTTATACTGTGAAATTGTTGGAGGGATGGCGAGGTGTTCTAAAAAATGCTCGACGACTGTTAAGATTAGTGTCTGTACATACATAACTTCACGACAGGTCCCTTGCGGGGTAGGCACGAACAACAGAGTGCCATTTAGGCTTATTCTTACACACCTCACTTGCTTCTTTGACATTCATAACTCTTGTCATGCACGCTCGTCTGTTCTGTGTTCTATCATTAGTGTCTGTAATGTGTTAAAACCGTGAGGTTCTCTGATTATACAGTATTGTGACCAGTTGCTGTTCTTTTACTACCATTAACCCTTCTTAGTTGTTGCAAGTATTACAATAAGCCGTCTGCCTGATTAACAGGTTTGCAACAAAAAATTGGGTTTTGTACCAAAACTGACAAAAGACTATGAGACTGATGTTTCTGTGCTGATTGCAGTTGAATTATTTGCTATAAGCTGTTATCCGCGATTCCATCGGCGTGAAATTTAATTTGCCTTCCAGTGAGGCAACGGCGGCGACGTGCGCATGCGCCTTTCGATTTTTTTTATCTATACTTTAATATTATAAGGAGGTAAAGTTTGTGAAGTTGTAGGGGGTAATCTCTGGATCTACTAAACCGATTTAAAAAATACTTTTACTGTTCAAAAGCTACGTTAACAGGGAGTGTCATAGGCTATACAACATGACGCTATATACCATGGGAGCTGGACAGAGCCCGGGTGAAACCGCTAGTTCTAAAATAAAAGTAGCCTAAGTTACTCCTTGTAACATCATCTGCCAGTGGAAGTTTCGTCAAAATCGGTACAGCCGTTTCAGAGATTAGCCCGAACAAACAGACAGACAACAATTTTAAAATGTGATTTTTGATATAAGTACCGTATATCTTATCTATACTAATATTATAAAGCTGAAGAGTTTGTTTATTTGTTTGCTTGAACGCGCTAATCTCAGGAACTACTGGTCTGATTTGAAAAATTCTTTGACTGTTAGACGGCCCATTTATCAAGGAAGGCTATAGGCTATATATCATCACGCTAAGACCAATAGGAGTGGAGCACCAATGAAGAATGTTTCAAAATCGGGAGGTCTTTTTTAATTTACTTTTTTTAAACTGTTCCACGCGGACGAAGTCACGGGCAGAAGCTAGTACTTTCATATGAATTTAGTAAAAAGCTGTTATTGTAACGTTATAGACAGAAACTTCAATTTATTTATTTGTATGTATATAGATTACTTGAGCGCAATTTTTATCTTGGATACAATTTCATTCGTGTTATGCTGGAGCAAGCAGGGATGGAAGGTACACCGCTGATATAGAAAGAAGAGTGAATTTGGGGAATAGTGTCAATGGAGCGTTAGGTAAACTTCTAGGCGCTAAGAACCTCAGCCAGAAGGCCCAGCTCGCCGTACACAACGCGGTGCTGGTACCTACGCTCACGTATGGATGCGAGAGTTGGGTATGGAAGAGAGAGCATGAAAGTAGAGTAAACGCGGTCGAGATGCGAGCACTGCGCAAAATCTGCGGAGTGACGCTCGCGGACCGCGTTCGTAATACCGAAGTAAGAAAGAGAGTTGGTCTGAAAGACAGTGTCGGGGTGAAGGTAAGGAAAGAATGCTCCGATGGTTCGAGCATGTGGAAAGAATGCATGATGAAAGAATGAATAAACAGATATACAATGCAAAAGTGGATGGATGCAGAAGTCGTGGAAGGCCACGACACACCTTCCATGATCAAATTGATCGTGTACTAGCAGAAGGTGATGTCAGGAGCCTTAAGAACAGACGAGCGTGCATGACAAGAGTTATGAATGTCAAAGAAGCAAGTGATGTGTGTAAGAATAAGCCTAAATGTGAACTGGCGTGAAGTTATGTATGTATGGATGTACAATTTTCATTCTATAAATGCCCACCTTAAACGAATATCTTCACGCTGGTGTCTCCATGATATAACGAACCGAGTTTGGTCCTCGGTGGTGCACAGTCGGTTGGATTGTTCAAATTATCCGACGTTTAAGTGCTAACATCTGCGCCCTGCGGCGACTCGTTATCGCTACAATCGGGTAATGAGGGACGGGAAATTGTGAGCAGAATTATCGATACTATCTTGATTATATCGAACATTATTATCGGCTTTCGGTGTGTCTCAAGCATGTTTAATATGGCTAGTGGTCGAAATTCGACCATAATAATTAATTTAAGTTATAAGTTTGAACTTATGAAGGTTCTGTTGTCCAAGACTCTATAATCACAGATTTCGCCAAGGCGCCAAGTGTTAATTTGACTTTAACAATAAACAAAAGCGTATATATGCGTGTGTGTGTGTTTTTTTTATTGCAGGAGTTCAGCAGACAGGCAGACAGCCCACTGGATGGAAAGCGATTACCATTGCCTATGGACATTTGCAACACCAAAGGTGCTACAAATGTCCTAAAAAGTGGTCACTAATGCCGGAACAAAACATAAAGTTGTTATGGCGGCATGCTCTAGGCCAGGGGTGGTAGCCATCCAGTCGGGCAAATGCCCTATCACCTGACATCTGTGTGGGTGTGTGTGTCAAATACATGGTTGTGTGTGTAATGTTTTTTGTATTTTTTATACATAATTTTAAAAAAATATGATCATTCTGCACTCCTTCTCTATATAAAGTATAAGTGTGCGAAATTTCATACTCCTCCCTCCGCGCAATTTACGTAAAAAGGGGTACAAAGTTTTTGCTTCATGTATTAATATAGATTCTATTAACGTAGTATTTTGAGGCTGTTGAAAACATAAATAATATACAGAAAGTACGACTAAACTGAAAATAAACAACTGTATAGAGTGATCCATAGTCTCACTCCTATGTCCGTTTATCTATATGTCTGTCATAGCTAATTAGGTGTTACGCAAATCAGGAAGATGTATTTTCACACATTGAAAGAGAAAATTGAAATTAAGAGGTAGTAAAGATTTCGGTATATAAAAGTATTCTTCGATTGATATAATATAAGATAGCCCTTTACACTGGAATTGATTTTTCAAAAATCAAATGATACCACTTTTAATATACAATATTACAATAATAACTACTATTATATACATATTTACAAGTAAAAGATGTAGTCCAGATCGCTCTCAGTGGGGAGTGTTCCCAAAATGCTGGCCGCATTCCCGCGTTGTATGGCAACGCTAATACGTTGCCCTAAATATAGGCCAGCCCTTTGGTCACGCGAGACTTCTTTCAATCGCCTTGAAAGGTCTCGATAAAGCTGCCGAAAGCCCCAAATATGTATCCGTCACCGATGGATGATATTTGCGGCGTTTCAGGGTTTCTTGGAGTGTGGCAGCTCCTCCGGCAGTGATGGCTGTATGTGGAAGATGGGAAGCCGCTAACGTATCGAAACAAGTTGCGTCCCATACTAAGGGGCGTCCCATCTTCCAAGGTACCAACGACATTCCGTCTGGTATAATAGCCCTTTTATTGGCACATTATAATTTTCGAGTCATAACCAAATACGTACAAAAAATACCTGTCTAATGAGATCTATGATCTATCTATAATGAGATCTAAGAAATATTTGTACCCTTTTGAAAATCGGGTAACCTACTAGTTTGTGTTGAGGAGACAAACATTTTAACAATTATAGAGACCTGGAAATCAATCCATGCACAAATTGACTACATAAAGGTTAATACAAACAAAGGACAATTAAAAGGTCAAATATACAAATCTGTCATACGACCACTCATGCTATACGGGTCCGAATGCTGGGCTACTAAAGTGATAAACCACAAACGCCTCCACTCAGCTGAGATGAGAATGTTGAGATGGATGTGTGGTGTTACAAGAATGGATAAGGTGAGAATTGAATACATAAGGGGATCTTTGAAAGTTGCACCCATGAAGAAGATTAAGTTGTTATGGGCATATAATGAGAAAGGACGAAAGTCACGTGACAAAAAGAATGTTAAACTACAAGATGGATGGGTACAAATGTAAAGGTAGACCAAAAATGAGATGGATGGATTGTGTGAAGGATGACATCATGATTTGTGTTGTGAAATAAGATGTATGTCAGAATAGAGGAGTGTGGAAGCAAAAGACATATTGTGCCGACCCCGAATAATTGCGATATGGTGAAAAAAAGAGAGAGAAATAGGCGACATTGTGGTGGAACACTTACAAGCCAATAGATGGTGCTGTGCAATAATTGAGGTCGCAAACGTTTCCCGAAACGTACAAAGCATATATACAAATTTTCAACAACAACAGTTAAGCTTAAGGCTGCGAGGAACAGTAGTAGCCTCGCTGGAAGATCTTCCTTTAAGACTTTAAGCATTCTATCTCGCTCCTCCACCCTATGACCCTAGCCCTATACGGGGCAGTGGGCACCCTCTTCAACATTTATATGTACTTTTGTCGATGTAGGTATTAAAATATTTCCCATCCCTAATTTCCTAAGATACTCGCCATGATCTCTAGCTCTTGGCAATAATGTAAAGAGTTACACCCGTCTCACCCCATTTAGACATCGGTTTATTAACTGCGATCTGCCAGGGACAGTAACAGCGTTCGAATTGTTAGTTAACTAATTCCCAGTAATTCATTGGACAGACTGTTCGGCTTTAATGGTTTGCGATGCTATTCATCTGGAACTTGGTTGCCCTGTTTTTGGTATAGCTGACCTTGAAGTGAGAATTATAAGATCCTAAATAATGTGACTAAGCATTGTAAAGTCAGAAAGTGTTGGTTTGTTTATTAATATCGGATAAAAGGAGGATTTATCCGTGCAGGAACGGAGAAAGAATACAATTTCCTGCGGCCGGGCGGCCTGTCGTAAGAGGCGACTTAACAACCCACAGCCAGGTGGTAAGGTATAGAATTTATACACTTGCTCTTCCTTGTAGTGGTGAATGGTGGCAGTAGTTGGTGCTTTTAACCTGGTTGATTATACAGGGATTTATTCTCGGACTAGTAGATCTTGGATGCTGATCCTTGGGTTCAACTTAGTGGTAGTTGAAGTCGTATGTTACTAGTAAAGAATGGGTAATGTTTCTCACCTTACCCATTCTTTGAGTACATAAGGGAGATCTTTGAAAGTTGCGTGTGGACAACTCAACTTTCAACCGGCCATTGGGAGTCTAAGCCATCTACAAAATTCACTATTAAATTGCTAGGCTATTTTACATGTATATAATGTTGGTCAGTCGGTTCTGAGTTAGTCGAGTTTCAACTGCGATCGAGGCGTTACCTAGTGTACTTTCGGAGCGAGTAATTTATATTATTACTGTGGAAATGATGTATCTTGAACGTGTGATGTTATGAATGTAGGATTACATTTCTGAACAAGCCCATAGTTCGAAAGAGATGACGAAAGAAAGATGAGTAAAGACGATGAATAGACGAGGTACGCACAACATGAAGACGCGCTCTTATAATATTAATTTTAATTAGATGTACGGTGTTAATATTCATAATAAATATTAAAATACAACAACAAACGCACGCGCATTGTTGCAACTCGTAATATGTTGTTTCACTTGCCAGCCACTATCCTCACATTACGAATTTCTGACTTGTTGCGTTCGGTTTTGTTTGTAAGAACTGTGAACTACGTGTGTACTTCTAATAATCTTTGTGATAATTCCGACGGCATTCTAATTCGTATCCCGCAAATACGTAACAATAAGATTTTTTTATAGGCATTGTTTGAATCATATATGAATACTTAGGTATTGGTACTCTGATTTAGATCAGAAACAGCGCTTAAAATATAAGGAATATGCCGTAATGTAATAATATAATTTAGGAGTTTGTCTGTTTGCGCAGGCCTTTTTATGATGGATCATCGGTGACGTCAGGAGGGTTCGCAGATTGAGTGCCTTAATGTGTTTTCCAGTTATTTTTGGAGCTCGTATATGAAGATAATAAAATTTATGACTATATTTTATTTCCTGATATTTCATTGCTGACGACAGCGCTACATGATATATCGGTTACTGGTCGGTACTTAGAAGCTGATTACATTTTATAAACCTACATAACATTTTTTTATGTTCATCATCATTAACTGGCAACTTTTTAAGCTCGAGCGTCTTCAAAATGTTTGCATAAGGTTCATATTTGGTTTAAAAAAATATGACCACGTTTCTGAATATCGCAAAAAGCTAGAGTGGTTGCCTATCTCACTTCGGCGGAATGCTCATCTTCTCAACTTACTATATCGTATACTGTTTATACCTTATACCCCCTCCTTATCTTAAGGAATGTTTCAACTTCCTTCATACATCACATACACTCAATTTGCGCTCCACTGATAATCTCCTGTTAATGGCACCTGCACACTCTTCAACATTCTATTCCAACTCCTTCGCCATGCAGGCTGTCTTACTTTGGAACTCTTTGCCCGCTGATGTCAGAAAAGCTAAATCTTTTGCCATATTTAAAAATTCACTTAGGAATCATTATGCAAGTCTTACGCAATAATGTGTGTGCTAGTTTACAATAGACTGTAATCTGCTGTCCATGTATGTCAGATTTTTCTTCTTTCCTTTTCTTGGTTGCATAATAATTACAGATAATTTAAGAATTTCCTATGAGTCAGGTTGCCTGGAAGAGATCGCTTTTAGCGATAAGGCCGCCTTTTGTTTTACCAAGTAACTATTGTCTTGTTGTACATTTTTTTGTAATTTTTGTTTTGTTGAACAATAACGTGTTGTCTATGTCTATCATCATCATCCGAGCTTTAAATCCCGGTAGCGTTCGGAGCGTCGGCCTGCCTGCTGATCTCATACTATTATACATATGTATATATCATTCGTCCTATACATACAGTTGCATAACTCAGAGACCCTTGTTAAGTTAAGGGGAATTAGGTTTGTCACTTAAAACATTACTTTCCTTTTAAGAAATTGGGTAAAAAGAAAATTGTTTACTACGCTATGAAAATGATTTCCGTCGTTCGAATATTTGATTAGGCAATAATTATGTCTTACGCTCCATTTCTCTTATATTTTCCGAAATAAAATTACGGATAAGCGATTTTCATCAACATTTATTTTCCATCTATAAGTCGTGGTAGCGTAATGGCTAGCGTACGCGTCCCAAAGTCAAAGGGCGCGGGTTCAATCCTGGCCGGAACGCATGCACCAATTAGGCAGTTTTCTGACCTAATGTGCATATTGTTACAATTACCACGCGCTGACAACGGTGAAGGAAAACATCGTGATGCAACCTGCACATCGAGACAACTCATGTGTCAAACCTGCCAAGCCGCCTTGGACAAGCGTGGTGCGTATACTGTCCGTTCCCCCATAATGGGAGGCCCGAGCCTAGCAGTGGGACATTTATGGGCTGTTGTAGACCACGGGCCATAAAAATGGCCCGGACATTTGGAGGGCTAGCGTGGGGCCATGAGAAGGCCAACACGTAGAGGCCCTTTGACAAATTTAATGTAAATGTGGCGTGACACTGACCGGCGATTATCCCTGTCTACACCATATAGTAATGCACCCAAGGATAAGCCCCGGCCAGTGTAGGACTATTGTAGGAAATGAAGACAAAAAGTTCCGGGCTATTAGGGTGGACTGCTAGTGGTACTAGAGGTCCGGGAATATGGAGACTATGGCGTCTGCCCGTCGCCATGTTCTGAGAACATGGAAAAATGGGCAAACGGTGACTCGCCACTCCCTGAATGGGCCCCAAAAAATGCCATAAAGACAAGGGCAACATAGGTGTGAGTGGCTAAGGGGTGTAGAGGGGTGGGCTGCAGGTTCACCGAAGCTACTTCTGACGTAATGCCATATATCACTTCCACCCCTGGAGCTTGAGTCTTAGCCCTAGCGATCTCCACTCCGTGCCGGTTGGCTAAGGCAAGTACAAAGGTGGAGGCCTTGTCTTGGCCCCCGGAGTCAGATACGAGGTGTCGCTACTCACCTAAGGCTACGCCACAAAGCCCCCCTGAGGGTTATGGGCTGTTATTATTATTATTATTTTCCGTAATAATCGAGTTGAAAATTACATTTGCGTAATAATATAATAATAGCCCATAAATGTCCCACTGCTGGGTTCTGGTATCACAACTTTTAGGTTAACGGCCAGTATACCCACCACGCTAGTTTAAGGCGGTTTAATAGGTTTCAGTCATGGTTTATCTCGATGTACAGGTTTCATTACGCTTTTTCCTTAACCGTCAACACGTATTACATACATACATACATACATATTAACACGCCTGTTTTCCATGGGGGTAGGCAGAGACTATAGATCTCCACTTGCGACGATCCCGATCAACAATTTTCGCATCATCTAGTTTTGTAAGTAGTTTGTAACGAATAAAGTCAAAAACTACGGGACGGATTTCAAATTTTTTTTCACCTTTAGTTTGTTACATTATCCCAGAGTAACATAGGCTATATTTATTACTAGAAAAAATTTGGAATCTCTGCTAAAACTTCAATAATGTAACCCAAGGTGTAAAAAAATAGAGTTTGAATGGGTCCGGGGATGGTTTAGATTCAAAATTAGACCCGGTACGTGGCGCTGGAATCGGGTTCTAGATTTTTATTTTTTCAGGACAGGGCAATGTCTGCCGGAACCGCTAGTTGGATATAAAAGTGACAACACTAATATGTAGAACAATTAAGTTGATTATTTTATATTCTTATAATTTAATACAGGGCAACAAATCATTTGACATTGCATTTGTGCAGTATAAAAGATTGACCTGGTGGAGGGGTAGGCAGTCGAGCGATAACCACGAGCGAAGCGAGACGTGTGTACTACAATCGGGAATCTATTAAGTGACGGACTTCTGCATTACGTTTGGACTTGTTGTGTTCGGTTACATTTGTACCTGTGTTATACGTGTTTGTATAGTTCTAATAAACTCTATAGTAATTCTAACGGCATTTTAATTCGAGTCACGCACTCGTAACAATATATATATATAAATAACAGTGCAACATCCGTGCGTCCTAGGGTGCAATTGAAAACCAGCGTCAGGCACCTGTTGCCTGGCATATGCTGAACTGCACCTATTGGTACCATCGCGAGACATTTTTTGGTATATACCTACATTTAATTCATCGCTAAACGTTGTTTCTTTCTTTCTTCTTTCTAAAAATATAATTTCATATTTTCGACGCGCGATTAAAAAAGTTTCAAGTAACTGTTTTAATTTAAAAAAAGATAATTATCATTTCAATTAACCCTGTGTCTAAGCAAGTCAGTTATTCAAGTCTGTTATGTATTCAAAGAGTTTCCAGTCTCCAACGTTGCATATTGAATTTTAAAGCTGGCTTAATGAAAACTCAAGTTTTATGAGGGATAAAAAATTCGCATATTTTAAACATAACTTGACTATGAATAACATGTTGCTTCTATTCAATCATGCATTTTAGACTAGAGATTTTTCATTATTATAATGAATCGAGAAGAGGTTTTAAAATGAAAAATATAGATCAATATAGATCGAGATCCGGCTGCAAGATTACTATGTTCATATGTTATTTAATTAAAATGTAGTTTTATAGATAATTATATATGGGGAGTGCATAATTGCTAGGTTGCCTATAAAAATGTGGCCGTTAGTATTTTTAATTAATATAATATTAGTTTGATATTTTGGTATCCAACTATGGGGTTCAGCGTGCGACTCCAGCATAAGTATAATTCAGAGGGCTCAAAATTACATCCTGAAGCAAATTGCCAACTGTCTCTGGTTTATAAAAACCTCGGAGGTCCACGAACACCTGAACGTCAGAACAGTTGAAGAAGAAATAAAACCTGGTGTTCCAAATACAGGACAAGACTTTTTAACCATCCCAACCAACTAGCGGTACAACTCACAATCCCGGAGTCCTTAAGGAGACTCAAGAGGCGGCCAATCTAAGTCGTCGCCGCTGAATCGTGGAAAGGTCCTGATGGTGATCTTGCACCAAATGCAAAATAGCACACAACACATCTGCTCATAGTCTGGCTAACTGATTCCAAGAAGCCCCCTAAAAAAAAAAAATTTGATATTTTGGGAAAAATGAAAGAGTTAACGCGCTATGTTTCTCGTTAGCGTAACGCAGCATAGCATCCCTCGTAACGCTATCTTTAACAGTTGGCAACCCCTATTTGCGGCCAATTTTATATAGGCAACCCTATTCCATTATACACAGAAAAATAATAAGCTTTAAATTAACGGGCTTTGATACAGGTTTTTTTATTTTTTTTGTTAGCTAGGTTTATTTATAGGATTGTCTTACTATTTCTTACTCAATGCATGATGAAAGAATGACTAAACAGATATACAATGCAAAAGTGGATGGATGCAGAAGTCGTGGAAGGCCACGACACACCTTCCATGATCAAATTGATCGTGTACTAACGGAAGGCGATGTCAGGAGCCTTAAGAACAGACGAGCGTGCGTGACAAGAGTTATGAATGTCAAAGAGGCAAGTGAGGTGTGTAAGAATAAGCCTAAATGGCACTCTGTTGTTCGTGCCTACCCCGCAAGGGAACTGGCGTGAAGTTATGTATGTATGTATGTCTTACTATTTATTACTTAGTTTATTTTTGTATTTAATCTTATTTTTAAGTTAGTTTAGCTGTCCTACGTATCTCGTCTCTATGTAATTATATTTTTAATAGTAAGATTATGTAATTTATAAGATTCTACACAATGTTGTATTGAAATTGTGAAAAAAATGTTAATTTTTAGATTTACTGTCTATCATATTGGTCTAGCTTTAAATTGATATTAAATTTAAAGCTTATTAAATATTACTATTTATTTAATTTTAATTGAAATTTTGACATAATTATAATAATATTATAAATAATGTAAATTGTATGAGCTAAATCTGCACGCCAAGCTGGCAAAAACATGTGTAATGAAATATAATTATTGTAACACCTTTTAAACCATTCTTTTTGCAGTAAATAAATTTGAATTTGATATATAATTTATTTTTCAACACACTTGCTCATAAAGTGGCTCTATGGTCACCGCAATTAGGCACAGAATGACACCCATTATCAAACTGTGAGTAAAAAACATTACAACTCACTAGTGAGTTATAGATTTTTTTTAAATTTTATTGGTTGAGTTGCTTTGTTCTTAAAAAAGTTTTTATTCAAAAAGAAAAGATCGTGTTCTATAGAACAAATAAATTAATGTTCCTATTGCTTGCTCATTTCATGCAACTTCTTATTTAAATAGATAATTTTAACTCGTACGTGTTTAATAAATAAAACTTTCACTCATATATAACTTTTTTTATCTACTAAACAAAATGAGTTTTTGTTGTTATTTTATTCACAAGTGTGTTGAAAAACGTCGTATGATACACGTGTGTATTGATGATTACCGTCCTCGGCTCTCTTAAGACCCTCGCCTACGGCTCGAGTCTCAAGGGCGCCTCGGCGGTAATCACCAATGTTACACACTAGTACCATAATGTACTATTAAAAACAAGTGAAACAAAATATCAAACTAATATTATTTTATATTAAAAAAAACTAGCGGCCACATTTTTATAGGCAACCTAGTAAAAATGTATTCCCCCATATATAATTATCTATAAAAACTAAATTCTAATTAAATAACACATGAACGTACTAATCTTGCTGCCGGATCTCGGTCTACAAGTGAGTGTCGTGACGTAGTAAAGTCTTGCTGGAATCATTTATCTTGATTACAGGTTTTATCCGTGCAGGAACGGAGAAAGAATACAATTTCCTGCGGCCGGGCGGCCTGTCGTAAGAGGCGACCAAACAAGCCACAGCCAATGGTAGGGCATTTGCCCAACTGGATGGCTACCAGCCCTGGTCGAAAGTATGTCGCCATAACAAACTTGAGTTGTGTTCCGGCATTAGTGAGTAAGAGAGCAGCAGCGCATTTGTAGCACCTTTGGTGTTTCAAATGTCCATAGGCGATGGTAACCGCTTTCCATCAAGTGGACCGTCTGCCTGTCTGCTGAGCTCCTGCAATAAAAAAAATAAAAAAAAAATAGAAAAAGGAATATTAAGGTACTTTGGGCATGTATAGAAAATGGATGAAAAGAGAATCACAAAACAAGTGTATGACAGCATTGTGAACGGTAGAGTTGGCGCCAAGAGACCGTGACGTACACACCAGAACCAAACAGTAGAAGCGTTACCTCAAATAAACATGCATGTATAAAGTGATTAATAAAGGTAGATAAAGCGAAAGTTGTTTGTCAAGATCGTCGCAAGTGCAGATCCATTGTAGATCCTAAATAACATGCTGATGCTTGGATTTCTTTATCTCTTGTAAATATGACGATAAAGCTGCGAAGCTTGTCTAAAACAAGGAAATTTCTTTTACTAACTAAATAATATAGAATTAATAAATACATAAAAGTTCTAATATAATATAATATATATATATAAAACGAGAAAAATTTATTATAGTTCCGCCTGCCTGTCTGCTGAACTCCGTAATTAATAAAAAAAACGTTTAAATCATGTAAAACCACCTTCCATCTTTTTCTCGTCTCCTGTACATACCTTAGCAAGCGGAAGAAAGGAGACGGCATGCGACGTCAACAGCATCGCAATAGTGGTTATCGTATAAAATTCACCTCTTGTTAAAGAACTGCAACGCAGTACGCATCGTTTGAATACTGTTAACAAGTTTTCGTCTATTATATTATACATACATACATACATACATAACTTTACGCTAGTTCCCTTGCGGGGTAGGCACGAACAACAGAGCGCTATTCAGGCTTATTCTTATACACCTCACTTGCTTCTTTGACATTCATAACTCTTGTCATGCACGCTCGTCTGTTCTTAAGGCTCCTGACATCACCTTCTGCTAGTACACGATCAATTTGATCATGGAAGGTGTGTCGTGACCTTTCACGACTTCTACATCCATCCACTTTTGCATTTTATATCTGTTTAGTCATTCTTTCCACATGCCCGAACCACCGGAGCATTCCTTTCCTTACCTTCACCCCGACACTCTCTTTCAGACCAACTCTCTTTCTTACTTCGGTATTACGAACGCGGTCCGCGAGCGTCACTCCGCAGATTATTTCTATTATATTTATATAATTATAATTAATTCGTGGAAATTGAACATCTGGGTGTGTCGTGTTAACTACTAGGAAACAAAGAGAAATCATCGCTACACTACATAAAGGATCAAGTACTAAGCAATCCTTCCTGCATATAACTGCCTGTATTTCTGTGTGTTCTATGCACCTATATTTTCAATCATTGTGGTTTTACATCAAAAGGGAATATAAATAAATAATGACCATAATAAAACTACGTTTTAACGGTTTCAAGCGCGGTAATTTTATTTGATTTTGGTTTTTCCGACGTTTCGGCCACTTTTCAGTGGCCGTGATCACGGAAGACAAAGATGTCAAGTGTCAACGAGTATTGTTAAAGTTTTATTTAGCCTACCGCCAACTTATTAATTTTAATTATTTAATTTTTAATTTTGTTTATGGTTATTATTTAATCTATGGGAGCCTAATCTAATTTACTACCGCTTCGCAACATGTTACGGCTGGAACAGAAGAAGCGGCGCAAGAAACTCTTCAGCAAACATGCCTAGCTCTAATAATTTTATATAATATTAAAATGGGTGGAAGGAAAAATAAAAGTATCAGTCAAGTTGGTTTGTGTTCCGTTGTACGCAGAAAGAGCTCACAGTGTCTTGAGGTCTGGCAGCTGGTTTTTGCAGGGTTTGGGTCTTAATAGTTTTGATAATTGGATCCCAAACAGGTGGTACTTGCCAACCATCTTCTCTATTGAAGTTTGGGTGTTTTTTGATTTCAATAGCCTCACGCATCATTCTAGGTATGAAACGATTCTCTTTCGCGAGGATTTGTGGGTTATCGAATCTGATGTAGTGGTTGGGTTTATCCAGCGTGTGTTCACTGATCGCAGACTTCGTAGACCTTGACATGAAACACACAAGGTCTACGAAGTCTGCGATTTGGGATCCAATTATCAAAACTATTAAGACCCAAACCCTGCAAAAACCAGCTGCCAGACCTCAAGACACTGTGAGCTCTTTCTGCGTACAACGGAACACAAACCAACTTGACTGATACTTTTATTTTTCCTTCCACCCATTTTAATATTATATAAAATTATTAGAGCTAGGCATGTTTGCTGAAGAGTTTCTTGCGCCGCTTCTTCTGTTCCAGCCGTAACATGTTGCGAAGCGGTAGTAAATTAGATTAGGCTCCCATAGATTAAATAATAACCATAAACAAAATTAAAAATTAAATAATTAAAATTAATAAGTTGGCGGTAGGCTAAATAAAACTTTAACAATACTCGTTGACACTTGACATCTTTGTCTTCCGTGATCACGGCCACTGAAAAGTGGCCGAAACGTCGGAAAAACCAAAATCAAATAAAATTACCGCGCTTGAAACCGTTAAAACGTAGTTTTATTATGTATACAAGTCGCGAAAACTTAAGAAAATATTAAATAATGACCAATTCACGTAACTAATAGTCTTGTCTTAAAAAACTAAAAAGTATAAAATAAGTTATTTCTAAAGCTATTATTATTAATATATATTATCTAAAACATCTTGAAGGCGGTGCAAAGTAAAACGTAAAAAAAATACTATATTTTGAAAATAACTAAGCGCCGACTTTAAGATGTTTTAGATAATAATAAAATATATTAATAAAAATAGCTTTAGAAATAAGTTATTTTATATTTTTTAGTTTTTGAAGTCGGTTTTTTTAAACAAGGTTTTTTTTAATTTTTTTGTTACTTTTTAGTGTCCAGCTATGTATGGGTAGAACTACGAAAGGTGCCGCGCGCCTTAAAAAATATAGGTCCCAAGAAACGGGAACAAAAACAGGTTCGTAAAATGAAAACTACTGGGCCAAACTATGTTAAATTCTTAGGGGACCAAATGACAACTATTCCGTATCAAACTAAACAAGAATCATGTAAATCGGATCATAAATCTTAGCGTAATCGGTGTACATATGGAACGGAATGGAAAAATTTTACTAGGCCAAACTATGTCAAATGGCAGCTATTCCGCGTCGAACAAAAAAAAGAATCACGTAAATCGGATCATAAATCTCGGAGTAATTGGCGAACATACATAAAAAAAAAGAAGTCGGTTAAAAAAAAAATCCCGACAAATTGAGAACCTCCTCCTTTTTTAAAGTCGGTTAAAAGGGGCATCAGTGTCAGAATAATGCTGGTCCGTTAAAACCAGCGCTGATCTTCCGCTGAGCCCTTAAGGCCTTCACGGCGTATTAAACAGTGAAACACCATTGAAATCTCTACTCTGTAGCTAGTAAAGGCAACAACGCACTCTCCCGTAGCCAGCCTAAACCTCATCAAAGTTTTACAATTCCGCGTGAGTTACGGCCGGCGGAGGTGTTTTTACAGGTACAAGTGTAATTTTATCTCTGGCCGGAGTTTTGGCGCGTCCCTATGGCGTATATAAGAACCGCGACATAAATCATTCAGGGACATAAAACTGTACAGTACCCTCCGATCGATTTCAATAAATTGAAGAACCTATTCTTGTTATGTATGGATATGGTTTGAATAAGATATTACGTGCGTTAGGATTTTTCTCATGAATACATACATTATAATGACTGTTTGTTTTTATTGTTGGATTATAGCAATCTATATAATGGAATTATCATCTTGATTGAATCCTTTAGGGGCGGCACGACCAGTGCGATATAACGCGTGCGTGAAATGGTTAGTGTGCTGTTTGAACATTACGCAGTTCTTACTCTTTTCCTGTCTAATTATATGTAGATACGAGGGCGACACTGATAGTTTTTAGAACTGGCCACGTTTAAAGAATATAATAAAAAAATAAGTTTAAATTTTGAAAATATAACTCTTTGCTAATATTATTGAGTACTAATTTCATTCATTTGTCATTTGTTTTACGACTTGTTGGCAAATTGAAATCTGTCTGTGTCACGCCAGTATGAATTTAACGCGAGAAAATTTTCGTACTATGATTTTCTTATGACTTTCGGTGTCATTTAAGTCAACAAGAATGTTATGACAGACTTCGATTGGCCTTTCACGATGAAGCCCCTTCTCGAGCCTCTGTTTATAACTAGTTTAATGAGTTTAAACGTGGTCCACCAATCTCAACGATGCTCTGCGTGAGGGACGGCCTTTTACGGCGACGACTGAAGATAACATCAGTGTTGTGCGGTGTATGATAGAGACTGATCCAAGAGTAACCTATCAGCAGATTCGGACAAGGCATCGGTATGAGTCAAGTGCACAAAATCCTCCACAAACATTTAGCCGTTAGGAAGCTTTGTGCCCGGTGGATACCTCATTATTTGACTGAGGCCCAAAAACTTCGTCGTGTTGATTGGTGCCGTGAAATGAGACAAAGATTTAACGGAGGTGACTCAAAAGCTGTGTTCGACATACTTACGGGTGACGAAAGCTGGATTTATTGCTATGATCCGGAAACCAAAAGATAATCTGCTCAGTGGGTGTTTCCTTCCGAGGAGTTGCCAATTAAATTGAAGAGAGGTTGAAGTGTAGGAAAAAAGATGGTGGCCACATTCTTCGGAAGGAACTGTCATTATGCGAAATTGTTGTAGAAGATCAAAAGTCAGTTACTGCAGAGTGGTATACTAACACATGTTTGCCACTTGTCTTGGAAAAAGTTCGAGAGAAACGACCTCGCAGTAGGATCCTCCTTCACCACGACAACGCCTCCTCGCACACCGCCGGGCGAACGATCGACTATTTGGCGTCATCAGACGTGGAATTGCTGGGTCACCCGCCATATAGCCCCGACCTCGCACCTTGCGATTTTTATTTATTCCCGAAAATAAAAGAAAAACTTCGAGGAAAACATTTTATGGACGCCAAGGAAGCAGTGGCTGCGTTCCAGAAGGCCATCAAAGAGACCCCTAAGGACGAGTGGGCAAAGTGCTTTTCTCGGTAGTTCTATCGAATGCAGCGATGTATTGAAAAGAAAGAAAGAAAGAAAATAATGTTTCTTTAGAGTTATTTAAAATTATTAAAGTATACATTAGCAGTTTAATAAAAGCCAAAACTTAACTAACTCTAAACAGGCTCTAACTCAGCAAACAACCAACGCTGGTCTTCCGTTAGTGCCAGGCAGTAACGTCACCTTCACAGAAGAAAAAATAACTAATGAACATTTAATATTATTTATAATTAGTACACCATGAAACAAAAAATAGACATATTTTGAATAATTTAATATAAGTGCATAATATGTTATGTAATAATTGTTGAAATTTGAAAATAATGATTTTGAAAAATAATAATAGGTACGTTACGAACAAAAAGAAATGAAATGAAATAGAACTATAACTATGAAAAATACTCAACTAGGCTTACTAAAAGGCGCTTGTATCAAGTGCGAGATCGGATTGCTGCCTCTGGTGTTCATACAGGAACGCTTTCAGTTTAGTTTTAGAAATATATGCACTTCGAACGGTTCTTATTGGTGGCGGAATATTGTTCCAGCACCTGGAAGCTGAATACCAGAAGCTGCCTTTAAAAGCCGCTGAATGGTGTCGCAAAGTAATAAGCTGTACTGCACATTGTCGTAGATTAGTAGATCTATGTGAGCCTGCCCATAAAAGTTTTTCAAATAAATACTTAGGTGCTTCGTTTTTAATTACACCGAAAAGTAGACACGCGAGATGAAGCTTGCGACGGTGTTTCATTTTAAGTATTGGATAATCATCTAAGAACGGGGTCACATGTCCTCTAAACGGTATTTCAAAGCAGAATCGGGCACATGCATTTTGAACTCGTTGGATGAGTTTCTGTGTTCTTACTAAAAGACGAGGACCGATAACTACATCAGAGTAATTGAGCTGTGATAAGATTAATGACTCAACTAATCGAATTCTGAGACTTTGATTTAGATATGGTCTGATTGGTTGGCACCTTAAGCTTGTAAAAACATGTTTTAACAGACTTTGCTACATGTTCTCAAACCTAAGGTCACTGTCAATATATAGTCCCAAGCTACGAGATTCAAAACTCTTTCAACCAAATCACCCATGATCTCTACGTTTATTGAAGGATTTAAACCATATTGATTTGAATGGAAACTATTTTGAAAATATATAATAAAAATAATAACTTGCTAGTTTGCTCAGTTTTTGATTTTCTAAGAACTTTCAGTGTCACCCTCGTACTAGCTGTTTCAGTAGACGTTGTCCTGCCCTGAAAACATAAAAATGTAGAACCCGATTCCATCGCCAACTACCGGGTGTAATTGTGAATCTAAACCACCCCGGGATCTAATCAAACACACATAAGATTACATAAAAATCGTAGAACTCGATTCCAGTATTTTGTTTAGATTGATGGATTACATTATTGAAGTTTTAGTTGGGATCCCTAATATAAAGTATATATCTATGTAATATATAAAATTTCTGCATATATATCTCTATACATATAATAAAATTGTAGATATCGAATTTCTGTACAATGAAAAAAAAAAGGCTAAAAACCGGGTCAGGGGGATGTAAGAAGTGAAATAGAATTTCGATGTTTTCAAATTTTTTGATTCTTTGTTTGTACTGGCTAATCTCCGAAACAACTGGACCGATTTAAATGAAATTTTGTATGGTGGTAGCGTATATTCGTGGTCAACGTATAGGATACTTTTGATCCCGAAAAATTAAAGAGTTCCCGTGGGATAGTTAACAAACCGCACCACGCGGACGAGGTCTCGGGCATCAGCTAGTATATATGATTTATGTATTTATTATTAAAATATAAGTAGTTCGTACTATATGTTACGTACACCAACATCGCCATTATCATGTCAATTCATTCCTTGGGTTGTCTGGGAGAGATCGCTTTTTAGCGATAAGACCGCTCTTTCTACAGAACTATATAATTATAATAAATATAGTCTTTAAGCTCATTTGTATTAGTGTATAATAGTGTTATCTATCTATCTGTCTAATTTTTATGTAGCCTATATTAATCAGTGATAACGTAGCATTTGAATGGTGAATTTTTGAAATCGGTCCTGTATTTTTGAGTTTACTCGTTACAAAAATATAAATTTTTGCTCATTGTAATATGTAGTATTAATAGAGAAGTTGTTAAAAGTATCCTCATTAGTCAGGTTGCCTGGATGAGATTGCTTGAAGCGATAAGCCCGCCTTTTGTTTTGTCATAAAAATATTGTTACGAGTTGCAGGACTCGAATTAAAATGCCATTGGAATTATTACATACATACATAAATAACTTCACGCCAGTTCCCTTGCGGGGTACATCCAAGATATACAAACTGATTCACTTGCTCCAGCATAACATCATCGACCATTATCCTTGCATTAGTTCTGGTTTCTTCCCTTTCAAACACCATAACCTTTGTTTTCTTCGCATTCAAATGTAAGCCTCTCGCCTGACAGTCATCTTTCATCATTGTGACTAGTGTTTGCAGTTCTGATGGCGATTCGGCTAAAAGCACGGCATCATCCGCATAAAGCAAGGTGCTTACAACTAGATCACTCATCCGCACCCCAACATCCATCAATCTTATTCTCTGGAGACAATCGTCCAGATATAGGATGAACAGCAAAGCCGACAGCACGCAGCCCTGCCTGACGCCAATATTGACGTCAAACCAGGGCGACAGGCTGCCATCCACTAGCACCCATGCCATACAGTCCTCGTAAGTGGACTGCACAGCACGCATAAATTGGTCATTAATCCCATATCCGGGCAATATGTCCCAGAGGTCCTTCCGCACAACCCTGTCAAATGCTTTCTCTAGATCCACAAAACCGCAGAAAATCTTCCGGCCCATAGCCAGCTGCTTCTCTACGATATTGCGGAGAGAGAAAACTTGATCAATACATCCCCTTCCATTTCTGAAGCCACCTTGTGCATCCCACAGTAATCCATCGGATACCACTCTCATTCTATTTTCAATAATCTTCGCATACACTTTAGATGCTGTGCTGATCATTGGAATTATTATAGAGTTTATTAGAACTATACAAACACATATAACACAGGTACAAATATAACTGAACACAACCAGTCCAAACGTAATGCACGATTCAATAAGGCGCGCAAAGTCCGACACTAAATAGATTACCGAATGTACACAAGTCTTGCTTCGCTTGTGGTTATCGCTTGACTGCCGATCTCCCCATTGGGGCATTGCTTTATACTGCACACATGCAATATGTCTGCCCGACCGCGTGGACAGAATTTCTTAGAATCAGTCCGACACATCTGGTTAATGACTGCCATAAAAGATTACAATACACAATGGGCCGTTTTCTAATCACCAATTTTAAACACAAAGTAAACAAAAGAAGTCTAAATGCCGAAAGGTAATACAGTGTGTTTTTACGGTATGCAGGTGTGAATCCACTTTTGTTGGCGTGTAGGTCGTAACAATATTGTAATTATTTACTTTGTATTTTTTTATTTTGATGAATAATAAAGTGTTATTATCTATCTACTATTACACGAAATAATGATTGTCGATACTGCCCCTTTTAATACCAAGCCACAAAATTTATATTAGAAAGGGTGTAGTTAAAGCCCTAGACGCCCCGACCACTTTCTTCATCAATAAAGCAATCCATTATTAGTTTTTGTTTTTGCCCGAAAACCACCGGACCGAGACGTTTAGTTCTTACAGGGCATCAATCAGTGATAATTACTGAATAGGGTTGCCAGAACAAAAAGATATCTAGCCCTGTTACCCCAGCCAGGACCCAGTTAAACATAGAACAAGACATTTAAAATTTTGTAGGACAAGTCTTTTAAATAGCTACATATTCTAACCACTATGTATATATATATATATATACATATATATATATATATATATATATATATATATATATATATATATATATATATATATATATATATATATATATATATACATACATACATAACTTCACGCCAGTTCCCTTGCGGGGTAGGCACGAACAACAGAGTGCCATTTAGGCTTTATATATATATGTGTTTATATAACTATAATGATGTTCATGACCATTTTAATTAATATATTATTAGTCTTACCTCTTAATCGTTTTATCTTTCCCCAGTATTGTCTTCTTTAAATGCAAATTATTACTCTTTTTAATATGTTGAACTGATTAAAAAAATCTGTGCTAGCACCAATAACACACACACACTCACACACACACACACACACTTACACACTCACTCTCTCTCTCTCTCTCTCTCTCTCTCTCTCACACACACACACACACACACACACACACACACACACACGCACGCACGCACGCACGCACGCACGCACACATATACACACACACACACACACACACACACACACACACACACACACACACACACACACAGGAGAAAGATAGCGGTCTGGTACTAGATTTTATAGTTTAATTTTAGTTTGTATATATAGTTTATTTTTAGGTTAAATTCTATATAATTTCGTTTATATACAAATTAAACTAAAAATCAATGCTGTACAGGATATAAGAATGATATTCACTATGACTTTCTCTCTGTCTGTCTATTGATAGTAGTAAGATTACACATACATCTGGCCTACCAGCCACTGGGCTATACGCAGTCTTTGTTCACCACATAAGCTACAGAATATAGTGATACAATAATATTAAAGACATGTTCTAAGCTGTGTAGTTATCATTATATGATATATATATATATATTATATGTGAAGCAAAAACTTTGTACCCCTTTTTACGAAAATTACGCCGACGGAGGAGGATGAAATTTCGCACACTTATTGTTTATATAGAGAAGGAGTGCAGAATGCTAATATTTTTTTTAATTATGCATAAAGAATACATGTAATCAATAAAAAAAAACATTACACATACTACCATGTATTTGACACACACGCGCAGAAAGAGAGAGAGAGAGATAACACTTTATTGCACACCAAAATATACAATTACAAAAACAAACTATATTTGCAATTTTTCTAGGCAATATAATAGGCGGCCTTATCGCTCCAAGTGATCTCTTCCAGGCAACCTAAATGAAACCAATTTGAATCAGGCGAAATATTAATAAATACTCAAACTAATTTAAGAAATAAATATACAAATACATACATACATATATATATATATATATATATATATATATATATATATATATATATATATATATATATGACACACCTTCCATGATCAAATTGATCGTGTACTAGCAGAAGGTGATGTCAGGAGCCTTAAGAACAGACGAGCTTGCATGACAAGAGTTATGAATGTCAAAGAGGCAAGTGAGTGTGTAAGAATAAGCCTAAATGGCGCTCTCGTGCCCACCCCGCAAGGGAACTGGCGTGAAGTTATGTATGTATGTATGTATGTATGTATGTGTATATATATATATATATATATATATATATATATATATACAGTAATACATAAGTTATTATAATAAATGTGTTAGCATGATTATATTCTGTTAATCAGACCTAGCTATTTGTGAAAAAATAATGTCTTCTGAGCAAATGTCTTATATAATCTTTTGCCTTTGCAAATCTGTGATTATTGAAGTATAGTCTTCGACAACAGAACATTGATAAGGTTCAAACTTATAATTAAAATTAATTATAGTCGAATTTCGACCACTGGGCGACCATTAAAACTAAAAAATAAATTACTTAAAATTTTTGACTTCAATGAGTATCCAGCAATACTAGCGAGTCATTACAATACATAAAGCATTACATTTAAACAAGCAGGAAACGTTAGTTTCTAGGTATGCCAGCGGTCGCGGCAGACGTTGTCCTGCCTTGAAAAAATAAAAATCTAGAACCCGATTCCAGCGCCACCTACCGGGTCTAATTGTGAATCTAAACTACCCGACACCCACTCAAACACTAATTTTATTTTACAACTTGGGTTACATTATTGAAGTTTTAGTAGGAATTTAATATTTTCTAGTGATAAATATAGCCTGTATTAATCGGGGGTGTTGCGGAGATAACCCAAGGAATGATAAGCTTTTGTATATTGAGTTTATTTAATGGAGAAATGGTAAAAAATGCAATGCAATTATTACATGTGGCAGACAGAGAAAATATTAATTATTGACAACTTAACTTCAAATCAATTAAAAAACATATATAAAAAGTTGCAGATAAAAGGAGTACGCGACAAGGGGTAATGTAGCATTCGAATGGTGAAAGAATTTTTGAAATCGGTCCAGTAGTTTTTGAGTTTAATCGTTACAAAAATACAAATCTTTCCGCTTTGTAAAATTACTAGCTTCTGCCCGCGACTTCGTCCGCGTGGAATAGTTAAAAAAAAGTAAGTTAAAAAAACCCCCCCGATTTTGAAACATTCTTCATTGGTGCTCCGCTCCTATTCGTCTTGGCGTGATGATATATCCGTTCCTGGCGGGAATACATTGATATCTCGACATACATCTTTTTTTTTAAATTCGTTTAGACGCTTCCTACGCCTGTGTTTTTAAGCGTAGTTCTTATCATAATTCAATAGATTGTATAACTTACTACTTAACTTATCCTCAAGTCAAGTGAGATATGTAAGTAAATTCGATAACACGATTTATCATTACTAGTCAAACTTTAAAATTGCGCCCCTGTAAAATTGACATTTTGAACATGTCAACATATTCACGCCAGCCACGGATATAGCCTTCCTCGATAAATGGGCTATCTAACACTGAAAGAATTTTTCAAATCAGACCAAGTAGTTCCTGAAATTAACGCGTTCAAGCAAACAAACAAACTCTTCAGCTTTATATATTAGTATAGATTAGTATTAGTGTAGATTAGTATCTATACATGGAAACTAACACGCATTCTTATCAGATTAAAATCAAAGGCATTTGTCTTATTTGACCTTTCCAATATCGGTAATATCCGACCAATTTCCTGCACCTTTAATATTCTTATCTAGTACTATAATAAATTACTTAAACGACTTACGATCGTAATTTATGTTTGTGTAAGTTATCTTAAATTTTCACTACCTTTTCAGAGCTCCGTAGCCATTTTACCAAAAATTTTACCATCTAATCATCATGCCCGTCCATCGATCTGTTTGTTTGTTTATATACACTACTAGTTTCTACCCGCGACTTCGTCCGCGTGGAATAGTTAAAAAAAACAACGATTTTGACACATTCTTCATTGGTGCTCCGCTCCTATTGGTCTTAGCGTGATGATATATAGCCTATAGCCTTCCTCGATAAATGGGCTATCTAACAATGAAAGAATTTTTCAAATCAGACCAGTAGTTCCTGAGATTAGCGCGTTCAAGCAAACAAACTCTTCAGCTTTATATATTAGTATATATATACTACGTATGTAGTGTATATACTGTTTGTATACATAATATACTACGTATATATGTGCAAAAAACATGTATTTTGTACTTTCCTATCCCAATCATAACCGATACATCCCATCCATACATCCATCCATTTTCCAAATCTTGTTCAAAAATGAGTGTTAGCGTGTATTAAGTAGTTTTGCAATTTTTTGTGTTTATATAGAGCTATTGATAGTAACCCAAGTGTTTAAACTCAGGCAATCATGTTCGCCTGGGGCTACGAGTTTTTACTTAATAAATAAAAAAAACCCTGTATTGCAGTGAGTCCACGACTTCTATGACTGCTATAACTCCACGACTTCTATAACTAAAGGAAATTGAAATATAACATTTGTATAGTATTGTTACAACCTAGGCGCCGACAAAGACAAATTCCACGTACAGATTTGGAGAAGGGCATTTATTACCCGTCGGCATTTGAACTAATAACATTGAAACTACTGTAGACCTTTTATGATCGTCTTCTTTTATTTATTTATTTATTGGCATACGTTTCTAGAGAACAGTCTATTGTTGTATTGTAATCATTAGTCAGGTGTTACGGATTTTAAAGTATAAGCTGATTCTAGGAAATTCGGCAGTGCAGTATAAAACGATGGCCTAATTGAGGGAGAGGGGCAGTCGAGCGAGAACCACGATCAAAGCGAGACGTGTGTAGTACAATCGGGAATCTAATAGTGACGGACTTTGCGCGTTTTATTGAATTACAACCTTCTGCATTACGTTTGGACTTGTTGTGTTCGGTTATATTTGTACCTGTGTTATACGCGTTTGTATAGTTCTAATATACTCTATAGTAATTCTAACGGCATTTTAATTCGAGTTTCACACTCGTGACAGTATTTTTTTTAGTTTTCGCAATTAGTATACATAACTACGTTTTAACGGTTTTAAACGTGATATTTTATTTTATTTTTACTATTGCGACGTTTCAGCCACTTTACAGTAGTCGTGATCACGGAAGACACAGACGGCAAGTATCAATGAGTATTGTTAAAATTGTATTTAGTCTACCACCAATTTGTTCATTTTATTTATTTAATTTTAATTTTTGTTTAAGGTATTATGAGGCTACTGATATAAAAAAAACCCAAATTTCAATACAGAAGATGGTTGGAAAGTATCGCCTGTTTGAGATCGACCGTCAAAACTATTTATTAAGACCCAACTCTCAGAGTGAGAAGATGTCCATTACATTTTGGTTGAATGTGTGCGCGTCGAGCCTCAGAAACGTGACAAATTTGGCGCTAGAACGTCTAATTTAGGCTTTTTTAACAGTGTTCTGGCCCATCGCTATCCGATGAGGCCAGAATGCTGTTTAAAATTATTTCGTTTAATTTAAGTCGTCGAAATTAATTATTAATATTGCTTTTGGGGTGACATTTTCTTTTTGAAGAAACCCTCATAAATAAAGATATAAAAAAGGACCTAATACAGCACAATAGCAATAAAATACCACGCTTAAAACCGTTCAAAAGCAGCTTAATTGTAATACTAGCGGTCCGGCGCGGTTTCACCCGCACTCTGTCCCGCTCCCGTGGTATATAGCGCCAACTTATATAGCCTATGACACTCCCTGTTAACGTAGCTTTCGAGCAGTAAAAGAATTTTTAAAATCGGTTTAGTAGATCCAGAGATTACTCCCTACAACGTCACAAACTCACAAACTTTACCTCTTTATAATCTTTTTAATATATATAAATTACGTGTCGCGTTGTTTGTCCGCGATGGACTCCTAAACTACTTGACCGATTTTAATCAAATTTCCACACCGTGTGCAGTTTGATTCGACTTGAAAGATAGAATAGCTTATATTTGCACCCGGTAGGTAGCGCTGCAATCGGATTCTAAATTTTATTTCTTCAGGGCAGAACAACGTCTGCCGGGACAGCTAGTATTAGTATAGATTTGAAAGTAAACATTCGAAGAATTTCTCCCATATTTCAAAAGAGGGGTGATTGATTTTCAGTCTTGCGGGGTCAGAAGGCAGGGATTTCATTAAGCACCAGCCAGTTCGTCTTATTGGAAAATACCTCTTATTGTGGCGCTCGTTATTATGCAGCCCTCATTACGGTGTCTGAAGGCGGGCTATTTCAATTTGCTCGTTTTCCCAACCTGTTGGTAATACAGGACTGGTTTGCGATATTTGCATAGCCGGTATAATTGGTTTTATATTTCTCTAATACAGAGGTTCCCATGCTTTTATGGATGTGGGTGTTTATTAAATTGTGTGGTTTGTTTTTTAAGTCGGGGGAAATGCTATTTACGCACAATACTGGGTCCTTTGCAAGGGATTAGACCATAGTTGATCATGAGGGCTTTCCCCTTTGACAAGGGGCAATCCGAACACTAATCTAGCCAGCTTGTGTGGAGACTCAAAGAAGTTGCATGGGCAACAACCCACTACCCACTAAAACCACCCTCCTCCCATGTGCCCCGCGCTTTTTATGAAGGAAAGGCTGAGACTTAGAACGTAGTTACGCCCAGTCCGATCCAGCGCAAAAAGTGCCTGAATGTGCCCCGGGGATCAGAACACATTCACTTCGTCAGCGGGGGTGATGAATCCTTTGCTCCCTTGATAGCTAAAGGCCCCCCGAAGCGGTATTATTCAGGGTGGGAAGTCATGCGCATACCTGCGTCTCCGGATGCCAGCCAAACGCCGGCGTCCGCGTGGAGTCGCATTAGTACGCGCAATAATTCTCCTCTCTCTATCTCGTTCGGCGGCCTCTTTGAGAGACATTACCGTCTCACAAAAAGTAACCGCAGCACCCAGGTATCGCTGCTATGCAGCATGGCTTTCACCAGACTGCAGAGCGAGTCGATCGCTCCTACTTGTGTCTCGAGTACGAAATGCTGCGGCGCCCATGCCGCGCACTCGACTAGCGTGTGAAACGCCGTGTCGGGTGCGCCGCACTGGCGGCATTCCGGGGAAGGCAAGTGGTGCATCGATGATGGTTAATCCGTTGGATAGGGTGACGTACCATTGGCGAGAGCCTATGGCCCTATCGCCATGCGGGAGCTAGGCGACGAGGTGTCGATGATATGTAGTTGTTGCTTAATTAATTTAACATTAAACTTAAGACTATATATACAGACATCTTAACTGCTACGTGACACTATGTCCTAAACATATTAGTAGATGCATCTCCGAAGGTTTCTGTTTTCTGTATTGACAGATAGTGGTACGTTCATGGACTACTCAGTTATAACCTTGCTAATTGCTCTTGGCTCTGGCTCTGCGTTGGGTGAGGTCTCCCTTTCTTCTTCTTTTCTTTCTTCCTCTCTTTTGCTTTTACTTACGGTAGCTAGTATAATTTCAATTATTCAATATGTGGCGAATGATGTTGGTGTTGTATTAAGTCAAACTACTTATGTATAAGAATCATAATACTAAAAACTCTGTACAATACTGTCTTTTTGTCCAAATAAATGTAAAAAAAAATTGCAGTAAATTATTCTATGTACATGACTTAATAATGGATTAAAACCCACCTTTTAGATAATAGTTAATTCTACCAATTTTATATGTCTATTTATTATATTCTGGATCGTTACACTGATACCTTGTCCAAACTAGGCACCAGCCCTCTGACCAACGGAAAAGGCAATGAGCCGTTTTGATAGATTTGGTAAAACAAAACCCAAAAATATTTTGGGTATCTATTGCGAAATAATAGAAACGATACACGTTTGTCATATGTACAGAACCCATTATCTATATGTATACTAATCTATACTAATATTATAAAGAGGTAAAGTTTGTGATGTTATAGGGGGTAATCTCTGGGTCTACTAAACCGATTTTAAAAATTCTTTTACTGTTGGAAAGTTTTTTAAGGCGGGGGAAATGCTATTTACGCACAATACTGGGTCCTTTGCAAGGGATTAGACCATAGTTGATCATGAAGGCTTTGCCCCTTTGACAAGGGGCAATCCGAACAATAATCAAGCCAGCTTGTGTGGATACTCAGAGACGTTGCACGGGCAACACCCACTACCTACTAAAACCACCCTCCTCCCATGTGCCCCGCGTTTTTTATGAAGGAAAGGCTGAGACTTACAACGTATTTACTGTTGGAAAGCTACGTTAACAGGGAGTATCATAGGCTATATAACATGACGCTGTGGCGAAACAAACCTGTTCGCCTACTGCCTGGCAGGCAAGATTGAATGTTTTTATGATTGACAACTGTGATGTCACATTAGACACAAAGAAAATTTGCCACGAAAATGTACAGAATTTAATCCCTTTAAATCCGAATATATATTTTATATGGATACGTTCGGCTATGTAAATATCATATACAAAATTACATACTTTGAAAATGAACGGGTTGTTTATTATTGCAACGACCCGTCAACGCTATATACCATGGGAGCGGGACAGAGCGCGGGTGAAACCGCGCCGGGCCGCTATTTGTCTATATAATGATAGACACTTGAATTTCGAAAAGATAACTGCACTGTAAAACATTATTTACAATGCCGACCAAAAAATCGATATGATAATGGAGAAAAATCGCGTTAATAATAAATCAAAACACAACAAATCGTTTGGAAACGAACAAAACGTTTCCCCTTTCTCGATGCTAAATCTTTTTCATGTAATTCCATTACAAACATGTGACAATCCGATTAAGTTATCGAATGCGACACGATGTGCCCGCAAACAGACGATATTGGCACCAACAGTGATTTATTGGTAACCAATTTATTGTTGCCGTCGAATGTGGTTGCCGAAATGGGAATACTGTAATTTATGTCGGCCATCTTTGACGACCAACACGGGGATTAAAATAAGCTTTCATATATTTACGAGACCGGCGCTTCAGGAAACCGAGGTTTGCCGGTCGGAGCTCCGCGACGTCGCCATGGTGATTTTTTTTTTATTGCAGGAGATCAGCAGACAGGCAGACGGCCCACTTGATGGAAAGCGGTTACCATCGCCTATGGACATTTGCAACACCAAAGGTACTACAAATGCGCTGCTGTTCTCTTAAGGGGGACTGGAACCTGGTCACTAATGCCGGAACGCAACTCAAGGTTGTTATGACGACATACTTTAGAGCATGGGTGGTAGCCATCCAGTCGGGCGAATGCCCTAACACCTGGCTGTGGGTTGTTAAGTCGCCTCTTACGACAGGCCGCCCGGCCGCAGGAAATTGTATTCTTTCTCCGTTCCTGTACGGATATATATATATATATATATATATATATATATATATATATATATATATATATATATGTATATATATATATACCGAACTTCAGCCAAATCGGTCCAGTAGTTTTTCCGTGAAAACGGAACAGACAGACAGACACACGGACAGACAGAGTTACTTTCGTATTTATAATATTAACTAGCTGTCCCGGCCGACGTTGTTCTGCCCTGAAGAAATAAAATTTAGAACCCGATTGCAGCGCCACCTACCGAGTCCAATTGTGAATCTAAACCTCAAGGATGGTTTTGATCCACTTGAAGACACACAAAAAAATTTATTCAAATCGGTCCAGCCGATTAGGAGGAGTTCACTGTCAACACACGTACAGAAGAATTATATATATAAAGATAGGGATTGTTGTATCGGCTCACGAGCAGAATACGTCTCTTGTAAAAGTGTCTTGGGAGGGAATATAAAATACATAAATACATCACTTCACGCCAGTTCCCTTGCGGGGTAGGCACGAGCAACAGAGCGCCATTCAGGCTTATTCTTACACACCTCACTTGCTTCTTTGACATTCATAGCTCTTGTAATGCATGCTCTCTGTTCTTAAGGCTCCCGAGAATATAAAATTATAACCTAACCAGTCTCTCCTTTGAAGATTCCGGTCAGCTCATAACCTGCTCACCGAGATTACCACGCAAGTATACAGTTAAATTTTTTTAATAAGCCTTCAGACTATAACCCTAAACTATAAGAAATAGAGAAATATACTTAAAGAAGTCTTGGGGCCCATTTTGATGAAAACTAAAGTTGTATCAAATTTATTCAAATACTTAAAGAAAGAAAGAAAAGGTTATTTGAATAAATTGCGACGTAATTACTTTCTTTATACGTTATTGTTACGAGTCGCGAGACTCGAATTAAAATGCCGTTAGAACTACTATAGAGTTTATTAGAACTATACAAACACGTCTAACACAGGTACAAATATAACCGAAAACAACAAGTCCAAACGTAATAATGCAGAAGGTCGTAATTCTATAAAACGCGCAAAGTCCGTCACTAAAAGTTTCCCGATTGTAGTATACACATCTTGCTTCGCTCGTGGTTATCGCTCGACTGACCCGTCCATCCATCGGGCCATTGCTTTATACCGCACAGACGCAATATTAAATCCGTAACATCTGGCTAATGACTGCCATAAAAGATTACAATACAACAATAGGCTGTTTTCTAATCACAAATTTTAAACACAAAGTAAACAAAAGAAGTCCAAATGCCGAAAGGTAATAAAATGTGTTTTTATAGGTATGCAGGTGTGAATTTGTTTTTGTCGGCGTCTAGGTCGTAACATTATTATATACAGAGCATAATTTGAGAATTTGAAACTAACACTTTCAAAATTCACAATTCAACTCAAACATATAACAAAATTTAAAAAGAAGACGGTATTATGAAAACAATTCTAGAATCCAACATGAAATATGTCGTTACGTAAAGCATTGTTTCTGAAAACATATTTCCTGAACATTTTTCAATTGACAAAAGGTCACTTTAAAGTCAAAAAGCTATAAAAGCTTTTGATTAAAGGTATGACATATAATTTTAATATTGGCCGACGGGGTCTTTTGTTTAGTGGACTAAGTCTTTACCGGCCTACCTCACTGCAGCACAGCGGTTCTGGGTTCGATTCCTGAAATGATAAACTTGCCTTTATTGGTTTTTTTTTTATTGCAGGAGTTCAGCAGACAGGCAGACGGCTCACTTGATGGAAAGCGGTTACCATCGCCTATGAACATTTGCAACAGCAAAGTTGCTACAAATGCGCTGCTGCTCTCTTAAGGGAAATTGGGACCTGGTCACTAATTCCGGAACACAACTCAAGGTTGTTATGGCGACATACTTTAGACCAGGGGTGGTAGCCATCCAGTCGGGCAAATGCCCTACCACCTGGCTGTGGGTTGTTAAGTCGCCTCTTACGACAGGCCGCCCGGCCGCAGGAAATTGTATTCTTTCCCCGTTCCTGCACGGATAAATACTTATTGTAATACTTGTACCAACTCAGAAGGGTTTATGGTAATAAAAGAACAGCAACTGGTCACATAGTTATAATCAGAGAACTACGGTTTTAACACATTTATTAGACTAACTGTTCACGGTCTACAAGCATTTTTAGAACACCTCGCCATCCCTCCAACAATTTTTACAGTCCATAAAACTTAGCAATTGATACAACCGATAGCGGACTGAAGTTATTGATAAACTATTTAACCGACTTAAAAAAAAGGAGAAGGTTCTCAATTCGTCGGGATCTTTTTTTTTAATGTATGTTCACCGATTACTCCGAGATTTATGATCCGATTTACGTAATTCTTGTTTAATTTGATGCGGAATAAAAACCCTAAAAATTTAGCATAGTTTGGCCCAGTAGTTTTCATTTTACGTACATATTTTTGTTCCCGTTTCTTGGGACCTATAATGTTTTAAGGAGCGCGGCACCTTTCGTAAGTCTACCCATACATAGCTAGACACTAAAAAGTAACAAATAAAATAAAAAAAACCGACTTCAAAAACTAAAAAGTATAAAATAACTTATTTCTAAAGCTATTGTTATTAATATATATTATCTAAAACATCTTGAAGTCGGTGCAAAGTAAAACATAAAAATTAGTATATTTTTTTGAAAATTACTAAGCACCGACTTTAAAATGTTTTAGATAATATATATTTATAATAATAGCTTTAGAAATAAATTATTTTATACTTTTTAGTTTTTGAAGTCGGTTTTTTTAAAAGAAGTTTTTAATTTTTTTAATTAAAGTGTTATGAATGAAAAGAATTTAATACATTACTGTTTGTAAATTCCAGATAATATTTTATACAATATGTTATATATATTTTCTTTATTGCAGGAGTTCAGCAGACAGGCATACGGCCCACTTGATGGAAAGCGGTTACCATCGCCTATGGACATTTGCAACACCAAAGGTGCTACAAATGCGCTGCTGCTCTCTTAAGGGAAACTGGAACCTGGTCACTAATGCCGGAACACAACTCAAGGTTGTTATGGCGACATACTTTAGACCAGGGGTGGTAGCCATCCAGTCGGGCAAATGCCCTACCACCTGGCTGTGGGTTGTTAAGTCGCCTCTTACGACAGGCCGCCCGGCCGCAGGAAATTGTATTCTTTCCCCGTTCCTGCACGGATAAATACTTATTGTAATACTTGTACCAACTCAGAAGGGTTTATGGTAATAAAAGAACAGCAACTGGTCACATAGTTATAATCAGAGAACTACGGTTTTAACACATTTATTAAACTAACTGTTCACGGTCTACAAGCATTTTTAGAACACCTCGCCATCCCTCCAACAATTTTTACAGTCCATAAAACTTAGCAATTGATACAACCGATAGCGGACTGAAGTTATTGATAAACTATTTAACCGACTTTAAAAAAAGGAGAAGGTTCTCAATTCGTCGGGATCTTTTTTTTTTATGTATGTTCACCGATTACTCCGAGATTTATGATCCGATTTACGTAATTCTTGTTTAATTTGATGCGGAATAGTTGCCATTTGGTCTCCTAAAAATTTAACATAGTTTGGCCCAGTAGTTTTCATTTTACGTACATATTTTTGTTCCCGTTTCTTGGGACCTATAATGTTTTAAGGAGCGCGGCACCTTTCGTAAGTCTATCCATACATAGCTAGACACTAAAAAGTAACAAATAAAATAAAAGAACCGACTTCAAAAACTAAAAAGTATAAAATAACTTATTTCTAAAGCTATTGTTATTAATATATATTATCTAAAACATCTTGAAGTCGGTGCAAAGTAAAACATAAAAATTAGTATATTTTTTTGAAAATTACTAAGCACCGACTTTAAAATGGTTTAGATAATATATATTTATAATAATAGCTTTAGAAATAAATTATTTTATACTTTTTAGTTTTTGAAGTCGGTTCTTTTAAAAGAAGTTTTTAATTTTTTTAATTAAAGTGTTATGAATGAAAAGAATTTAATACATTACTGTTTGTAAATTCCAGATAATATTTTATACAATATGTTATATAAAACATTGTACTTAAAGTTTTACATGTAATAAAACAAAGCGAACACCGTATAAATCTATCGCGTCTGCCAACATGAAAACAAAATGCAATGAACACCGTCTACATACCCTTGAGAGATATTGAATTAAATAAATAAATAAATAATCGGCAGACAAACACACATATTGTATATTCCCAAATTAAGCAAGTTACGCTTGTGTTATGGATAATATACAACAGACTACTCTGGGGCCGATCCCAGACACCCAGACCATAGTAAATAACGGAGAAAATACGTTTCCGAAATTTACTATACCAGGAATCGAACCCGGAGCCTCTGCGTTGCAGTGAGGTAGGCCGGCAAAGACTTAGCCCGCTCAACCACAGAGGCCGTCTAATTATAATCTACACAATTACGACATCATATTAGAGACAACACTGCTATATACAGTTATGGTGAATTATACACAAGTACACTCTAAACAAAACAGGGGCTAATCACGGAATAAATAAAAATATAACATTATTATTCATACATACATACATACATCGGCATTATGTACCCTCTTATTTCTAAACGATACAATCAGCCATTTCCTTAACTGAATAATAATTGGAAAGAATAAAATATATAATATATATAATAAATGTGAAAAGAATGCATGATGAAAGAATGACTAAACAGATATACAATGCAAAAGTGGATGGATGCAGAAGTCGTGGAAGGCCACGACACGCCTTCCATGATCAAATTGATCGTGTACTAGCAGAAGGTGATGTCAGGAGCCTTAAGAACAGACGAGCTTGCATGACAAGAGTTATGAATGTCAAAGAGGCAAGTGAGGTGTGTAAGAATAAGCCTAAATGGCGCTCTGTTGTTCGTGCCTACCCCGCAAGGGAACTGGCGTGAGGTTATGTATGTATGTATGTATGTAATATTAATGCACCGTTTTCTTACCTTGTGGGTGTTAACAAATCAACCCTCTTAAAACATCTACCCACCTAACAAATGTCTACAAGTTCTTTTAAATGTAATTGGGGTTACACCCCCGTAGTTTTGGTGGGCGAAAAAGCGTACAGTGGGGGAAATCTTCGTAAATTACGACCTCGAGCTTTACATTTCAAATGACATCAAAGTATCTATAAATTCTGCACCTCTAAATATTTATAGAATTGAATAATTTATTGGCAAAAATGTATTTACAGTATAAGGTCTTATGTTATTGTAGTATGAATACATTTTGCCTGATTAGGCATGCAAGTCAAGTTACAATAAATTACAAAAATATCATCGAAATGTCTATATGTTACAATAATAATTGTTGGGCGTGCGGGTGCAGGAGTCGCCCTAACTGAAACACCCCTTAGCAAGTTGACTGAATTTATTTATAGGCGTTACAACAGCAACAGGTGCGATCAGTACTACTGTATCAAACAGCACGTTCGAGGTTAACCAACATAATTTAGCACTAGCCCCGGGTGGTACACTGAACATAGATAGCACTAATTGTATCGATTACACCGATCAATACGAGTGGCACTAATCACAATACACTGGTGGTCCACAAGATCCACGTAGTCACGCTAAGAGTCCGTTGGCTGTAGAGTCTTCCGAATGCTCCTTGATCGTCCTGGTCTTTGGTATATACTTTTCCAATGTGTGTATCTATACGACTGAACGAGATACCGGAGGCTCGACCCGTGCTTACTAAGGTACTACAAAAATGCAGACGCTTAGCAGCTAACGGAGCGAGCTACGTATCCGGGCTAAGCGGGGCGTGAGGGTACGGGATTTACGGGGGAGAGTTCAGGGGGGTGATTCTGTTTGCAACAATAATCATCATAAAAGTAATAATAGAAATTACAATCATATTATAAATTATGTCCTGTTTAATTTTATATAATAAGATTTTATTTGGCAGGTCTTGTTTTTGTCATTTATATGTTCATTTACTGTACTTTTATTAGTCAAAATTGTCTTAGAGACTTTTTAAATGGTAACAGGGACTGTGCCCTTAGCATTATCCTATCCTATTAATATTGTAAACGCGAAAGTTTGCATGTATGGATGTAATAATAATTTAATAAAAAAAAAAAAAAAAAAAAAAAAAAAAAACTGCTGTCACCTAATCGTCTGTCCTGTATATTTTGTAATAAATTTAAATAAAACAGTGATTCTAAGTGATACAATAGTCCTCCAAATTCACAAAAACAGTTTACCGGTATTTATAGATTATTTATAAGAAATCTCCTTCATCAATATTTAATAGAGAGAAATTTATTACTATGACATGTGTAATGTCAATCATCCGGACGAAAATGAAAAATTCTACAGAAATAATTTAGACAAGCACAAAATTATGGCTAACACAAAACAATAAGGAGACAAACGAGATTGCAGCACGACAAAGATGCGCACGCCCACCATCAGCTGTGTCCGCCTCGCCGGGTTCTACGTCTCAGTCATCAGCGTCGTATGAAGAAATCGTGACGTCAACGACCACCGGGACATCGAGCGAAGACGAGGAGGAGCCAGCGCCGCCCGCCCCGCCGCTAAGACCTGTGCGGGGCCGTGGGCGGCCACCGTCGGCACGCTTGGGGCCTGCGGGACGAATCTCGCGCCCGGCCCTCGCTACCGGTGGTGTAGTGCGCCGCATGAGATGGACTCAGGAGTTGAATGAGTGCGTCATGCGCGCGTACTATGAGGCGACAGAGGGAGAAACTAACCTCACTTCGTATCGTGGCCGTTTGCTGTCTTTGTTTCAGACCCTTCAACCAGCATCCACCGTGACGGCGCAACGACTATCGGATCAAGTGCGCGCTATCCAGCGGTTACACCTGCTGGACGAGTCGACACTTGATCGTCTACGCAATGCTGTACGTATCAACCGCGAAGCTACTGACACGCCGCAGCCTACGTCACCGGCACCGCCTGCGGACTCGCAGAGGCCGGTGAACTTTACCATGGACGACGTGTCAGATGGCCTAGCGGTAGGTGATGTAAGTATCCAGATTAATGAGCAGTTGAGAAGGACTTTGGAACATTCGATTCAAGAATTCCGAGATCAGCCTATCTTAAATCGGCCACGCGTTCCAAATCTGCCCATGCATAGAAATAATTTGTTGCTTATGGGAACTCTGGATTGCCTGCTAGCGCCTTATTTTAGGTCTAGCACGGACCTTGCCGATACCCACTCGATCCTATATTGCGGGGCCGTAGCTGTATGTCGGGTGGCTGGTGTAAAGTTTCCAAATACACAGCCTACCCGACCTGCAAGCGGCAAACCTGCCTGGCAAATACGGATCGAGCGGCGTATCGATAGGGCGAGAGTTCTCATAGCCAAATTAATCTGCTTCCGGGCTGGCAATTGCCGGCCCCGAGTTATGCGCTTCGTGGCTCAGGCATTCGCTGGTACTAACATCAGTCCCAGTGAACATATGGCCAGAGCCACGGAACGTATAGACTTCTGGAAGCAAAAAGTCTATGCATGGGCAAATAGAATCCGCCGATACAAAGAGCGAGCGGATAGATACTTCTTGAATCGGACCTTCCAAAGTGAAGAGAAAAGGGTTTATAGAGGTTGGGAGAAATCTAGCGATAGTGTCGCTGACAGGCAAATACCAAATACTGATGCCATGGCTTCTTTTTGGCGCAGCATCTGGTCAGTGCCTGTCAGTCACACGGAGGGTGACTGGATTGAGGTGATCAAGCAATCATGCGAACAGGTGCCAGATATGGAACCTATTACCATTGAACCACTTGATGTTGGTAATGCAATTCGTTCGGCACATAACTGGAAAAGTCCAGGGCCGGACGGATTGCATAACTTTTGGATCAAGTGGTTCAAAAGCTCGCATGGTTGCTTGGCTAATCAATTCCAAGAAGCTGTTGATCGTGGTTCGCTTCCAACCTTTATGACGACAGGCGTCACCCATTTACTCTTCAAATCTGGCTGTACCACTGAACCCAAAAATTATAGACCAATCACATGCTTGCCCACCATCTACAAGCTCCTTACATCCATTTTGGAAAAAAAATTATCAAATTATTTTTATAATAATAACATTTTGGCAATCACCCAAAATGGATGTAAGGCTGGGTCACGTGGTACGAAAGAATTGCTTCTCATTGACACAACTGTTAGCCAACAAGCCCGACGGAATAGAAGAAATCTCTCCGTCGCCTGGATCGACTACAAAAAGGCATATGACTCAGTGCCGCATACATGGTTGATGAGAGTCTTAGAGTTGTATAAAGTCGATGCAACTCTGAGAACCTTTCTTCAGGCATGTATGAGGCAATGGGTCACATACCTTAGGGTTCCAGGGGGAGGAGGGGTTCCTTTACCGGAGGGCGAGATAAATATCGAGCGTGGAATATTCCAGGGCGACAGCTTGAGTCCCTTGTGGTTTTGCCTAGCATTGAACCCTCTTAGCACTTTGCTAGAGTCTTCAAAGCTAGGCTATCGGTTTCGAAGAGGGGGTGAGATCGTGTCGCACTTGCTGTATATGGATGACCTCAAACTTTTCGCATCCAACGAACCAGACTTGATTGAATTACTGAAGACAACAGAACACTTCAGTAAGTCAATTAATATGGAATTCGGGATAGAAAAGTGTGCGGTCATGCATGTACGGCGAGGGAAAGTTGTAAATTCACCGAATTTACAACTCTCAGAGAACATGTCTCTCAAATCCCTCTCCGAGACCGAGACATACAAGTACCTGGGTATGTCAGAGTCTTTAGGTATAGCCGACGCGGACGTAAAACAGACGGTGAAGGACCGATTCTTTTGCCGCCTGAGGAAGGTTTTAACCAGCCTTCTCTCAGGTGGAAATAAGGTCAGAGCCTTCAACAGCTGGGTTATGCCCGTGTTGGCATACTCCTTTGGCATACTTAGGTGGACTCAAACGGAGCTGGACGCCCTAGATCGAAGAGTCCGTTGCCTACTGACAAAACATCGTATGCATCACCCACGTTCATCAGTAATGAGATTGTACATCTCGCGAAGATGTGGCGGCCGAGGCTTTCTAAATGCCAAGGATCTGCACAATCGCGAGGTGAACAATCTCAGGGCATATTTCCTTAAGATGAACGTGGGCTTGCATAAAGATGTTGTGGCAGTAGACAAAGGTCTTACCACGCTCGCGTTGGCTAAAGAGAACTGGTGCAATTTGGCAGTACTGAGCACCTCCGACCGCATCAACGTATGGAAGAGCAAGGAGCTGCATGGCAGGTTTTATCGGGCCTTAACAGGGCCCGATGTAGATCTGTCAGCGTCGGTAAACTGGCTACGGTTCGGTAACCTCTTTGGAGAAACTGAAGGTTTTGTCTTTGCAATTATGGACGAAGTTATTAAGACGAATAACTACCGGAAATATATCCTGAAGGATGGCACCTTAGACATCTGTCGGGCATGTCATCGCCCAGGTGAATCCCTCAGGCATATTGTTTCCGGCTGTTCACATCTTTCTAACGGCGAGTATTTGCACAGACATAACCTCGTAGCCAGGATTATCCACCAGCAACTTGCCCTTCGGTACGGTCTTGTGGAAACGGAGGTGCCTTATTACCAGTACTCGCCGGAGCCAGTTCTTGAAAACAGTCGTGCCACGCTCTACTGGGATCGATCAGTTATCACGGACAGGACTATTGTAGCCAATAAGCCTGATATCGTGATAATAGATCGATCTGCACGGCGAGCAATACTCGTTGACATCAGTATCCCACATGACGATAACCTCGTGAAGAAAGAAAAAGAAAAACTAAGTAAATACTTGGATCTTGCTCACGAGGTTACGGCTATGTGGCGTCTGGAGTCAACGAGCATTGTGCCGATAGTTGTTACCGTCAATGGTCTTATAGCGAAAAGCCTCGACCGTCATCTAGAGAGGCTTTCGCTGGGAAGCTGGGTGAAGGGCCAGATACAGAAGGCAGCACTCTTGGACACGGCACGAATTGTGAGGAGGTTCCTGTCTCTGGAGCCATAACCATCGGTAGTTTGGACCCCAGGCCCCGCTGGCGATGAGATACAAGATTTTATATTTTTTTATTGAATATGTATTTTATTTTTGATATATTTTTATAAAAGAATAATGTTATCTATTTTTTTATAAAAAAATATCTTTATATGTATATTTTAAAAAAATGTAAAATTTTTGAGAATAAATAAATACAATGAGTGAGTGTCATTGGTGGGTTTTCAATCAATCAATCAATCAATCAATCAATATCTTTATTTATTTTTCTTATCTTATTATCTTATTTATCTTTACCTTTGTGTAAGAGGAATCGAGCCCGGGGCTCTCCGGCGTCTGTTTTGTCTGCGTCTGTTAATAGTTTTTTCGGCCTCCAAGGCCACTCCTATATCCCGCGTTCCGTCCGACGCCTAGCTGCTAATTGCGCGAGCTATGGACGTTGGCGGTATGCGGGGCGCGGAAAGTAGGTGTGCTCCGGCTAGCGGGTCAGGGGGTGCTCTCTGTCTGCAACATATATTATAAAAATTTCTTTTAAAATACAGGCCTCTGTGCACGCCGATTCGAAGTTTTAAAAAAAACCTAGATATCCAGACAAACGAAACCGCTGATGTTAGGCATCTACTATTAGTAGTATAATTTTGTTGCCTTCAGTTCTTGTGTAAATGTTTGTTACGTAACAATAATAAATATAATAGACTATTACATAGACTCACCATTATATTAAAAAAAAAATGTTGACATAACCCTCTCCATATATTTTATTTTACAATTTTTGGATGATTATCAGATATTCACATTGTAATAATAACACGTTAGTGATAGTGATCTATTAACAAGTCACCACAGATAGAAATAAATTAAGATATCTAATCAGAGATCAGAGAACTAAAAACAAAGAGAAAAAAAATGTAATTTAAACATGAAAAAAAATTGTCTAACACCCTAAGAAAACCTGCTCATTACACACTGAAATTCAAAATATAGATAATTGAGTTTATTCCTAAAACCAGACACTGAAGTACCCGTTATATCCAAATCATAGCTGCGAATTAATTTATTATTAGTAGTACACGATTAATACAGACAACTATTTCGGCGATAGTTCGTGTCAACCGATTTCAAAGCAAAATAGGGACTATGACTGAAAATGTGTCGAGGAGTATATATATATATATATATCTATTTTGTTAAGTAATGCAGGAAAATTGAATTTCTGTGAGTTTACAATACGAGCTAGGAACCGTTTTATCCGTGCAGGAACGGAGAAAGAATACAATTTCCTGCGGCCGGGCGGTCTGTCGTACGAGGCGACTTAACAACCCACAGCCAGATGGTAGGGCATTTGCCCGACTGGATGGCTACTGGTCTAAAGTATGTCACCATAACAACCTTGAGTTGTGTTCCGGCATCAGTGACCAGGTTCCAGTCTCCCTTAAGAGAGCAGCAGCGCATTTGTAGCAACTTTGGTGTTGCAAATGTCTATAGGCGATGGTAACCGCTTTCCATCAAGTGGGCCGTCTGTCTGTCTGCTGATCTCCTGCAATAAAAAAATAATAATATAGGAAAGTTAAATATACTCGAAATATCTATGTTTGTCAAAACTAGTCAGACTAAGACGGGAGTTCCGCTTTGCTTTCCACCCCTCTTAGCCTTTTAACCTATATTAAAAAAAAATGGATCTGTTCATAATAAATAAGTGTCATAGAACTATATCCCACCCTTAAATTGATTAAATGCATAATTCTAATGGAAGGTAACCGAATTTATCACATTGTTAGAAGTACGGAAGTATTCATACTGCCCGAGTGATAAATTGAAGTTATCTCAAACCATGATTTCTTAAATGGACCATGGGCCGTTGTGAATTATTAATACAGGTCAGCCAAAGTAATTATTATCAAATTGACCGACGCCCTTGGTCATTGTTCATAATGATCGGTCCACATTGATACTGCCCGATTCATTAAATTGCCCGTAGCATATACATTTATATAGATAAATAAAATTTAAGTGTCTGTTTGTAATGTCAAAATAAAAATGTAAAAAAATCGGGAGGAATATACAGACCAGGAGTTTCCGAAAGAGCAATTTTAAAATGTTTTGTCTATCTGTCTGTGTGATGTTATCAGGAGTAACTTTGGCTACTTTTTTAGGGTTCTTCGAAAAAATATCCACGCGGACGAAGTCACAGGCACAGGTAGTTTTAAATAAATATTTAAGTAGAAAAGTGATAGATGTTGAAATCTTGTTGTAAAGTTGTAATTTACTTTAAAATTCATTATTCACAGCGGACGAAGTTTATAAAGGCAAATTAATAATTAACTAATAATGACTTTATGAAGTAATTAACTTGAAGTTACTAAAAATGACAGCAATTATCAATATTAAGAGTAGGAGAGCCTTTTGGCGGTGTATCAACAACTTCTTTTAAGTACAAATATATTTTTATATATTTTTTTTATTGCAGGAGTTCAGGAGACAGGCAGACGACTCACTTGATGGAAAGCGGTTACCATCGCCTATGGACATTTGCAACACCAAAGGTGCTACAAATGCGCTGCTGCTCTCTTAAGGGAGACTGGAACCTGGTCACTAATGCCAGAACACAACTCAAGGTTGTTATGGTTACATACTTTAGACCAGGTGTGGTAACCATCCAGTCGGGCAAACGCCCTACCACCTGGCTGTGGGTTATTTTGTCGCCTCTTACGACATGCTGCCAGGCCGCAAGAAATTGTATTCTTCCTCCGTTCCTGCACGAAAAAATATTGCAATACCCCGAGAATGTTTTTCGCAAAATGATGTAAACAATAAAAAAATATTGTTTACTACGATATGCCTGCGACTTCGTCCACGCTTGACTTGAAATTTCCGCGGGATTCCTGGGACACAAAGTACTGCAGTATTAGTCTTAGTGAAAGCTGTGTCGGAATAAGCAACTTATATGCACCCAAACAACGGCAAACCGCTCCCGAGAAAATTCCCGCGGGATAAACACTTCATTACATAAAATTTGCTATCAATCAATCAATCAATGAAATGAAATCAATCAATGAAAAAATCACATTTGAATTCGATATTGTATAATCTTTTTTTTTAATTTTTTTTTATTGAAGGAGTTCAGCAGACAGGCAGACGGCCCACTTAATGGAAAGCGGTTACCATCGCCTATGGACATTTGCAACACCGAAGGTGCTACAAATGCGCTGCTGCTCTCTTAATGGTCACTGGAATCTGGTCATCATCGCCACTCGTAATCAGCAATATTCTTGCCACAGGTTGTCTGAAAGAGATCGCTTTTTAGCGACAAGACCGCCCTTTGTACACAATTAGAATAATACTAGTTCGTAAGTTTTCTGTAATGGTGTACAATAAAGTATTATCTATCTATCTATCTTCCATTTAATAATTATGAAGTCATTATACCTATATATTGTAGTCGGTGTCGATAATAATTGTATAGGGCAGTCTGGAGGAGGTCGCCTTTGGCAACAAGACTGCTCATTGTACTTTATTTAATGTATGTGCAACAAAGTTGTCAACAACAATAATGACGGCCTCAGTGGTTGAGCGGGCTAAGCCTTTGCTGCTAGTACACGATCCATGGAAGGTGTGTCGTGGCCTTCCACGACTTCTGCATCCATCGCAGAGGCTCCGGGTTCGATTCCTGGTATAGTAAATTTCGGAAACGTATTTGTATACCATCATCGCCACTCGTAATTAGCAATATTCTTGCCACATGTTGTCTGGAAGAGAACGCCTTTTAGCGACAAGACCGCCCTTTGTACACAATTAGAATAATACTAGTTCGTAAGTTTTCTGTAATGGTGTACAATAAAGTATTATCTATCTATCGTTCATTTAATAATTATGAAGTCATTATATCTATATATTGTAGTCGGTGTCGATAATAATTGTATAGGGCAGTCTGGAGGAGGTCGCCTTTGTCTGCCGAAAAAAAAGTTATTCATTCATAAATTAAAAAGCGATTTAAAATAATGTAATTTATTACTCATTGAAGACTACAAAGACGGGGCCAGGGAGAAATATTACTATACATAATTAACAAGTCTTGGCTGCTTTCAACAGGCTCTAACTTCAGTGAAGTCCCGTGGATGCACTTTGTAAAAAAGTTATTTACTTGTGCTAAGTTTTGTATTTTAATTAAAATTTTCTTATTACTGCTGTTGTGTCGCAGACAGACAAAGAAAAACTTATGCGTTATTTACTTAATCACACTTGACATCTTTTGTCTTCCGTAATCACGGCTACTGAAAAACAGCCGAAACGTCGAAATAATAATGTTACAACTTAGGATCCAACAAACATAAATTCCACTCCTAATCTGCAAAAACACATTTTATTACCTGTCGGCATTTGAACTAATTGTAATCCTTTTATGATCGTCTTCTTTTGTTTACTTATTTTTTGACATACGTTTCTAGTTATTGTGAAGAACAGCCTATTGTTCTATTGTACTCGTCCACGGCCGCTTGCAGGGTGCATCATTAGCCAGGTGTTACGGATTATAAATACAAGCGAATTCTAGGAAAGTGTTTCGACGATACGAGCGGGCACATTTGTATTTGTGAAGTATAAAACGACGGCCTGATGAAGAGAGGGGGCAGTTGAGCGAGAGCCACGATCAAGGCGTGACGTGTGTACATTCGGGAATCTAATAGTGATGGACATTACGCGTTTTATTGAATTACGACTCTGTTCTGTTATATTTGTACCTGTGTTATACGTGTTTGTATAGTTCTAATAAACTCTATAATAATTCCAACGGCATTTTAATTCGAGTCCCGCAACTCGTAACAATAATTAAATCAAATTAAAACTTAAAACCGTTAAAACGTAGTGCAAACCGATAATATGTAATTAATCCTTTGCAACACGTATTTTATTACCCCTTGGAATTTAAAAGATCTATAATCTTTTTATGGTTGCCTTCATTATTCAGTAATTTGTACGTGTTAATTTTCTAAGTATAGAAAAGTAGCAGTCTATTGTTAATCGCGAATCCCTTTTGTCCTTGCGGCCGGCCGTGGAGTCGAAGACATCATAAACTGTACATTGCCGAAATTACATTGCAAGTTCTTAAAAGCCATGTGTTTCGGATTAAGCTTACAAATCCGAGAATACCATTGAATGGTATGCATGGCATGTTCTTTCACGTCTATTTTGCAAGTATATAAGGTCGGTCCGGTAAGAATAGTTAGTTGAGTTTCAACTGCGATTAAGACGTTAACAAGTGTAATTTCGGAATGAAAATCTTACATCGACGGATTTAGGCGTTTTGTTATTATGATTTTAAACTTTACAGTTTGTACTTGTTGTATTAATTGGTTATGTTTGTAAGAACTGTTAACAGTAGTTTTAATTATAGTTTTCTATATTTTAATCTATAATATTATTATATTCTAAACATGCCGTGTCTGTACATTAAAGCTATTAAGAAATAAACTGGAATAGACTATATAAATGATATAGAGTATGATGCAATTTTTTTTAGATTCGATGCGGTTTACGATGATCTACAGAAAATTGTTAGATTTAAAATCTATGCTAATTTATATCCATTGAAACGCAGAAATTTTTTCCTGAGAATTCTTTAAATTGGCCAGATTAAAGAATTCGAATTCCAATGCAATTTTTTCAATGATCGATAGAAAATTTTATGTACCAAAATTTGTGATTTTTATCCCGGGAAGCCCGTGGGATTTTTCCCGGGAGTGGTTTGAAGTTGTTCAGGTTTATAAAAATTTGCGCTTATTTCGAAATTTGCGTTTTGACTAAAACGATAGCTGCTCTACTTTATGTCCTGGGAATTCCGCACGAATTTCAAGTCAAACGTGGACGAAGTTTTTTTTATATTTTTTATTGCAGGAGTTCAACTGACAGACAGACGGCCCACTGGATGGAAAGCGGTTACCATCGCCTATGGACGTTTGCAACACCAAAGGTGCTACAAATGCGCTGCTGCTCTTTTAAGCGAGACTGGAACCTGGTCACTAATGCCGGAACACAACTCAAGGTTGTTATGGCGACATACTCTAGACCAGGGGCGGTAGCCATCCAGTCGGGCAAATGCCCTACCACCTGGCTGTGGGTTGTTAAGTCGCCTCTTACGACAGGCCGCCTGGCCGCAGGAAATTGTATTCTTTTTCCGTTCCTTCCGACGAAGTCGCGGGCATATCCCAGTTTGTGAATAAAGTTTGTTTTTACGTGTAAAATGTAGTACGTCGTATACATTTTCATGAGATTCAAGTTTGTTTTTTTTCTACTACCGAGAATAAAGTAAAAGGCACCAATAAAAACGTAAATGAATCCTTTTGTTTCAAAGAGGCTAAAGTTTCCCAAAAATAAACATCTAAAATATACATTAGGAAAGATAAGGGTACCATTCCGACGAAGTTACCGCCAAGGGAATTTTTCGACTTATTTATTGCATAGCAAATATAATCTACAGCAAAGAAATTTCATATTATTACTAGGTATTAGGTTTTCAACCTATCGGATCAGACTAAGTCCGTACTTTTCCGTAGGTTAGAAAGAAGAAAGAAAGAAAGAAAGAAAGAAAGGAATGAAGGAAAAAGGTTATGAAGTAAAATGTCATTTGTTGCCTCATGCCAGTGACGTGGCACACGGAATGTGGTAATTAATACTCGGCAAGCACCAGCGAATTGTATTCGAATAAATAATTCGATACAAGTTGATACACGAGTATTTATTTTAATTTTGTAGCAACGTATTTATTGTTTGGTTGTTTATTAAAATTTATTTATTTGTTTTTTTACAATTTAAATATTATATAAGTAGAATTAGTTATTATTAATTATTGTTCTCATTTATTATTTAATTAACAAAACTGGGTCATTTTGGTCTTACGCCTAAAGGAAGGTTTGCACTGAAAATCAGCGTGGTGTCGGATATTATTCCGACACAGCAATATGCTGAGTGCAAACCTTGTTTGCTGAAAATGCGGCGTACAAATTCTCAAAATATGCTATGTGTATAGAAATGTATAAGGAATTCTTTCTTCTTTCTTTCTACTGCCAACAACATAAAATATGTAATTTATAATAAAGTTATATATAACATACATACATACATAACTTCATGCCAGTTCCCTTGTAGGCACGAACAACAGAGCGCCATTCAGGCTTATTCTTACACACCTCACCTGTATGTATGTATATGTAACGTTTTAGAAACATCGTTTTAAACCTGGTTTTTAAGTTGGTAAGTTTTTTAATATAGTCTGTTGAAAACTAGTAGGGCAATCGACTTGCACCCCCTAGGTCCGTGTTGTATATATTATAACTTGGACGTGAAGTAATACTTGAATTTTCTTATAATAATATTGATATTTATTTAACGACGACACAGTTACAATTACAATCAAGGTGAAAGGAGTATCCTCCATCCTTGCGCCATCTAGGTCCGTGCGCACCTTAGGTCATTGCGCTCCATAGGTCAGCGCGCTTCATAGGTCATTGCGCTCCCTAGATCCTTGTGCCCGGATGGCACACAGCTCTTTCTTGTACACCCGGTTAAAGACTGCCCAGATTACAATGAATTGCTTGCAGCGATAAAATTTGGCCAGATTTTTGCATGTTATCTGCAAACCCAAAATATGAATGAATGAATGAATGAAAACTCTTTATTGTTCACCATAACTTAAACCTAGATATTTATTACAAAAACATTTAAATTAGAACAATGGCCGGCCTTATCGCTTATAGCGATCTCTTCCAGGCAACCCGGTGTCTAAGGAGATATTACAAGAAAATTAAATAATATTTGGTGGCTTAACTAAATTGAAACTAATTCAATCGTAATTGAAGAAAAAAAATACAATAATAAACTAATAAAGACATACATAATTAAATTAAAATAATATAAATTACATATACTTACATGCGAATAATAATAGAATTCCATTTACTGCAACACATTTTATTATACGGACAAATAATGGTCAGTGATCAAGTGTTTGAATGTACCAATGGATGTAGCTTGTCTGATTTTCAAGGGAAGGGAGTTCCACAGGCGAACAGCCTGTACGGCAAAAGAGTTTCCTACAAAGGACGAAGTGTGTTTAGGTATCGTTAGCAGAAGATTTTCATTTGAGCGCAAATTACAGAAATGAGATTGATAGAGGAAACTAAAAAGTTCCTTTAAATATGGGGGAGTACAGGGATTGAAAAGGATATTGTGCAGAAGTGAGAGTAAGTGAACATTCCGGCGAAGGCGAATTGGCAACCATTTAAGCTTATGACGAAATTCGGAGATATGGTCATATTTACGCAACACAAATATGAACCGGATACAAACATTTTGGAGGCGTTCAAGCTTATCTAGTTGTTCTTGGGTGATATCTAGATAGCAAGCATCAGCATAATCAATTAGAGAGAGAAGGAAGGATTGAGAATGAGTAATTTAAATCTGACCTAAAATAACTAGATATAACTTAAACTAAGAATGTGTCCAATAACACGTTTCTTATTGTCTTTATTAAGGAGAAGACACTTTGTTCATGTGTTCTTTCTTAATGCTTAGCACATAGCACTACACTTTATTATTACGAGAGTATTATAACACTAACTCAAATGGTTTTGTCCTTTTGAGTCTTCTTAATAAGTCTGTATTATCAAGGAGCTGGATGGCCTCGACATTTACATGATGATGAAGCCGTTGCTGGTGGGCTTCAGCGTATTTTTTAATGACGTTAATGACGAGGTCCACTTTTAAGTCTCGATGGAGATCGTCTGATCTTATGTACCAAGGAGCATTGACCACGAGAAGCCAGTACATTTTTTTGTAGCATAAATCTAGCTCTTGACGTTTCTTTTTGACATGGGCTTTCCAGCGAAGCTTAGCGTCTAATGTCATACCCAAATATTTGGCTGTATTTTCATATGGTATAATTTGGTAATTTATGTATACCGGATGATAGTTAGGCTGTTTGTTTGTAAAATCAATATGAATAGACTTAGATTCATTAAGTTTTATTCCCCATTTTTTCTTCCAATTATAGATTGTACTCACGGCATTTTGTACCTTTTCCACAGCTTCCTCGTGTGTGACTCCTGAGGCCATTATGGCCGTGTCATCTGCAAAGGTAGCGATGATGTTATTTTCCAGTTCAGGAATATCACATGTGTATAATAGGTATAGCACCGGGCCTAGGATACATCCTTGTGGTACTCCAGCTTTGATTTATTTATAATTTGAATACGAATCTTCTTATCTCACTCGAAACATTCCGTCCGAAATGTATGATTCTAAGATATCTGAATATTGCATAGGTAACATTTTCTTTAGTTTATATTTCAGTCCTTCATTTTTTTTTAAATTGATGACATGATAATGAATGACTGACATGCGTGCGAAAGGAGAACGCGCCGTCAGATTTGAAGAGGGAATTTAAATATGTTAGAAGAAAGCTTGAATAGTTAGTTCGAAAGGGGGTTTACATGGTGGTATCAACCCTATTGAAGTTATTTTCACGGAACCCAAAAAGCATCTTCCAGCGTTAATACTCTTAACATGAATCAGCCAATTAGTCCCGCTCAGCATAATTAGACGAAAGGCGTTATTAGATTTGGACTCCGGAACATCTTGTTATCCATCGCCGCCTCGTGGACTTAATTCAATTACAAAAATGTAACTCCGCCCCTCCTTTTGTTGGTCTGTCTTGGAGGACGGGTAAATTTCATTTAGGATTTTTTATTTTTCTTTGGGCCAATTTTCAAACGGGAATACATAAATTGTTCCTTCGTTATGCCATGTAATCCATTAGCGGTATACCGACAAGGTATACTGAAGTAATTTGGCCACAGCCCGAAAGACCCTAGACAATATGGAGAGACTTATGGTCACTGGGAAAGTTGAAGGCAAAAGACCTCGCGGTGCATTTCCAAATGGGTAAAATGACTAGATTGCTGACTAGCTGGACATGTCCACCGTGCTCAAAACCGATCCAGGTGGAAGAGAGCAATTGTTTACTGCTTTCAAGGTCACGAGCCTTAGCAGTGATGGAACGTCCGGGCGAACATTTTATCGTCTTGTGTCGTAAGAGGCGACAAAACGGCCCACAGCCCGGTGGTAGTGCACTTGTCCGTCTGCTGCGTATGCTGCCATAACAATCTTACGTTTTGTTCGGACCTTAGTTAGTAGTAGTTAGGCTTTCCATCAGGTTAGCCGTCTGCCTGTCTGCTGAACACATGCCATAAGAAAAAGCAGAAGAATGTCATGGAGGATAAATATAGTATAATAGTAATAGTATAATATCTATCTGTCTGAAATATAATACGTAGTCATAATTACAATTATAAAAAAATAAAAAAATCTAATTTACAATAAACATTATTAATTTTACAAAAATATGTCACTATGAAGGCATTTTTATATAATTATATTATTATTTAAGCACAGAAATAATCGTCAACGGAATAATATGCTTGTTCAAGAAGGAATGCTTTGACATTACGCTTAAAAGATTGCATTTTGTATATATTTAGCTTTAGGTAAATATGACCATGTCTCCGAATTTCGTGATAAGCTTAAATGGTTACCTTATTCGCTTTCGCCGGAATGTCCACTTACTCACACTTTTGCACAATATCCTTTACAATGCCTGTTCTCCCCCATATTTAAAGGAACTTTTTAGTTTTCTCTATCAAGAATGCATTCCTGCAATTTGCGCTCAAATGAAAATCTTTTGTTAACAACACCTGCATGTGACACTTCATCCTTCGTAGGAAATTCTTTTGCCGTACAGGCTGTTCGACTGTGGAACTCCATATCAATTGTCTAGATTTAAGATTATGGTGAACAATAAACATATACATTTTATAAATAAAAAGTGAGATACGTGAATAATATATTTTTATTTTTTAATTTTTTATTTATATTAATTCATTAACAAAAAATATTTGTGTCTGAAAAACAAGTATGTAAATAAAACAAACAGATTATTATATTGGTAAAAATGGTCATAAAGCACTTGTATCATGCCTTAAGTTACTTTGTGCCTTTTGATGTTCGCAAAGGAATTTCTTTAGTGTGACCCTAAAGAGTGACACTGATGAGGCGTTTCTTATAGGTGGAGGAATGTTATTCCAGCACTTTGTTGCTGCATCACGGAAACCACCTCTGAATACAGCTGTTCTGTAACGTTCCATTGTAATCTGTATTGCACACTGACGACTTTCAATTTTCCTTCTATTGGACGCCCATGAGAGCTTCTCGTATAAGTAAGCCGGAGATTTGTGCTTTATAACTCCAAAGAGGAGGCACGCCAAGTGGAGCTTGCGGCGATGCTTCAGTTTGGGACGCGTACGCTATGCTACTACGACTGTCTGTCTGTCTGACTGTCACTTTGGTTGATTGGTGCAAAGTGATAGAAAAGATCCGTCTTCTTTAAATAATATAAAGTACCTCAGTGGATTTTAAAGTCTCACTCCTCTGTTTCTGGGATTGTAGACTGTGGCGAGAACGTAAAAGTTGTATAGCCTAAGGCGGTACATCGATCACAGCTTACAAAGGGAACAGCCAGAGCCGTCTTTAAATGCTTTTAGATGAAAATTCATTACGCATTTATAGGATTACGCCCCATTTATTGCGTTTCCTCGACTTTATAATGAACTAGCTGTGTCCGCGACGTCGTTCGCGTGGAATTTGTTTTCAAAGCCCCCCCGATTTGGAAACATTTTTCATTGCTGCTCCGCTCCTATTGGTCTTAGCGTGATGATATATAGCCTATAGCCTTCCTCGATAAATGTGCTATCCAACACTGAAAGATTTTTTTTAAATCAGATCAGTAGTTCCTGAGATTAGCGCGTTTAAACAAAGAAACAAACAAATAAACTGTTCAGCTTTATATATTAGCATAATGTTTTCAAAGCCTCCCCGATTTTGAAACATTTTTCATTGCTGCTCCGCTCCTATTGGTCTTAGCGTGATGGTATATAGCCTATAGCCTTCCTCAATAAACGGGCTATCTATCACTAAAATAATTTTTCAAATCGGATCACTAGTTCCTGAGATTAGCGCGTTCAAACAAACAAACTCTTCAGCTTTTTTTTTTATTATTATTTAGGGCAACGAACAATTACACCATTAAGAAAACTAAAAAAATACAGACTATAGGTAAATATTACTCGTGGCGAAACCAGCGATGTTGCCCACAACTATAATAGAAAAATTAAGAATTAAATCCGTCTGTCTGTCAGTCAGTTACTACCCTACCTACCTACCTAATAGCTTTATATATTAGTATAAGATAATTTATATATGACTAGAGTTTACCCTGTTCCTGCTAGTTCCTGCTTCTTGTTTAAAGAGCAGGCGTTAATACAGGTTACAGTGTACAACATTTTTATGTTAGTGCCATTTGCACCCGAAAAATTCACTTAATTTTATATCGCAAACTATCCGATCTCCTGGCATTAGTATATAAAATATGTCAATTTTCGGCATTAAAACTACATTTAAACAAAATTACAATAAAAACGATCCAGTATTCCCAGTGTTTTCCAAAAACTTAACAGAAAGACATATCGAGTTACTATCGCATTTTTATAGACGATGAATTTTTATATCTATGAACTTGAGAAATGATTGGTCTCATCCAAACTTTCATCTTCTATTACAAACAGTCCTAGTTTTGTTTATCTATCCCCCGTCAATGAAAACTACAAAAATAACAAAAAGGACAAAATCAGCAAAAAGGACAAAAAAGCTAAAAGAGCAAAAGAGCAAAAGAGCAAAAGAGCAAAAGAGCAAAAGAGCAAAAGAGCAAAAGAGCAAAAGAGCAAAAGAGCAAAAGAGCAAAAGAGCAAAAGAGCAAAAGAGCAAAAGAGCAAAAGAGCAAAAGAGCAAAAGAGCAAAAGAGCAAAAGAGCAAAAGAGCAAAAGAGCAAAAGAGCAAAAGAGCAAAAGAGCAAAAGAGCAAAAGAGCAAAAGAGCAAAAGAGCAAAAGAGCAAAAGAGCAAAAGAGCAAAAGAGCAAAAGAGCAAAAGAGCAAAAGAGCAAAAGAGCAAAAGAGCAAAAGAGCAAAAGAGCAAAAGAGCAAAAGAGCAAAAGAGCAAAAGAGCAAAAGAGCAAAAGAGCAAAAGAGCAAAAGAGCAAAAGAGCAAAAGAGCAAAAGAGCAAAAGAGCAAAAGAGCAAAAGAGCAAAAGAGCAAAAGAGCAAAAGAGCAAAAGAGCAAAAGAGCAAAAGAGCAAAAGAGCAAAAGAGCAAAAGAGCAAAAGAGCAAAAGAGCAAAAGAGCAAAAGAGCAAAAGAGCAAAAGAGCAAAAGAGCAAAAGAGCAAAAGAGCAAAAGAGCAAAAGAGCAAAAGAGCAAAAGAGCAAAAGAGCAAAAGAGCAAAAGAGCAAAAGAGCAAAAGAGCAAAAGAGCAAAAGAGCAAAAGAGCAAAAGAGCAAAAGAGCAAAAGAGCAAAAGAGCAAAAGAGCAAAAGAGCAAAAGAGCAAAAGAGCAAAAGAGCAAAAGAGCAAAAGAGCAAAAGAGCAAAAGAGCAAAAGAGCAAAAGAGCAAAAGAGCAAAAGAGCAAAAGAGCAAAAGAGCAAAAGAGCAAAAGAGCAAAAGAGCAAAAGAGCAAAAGAGCAAAAGAGCAAAAGAGCAAAAGAGCAAAAGAGCAAAAGGGCAAAAGAGCAAAAGGGCAAAAGGGCAAAAGAGCAAAAGAGCAAAAGAGCAAAAGAGCAAAAGGGCAAAAGAGCAAAAGGGCAAAAGAGCAAAAGGGCAAAAGAGCAAAAGGGCAAAAGGGCAAAAGGGCAAAAGAGCAAAAAAGAGTAAAAAGGACAAAATAACCAAAATGATGAAAATGGCAAATCACAAAACCAACCAAAGCCTATCCTGCTTTTGGGATAACCTTTACATAAATCTATCCCAAAATCTATCCCATTATCCGGGATGAAAAATATCCCTTGTCCACCCTGGATATGAAAATTACATAAATACCGATTTTCAAACGAACGAACGAACGGAGCAGACGAACGAACGAACGGGCAGACAGACGGGCAGACGAACGAACGAGAGCGGACGGGCAGACGAACGGAGCAGAGCGAACGAACGGAGGCAGACCAGACGGAGCAGACGGGCAGACGAACGGAGCAGACGGAGCAGACGAACGAACGAACGAACGGGCGAACGAACGAACGAACGGGCAGACAGAACGAACGGAGCAGACGAACGAACGACAGACGGGCAGACGAACGGAGCAGACAGACGGAGCAGACGGGCGAACGAACGAACGGAGCGAACGAACGAACGAACGAACGAACGAACGAACGGAGCAGACGAACGAACGAACGAACGAACGAACGAACGAACGAACAGAACGAACGGGCAGACGAACGAACGAACGAACGAACGAACGAACGAACGGAGCAGACGAACGAACAGACGAACGAACGAACGAACGGGCAGACGAACGAACGAACGAACGAACGAACAGACGAACGAACGAGCAGACGAACGAACGGAGCAGACGAACGAACGAACGAACGAACGGAACGAACGAACGAACGGGCAGACGAACGAACGAACGAACGGGCAGACGAACGAACGGAGCAGACGGGCAGACGGGCAGACGGAGCAGACGAACGGAGCAGAACGAACGGGCAGACAGACAGACAGGCGGAGCAGAACGGGCAGAACGAACGAACGAACGGGCAGACGGGCAGACGAACGGGCAGAACGAACGAACAGACGAACGAACGGAGCGAACGGAGCAGACGGGCGAACGAACGGGCAGACAGACGAACGAACGGGCAGAACGAACGAACGGAGCAGACGAACGAACGAACAGACGAACGAACGGAGCAGACGAACGAACGAACGAACGAACGAACGGGCGAACGAACGGGCAGACGAACGGGCGAACGAACGAACGAACGGGCGAACGAACGAACGAACGGAGCAGACGAACGAACGAACGAACGAGACAGACGGGCAGACGAACGAACGGAGCAGACGAACGAACGGAGCAGGCAGACGAACGAACGAACGGGCAGACGGGCGAACGAACGAACGGCAGACGGGCGAACGGGCGAACGGAGCAGACGAACGAGCGAGACGGAGCAGACGAACGAAGAGCGGGCAGACGGAGCGAACGAACGAACGAACGGGCAGAACGAACGGAGCAGACGGAGCAGACGGAGCAGACGAACGAACGAACGAACGGGCAGACGGGCAGACGAACGAACGAACGGGCAGACGAACGGAGCAGAACGAACGAACGAACGAACGAACGAACGAACGAACGGAGCAGCAGACGAACGAACGAACGAGCGAACGAACGGAGCAGACGAACGAACGAGCGAACGAACGAACGAACGAACGAACGAACGGGCAGACGAACGAACGAACGAACGAACGGGCAGACGAACAGACGGGCGAACGGAGCAGACGAACGGAGCAGGCAGACGAACGAACGAACGAACGAACGAACGGAGCAGACGAACGAACGAACGAACGAACGAACGAACAGACGAACGAGACGAGACGGAGCAGACGGGCGAACGAACGAACGAACGGAGCAGACGAACGGAGCAGACGAACGAACGAACGGAGCAGACGGAGCAGACGAACGGGCAGGCGAACGAACGGGCAGACGGGCAGGCAGACGAACGAACGAACGAACAGACAGACGAACGAACGAACGAGCAGACGAACGAACGGGCGAACGCAGACGAACGAACGAACGAACGAACGAGCAGACGAACGGGCAGACGAACGAACGAACGAACGAACGAACGGGCAGACGAGCGAACGAGGCAGACGGAGCAGAACGAACGAACGAACGAACGAACGAAGCAGACGGGCAGACGAACGAACGAACGAACGAACGAACGGAGCAGACGAGCAGGCAGACGAACGGGCAGACGGAGCGAACGGGCAGACGAACGAACGGGCAGACGAACGAACGAACGGAGCAGACGGGCAGACGAACGGAGCAGACGAACGGGCAGACGAACGAACAGACGAACGGGCAGACGAACGAACGAACGGGCAGACGAACGAACGAACGAACGAACGAACGAACGAACGAACGAGCGAACGAACGAACGAACGAACGAACGGAGCGAACGGGCAGACGAACGAACGAACGGGCAGGCAGACGCAGACGGGCGAACGCAGACGAACGAACGAACGGAGCGAACGAACGGGCGAGCAGAACGGGCAGAGCGAACGAACGGAGCAGACGGAGCGAACGGGCAGACGAACGAACGAACGAACGAACGAACGGAGCGAACGAACGAACGAACGGAGCAGACGAACGAACGAGCAGAGCGAACGAACGGGCGGGCGGGCAGACGAACGAACGAACGAACGAACGGAGCGAACGAACGAACGAACGAACGAACGAACGGAGCAGACGAGCGAACGAACGAACGAACGAACGGAGCGAACGAACGAACGAACGAACGAACGAACGGAGCAGACGAACGGAGCAGACGAACGAAGCGAACGAACGAACGACGAACGAACAGACGAACGGGCAGACGGAGCGAACGAACGAACGAACGAACGGGCGAACGGAGCGAACGGGCAGACGGAGCAGACGAACGGAGCGGAGCAGACGAACGGAGCAGAACGGGCAGAGCAGACGGAGCGAACGGAGCGAACGGAGCGAACGAACGAACGAACGGAGCGGAGCAGACGGAGCAGAGACGAACGGAGCAGACGAACGAACGGGCGAACGAACGAACGGGCGAACGAACGAACGAACGAGCAGACGAACGAACGAACGAACGAACGAACGGGCGAACGAACGAACGAACGGAGCAGACGAACGAACGAACGAACGGAGCGAACGGAGACGAACGAACGAACGAACGAACGAACGAACGAACGAACGAACGAACGAACGAACGAACGAGACGAACGAACGAACGGGCAGACGGAGCGAACGAACGAACAGACGAACGAACGAACGAACGAACGAACGAACGGCAGACGAACGGGCAGACGGAGCAGACGGAGAACGGGCAGACGACGGGCAGACGGAAGACGAACGAGACGGGACAGAACGGGCAGACGGAACCAGCAGACGGAGCGAACGAACGAACGAACGAACGAACGAACGAACGAACGGAGCAGACGGAGCAGACGGAGCAGACGGGCAGAACGGGCAGACAGACGAACGAACGAACGAAGCAGACGGAGCAGGCAGACGAACGAACGAACGGCAGACGGAGCAGACGGAGCAGGCGAACGAACGGAGCAGACGAACGGAGCGAACGAACGGAGCAGACGAACGAACGGGCGAACGGGCAGACGAACGAACGAACGAGACGAACGGAGCAGACGGGACGAACGAACGAACGGAGCAGACGGAGCAGACGGAGCGAACGGAGCAGACGAACCCGAGAACAGACGAACGAACGGGCAGACGAACGGGCGAACGAACGGAGCAGACGAACGAACGGAGCAGACGGAGAACGAGACGAACGAACGGAGCAGACGAACGAACGAGCAGACGGGCGAGCAGCGAACGAACGACAGAACGAACGAACGGAGCGAACGAACGGGCGAACGGAACGAACGGAGCGAACGAACGGGCAGACGGGCAGACGAACGAACGAGACGAACGGAGCAGACGGGCAGACGGAGCGAACCGAACGAACAGACGGAGCAGACGAGACGGAGCAGACGGAGCGGAACGAACGAACGAACGGAGCAGACGAACGAACGGAGCAGGCAGACGGGCGAACGAACGGGCAGACGGAGCGAACGAACGAACGGGCGAACGAACGGAGCAGACGGGCAGACGGAGCGAGACGAACGAACGAACGGGCAGACGGGCGAACGAACGAACGAACGACGAACGAACGAACGGGCAGACGAACGAACGAACGAACGGGCGAACGGAGCAGACAGACGAACGGAGCAGACGGAGCGAACGAACGAACGAGCAGACGAACGGAGCGAACGGGACGAACGAACGAACGAACGGGCGAACAGACAGACGAACAGACGGAGCAGACGAACGAACGAACGAGCAGACGAACGGAGCAGACGAACGGAGCAGACGGGCAGACGAACGAACGAACGGAGCGAACGGAGCAGACGAACGGGCGAACGAACGAACGGAGCAGACGAACGGGCAGACGAACGAACGAACGAACGGGCGAACGAACGAACGAACGACAGACGAGACAGACGAACAGACGGGCGAACGAACGGAGCGAACGAACGAACGAGACGGAGCAGACGAACGGAGACGAACGAACGAACGAACGAACGCAGACGAACGAGCGAACGGGCAGACGAACGAACGAACGAACGAACGAACCCGAACGAACGGAGCAGACGGAGCAGACGAACGGGCAGACGAACGGAGCGAACGAACGAACGGAGCAGACGAACGAACGAACGAACGAACGAACAGACGGGCAGACGAACGAACGAACGGAGACGAACGAACGGAGCAGACGAACGAGCAGACGGGCGAACGAACGAGACGGAGCAGAACGGCAGACGAACGAACGAACGAACGGAGCAGACGAACGAACGAACGAACGAGACAGACGGGCAGACGAACGGAGCAGACGAACGGGCAGACGGGCGAACGAACGGAGCGAACGAACGGAGCAGACGAACGGGCGAACGAACGAACGAACGAACGAACGAACGGAGCAGACGAACGGGCAGACGAACGAACGGAGCAGACGAACGGGCGAACCAGACGGAGCGAACGAACGGAGCAGACGGAACGAACGAACGAACGGGCAGACGAACGAACGAACGGGCGAACGAACGAACGAACGGGCGAACGAACGAACGAACGAACGAACGAACGGGCGAACGAACGAACGAACGAACGAACAGACGGAGCAGACGAACGAACGAACGAGACGAACGGGCAGACAGACGGACGAACGGAGCGAACGAGCGGAGCGAACGGAGCGGGCAGCGAACGGACGAACGGGCAGACGGAGCGAACGAACGGGCAGGGCAGAACGAACGGAGCGAACGGGCGAACGAACGAACGAACGAACGAACGAGCGAACGAACGAACGAACGAACGAACGACAGACGGGCGAACGAACGAACGAGGCAGGCGAACGAACGAACGAACGAACGAACGAACGGAGCGAACGAACGAACGAACGGAGCGAACGAACGAACGAACGAGACGGGCGAACGAACGAACGAACGAACGAACGAACGGGCGAACGGGCGAACGAACGAACGAACGAACGAACGGAGCGAACGAACGGGCAGACGAACGAACGGAGCAGACGAACGAACGAACGAACGAACGGAGCGAACGAACGAACGAACGAACGAACGAACGAACGAACGAACGAACGAACGGGCGAACGAACAGACGAACGAACGAACGAACGAACGAACGAACGGAGCAGACGAACGAACGAACGAACGGAGCGAACGAACGGAGCGAACGAACGAACCAGACGAACGAACGAACGAACAGACGAACGAACGAACGAACGGAGCAGACGAACGAGACGGAGCAGAGCGAACGAACGAACGGAGCGAACGAACGAACGAACGGGCAGACGAGACCAGACGGAGCGGAGAACGACGAACGAACGAACGAACGAACGAACGGAGCAGACAGACGAACGAACGGGCAGACGGGCAGCAGACGAACGGGCAACAGACGAACGAACGAACGCAGACGAACGAACGGGCAGACGAACGAACGAACGAACGAACGAACGAACGGAGCGAACGAACGGGCAGACGAACGAACGAACGGAGCAGACGAACGAACGAACGAACGAACGGGCAGACGAACGAACGAACGAACGAACGGAGCAGACGAACGAACGAACGAACGAACGAACGGGCGAACGAACGAACGAACGAACGAACGAACGGAGCAGACGAACGGAGCAGAACGGAGCAGGCAGACGAACGAACGGAGCGAACGAACGAACGACGGAGCAGACGAACGGGCGAAACGAACGGGCAGACGAACGAACGAGACGAACGAACGAACGAACGGGCAGACGAACGAACGAACGAACGGAGCGAACGAACGAACGAACGGAGCAGAGCGAACGAACGAACGAACGAACGAACGGAGCAGACGAACGGGCAGACGAACGGAGCAGACGAACGAACGAACGAACGAACGAACGGAGCGAACGAACGAACGAACGAACGAACGAACGAACGGAGCGACAGACGAACGAACAGACAGACGAACGAACGGAGCGAGCAGACGAACGAACGAACGAACGAACGAACGGAGCAGACGAACGGAGCAGACGAACAGACGGGCAGACGGAGCAGACGAACGAGACGGAGCGAACGAACGAACGGAGCAGACGAACGAACGAACGAACGAACGAGACGAACGAACGAACGGAGCGAACGAACGAACGAACGGGCGAACGAACGAACGAACGAACGAACGAACGAACGAACGAACGAACGAACGAACGAACGAACGGAGCAGACGGGCAGACGAACGGGCGAACGAACGAACGAACGAACGAACGAACAGACGGAGCAGACGAACAGACGAACGAACAGACGGCAGACGAACGGAGCAGACGAACGGAGCGGAGCGGAGCAGACGAACGGAGCGAACGGAGCAGACGGGCAGACGAACGAAGCAGGCGAACAGAGCGAACGAACGGAGCAGACGGGCAGACGAGACGGAGCAGACGGGCAGACGAGCACGAACGAACGGGCAGACGAACGAACGAACGAGACAGCAGACAGACGGAGCAGACAGACAGACAGACGAACGAACGAGACAGACGAACGAGCAGGCAGACAGACAGACAGACAGACGAACGGGCAGACGGAGCAGACGGGCAGGCAGACAGACGGAGCAGACGAACGAACGAACGGAGCAGACGAACGAACGAACAGACGAACGAACGAACGAGAACGAACGAACGAACGAACGAACGAACAGACGAACGAACGGAGCGGGCAGACGGAGCAGAGCGAACGGAGCAGACGAACGAACGAACGGGCGAACGAACGAACGGAGCAGACAGACAGACGAACGAGCAGACGAACAGACGAACGGGCAGACAGACGAACGGGCAGACGAACGAACGAACGAACGCAGACAGACAGACAAGCGAACAGACGAGACAGACAGACGAACGAACCAGACAGACAGACAGACGAGACGCAGACGAGACAGACAGACAGAACGGGCAGACAGACGAACAGACGAACGAACGAACAGACGAAGACAGACGGAGCAGACGAACAGAACGAACGAACGAACGGAGCAGACGAACGAACAGACAGACGAACGGGCAGACGAACAGACAGACGAACGGGCAGACGAACGAACGAACGAACGAACGAACGAACGAACGGAGCAGACGAACAGACGCAGACGAACGAACGAACGAACGGAGCAGAGCGAACGGAGCGAACGAACGAACGAACGAACGGAGCGAACGAACGGAGCAGACAGAACGAACAGACGAGCAGACGAACAGACAGACGAACAGAACGAACGAACGAACGAACGAACGAACGGAGCGAACGAACAGGCAGACGAACGAACGAACGGAGCGAACGAACGAACGAACGGAGCAGAACGAACGAACGAACGGAGCAGAACGAACGGGCAGACGAACGAACGGCGAACGGGCAGACGAACGGAGCAGACAGACGAACGAACGAACAGACGAACGAACGAACGAACGAACGAACGAACGAACGAACGAACGAACGAACGGAGCAGACGAAGAACGGAGCAGACGGAGCAGACGAACGAACGAACGAACGAACGGAGCGACGAACGAACGAACGAACGAGACGAACAGACGAACGGAGCAGACGAACGAACGAACGGGCGAACGAACGAACGAACGAGCAGACGAACGAACGAACGAACGGAGCAGACAGACGAACGAACGGGCGAACGAACGGGCGAACGAACGAACGAACGAACGGGCAGACGAACGAACGAACGAACGAACAGACGAACGAACGAACGAACGAACGAACGAACGAACGAACGAACGAACGAACGAAGCAGACGAACGAACGGAGCAGACGGAGCGAACGAACGGAGCAGACGGAGCAGACGAACGGAGCGAACGAACGAAGACGGGCAGACGAACGAACGGAGCAGACGAACGAACGGGCAGACGAACGACAGACGGGCAGACGAACGGAGCAGACGAACGAACGAACGAGACGAGACGAGCGGGCGAACGAACGAACGAACGAACGAACGAACGGAGCAGACGAACGAACAGAGCAGACGAACGAACGGAGCAGACGAACGAACGAACGAACGAACGAACAGACGAACGAACGAACGAACGAACGAACGAACGAACGAACGAACGAACGAACGGAGCAGACGAACGAACGAACGAACGAACGAACGAACGAACGAACGGAGCAGACAGACGAACGAACGAACGGAGCAGACGAACGAACGAACGGGCAGACGAACGAACGAACGAACGAACGGGCAGACGAACGAACGAACGAACGAGCAGACGAACGAACAGACAGGGCAGACGAACGAACAGACGAACGGACGGGCAGACGGAGCGAACGGAGCAGACGAACGAACGAACGAACGGAGCAGACGAGCAGAACGGAGCGAACGAACGAACGAACAGAACGAACGGAGCAGACGAACGGAGCAGACGAACGGAGCGAACGGAGCAGACGAACGAACGGGCAGACGAACGGAGCAGACGACAGACGGAGCAGACGGGCAGACGAACGAACGGGCAGACGAACGGAGCGAACGAACGAACGAACGGGCAGACAGACGAACGAGACAGACGAACGAACGGAGCAGACGGGCAGACGGAGCAGACAGACAGACGAACGAACAGAACGAACAGACGAACGAACGAACGGAGCAGACAGACGAACGAACGGAGCAGACGAACGGGCAGACGAACGAACGAACGGGCAGACGAGACAGACGGGCAGACGAACGGAGCGAACGAACAGAGCAGACGAACGAACGAACGAACGGAGCAGACGAACGAACGAACGGGCGAACCCAGACGGAGCAGACGAACGAACAGACGAACGGAGCAGACGAACGAACGAACGAGACGAACGAACGGGCAGACAGACGAACGAACGGAGCAGACGAACGGAGCAGACGAACGAACGAACGAACGAACGAACGGGCAGACGAACAGACAGACGAACGGAGCGAACGAACAGACGAACGAACGAACGACAGACGAACGAACGAACGAACGAACGAACGAACGGGCAGACGAACGAACGAACGAACGAACGAACGAACGAACGAACGAACGCAGACGGAGCAGACAGACGGAGCGAACGAACGAACAGACAGACGAACGAAGCAGACGACGAACGAACGAACGAACGGAGCAGACGAACAGGCAGACGGGCAGACGAACGAACGGGCAGACGAACGAACGAACGGGCAGACGAACGGAGCAGACGAACAGACGAACGAACGAACGAACGAACGAACAGACGAACGAACGACAGACGGGCAGACGAACGAACGAACGAACGAACGAACGAACGGAGCGAACGAACGAACGAACGAACGGGCGAACGAACGGAGCGAACAGACGAACGGAGCAGACGGAGCGAACGAACGAACGAACGAACGGAGCAGACGAACGAACGAACGAACGAACGAGCGAACGAACGGGCGAACGAACGAACGAACGAACGAACGGAGCAGACGAACGAACGAACGGAGCAGACGAACGAACGAACGAACGAGACAGACGAACGGGCGAACGGGCAGACGAACGAACGAACGAACGAACGGGCGAACGGAGCAGACGGGCAGACGGGCAGAACGAACGGAGCGAACGAACGAACGAACGGAGCAGACGAACGAACAGACGAACAGACAGGGCAGACGAACGGGCAGACGAACGAACGAACGAACGAACGAACAGACGAAGCGGAGACGAACGAACGAACGAACGAACGAACGGGCAGGCGGAGCGTAGACGGAGCAGACAGACAGACAGACAGAACGGAGCGAACGAGCGAACGAACGAACGGAGACGGAACGAACGGGCAGACGAACGAACAGACGAACGGAGCGAACGAACGAGCGAACGAACGGGCAGACGGGCAGACAGACGGAGCGAACGGAGCAGACGGGCGAACGAACGAACAGACAGACGAACGAACGGGCAGACGAACGAACGAACGAACGAACGAACGAACGAACGAACGGAGCAGACGAACGAACGAACGAACGAACGAACGAACGAACGAACGAACGAACGAACGAACGAACGAACGAACGGAGCGAACGAACGAACGAACGAACGAACGAACGAACGAACGAACGAACGAACGAACGGGCGAACGAACGAACGGAGCAGAACGGAGCAGACGGAGCAGACAGACGAACAGACAGACGGGCAGACAGAACGAACGGGCAGACGGGCGAACGGAGCAGACGAACGAACAGACAGACAGACGAACGGAGCGAACGAACGAACGAACGGGCAGACGACAGACAGACAGACGAGCAGACGAGACGAACGAACGGAGCAGACGGAGCAGACGAGACGGGCAGACAGAGACGAACGAACGGAGAGACGAGACGGAGCGAACGAACGAACGAACGAACGGAGCAGACGAACGAACGAACGAACGAACGAACGAACGAACGGAGCAGACGAACGCAGACGAAGACGGGCAGACGAACGAACAGACAGACGAACGAACGGGCAGACGGAGACGAACGAGCAGACGAACGGAGCAGACGGAGCAGACAGACGAACGAACGAACAGACAGACGAACGGGCAGACGAACGGGCAGACAGACGAACGAACGAACGGAGCAGACAGGAGCAGACAGACGGGCAGACGAACGGAGCAGACGGGCGAACGACAGACAGACAGACAGACGAACGGAGCAGACGAACGAACGGGCAGACGAACGGAGCAGACGAACGAGCAGACAGACGAACGAACGACAGACGAACGAACGAACGAGACGAACGGGCAGACAGACGAACGGAGCAGACGAACGAACGGGCAGACGAACGAACGAACGAACGGGCAGACGAACGGGCAGACGAACGAACGAACGGAGCGAACGAACGGGCAGACGAACGGAGCAGACGAACGAACGGAGCAGACGGGCAGACGGAGCGAACGAACGGACGGAGCAGACGGGCAGACGGCAGGCAGACGGGCAGACGAACGGAGCAGACGAACGACAGACGAACGGAGACGAACGAACGGAGCAGACGAACGGAGCAGAACGAACGGAGCGGAGCGAACGGGCAGACGGGCAGACGAACGAACGGAGCAGAACGGACAACGAACGGAGCAGACGAACGAACGAACGAACGAGACGAACGAACGGAGCAGAACGGAGCAGACGGGCACGAACGGAGCAGACGAACGAGACGAACGGCAGACGAGACGAGACGAGACAGCAGACAGACAGACGGAGCAGACGGAGCAGACGGGCAGACGAACGAACGGAGCAGACGGGCGAGACGAGACGGACAGACAGACGAACGGAGCAGACGGAGCAGACGACAGACGAACGAGACGGGCAGGCGAACGAGACGAACGAACGAACGAACGAACGGACGACGGGCGGACGAACGAACGCAGACGAACGAACAGAACGAACGAACGGAGCAGACGAACGAACAGACGGGCAGACGAACGAACGAACGGGCAGACGGGCGAACAGAACGGCAGACGGAGCAGACGAACGCAGACGAACGAACGGAGCAGACGGGCAGACGAACGAACGGAGCGAACGAACGAACGAACGAACGGAGCAGACGAACGAGCAGACGAACGAACGAACAGAACGGGCAGACGAACGAACGAACGAACGAACGAACGAACGGGCAGACGAACGAACGAACGGAGCAGACGAACGAACGGGCAGACGGGCAGACGGGCAGACGGAGCAGACGGAGCAGACGGGCAGACGGAGCAGACGAACGAACGAACGAACGAACGAACGGAGCAGACGAACGAACGGGCGAACGAACGAACGAACGAACGAACGAACGGGCAGACGAACGAACGAACGAACGGGCAGACGGAGCAGACGAACGAACGAACGAACGGGCAGACGAACGAACGGAGCAGAACGAACGAACGAACGAACAGACGGGCAGACGAACGAGACGGAGCAGACGAAGCAGACGGGCAGACGAACGAACGAACGAACGAACGAACGAGCAGACGGAGCAGACGAACGAACGAACGGAGCAGACGAACGAACGAACAGACGAACGAACGAACGAACGGGCAGACGGAGCAGACGAACGAACGAACGGGCAGACGGGCAGACGAACGGACGGGCAGACGGGCAGACGAACAGACGACAGACGGGCAGACGAACGGGCAGACGGAACAGACGGAACAGACGGAACAGACGGAACAGACGGAACAGACGGAACAGACGGAACAGACGGAACAGACGGAACAGACGGAACAGACGGGCAGACGAGCAGACGAACGAACGGAGCAGACGAACAGACGGAGCAGACGGGCAGACGGAGCAGACGGGCAGACGGAGCAGACGGGCAGACGAACAGAACGACAGACGGAGCAGACGGGCAGACGAACGAACGGGCAGACGAACAGACGGGCAGACGGGCAGACGAACGAACGAACAGACGGGAGGCAGACGAACCAGACGGGCAGACGAACAGACGAACGGAGCAGACGGGCAGACGAACGACAGACGAGACGAACGAACGAGACGGACAGACGGGCAGAACGAACAGACGAACGAACGGGCAGACAGACGGAGCAGACGGAGCAGACGAACAGACAGAGCAGACGGAGCAGACGAACGAACGGGCAGACGAACGAACGAACGAACAGACGAACAGACGAACGAACGAACGAACAGACAGAGCAGACGAACGAACAGAGCAGACGAACAGACGGGCAGACGAACGAACGAACAGACAGACGAACAGACGAACGAACAGACGGAACGAACGGGCAGACGAACGAACGGAGCAGACGGGCAGACAGACAGACGGGCAGACGAACGGAGCAGACGAACGAACGAACGAACGAACGAACGGAGCAGACGAACGGACAGACAGACGGAGCAGACGGGCAGACGGAGCAGACGAACGAACGGGCAGACGAACGAACGAACGAACAGACGAACGAACGGGCAGACGAACAGACGAACAGACGAACAGAACGAACGACGGAGCAGACAGACAACGAACGGCAGACGGGCAGACGAAGACGAACGAACGAGCAGACGAACGGAACGGAGCGAACGAACGAACGAGCAGACGAACGGGCAGACGGACTTGAACGACAGGCAGACAGACAGACAGACAGACAGACAGACAGACAGACAGACAGACAGACAGACAGACAGACAGACAGACAGACAGACAGACAGACAGACAGACAGACAGACAGACAGACAGACAGACAGACAGACAGACAGACAGACAGACAGACAGACAGACAGACAGACAGACAGACAGACAGACAGACAGACAGACAGACAGACAGACAGACAGACAGACAGACAGACAGACAGACAGACAGACAGACAGACAGACAGACAGACAGACAGACAGACAGACAGACAGACAGACGGACAGACAGACAGACAGACAGACAGACAGACAGACAGACAGACAGACAGACAGACAGACAGACAGACAGACAGACAGACAGACAGACAGACAGACAGACAGACAGACAGACAGACAGACAGACAGACAGACAGACAGACAGACAGACAGACAGACAGACAGACAGACAGACAGACAGACAGACAGACAGACAGACAGACAGACAGACAGACAGACAGACAGACAGACAGACAGACAGACAGACAGACAGACAGACAGACAGACAGACAGACAGACAGACAGACAGACAGACAGACAGACAGACAGACAGACAGACAGACAGACAGACAGACAGACAGACAGACAGACAGACGGACAGACAGACAGACAGACAGACAGACAGACAGACAGACAGACAGACAGACAGACAGACAGACAGACAGACAGACAGACAGACAGACAGACAGACAGACAGACAGACAGACAGACAGACAGACAGACAGACAGACAGACAGACAGACAGACAGACAGACAGACAGACAGACAGACAGACAGACAGACGACAGACAGACAGCAGACAGACAGACAGACAGACAGACAGACAGACAGACAGACAGACAGACACAGACAGACAGACAGACAGACAGACAGACAGACAGGAGACACAGACAGGACACACAGACAGACAGACAGGACACACAGACAGACACACAGACAGGACACACAGACAGGACACACAGCCAGACAGGACACACAGACAGACAGACAGACGAGACAGACAGACAGACAGACAGACAGACAGACAGACAGACAGACAGACAGACAGACAGACAGAGACAGAGAGACAGAGAGACAGACAGACAGACAGACAGACAGACAGACAGACAGACAGACAGACAGACAGACAGACAGACAGACAGACAGAGACAGACAGACAGACAGACAGACAGACAGACAGACAGACAGACAGACAGACAGACAGACAGACAGACAGACAGACAGACAGACAGACACAGACAGACAGACAGACAGACAGACAGACAGACAGACAGACAGACAGACAGACAGACAGACAGACAGACAGACAGACAGACAGACAGACAGACAGACAGACAGACAGACAGAGACAGACAGACAGACAGACAGACAGACAGACAGACAGACAGACAGACAGACAGACAGACAGACAGACAGACAGACAGACAGACAGACAGACAGACAGACAGACAGACAGACAGACAGACAGACAGACAGACAGACAGACAGACAGACAGACAGACAGACAGACAGACAGACAGACAGACAGACAGACAGACAGACAGACAGACAGACAGACAGACAGACAGACAGACAGACAGACAGACAGACAGACAGACAGACAGACAGACAGACAGACAGACAGACAGACAGACAGACAGACAGACAGACAGACAGACAGACAGACAGACAGACAGACAGACAGACAGACAGACAGACAGACAGACAGACAGACAGACAGACAGACAGACAGACAGACAGACAGACAGACAGACAGAGTTACTTTCGCATTTATAATATTAATAGGGATGTTTTAAAACCTATTGTATATTATATCATGTATGTATATATGTTTGTGCTGTTTGCTGTTGAGACGCATGGACCGTGGGATGATAAGCCTCTACCAAAATTTATGAAAACGACTCATCGACTCTTCAGGTGATTATAAGGCTGGTGCTTACCTCGGGCAACGGATCAGTATGGCGATCCAGCGCGAAAACGTAGCCAGCCGTCTAGGCACCGTATTCTACTTTTTTTTTTTTTTATTGCAGGAGATCAGCAGACAGGCAGACGGCCCACTTGATGGAAAGCGGTTACCATCGCCTATGGACATTTGCAACATCAAAGTTGCTACAAATGCGCTGCTGCTCTCTTAAGGGAAACTGGAACCTGGTCATTAATGCCGGAACACAACTCAAGGTTGTTATGGCGACATACTTTAGACCAGGGGTGGTAGCCATCCAGTCGGGCAAGTACCCTACCACCTGGCTGTGGGTTGTTAAGTCGCCTCTTACGACAGGCCGCCCGGCCGCAGGAAATTGTATTCTTTCTCCGTTCCCGCACGGATTGTATTGTTATAAAGATGTAAAGTTTGTGAGTTTGTGACGTTATAGGGGGTAATCTCTGGATGTACTAAACCGATTTTATAAATTCTTTTACTGTTGGAAAGCTACATTAACTGGAAGTGTCATAGGCTATATAACATGACGCTATATACCACGGGAGGGGGACAGAGCGCGGGTGATACCGCACCGGGCCGCTAGTTTATTATATTTCTAAAAATGTTGGGTTTAGTTAGTTATCGATTTTGCATATATTGGTCGGTCCGGTGAGTCGCGGTTAACTGAATTTCAAACTGCGATGCGAGAAATTATTAGTTTTACTACTTATAGTCTTGAGCGACTATAGGTAGAATACAAAACAAATAAGTTAAGTTCTCTTTTATTGTAGCAGATAAAATATTAGTACATACATACATTTCCGATGGCGGTATATATGCGGCATTTTAGGGTCTCCTGTTGTGCAGCAGCTGTACCAGCAGACATGATGTAGCTAAAAGATGAAACGCCGCTAGAGTATCGACGCAAGCCGCGTCCCATACTAAAGGGCGACCCATCCTCCAGGGCACCAATGACATACCAACGGGTCTCTTGCCATCGCTGCGGTACAAACCGTTCGATTCTAGAACGTCGGTGACAAGAGCCCGACGGATTATGTCATTAAGTGCTGCATGACGCGGAATTCTGCCGGTACAAGATAAACCATGAATTAATAACCATTAATTTTTAATTAATTTATTAAATTATTTTTGCATATTCTTAGCTTTGCTTTGTTAATTTCTGACAATTTTATTTATTCATTCACGTTTGATTATATTTGTACTCGACATCCTAATTGCGACTATGTATAATATTGTCATTAATTAATTAAATATTAGTATATTGACGACATTAACATTGTAAATGTTGTGTACTCTAATTGGACTCATTAGAACTTTTATATTAAATTATTTATACATACATACATACATAACTTCACGCCAGTTCTCTTGCGGGGTAGGCACGAACAGCAGAGCGCCATTTAGGCTTATTCTTACACACCTCACTCGCTTCTTTGACATTCATAGCTCTTGTCATGCACGCTCGTCTGTTCTTAACGCTCCTGAGATCACCTTCTGCTAGTACACGATCAATTTGATCGTAGAAGGTGTGTCGTGGCTTAAGATATTAGTAAAATTGTGTATATTTCTTATGGGATACGGATTCGGTAAAGTGATAATAATGTACCATGCCGCTGTTCTTATCATACTTTTTGTTCATCCAATGGTTGTCTGATAAATATCGCTAATAGCGATAAGACCGTATTATTATAGGTATTTTAAATTTTTATGTATCTTAACTATATAACTTAACTTACAATAAAGCATATTCATTTAAGTGCTTCCGAAGAATATTGTTACATGCCGACAAAATTGAATGCACACCTGCCTGCCATAAAGCACAGTTTACTACCTTCCCGCATTTGGACTTCTTTTTGTTTACTTAGAAAAACTGTCTATTGTGTATTGTACTAGTTAATGGCCGTTCGTAGGAATAATTAAGCAGGTGTGCGGATTACGTATTTCTAGGAAATGAAGTCGACGATACGGGCGGGCACACTTATACTTGTGAAGTATAAAACGACGGCAGGATGGAGAGGGGAGGCAGTCTAGCGAGAACCGCAGTCAAGCGTCGATTACGATACAAGCAAGACGTGTGTACATTCAATGAGCTATATAGTGACGGACTTTGCGCGTGTTATTGAATCGTGCAGTTTGCACTGGTTGTGTCCAGTTATATTTGTACCTGTGTTATACGTGTTTGTATAGTTCTAATAAATTCTATAGTTATTCCAACGGTATTTTAATTCGAGTCCCGCACTGGTAACAATATTTACAGCAAAGAATTCATGATTTCAACATTTCTAATTGCAAAGCTGGCAACAAGGCATACGACCCAGCTCGTGGAAAGTGGTTACCGTCGCCTATGGACGTTCGCAATACTAGAGTAAGCAAAAAAGAAAGAAAATACAAGACTTTATTTGAAAAAATAGCAACGTAATTAATTACATTGCTTATATATTATTTATATATAAGTATTGCATACTAGTTGACCCGGCAAATTTCGTACCGCCTCAGAATCAATAAATAAAAAACGTTGATTTCTGAATGACGGGATGAACATCAAATGTTTGACAGGTAGAAATAGTTTGTAAGGGAATGCGAAATTGTTATTTTTACTTTATTCCAAGCATTTTCTCATATTTAATCACCTTTCAAACCTTCCCTGGATTTCTACAAATAATTCAAAACTAAAATTAGCCAAATCAGTCTAGCCTTTCTCGAGTTTTAGCGAGACTAACGAACAGCAATTAATTTATATATATATATATAGATTTCATTCTCCAGAAGATGACTGTCAGGTGAGAGGCTTACATATGAATGCGAAGAAAACAAAGGTTATGCTGTTTGAAAGAGAAGAAACCAGAACGAATGCAAGGATAATGGTCGATGATGTTATGCTGGAGCAAGTGAATGAGATTGTATATCTTGGATGTGCTTTTAGCAGGGATGGAAGGTACACCGCTGATATAGAAAGAAGAGTGAATTTGGGGAATAGTTCGAATGGAGCGTTAGGTAAACTTCTAGGCGCTAAGAACCTCAGCCAGAAGGCCCAGCTCGCCATACACAACGCGGTGCTGGTACCTATGCTCACGTATGGAAGCGAGAGTTGGGTATGGAAGAAAGAGCATGAAAGTAGAGTAAACGCGGTTGAGATGCGAGCACTGCGCAAAATCTGCGGAGTGACGCTCGCGGACCGCGTTCCTAATACCGAAGTAAGAAAGAGAGTTGGTATGATAGAGAGGGTCGGGGTGAAGGTAAGGAAAGGAATGCTCCGGTGGTTCGGACATGTGGAAAGAATGCATGATGAAAGAATGACTAAACAGATATACAATGCAAAAGTGGATGGATGCAGAAGTCGTGGAAGGCCACGACACACCTTCCATGATCAAATTGATCGTGTACTAGCAGAAGGTGATGTCAGGAGCCTTAAGAACAGACGAGCGTGCATGACAAGAGTTATGAATGTCAAAGAAGCAAGTGAGGTGTGTAAGAATAAGCCTGAATGGCGCTCTGTTGTTCGTGCCTACCCCGCAAGGGAACTGACGTGAAGTTATGTATGTATGTACTTTTAATGTTATAAATGCGAAAGTAATTCCGTGTGTCTGTTACGCTTTCACTCAAAAACCAAGTTACCGATTTGTATGCAAATTGGTATATAATTATGTAGTATCAATACCGAAGACGGATGCAGAATACTTTTTCCCGGAAGATTGTATAATTTCCGGGATAAAATTAAGTGAATTTTCCGGGAACAAAGAGCGCTTTAATAACAATATAATGCCATGCAACCTGTTGCTTGCTTGCTCTTGAAATAATCTACGGTTTATTAGAGTTTTCATTGCTGCGAAGTCGCGGTGAAAACCCTAGTGCTGTGATGAAATATATATATATATATATATATATATATATATATATATATATATATATATATATATATATATATATATATATATATATATATATATATATATATATAAGGAAAGGAATGCTCCGGTGGTTCGGGCATGTGGAAAGAATGCATGATGAAAGAATGACTAAACAGATATACAATGCAAAAGTGGATGCATGCAGAAGTCGTGGAAGGCCACGACACACCTTCCATGATCAAATTGATCGTGTACTAACGGAAGGCGATGTCAGGAGCCTTAAGAACAGACGACCGTGCGTGACAAGAGCTATGAATGTCAAGGAAGCAAGTGAGGTGTGTAAGAATAAGCCTAAATGGCACTCTGTTGTTCGTGCCTACCCCGCAAGGGAACTGGCGTGAAGTTATGTATGTATGTATGTATGTATATATATATATATATATATATATATATATATATATATATATATATATATATATATATATATATATATATCCACTAAGTTTGGAACGATGAAATCGAAAATTTTGAAGAAAATCAAAGTATTGGAGCTTTTTGAGCAATTTTTGATGTAATACTCATTCTGCTGTACTGTACGTGTTATGGAGTATTACAGCTTATTCTAATTATCTATACTAATATTATAAAGCTGAAGAGTTTGTTTGTTTAAACGCGCTAATCTCAGGAACCGCTGGTCAGAATTGAAAAATTCTTTCAGTGTTGAATAGTACATTTATCGAGGAAGGCTATAGGCTATATTATATTTTAAAAAAATTAGGGATCCTTACTAAAAGTCCAATAATGTAACCCAAGGTGTAAAAAAATGACCCGAAAAAATCCTTACACGGCGTGCGCTGCGAAAACTATTGATTATAGAACAATGTACTACCACTTTGCAGAACATATAATTGTCTACAAAAAATATCGCGTAACCATATGTCTAACTATTGTAGTTATCTCACAATAAGTGCTTTATTTTATTTTATTTGAATAATTAAAATGCCGTCGCTTCAAAAACTCTTTATTTTGTACCTTGGTATTAATCCTAATCAAAATAAATTACTCCATATTCAAGACAACTTCAATACCTTTCTAGAACTTTTTGAATTATTTAATTCGGACGTTTCATTCAAAAGATATCGCGATATTTAAAATGTAAGTATTAGTGTTGTTTTGATTGAACGCGCTAATCTCAGTAACTACTGGTTTGATTTGAAAAATTCTTTCAGTGTTGGATAGCCCATTTATCGAGGAAGGCTATATATAAGAGCAAGAATGTTTCAAAATCGGAGGGTTTTAAAAGCAAATTCCACGCGGACGACGTCGCGGTCACAGCTAGTATAGTATAAAGGCTAAGACAAGCACGGAGTCAGGTCCGAGGTGTCGCTACTCAACTAAGGCACGGTTTGTCACATCTGAGGATATTAAATAATTAGATGAAATAACTTTAACTATGATTTATTGATATTAACTTAATACTAGATATGATATGATATGATGTATGAGTAACACGTACGCGAGTCGCGGTGCTTCTACGTGAACTGTCGATAATAACGCGTGCTCGCGTAAATGCTGATTGTGCGTTCTGTACGGTTACACCGTACATGTTCCCGCACAGCAAGATGAGATATGGAAGATGAGCTAACCTAATCACAAGATGAAAAAAAACAATAATCCTTAAAACTAAGTACAAAAACGACCCCGATAATTATACTTCGATCTTAAAACTACGCTTCATTAGAATAGGTGACGTGTTGATAGATTCAGTAGAACGACACTTAGCACACTGATTGTCTGATGGCCCTACATTTTCGCTATCACTCACGCACTCTACACTTGTGTCTCTTTTCACATTTGCACTATCACTTACGCACTGTACACTGCTGCTGATGGCGGGCTGGTGCGCGACCGGCGCCGGGGAAAAGCGCCGCCGGTAGGCGCAGCCTAGGCCCACTGCTGCTGTCAGTCCTGCCGCCGCTAGACAGTAAATGGCTACGTAGTGGTGTACATCGTGATAAGACACGTCATCCTGGTCACCCTGAACCTGATCCGATGCCGCTTTCATGTCTTCTATTCGCTTACCGAGATTCAATAGCGAGTGATTTATAGAACTATAGTCTAGCTCTGGTCTGATGTTAGGTATCGATATGTTGATAAAATTGTTGACAGGTGCGATTTTCGGAGCTAGTATCTCCGGCTCAATATTAATTTGATTTATGAAATCTTTGTGGGATGTGATGGTGGATAAATCGCTTTTGATGACACATTCATTCCACAAAGTGATGACATTGAGGCCAGTCACCTGTTCGCCGGTAACTTGATCACCACATATAAATCTAAGGGGACATTGTCCGCAACAGCTGATTATAAAAATATTGGTTTTAATTGTTATCCACGTCGTCTCACATTCACTTAGTGTAATCTTACACACGTGGCTTTGTTTACTTGTAACACACAGGTTATCATCTGAGTGTCTGCGGTAGACGGGCGTTTGAAGTTCGCAAAGATAAGTATTTGAGTTGTACGATATACACTTATCAAAGTCGCTAGTAGACATAGGTATAAATGTATCCTTTTTTAAGTTCATCGCTATATGACTTGATACAGGAATGATGTTCACCATGTGTTTGTCTATTTGATGTGGAAGTGGAAATGTTTTGTAAATGTCATAATTCTCTCTATTTATTAAAGGAATTTGTATTTGAAAAATAAAGTATTGTTGCGTCATTCTAACTTTAACTTTTAGTATTTTATAGATATTTTGTAGATCGGTTTGCAGATTATCTAATGGAAGTGCCAGATCCTTTGGGAGCTGTCCTCCTATGATGCTAAGTTCATTTTGTAGTTGGGAAGGAGTAAGAAGATGAATATTGAAGTGCTTGAGGTTCGTGATAGTATCTAATAGTGCGTCTTGGATATTTTTTAGATTCAAAAGAATGTTGTTAGCTATGATGCTTGTTAATATGAAGTCGCTTGTAGTTTCTACTTTAATGATCTCTTTCTTCACATTATTGGTGACTTGATCTAGATCATTGAGGTGTTGATTAAAGATTTTGTGTTGCTTCTCTATCGTATTTTCTATTCTTTGTAGTAAATTATTTTCTGCTTCTATAACTGATGTTTGGTTCTTCCAAAGATGTAATAAATGATTCTGATTAGTTTTGACTAAATTAATATCGCGCTCGTACTGTTCAGCAAAACGCTCGTCTAAGACACCGAACAATGTATTCGCGATATAGCCGATTCCGTTTACAAGGCCTCGTCGCATGCGCCTCGGAGTATCGAATTTCTGATTACGTAACATTCGGTCATAGAACTCTAATTCCTTGTACCCGTGACGTAGTTGGAGTAAAACAATGCTACAATGGTTGTTGTTTTCTGAATGAATGCACATTTTATCCAGATGAGTAATATAGCTCGTAAGCACCTTTGATCCTTGCCAATAGGGTTGCATATCGTAGTATGCAATTAATTTCCATTGGTCTTGAATTAAGCGCATATCTCCCACGTTGTCGAAAAATATATGTTTATTATTATTTAGTTTTGTGATATTGTATTCGCTACTTGCGATTACAGCTGAAGTAAGGAAAAATATTAATAAAGTAATAAGGGATATAGGATTGATTCGTAAGACACTGTTTAAGTTTTGATGTTTATGTGTGCTTGTGGATGATATGCTGGTTTTTTTTATTTGATTCTGGATTGTTTGTTGGAAGCTTTGATAATTTTATGATGGGTCTCTTGATTATCCCTTTTTTGGTTTTTACACTGACTACCCGGACGTGGTCATCCGTTCCCGGATGTAATTCGATAACACGTCCCAATGACCATTTTCCTGGTGGTAGATTGGCGTCATGTATTATTACGACGTCATTTAACTCTATATTAGACTGTGAAGTTCGCCATTTACTTCTGGCAGATAATTGCGTTAAATATTCAGCGCGCCATCGTTTCCAGATGTCATTGAATATTTTTTGCGTAAGTTGCCACCTAGTTCTTTCATCTCTTTCAGTCTCTACGATTGTCAATACTGGACCGCTCGCTAAGAAATGTGAAGGAGTAAGATAATCCAAATCTTGTGGATCTTCGGTTAATGTAGTTAAGGGTCTCGAATTGAGACAAGCTTCAAGCTGAGAAAGCAGAGTTGTGAACTCTTCATATGTTAACTTTTGATCACCTAAGACTCTACGTAAGTGGTATTTAAAACTTTTAACAGCTGCTTCCCATAGCCCTCCAGCTGATATAAGGATGTTAGCCCTAATGATTTTCAATTGACTACTGCGCAGTTCATCTGTTGACAAAAATGATTTTTTCTGGCGGTCACGAGAAAATGCTCGCATTATCCATGCAAGTACGCGTGACGCCCGCGTGAAATTACGTTTTAAATATAGATTGCTTTTGATATGCTTGATGATCGTATAAAGGTAACCAAGAAGGACCTTTCCACCACAGTTCATGTTTTATTAAATTTTCAACAAACGTACCACGACTGGCACAGTCAGCTGGGTTTTCGCTAGATTTGATATAAAACCAGCACTCTGGTTGTATAATTGCAGTGATTTCTTTCACTCGATTGGCTACAAAGGGTTTCCATCGACTCGGATCACCTTGTAACCACCCAAGGACTGCAGTAGAGTCGCACCATGCTATAATTTGTACATTATACTCGCTTAAGCTTTGCTTGATTTTTGTCATTAGTTTTGAAAGCAAGAGTGCGCCACTTAATTCAAGCCTGGGCAATGATATGTCACTCTTTTTTGATGCGGAAGTTTTGCTGATCGGTACTAGTTTAGTTTTTGCCGCTAAGAGTGTGATTTTTACTTGGTTTTGACGAACTATTCGCGCGTAGACAACGCATGCGTATGCCGCTAGGGATGCATCGCAAAAACCATGTAATTCGATAGTATCATTCTGCTCGCTTCCTATCCATCTTGGAACTTCTATATCCTTTATATTTTCGATATCTGCTCTCAGTCGGATCCATCTTGTGTACATATCCTCTGGTATGACGTCATCCCATTTGAGATCTATCGACCACACGCTTTGGAACAATAATTTAAGCTGTACTACTGCCGGTGCTAACCATCCAAGTGGATCGAAAATTTTGGATATTTCGCCTAATAGTACTCGCTTCGTTGGCTTCGCATCTGGCTGCGTAGTTAACTTACACATGAAATTAAACTTATCCTGTTGAGCATTCCACGTAAGACCAAGTGCTTTTGTAGACGCTTGATACTTAAAATCATACGTATTAGGTATGCTTTCTGCTTTATCAACACTCTCTAATAATGCTATCTCGTTCGCTGACCATTTACGAAGGTTAAATCCTCCTGATTTGAGGAGTTCTATAAGATCCTTTTGCAATTGCTTTGCCGATGTGATGTCAAACGCGCCACTAAGTACGTCATCCATGTAAAACTGCTCCTCTAAAACTTTTGCTGCTACTGGATAACGACTGCGTTCGTCTATAGCTAACTGTTTAAGTGTCATCATTGCTAAATATGGTGCAGCTTTAGTGCCATATGTTACAGTCGCTAGAGTATAGTCTTTGAGGTGATGATTGGGATTTTCGCGCCAAACGATTTGTTGATAACGCTGGTCTTCTTTATGTACGAAAATCTGCCTAAACATCTTTTCAATGTCTGCAGTAAAGGCATATTTGTATTTCCTCCATTTTAATATTAATGATAAAATATCCTGTTGCAAATTTGGACCCCGATACATAAGATCGTTAAGACTTAAACCCGTATCTGTTTTTTCCGATGCATTAAATACAACTCGCAGTGACGTAGTATTCGAATCAGCGCGATGTACACCGTGGTGCGGCAAATAGTAGGCAGGTTTCATATTGCTTATTGTTGTTAAGTGCATGTGACCCATATCGATATATTCATTTATAAATTCTCTGTATTTATTTGATAATGTGTATTCCTTTTGCAATTTTTTTTCTAGCTGATAAAATTGGGCACATGCTTTTGGTTTAGATAACCCTAGCTTTTCCTCTGCATCTGGGTGTAGAGGAAGGCGAACAACGTACTTCCCGTCTGGCTGACGAGTAGTCGTGGATTTATAAAGCTCAGTACATTGATAATCCTCATCCGAAATATCTATTTTTTCGTTGATATCTTCGATAGACCAAAACTTATGCAAGTTTTCTACATCAAGCATGACTACATTACATTGGTATGATTTCACGTTGCCACATAAAATCCATCCCAGTCGTGTTTGCTGGGCTACCGGCAATGAGTCGTTTTCTTTGATAATTCCTCCCATGATAATAGATGAGTAGATGTCTGCACCTAATAACAGGTCTATGGATCTACGACGATAAAATTCTGGATCTGCTAATTGTATATTTTCTATAAAAGACCAGTTTGGCTTGGAAAATGATTGATTGGGTAAATTGTTAACTGCGTGTTTCATTATAAAAACTCCGGTATTTAGCGAATAATCGCTATAGATAGAAGATATTGTGACATTCATGATGCCTTTGCAAGTATTTGCCTGCGCTCCTAATCCTAAGATTACTCCTTTACAATGCTGGCGTGGGATACCTAGTGTTTGAGCTGCGTTTTCTGTTATAAGCGATGTCTGTGATCCTTGGTCGATGAGAGCACGCATGATAATCTTAGTGCCATCTGCGGCTTGCACTGTCACCAGGGATGTGGCTAAGAGAATTTCCTGCGTGTCCTCCAGCGACACGTGTGCGCTGCTTTTCGATTGTTTATGAAAGTTATCCGATATTGCGAAATTTTGCGATGTCATCGGTGAAGTAAATGCTTCATGAACAATAGTATGATGATTTGCATGACACTTATGACAATTTTTGTTCGAAAAACAATCTCTACCGTAATGATTATAAAGGCAGTTTTTACATAACGATAACTTTGCAATAGTTTGCCTTTGTACCTCAGGTCGATACCCTACGAAAATGTCGCAATTCGGTACGACATGATTTTTATTGCAAACTGGACAATTTTGCACTGTTGCCGAGGTATTTTTCTTATTGTTTTGCGATTTAAGTAATGGATTTTGATTGCTAATAAATGATTTAAATTTGTATGATTTTTTGAATGCGTTTGATGAAGATATTTGCTGATGTTGCTGGATAGGCTTTGATTGATCTTGCTTACGTTTTGATGATTCTAAGGCGGTAAATTTCGCCTCTAAAAATTTTAAAAATTCCTGTAAGGATGGCAACTCCCTTGGATTTTTTAATGACTCGATATAGTCATTGTGGCTCTCTTGGTCTAATTTTTGTGATAAGATATAAACTATCATCGGGTCCCAGGTATCAATAGCAACCCCTAGGTTTTTTATAGCATTTAAGCATTCATTCGTTGTGTCGTGGATCCTTTTGATTGCTGATGCTGATTGTTGCGGTATCATCGGAAGATTCATGATAATATGCATGTGAGAGTTGAATATTAGCTTAGGGTTACTGTAGCGATGATCCAGTAACTCCCAACAAGCAGTATAATTATCAGAGCTTATATTTAGATGTTGCACCAATTTCTCAGCTTCGCCCTTAAGCTTGCTTTTTAGGAACTGCATCTTCTGTGCGTTCGATAGGCATCTGTTTCTGTGAATAGTTTCTAAAAACAGATCCTTAAAGGATACCCACAGATGATAACTGCCGCTGAACGTCGGGATGTCGATATGTGGAGTAGACTTTTCGCGATGACTTTCTGACCACATCTTGCTATTTATGTCTTTTTTGATTTGAAGATACCTTTGCTCACACGAGTTGTATGCTTCTTCATATTCTTCATTCTCTTCGTAGAGCTCGCTGTCAATTTCCCAATGCAGAGCATCAATAACGGACCATCGTGTCTGCACTGAGGTCATTGCGTCTTCAAATTCCCATTTTTGGGAAATGATTTCCAGGTCTATGCTCTTGATAGTTCTTTGGAACGCTTTAAAATTACTACTTTGCTTTCTTAATAATTCTTCCAGTCTACTAGGCGAACCTTGAGTCTTCGGAACCTGAAAGGATGTTTCGGAACGCGCGGATGGTTGAGGCGTCCTGTCTACCCCCTGCGCATGTCTCTGATCGCTTGATGGTGGTTGTGTTAAATGCCCTGGCGTTTCAGGTCTGATGATACCTTTCTCCTTAGATTCCGATGGCAAATAATTAATCATATAGGCACGTGTTTCTGAATAAAAATTTGACGTTCTTTCATAATACCTATTTATAAAATAATCATGTGATTTATTTTCAAATTCACAAATTTTTATGTGGTTACACTGAAACTCTTGCCAATACGTTTCCAATGTGCTTATCCGCTTTTTTATATGAGCCGGAGTCTTGCGTTCGACACCGTCTTTTTTGAAATTGACCAGGAGTTGTTCCATGGCTCCCATGATTTGATTTTGTGTTAGAACGAGATCTTCCATTTTCTCGTGATAGTAACGATTAGATTTCTTAGATAAGATTGACAATGTGGACTCACCGATGTTGCTAGCTCACTTACGTGGCAGTTCCTACCGCGCTGGTACTCCTATTATGTATCAATCACTCGCGAAGTAGGTCCTGCTTAACGTAAAGCTCGAAGGACCATAAAGATGTACGGTTTGTCACATCTGAGGATATTAAATAATTAGATGAAATAACTTTAACTATGATTTATTGATATTAACTTAATACTAGATATGATATGATATGATGTATGAGTAACACGTACGCGAGTCGCGGTGCTTCTACGTGAACTGTCGATAATAACGCGTGCTCGCGTAAATGCTGATTGTGCGTTCTGTACAGAAAACGTTTAACTTTTCTAAGGACCCCTCCAAGCGTGGTGTGAACGCATTGCGAACATATTTGTAGTCTATTATGAAATAAGAGCTAAAATCAACTAGGTATTGTTGATAATAAACCTGTAAATGTCTAGACAAAAAACCTATCAGAGCCTATACCCAAAGATATGACGAGAAAAGGTATAAAGCGAAATATCCATATAAACATCCAATATTATTTGCATTCACTTCTGGTTGGTGTTGCCAGTTTTTTTTGGGTTTGAAATGTATACAAAATCCGAATTTGGATAAATTAGATACAGGTGCGAAATGGTAGCTTAATGGTTATTATACCTATATACGGAATGGAAGAAGAATAAATATTAAGTTATGAGAATCCCCCAAGAATAAAAATTATGTTGGGAACAAATGTCTAGCCATGCCACCTCCGCCAGGCCCCGATCGAAGGGCTAGGCTCAAGAAATGTTGACTTGACGTTGTGACAGATGACATGCATGTCAATGGTCTTAAAATGGGGGATGCTGAAGATCGCGCGAAGTGGAGTAGAAAAAGTAGGAAAGCGGACCCTGGGCGTCGGAGTAAACGCTCCGAGCGCAACCAGGATTTAACGCTCGGATGATGATGATGACAATCCCCCAGTATGGTAGTAAGGAGCTGGACTGATTTTGACGGGACTTTCACTGGCAGATAGCTCATCAGCTATATAACATCTTATATGGAGTAACTTAAGCTACTCTTTTTTACTTTCTCCGAAAAATATTTCCACGCGGACCAAGTCGCGGGTACAGCTAGTTCACAATAAAATACTAATGCAGCTGAAAACGACCGCGTTTTTGCTTTCTTTCTTCCTTAAGGACGTTGGCGTTTCGACGAGCCTTAGACAAGTAAGAATCGAAGAATTTTATCGTATCGCTCTAGTTCCGATCAAATATCGTTAACGGATCGTCGAAAGTAACATTTGACTGTAGCGAGATGGGAATTGTTATGACTTTTGTACCGACATGCGACAATATGAATACGCTTTTGGTTCAATCCACACTAGTAGTGTATATGCCACCGTCAAATTGTAAACACGATTAGATTATAATCTATCTCGCGAGATTGTAAACTGTCGGAATATTGTGAACCGAAAATATTGATTACAATTTAACGCATTATTCATTAATAATCGTCAAATTATGAAATAAGAAATTGACTCCAAGAGTAACTAAAAATTAAAATTTTCTACAACATCTTGAAGTCAGTGCCAAGCATAACACAAAAATTAGTATATACATTGTTCCAAAAAGAAAATATAGTAATTTTAGTAATCTATCGCATGCGCATCGTGTACTAGCAGAAGGTGATGTCAGGAGCCTTAAGAACAGACGAGCGTGCATGACAAGAGTTATGAATGTCAAAGAAGGCGCTCTGTTGTCCGTGCCTACCCCGCAAGGGAACTGGTGTGAAGCTATATATGTATGTGTGTATGTATGTATCGCATGCCATTTCACAATCACGGCAAACGAAGAGAAACTTGTTTTAGAACAAAATGTTCTATTTGTGGGATAGGTAGAGACAGGACTGCGACTGTGTTATTCTGGTGTTAGCTGTCACGTCGTCGTCATGGTGAAAGAAGTTTCGCTGGCACATGCTAGTTGAAAATAAAATTGGAAATATTGCGGGAGATTTTCAAACCTGGCAACACCAGTTGTGCTTCATGTTTATCTTGCGAATCGACCTGTCACCGCCGTCATAATGGGATACCATTTATCACGATGATTTCAATAACTATTGTGTGAGTAATATTTTGTTTTTGTATTGTTTTCTATAAGATAGATAGATTTACTTTATTGCTCACCAAAATAAACGAATACAAAAACAAAATGTATAATTACAATTGTTCTTGGCAAAACAACAGGCGGCCTTATCGCTAAGAGCGACCTCTCCAGGCAACCTAGCTTAAAAGAAATTCTTAACTAATCTGGCGATGTAGGTGGAGCAGAAAAAAGATAGGACAGTACAATTTAAATATACATACTTACACTAATTTATAAATTTAATACATATATAAAAATATAATAGTAATATATATACGTATATACAAAGTAAGCCTAAATGGCGCTCTGTTGTTCGTGCCTACCCCGCAAGGGAACTGGCGTGAAGTTATGTATGTATGTATGTATGTATATACAAAATAATCTATATAAATATATTTGTTAACATTATTTGTGACAAGCATTTTATATATTACAATAGATAAATAAGTAAATGTTTAATATATTAGACATATTTATTTAGAGACAGATAGTACTTTTTTCTTTTTTTACATACATACATAACTTCACGCCAGTTGCCTTACAGGGTTAGCACGACCAACAGAGCGCCATTCAGGCTTATTGTTACACACCTCACTTGCTTCTTTGACATTCATAGCTCTTGTCATGCACGCTCGTCTGTTCTTAAGGCTCCTGACATCACCTTCTGCTAGTACACGATCAATTCGATCATGGAAGGTGTGCCGTGGCCTTCCACGACTTTTTTTTAAATTTTTATTGCAGGAGTTCAGCAGACAGGCAGACGGCCCACTAGATAGAAAACGGTTACCATCGCCTATGGACATTTGCAACACCAAAGGTGCTACAAATGCGCTGCTACTCTCTTAAAGGAGACTGGAACCTGGTCACTAATGCCGGAACACAACTCAAAGTTATTACGGCAGTATGCTCTAGACCAGGGGTGGTAGTACCACCTGGCTGTGGGTTATTTAGTCGCCTCTTACGACAGGCCGCCCGGCCGCAGGAAATTGTATTCTCTCTCCGTTCCTGCACGGATAAACTTTCTAAGTCAGTTCTGAAATGTAGGTAATGTTTTGGCCTCTCTGACAGTAAGAGGAAACGCATTCCAGAGTTTGGGTATAAGATATGATGATAATAACCTATCACGTGTAAGTTGCTTAGATCATATAAACGTCTTGATAACGCATGAATTGCACAAAAACGGCCCATAAAAATTGCACTAAATTTGATGCACTTGCTCCCCCACGCCTGTTAGTGTCGTTTCGACTTCTTTGCTGGTTAGAGCTCTCGCAAAAAAGTCATTATGCCGTCCTACATACATACATACATAACTTCACGCCAGTTCCCTTGCGGGGTAGGCACGAACTACAGAGCGCCATTTAGGCCCATTCTTACACACCTCACTTGCTTCTTTGACATTCATAACTCTTGTCATGCACGCTCGTCTGTTCTTAAGGCTCCTGACATCACCCTCCGCTAGTACACGATCAATTTGATCATGGAAGGTATGTCGTGGCCTTCCACGACTTCTGCATCCATCCACTTTTGCATTGTATATCTGTTTAGTCATTCATATGCCGTCCTGCGCTATTGAAATGTGTCGGAACTATTTTAAAACAGGAAGAATAAGGAAAAGACGTCACTTCTCTATGAAATACCTTTTGTTGGGCTAAAATTTATGTAGATAGCCTATATATTGCTATTTTAAGATAACTTCTATACCTGAGTGACCTACGAAAAATTTTAGCTCATCAAAAGGTATTTCATAGAGAAGTAGGGAAGGTTAGGAGGGTTTGGGCCTTACTACCTGTTATTTCTTTACATTTTCTGAGACTAATTTACCATAGTAGTGTATTTTTTTTACACCATCAGAAAATAGAGATTTCAACGAACAAAAAACCTACCGACTTTTTTAAAAAAAGCTGATATTTTGACGCGAGAATTTTCGATTGAAATTAGGTTAGTATAGTTCTAATAAATTGTATAGTAATTCTAACGGCATTGTAATTCGAGTCCTGCAACTCGTAACATTAGTTACAATTTTGTGTATGTACATTATTAGTATCATTATTTAATCTAATTACGGAAATACGGCTACCGCTGTGGGTTACAGTGAAGGAGGAGGAGCCTAATATTTTCTTAAGTTTTCGCGTCTTGTATACATAATAAAACTACGTTTTAACGGTTTTAAGCGCGGTAATTTTATTTGATTTTGGTTTTTCCGACGCTTCGGCCACTTTTCAGTGGCCGTGATCACGGAAGACAAAGATGTCAAGTGTCAACGAGTATTGTTAAAGTTTTATTTAGCCTACCGCCAACTTGTTAATTTTAATTATTTAATTTTGTTTATGGTTATTATTTACTCTATGAGAGCCTAATCTAATTTACTACCTGGAGGAGCCTGCCTACCGCTGCCGTATGCGTGAGAGAAAGGGAAACCAAACGGACTAGCGCCGTAACGCGTTACGTAAGGAAATGGTTTACTCTTCCATGAGAAGTGATCACTTCAATTAGAGTGAGAGAGGAGAAGCCTGCCTACCGCTGTTGTATGCGTGAGAGAAAGGGAAGCCAGACGCACTGGCGCCATAACGCGTTACGTAACGAAGCGGTTTACCCTCCCATAAGAAGTTATCACTTCAAAAATTCAAGCGCAACAATTTTAACTGGTACACACGTGGAAAATCGGACGTGTCAGCTAATTAAAGGTATTATAATAATAAAACAAATTGAACCCCCAAAAAGGTTCGCCCCGTGTGAAAATGGATCAACGCGACCCTTAATTATACCGACTTTGGCTTAGCAAGGATTAGTGGAGTAATTGGTTGGGGCCATTACTTTGTGGCCAGGACTAGCGAGGTTTATTGATTTGGAGTACAGTTTTCATTGATTTACCATTAAGTCTGTAGTTTACTTTTATTTGGTGTAGTAGGAAATGCTTACTACTAGTACTAACGATAGTTTAGTATAGTGTTCCGCAAACTTTTTGAGTCGAGGGTACATCTAGGAAAACGAAAATTCTTGGAGCTACACCACAAATAAAAATCATTTTTTAAGTAATATTAATCAACATTTATATATTAATCATCGAAACAATATTTATTATGGGACGCCCCTTAGTATATAAGACAATATATATAAGTATAGATATAAGGCCCGCACTGCACATGGACTTCCTCACAACACCAGCATGTAACAGATACACTCTATATTAGTATAGGTTTAGTATTAAAACTAGAATAAATTAATGTAGTAAGTTATTCGTAAGATACATACACCTCAACACAAAAATCAATAAATTAATGTCACGCACAAGAACCAAAGTAAATAATAAGCGTGTTAAATTCAAAAAATTAAATCTAGAAATTAATAATATTTTCTTAAGTTTTCGCGACTTGTATACATAATAAAACTACGTTTTAACGGTTTTAAGCGCGGTAATTTTATTTGATTTTGGTTTTTCCGACGTTTCGTCCACTTTTCAGTGGCCGTGATCACGGAAGACAAAGATGTCAAGTGTCAACGAGTATTGTTAAAGTTTTATTTAGCCTACCGCCAACTTGTTAATTTTAATTATTTAATTTTAATTTTGTTTATGGTTATTATGTACTCTATGGGAGCCTAATCTAATTTACTACCGCTTCGCAACATGTTATGGCTTGAAAAGAAGAAGCGGCGCAAGAAACTCTTCAGCAAACATGCCTAGCTCTAATAATTTTATATAATATTAAAATGGGTGGAAGGAAAAATAAAAGTAATTATCAGTCAAGTTGGTTTGTGTTCCGTTGTACGCATAAAGAGCTCACAGTGTCTTGAGGTCTGGCAGCTGGTTTTTGCTGGGTTTGGGTCTTAATAGTTTTGATGATTGGATCCCAAACAGGTGGTACTTGCCAACCATCTTCTCTATTGAAATTTGGGTGTTTTTTTATTTCAATACCCTCACGCATCATTCTAGGTATGAAACGATTCTCTTTCGCGAGGATTTGTGGGTTATCGAATCTGATGTAGTGGTTGGGTTTATCCAGCGTGTGTTCACTGATCGCAGACTTCGTAGACCTTGTGTGTTTCATGTCAGCAATGTGTTCTTTTACTCGTGACATGCTCAAGTGAGTTCTACAACGCAATCAGCTGAAGACTCCACACCAACGTCACAAAGCCTCCAAACCACCTTCAGTTGAGCGGTGCCCTGCTACCCTACCCTACATCAAGGGGGTCACAGACAGAATTGGCCACATCCTCAGGCGAGCTTCAATCCAAACATATTTCAAGCCGCAGAAAAAGATTACCCAATTTCTGAGACCTGTGAAATGCAATATCCCACTCCAGGATGCAGGGATCTACAAGCTTGATTGTGAGTGTGGATTGTCATAGATTGGGCAAACAAAGAGGAGCATAAAGACACGAGTAAAAGAACACATTGCTGACACGAAACACACAAGGTCTACGAAGTCTGCGATCAGTGTACACACGCTGGATAAACCCAACCACTACATCAGATTCGATAACCCACAAATCCTCGCGAAAGAGAATCGTTTCATACCTATAATGATGCGTGAGGCTATTGAAATAAAAAAACACCTAAATTTCAATAGAGAAGATGGTTGGCAAGTACCACCTGTTTGGGATCCAATTATCAAAACTATTAAGACCCAAACCCAGCAAAAACCAGCTGCCAGACCTCGAGACACTGTGAGCTCTCTCTGCGTACAACGCAACATAAACCAACTTGACTGATAATTACTTTTATTTTTCCTTCCACCCATTTTATTATTATATAAAATTATTCGAGCTAGGCATGTTTGCTGAAGGGTTTCTTGCGCCGCTTCTTCTCTTCAAGCCATAACATGTTGCGAAGCGGTAGTAAATTAGATTAGGCTCCCATAGATAACCATAAACAAAATTAAAATTAAATAATTAAAATTAACAAGTTGGCGGTAGGCTAAATAAAACTTTAACAATATTCGTTGACACTTGACATCTTTGTCTTCCGTGATCACGGCCACTGGAAAGTGGCCGAAACGTCGGAAAAACCAAAATCAAATAAAATTACCGCGCTTAAAACCGTTAAAACGTAGTTTTATTATCTAGAAATTAAGTTGTAAAAAAAGGGTACGGAACTCGAGTCCGTAGAGTTGTTAATAATAATAATAATAAACCCGCAGGGGGGCTTTGCGGCGAAGCCTTAGGTGAGTAGCGACACCTCGTACCTGACTCTGGGGGCTAAGACAAGGCCCCCGCCAAGTAAGCCAGATTTACGACATGACTTCTATTTTCCCGTATCAGGTCCTGACTTCAAAGGTGGAAATTAATCGCTTATAAATTTTATTTAACTAATTAATAAGTGTTACATGCCGACAAAAAGTGAATGCACATCTGCCTGCCAAAAACCTGGTTTATTACCGTTCCCCGAATTTGGACTTCTTTTGTTTACTTTGTGTTTAAAGTTCGTAATTAAGAAAAACATTCTATTGTTATTGTACTTGTTTTATGGCAGTCATTAGGCAGGTGTGTCGAACTAATTCTTAGAATTTATTGTTTTGCGTCGAGGCATATTGTATTTGTACAGAATAAAAGGAATGCCCGAACGGAGGGGTGAAGCAGTCAAGCGAGGATTACGATACGAGCAAGACGTACATTCGATGAGCGATATAGTGACGGACTTTGCGCGTGTTATTGAATTGTGTAATTTGTACTGGTTGCCTCCAGTTATATTTGTACCTATGTTATACGTGTTTGTATAGTTCTAATAAATTCTATAGTAACTCCAACGGCATTTTAATTCGAGTCCTGTAGCTCGTAACAATAGGTTACGTACTTGTATACATAGCTGTCGTCGCACACGGTTAAACATTTTAGAAGAACGAATATCATAAATAAAATTATTTATATAGATAGATAGATGACACTTTATTGCTTACCAAATATACAATATCAAAAATACACAATTACAATATTGTCATGGTAGAAACAATAGGCGGCCTTATCGCTTAAAGCAATCTCTTCCAGGCAACCTAACTTAAGGAATAATTTAACCTAATCTGGCGATGTAGGTGGTGCAGATCATTAAGTAGGTATATCATAAATAAAGATGCATGATGAAAGAATGACTAAACAGATATACAATGCAAAAGTGGATGGATGCAGAAGTGGTGGAAGGCCACGACACACCTTCCATGATGAAATTGATCGTGTACTAGCAGAAGGTGATGTCAGGAGCCTTAAGAACAGACGAGCTTGCATGACAGGAGTTATGAATGTCAAAGAGGCAAGTGAGGTGTGTAAGAATAAGCCTAAATGGCACTCTGTTGTTCGTGCCTACCCCGCAAGGAAACTGGCGTGAAGTTATGTATGTATGTATGTATGTATCATAAATAAACATACTTAAACTACATAATTTATAAATTAAATACACATACTTAAATTACTTTATAAATTAAATACATACATATTTATATATACATATGTATATACTAGCGGATGGTGATGTCAGGAGCCTTAAGAACAGACGAGTGTGCATGACAATGGTTATGAATGTCAAAGAAGCAGGTGAGGTGTGTAATAATGGGCCTAAATGGCGCTCTGTTGTTCGTGCCTACCCCGCAAGGGAACTGGCGTGAAGTTATGTATGTATGTATGTATGTATATGTATATACTAAATTGTACGGTTTGTCACATCTGAGGATATTAAATAATTAGATGAAATAACTTTAACTATGATTTATTTATATTTACTTAATACTAGATATGATATGATGTATGAGTAACACGTACGCGAGTCGCGGTGCTTTTACGTGAACTGTCGATAATAACGCGTGCTCGCGTAAATGCTGATTATGCATTCTGTACGGTTACACCGTACAAAATAGTCTATAATAATATATAAGAAATAGGAATAATTATTTAAGGAAAAGTAGCGTTTTCTGAGTGCGTTCTTAAATGTAGGCGATGTTTTGGCCTCTCTGACAGTAAGAGGCAGCGCATTCCAAACCTGCACTGTAAGCGAGTTATCATAAAAAGATGAAGCGTGTGCAGGTGTAGTGAGTTTACGATACGTATGAGTGCGCAAATTGTGGGAAGTAGAAAGGCGATGGAATTGAAAACGTTCCTTAAGGTAAGGAGGGCTACTAGATATAAATAATATGTTATAAAGTAGTGTGAGAATGTGAGTATTCCGGCGAAAGCGGATAGGGAGCCATTTGAGTTCTTCACGAAATTCAGAAACATATTTTCGCAATCCAAATATGAACCTAATGCAAAAATTCTGAAGTCGCTTATTTAGCTATTCTACGTTATATATAATTACTCCTTTTTTTTTTTTCACTGCAGGAGATCAGCAGACAGGCAGACGGCCCACTTGATGGAAAGCGGTTACCATCGCCTATGGACATTTGCAACAGCACAGTTGCTACAAATGCGCTGCTGCTCTCTTAAGGGAGACTGGAACCTGGTCACTAATGCCGGAACACGACTCAAGGTTGTTATGGCGACATACTTTAGACTAGGGGTGGTAGCTATCCAGTCGGGCAAATGCCCTACCACCTGGCTGTGGGTTGTTAAGTCGCCTCTTACGACAGGCCGCCCGGCCGCAGGAAATTGTATTCTTTCTCCGTTCCTGCACGGATAAGGTGCGGAAGTAAATCTTTTAAATTACTCACGGAAATTTAAAAGATTTACTTCCGCACCGAGGGTAGCACGATGATAACTTACTGCCGCACAGTCTTCTTCTCCGTCGTCACACTCTTGGCAGAGTGGTCGTGGTCCTCATGACAGGGGTGGTGGCAAGCTTCACAATTCGTCGCCATTCCTCTCGCACTGTAGCTTTCCTCGTGCATTCGTGAAGTGGGCCATTTAGTGCGGATTTGATTTGGTCGGTCCAGCGCATTGGTGATCTACCGCGCGCCCTCGTGCCCTCCACTTTGCCCTGGACCACGAGTCGCTCCACCGACGTGTCCTCTCGTCGTGTAATATGTCCAAAGAAAGTGAGAATACGACCTTGAACGATGGAAGACATAGCCCGTGACATAGCGAATGTTTTAAGCATTTTCAGCCATAAATGGTCAATATCTTCCCCCATGATCTAATTTACACAATGGCACTATCGAATGTCACTTAAGACACACTTAGACACCACAACAGGCACTTACAACACCGATACATTGATACGAGAGGGGAAAATCCGCTTTCAAGATCTTGCTCAGTACCTCCTATTTAATATAAAATTCTGTTCTGCTACTTTCAACGTTATATGGTCGCGTATAAAGTCGAAAATCAGTTGTAGAATTCGTTGAATGAAAGCAGCGCTGAAGCGGCTTATCTTTTAACAAAATAGGTTTTTCAAATGAAATATGAGAGTGAACTAAAATAAACTAAGATGTTGGCATTGTGCTCAAAATAGGCGCAGATTAAGGCCAAATTGAATTTCGTGTCTATAAAGATATAAGTACATAGTATACATATGTATCAGGACTTTTTTGTGGGGGCACGTGGGGGCACGCAGTACCCTTAATTGTAAAACTGTAACAACCAAAATTATTTTAAAAATTAAACTAAACTATAAAATAGAAACCTAAAATTAAATACTAAAACTAAAAAAAAAAAAAAAAAAAAAAAGGAGAGCAAAATTATAGATAAAATATTGGTCCCAAACCACTGTCACTTACCGGGAACGTTCCCAAAAGGCTGGCGGCGTTACCACGCTGAATAGCAATGCTTACCCTTTGAGCAAAATAGACGCCAGCCTTTTGGTCGCGTGAGAGGTCTACTAAGCGCTCGGCAACATCTCGATAAAGTTTTAGAGCGTTAGGCAGAAGATTAAAGAATTGTTCATTGAGGGCCTCATATGGGCTTTCCTCTTTAGACTAGACGTGGTGAGAGGCAGCATAATTTTAGAGTATACTATGGATGCGTCTTCTGGTTCCGATCGGATCGAATTCAGTTTTTTTGTTGAACAAAATAAAATAGGTTTAAATAAAAAATGCATTCATTAAGATGTACCTAAACTAACCAAATCTTAATTTGCAGTAAACCTGCGAAAAATCGATATGTGTGCTGGGACATATAGTAGAAGTGAAACTTCAACGGACAAGTGGCAAAACGAATGGCAACGGATAAGTGGCCAAACGAATAGCGACAACATTTTGACTTGAAGTTTTACGGGCAGGTTTTCAAATTGGACAAGTACATTAACAATATATATATATATATATATATATATGTCTCATCGCGTATTGTTGCGCTTTAGCGCCTCCCTCAAACATGTTGTAATAGTTATTATTATTTTTATTTAGTACATTTTTTTAGATAGATAGATAGATAACACTTTATTGTACACCATTACAGAAAACACGGAAAAACTTATAGCCTAAAAATATTCTAAATGTGCACAATGGGCGGTCTTATCGCTAAGAAGCGATCTCTTCCAGACAACCCGTGGCAGGAATCAAACAGATTGTATTGGCAAAGGTGGTTGGTATAAATAAATATTAGAGGTTATGCAGTTACTTACATTATATTTTATTAAGATATATTGTAATAAAACTACGTTTTAACGGTTTTAGGCGCGGTAATTTTATTTGATTTTGGTTTTTCCGACGTTTCGGCCACTTTTCAGTGGCCGTGATCACGGAAGACAAAGATGTCAAGTGTCAACGAGTATTGTTAAAGTTTTATTTAGCCTACCGCCAACTTGTTAATTTTAATTATTTAATTTTAATTTAGTTTATGGTTATTATTTAGTCTATGGGAGCCTAATGTAATTTACTACCGCTTCGCAACATGTTATGGCTTGAAGAGAAGAAGCGGCGCAAGAAACTCTGTGCTCTCTGAAACAAAGAGTTGCCCACGGTAGCTAACTGACTAGGATGGTGGTGAGACGAACCATTAAGGTATTTATCTGTATGCGTAGGTTTCCTATACACCATATGACCAAGAGTATTGTCAGGGTTCCTTAGGATGCGCACATCCAGAAAAGCTAATTTATTGTTTGCCTCTAGTTCCATAGTAAATTACTATGGAACTAGAGGCAAACAATAAATTAGCTTTTTAGCTCCAATCATCAAAACTATTAAGACCCCAACCCAGCAAAAACCAGCCGCCAGACCTCAAGACACTGTGAGCTCTTTCTGCGTACAACGGAACACAAACCAACTTGACTGATAATTACTTTTATTTTTCCTTCCACCCATTTTAATATTATATAAAATTATTAGAGCTAGGCATGTTTGCTGAAGAGTTTCTTGCGCCGCGTCTTCTCTTCAAGCCATAACATGTTGCGAAGCGGTAGTAAATTAGATTAGGCTCCCATAGACTAAATAATAACCATAAACAAAATTAAAATTAAATAATTAAAATTAACAATTTGGCGGTAGGCTAAATAAAACTTTAATAATACCCGTTTACACTTGAAATCTTTGTCTTCCGTGATCACGGCCACTGAAAAGTGGCCGAAACGTCGGAAAAACCAAAATCAAATAAAATTACCGCGCTTAAAACCGTTAAAACGTAGTTTTATTATGTATACAAGTCGCGAAAACTTAAGAAAATATTAAGATATATTGTATCATTATGGAATTTTAATATATATAATTTTAAAATGTCATCTAATGACATTAGTTGTTCTGAATTTGACTTCTTTTTATCAATTATTATTTTTATATAGTTCAATATTATATATATTTTTGTTTTATTGACATGTTTATTTTACTCCCCATTTCAAAGTTATAGGTATACACTTTGTATCCTAGTTATATTGCATATCCTACATATTTCGTAAAATTTTCTAATCCATCCTAAGGTTGTCTGGAAGAACTCGCTTTTAGTGATAAGCCCGCCTATTGTTTTTTATACTTAAACTTCTTGAACTGTTTTTTTTTATTGCAGGAGTTCAGCAGACAGGCAGACGGCCCACTTGATGGAAAGCGGTTACCATCGCCTATGGACATTTGCATCATCAAAGGGGCTACAAATGCGCTGGTGCTCTCTTAAGGGAGACTGGAACCTGGTCACTAATGCCACACACATTCAAGGTTGTTATGGCGACATACTTTAGACCAGGGGTGGTAGCCATCCAGTCGGGCGAATACCCTACCACCTGGCATGTTTCTCAATGTTATGCAATAAAATATATTCTATTCTATTCTCAAGCAGGTCCGGGGGAGAGGCTAGGTTATACTAGTTCTGAATTTAATAAAAATCGGATTTATTTTGACAGCGCGACGGCAGCGCGTCCGGTGGTGCCATCTATACAAGCGCTAAAAAGGAGAACAGGCATTTGTAACTCGGCAGTAAACCGACATTGTTAAAACTGGTTATGCGTTTGCAACGACATCGTTATACGTTAATTCCTGCCGTTTGTTACTTACGACAGTTTTAAGGGACATTAACTTGGGCAGTTTACGCTATCAATCCAGCATCAAGCACGACTGAGCTCGATCAACATCATATGGCTAGGCGCACTGCAATAAAGCGCTACGGCGTAATGTGACGCGATGCAGTATTTTAAAATAGATTTTTAATGTGTATAGCGCAAACTTAAAAGCAAAGTCACCACAGGGTGCGTTGTATTCATATTACGCGCCTAGCCCAACGGAATTATTAAATTTCACATACTTACATTTTTTTTGGGACATAGACTTTTTTATCGTTTTAAATGGACTCATAAATAATTACTTGCAAAAAATGCTTGAAAAATTAGAACATATTTGTTTTTAAGATAAAGTGATATGTCTTTCGTTTCACATCCAAAGTGTTTTGCAATAGATTGAATAGTGATTTAGTATGTATAATTTACCTTTATTTCTGTTATTTTCCGTTAGTTATCCATATCAGGGCTACCACCCCTGGTCTAAAGTATGTCGCCATAACAACCTTGAGTTGTGTTCCGGCATTAGTGACAAGGTTTCAATCTCCCTTAAGAGTGCAGCAGCGTATTTGTAGCATCTTTGGTGTTGCAAATGTCCATAGGCGATGGTAACCGCTTTCCATCCAGGGGCCGTCTGCTTGTCTGCTGAACTTCTGCAATAAAAAAAATATTTGTTGGTTATTATGTATTACATATTATTATTTTGTATGTATATTTATGAAATATAGGTACCTACTGCTGTAATTCGTAACAAAAAAGAAACAATACTGACAGGTAAACTAAATAGAAAAACAGTCACATGTATTTCAGCCCAGTTAGGAAGGCCACTTTTGATTGAAATATTTATCCATCCTAATATATAAACTCAATCTACCTTTACGCGACTAAAAGAGTATTGACAGTTTGTATTGATGTAAAACTGATCATGTATTGTAACTGTCAGGGAGTAAAATTCGGGGGGCGGGGGGTCATGAATTACACGTCTCTGAGATGTACGGAACTAATTTAAGTTAAAATGCGAGTTAACGAACGTACTTATGTTTTTGTTGCTTTGAGTTTCTGTATTGTTGTTGCCTGGGGCCAAATACGAAATGAGATTTTTGTTCTAATTTACTTGAACATTGAATATTCGCCTGACTAACTTCTCAATAGAAGTTAGCTTTTTTTTCAGAACATGTAGTAGTCTTGAATTAGGATAGCTGCGAGGTAAGTCTGTTAATATTATAATATGAAGTAAAACTAACTTCTCAATAGAAGTTAGCTTTTTTTCCAGAAAATGTAGTAGTACTGAATTAGGATAGCTGCGAGGTAAGTCTGTTATTATTATAATATGAAGTAGAGCTAACTTCTCAATAGAAGTTAGCTTTTTTTCCAGAACATGTAGTAGTCTTGAATTAGGATAGCTGCGAGGTAAGTCTGTTATTATTATAATATGAAGTAAAGCTAACTTCTCAATAGAAGTTAGCTTTTTTCCAGAACATGTAGTAGTCTTGAATTAGGATAGCTGCAAGGTAAGTCTGTTATTATTATAATACGAAGTAGAGCTAACTTCTCAATAGAAGTTAGCTTTTTTTCCGAACATGTAGTAGTCTTAAATTAGGATAGCTGCAAGGTAAGTCTGTTATTATTATAATATGAAGTAGAGCTAACTTCTCAATAGATGTTAGCTTTTTTTCCAGAACATGTAGTAGTATTGAATTAGGATAGCTGCAAGGTAAGTCTGTTATTATTATAATACGAAGTAGAGCTAACTTCTCAATAGATGTTAGCTTTTATCCAGAACATGTAGTAGTATTGAATTAGGATAGCTGCGAGGTAAGTCTGTTATTATTATAATATGAAGTAGAGCTAACTTCTCAATAGAAGTTAGCTTTTTTTCAGAACATGTAGTAGTATTGAATTAGGATAGCTGCGAGGTAAGTCTGTTATTATTATAATATGAAGTAGAGCTAACTTCTCAATAGAAGTTAGCTTTTTTTCCAGAACATGTAGTAGTATTGAATTAGGATAGTTGCGAGGTAAGTCGGTTATTATTATAATATGAAGTAGAGCTAACTTCTCAATAGAAGTTAGCTTTTTTTCCAGAACATGTAGTAGTATTGAATTAGGATAGCTGCGAGGTAAGTCTGTTATTATTATAATATGAAGTAGAGCTAACTTCTCAATAGAAGTTAGCATTTTTTCCAGAAAATGTAGTAGTCTTGAATTAGAATAGCTGCGAGGTGAGTTCCTTATTATTATAATATGAAGTAGAGCTAACTTCTATTGACAAGTTAGCTCTACTTCATATTTTTATTCTATATAGCATTTCACCCACTCTCAATAACGACAACAATTAAGTAATAAAAAGTACCTTTTAAGTTGCCAAAATTAGTATAAACTTCGCAGCTGTGTACGTTCTTTTATTGCTTTATTATTCTAGCCCGTAATAAACTTGACTGTCGGCATCATGCATACCAAATTTTCTAAGAAATTCGGAAATACCGAAATTAATTCATCACCAAGATGCCTCAATATCGCAAGATATGAATAAAATAAGTAAAAAAATACAACAAAATTACTGATGCAGCAAAAGACGTCCGACGAAAATAATAGACTTCTGTAACAGCCTTGCAGAGATTCGGGTAAGAAAGTACCAAATATACCAAATATTAACTATTTTGGCAGGGTTTCCCCTTTGTTATTGTTCAGCCTTTGATGTGACTATTCATACAGCACAGTAAGCAATGAACACCGTTTTTTTTAAATCGGATTTGACTTTATGTTGTTGGTCCGAAGACCTTACAACTTTACAAATCTTATGCTTTAGAAATCGAATCATCTGATAAATAGACTAAAACTATTATCAATGTGATATTAATATACACTATGGTTCTCATGAGTACTGTGGTGGACACCTTGTAACACTTCTCTCCATTTAACGTCAACTCTCTATAAAGCCATAAAATACATAGTCCCTTCAGTGTCGTTATATAGAGGTTACACTGTATTCTTAAATTTTGTTGCTAAAGAAGATTCTATTTTCTTAACAAGTTAAGTAAATATAAACCATTCACAAGTAAAATGTGCTTAAAACAAAGTTACGGTTTGTTAGACAAATAAACTCGAAGTAAGCAAAAGTCGAGGCAAACATTATTAAAAGATGCAAATCCTCTGAGCTTGTGTTAATACTATAAGGATTAAAAATTCAGTTAAGTACAGCATTTTAAATTGTAACACGGGTTCCGTTGAAATTATTTATTCCGCTTAAACGAAATCTGGGAGCTAAATCTGCTACTTCAACCAACATCTTGGTGTTGCGAATATATTTAAAGTATTATTTTAAGCTGTATGGACAGGTCTATAAATGTATCGTGCGGTAAAGCATTCCTTCTGAAACGAGCATATTGTTACGAGTTGCGAGACTCGAATTAAAATACCGTTGGAATTATTATTACATTACAGAGGTACAAATATAACCGAACACAACAAATCCAAACGTAATGCAGAAGGTCGTAATTCAATCAAACGCGCAAAGTCCGTCACTTTTAGATCCCCGATTGTACACACTTCACGCCTTGATCGTGGTTCTCGCTCGAATGCCCCTTCTCCCCATCAGGCCGTCCTTTTATACCTCACAAATACAAATGTGCGCGTAGCGTAGTCGACGTAATCTGCAGCACCTGGCTAATGATTCGGCCGCAAGCGGCCATAAACCAGTACAATAAAATAATGAACTGTCCTCTAGAAACGTACTCCAATAAATAAGTAAACAAAAACAGACGATCATAAAAGAATTACAATTAGTCCAAATGCCGACAGGTAATAAAATGTGTTTTTACAGATATGCAGGTGGAATTTGTTTTTGTCGGAACCTAAATTGTAACAATATTATTCAGATGATGATTGTTATTGTTCCTATATATTTATATATATAAATTACGTGTCATGTTGTTTTTCCGCGATGGACTCCTAAACTATTTGACCGATTTTAATCAAATTTGCACACCGTGTGCAGTTTGATCCGACTTGAAAGATAGGATAGCTTACATTTGGACCCGGTAGGTGGCGCTGGAATTGGGTTCTAAATTTTATTTCTTCAGGGGAGAACAACGTCTGCCGGGACAGCTAGTGTTATATATGTATCCTATATGATCATATAAAAATACCTTCTTACTGACATAATATTTTATAAAATGAATAATGTTTATTGTATTTTTGTCATTTTTTATGCGGCATGTTAATGTTGTTGCACTGTAGCGGGTATTTTGGAGAAAGCGCTAAAAATACAGCTATAAACAAAAAAACAATAGAACTACGTTTAAACTGTTTTAAGCGCGGTAATTTATAATTTTTTTATTATTGCGACGTTTCGCCCACTTTTCAGTAGCCGTGATTATGGAAGACAAAATATTTTCTTTGTCTTAAATTACCGCGCTTAAAGCTGTTAAAACGTAGTTTTATTATGTATACTATACTAGTCGCGAAAACTTAAGAAAATATCATAAAAACAAATTATATCTACACAGATTTTTATTTATCTGTGTAGACATAATTTGTTGTGTCTGTTTGAAATGTCAAAATAACAGCTGTTTATTAAATTCCTATGAAAGTCTGTATATACGGTACTTATATCAAATCTGGGTGTTACGTCTAATCTTTGAAAAAGCTGGACCAATGTTATAAGGAGTAACTTAGGTTACTGTTTTAAGCTTTTAAACTTAGGTTTTGTTTTCTGCCTGGTGGTAGGGCATTTGCTCGACTGGATGGCTACCACTCTTGGTCTAAAGCATGTCGCCATAAGAACCTTGACTTGTGTTCCGGCATTAGTGACAGTCCAGTCTCCCTTAAGAGAGCTGCAGCGCATTTGTAGCACCTTTGATGTTGCAAATGTCCATAGGCGATGGTAACCTCTTTCCATCAAGTGGGCCATCGGCCTGTTTGCTGAACTCCTGCAATAAAAAAATAAATTAAAAAAAAAGCTTTTTTTGGGGTTAAGCGAAAAAAATTAGATTGTTAGAAACATCGATATTTCAGTGAAAAGTAATTTTAAAGCGCTAAAAATGTCGCTAAGCTAGATAAATAGGGTGATGCGGAGATGTCTTAAAAAAACAATTTTATAAGACAAGTTTATTGCTCGACAATTCTTACAAGACTAACTTAATTACAATTAAAATTATTGTTGCAGACAGAGAGCACCCCCCTGACCCGCCCGCCGGAGCACACCTACTCTCCGCGCCCCGCATACCGCCGACGCCCATAGCTGGCGCAATTAGCAACTAGGCGTCGGACGGAATGCGGGATATAGGAGGCCGAAAAACCTAAAAACCTATTCCTGAACAACTATTAATTCAGCTATTCATATATTGTACTCAACTCTCTTGCATACTTTGTTCTACTCATTAAATGTATATTTATAATTTAATAATAAACATACAGTCCATTATTACATCGAGTTTTAATTTCCAAAAACAAGAAGCAACTGCCACCAATAATTATATTAACATTATTATAATTTTTTTTCCATATTCATTGTTTTATTTAAATGTAGAAATTAACAATTATACCAGTTTTAAAATAAAATAAAATAATTTAATTATTTGCTGATATGATGACTACTCTTTGCGTAGTTAGCAGGTTGATGGGCGGCGCTGTGTCCACCGTTTGTCTAACTACCGTCAAATAATATTTTTTGGACGTTAAAAGAAACAAAAAAAGCATTAAAATTCCCCCAACGTAAGTCCAAAAGTAATGTCAACGCAGACTCTTAGAAAGAACCTAAACTAACAAATAAAGGGTAAAAAGGGGATTATAAATGTCAAGCCTCAAAATGGCGGTTGACATTTGCACTTACCACGTTTAGTTGTAGTTTTATATTATATTTGCTTAAAATATACCACGATCCTGGTTACCACACGCTCGGTTTTCCAACTCAATTATTTGTTTATACATTTATGGAATTTCATTTTCATGTCTATCAGAAACTTTCGTATTATAAATAAAACTTGTATTTTAATCCAATTCATATTCATAAACAACAGTAGGTCAAGTTCAAGGTCAATCTTTGGCATTTGACTTTTGACGTTTGACAAGTGCTACCTTATGAAAAACATAGCAACAACATTCTTTTGATCTACGCTATGTTTTCCATTCATGTTTAAATCATAATTTCTAATCGTAAAATAAATTATATATAAATATCTATTTCAATTTTCTTATTTATTTAATTAAATTTAATTTATCAATTACATAATGATCTACTTTTGTTATTGTTATTCAATGCCTATATGCCCGTGTTAGCCAGGACGTAAGGATACGACTAACCAATGAGAGATGGGTATAAAACTCGCTCTCATTGGTGGGAATTCAAAAATGTAAAAAGAGACACGGTTTTTGAATTCAGTTAAGAGAGACCATTTTGTACGACAAAAAGATACTTACAAAGGTGAAAATAAAAAGTCAGTTTAAGAGTGAAGTTATATTTATTCAAGAGCCTTACATCACAACTATAATATCATAGCACACTCTTCAGAATCTCCTTATGCTATTAGGGCGCGTTCCTTTAGTATCTCACAACGCCCAAAATGCTCCGTCTGCCGTTCCACTAGGCGACCGCGGTCGTTATGGTCATTGCGAAAAGGTCACTAATGACGTCATGATTTTCGCTCACGCAGCGCTGACAACGGCCCATGTCAAGAGGTGGGTCGAATAACTGTTCCAGTTGAATTTACGATTGCGACGCCGGGAAGCAAGTGGAACGGGAAAAATCGCGGTCCTGAACGTGGTCGTTGGGAGTCTCTAATGGAACGTAGCCTAGTTGTAGTCTTACAGCGCGTTCCATTAGCAGCTCATAACGCCCAACATGCTCCGTTAGCCGTTCCACAAGGCGACCGCGGTCGTTGAGGTCGTGGCGAAAATGTCACGAATGACATCATCATTTTCGATCACACAACGCTCACAACGACCCATGTCAAGAGGTGGGTCGAATAACCGTTCCACTTGAGTTTACTATTGCGACGCCGAGAAGCAAGTAGAACGGGATACTTCGAGACTCACAACGTGGTCGCTGTGAGTCTCTATCTACAATTATTTTTCCGTCCAATGTCACAATTCCTAATATTATTCTGGCTAGTTCTCGTGACAGCGTGGGGGGCGTGCTGGTGTGCTATGCGTAGTCCCCCCCGCCCCGCTACGTGGCTTGCCTCATATCCTCATTGCCATGACGATTTGTTGAGAACTATATATATCTACTTTAATCCCGTCTCTTTTTTTATTGCAGGAGTTGGCTGTGGGTGGTTTTGTCGCCTCTTACGGCAGGCCTCCCGGCGGCAGAAAATTGTATTCTTTCTCCGTTCCTGCACGGATAGAAAGTCAAAGTTATCAAATTCTAATAATGAAGATAACAAAAAAAAGATCGAAATGTGTGCTGGGATACATAGTACAAGTGAAACTTCAACTGACAAGTGGAGAAACGAATCTCAACGGATAAATGGCAAAATGAATCACAATAAAATTGTAATTTGAAGTTTTACTGGCAGATTGTGAATGTACTTCTCCAATTGGAAAACCTGCCCGTAAAACTTCAAGTTAAAATTTTTGCTGCCATTCGTTTTTCCATTTGTCCATTTATTGTCCCAGCACACATTTCGATTTTTCGCAGGTTTACTGCAAATTATGATTTGGTTAGGTTAGGTACGTTTTAATGAATGCATTTTTTATTTAAACATATTTGAAAAAAATACTGAATTCGATCTGGCACCAAAAAGCGCATCCATAGTATACTCCAAAATTATGCCGCCTCTCACCACGCCTAGTCTAAATTTATGCCGCTCCTCCACGCGGCCGTAACGCTTTTTCGTGACAGAAAAATTCTAAGACCCCCCTCATTTATACAGAAGTTTCACTTCAAATTCAAAATTCAAAAGTTTTTACTCAAAATAAGTTCCACTGGAGAACACTTTTTGAAGGTCATACATGTAAGTTAAAATTTATTTTTTACTTCCTATTCTATGTATGCCGCTTCGCAACGTTTTAATGCTGTAAAGGAGAAGAAGCGGCAAGAAACTCCCCAGCAACACGTCTAGCTAAATATTGTTTTTCTTTATATTTCATATTCTATTTATATCTCAAATCCTTTTTTTTTATACGTTTTGTACAGAAGTATGTTACAGAATTACTTTTTGAAGAATTAATGGAGTTGTAGCAAACAATGCATACTCAATAAGACGAAGACAATAAAAGGAAAGAAAAATAATGTTATAGTTATAATAATTACATGACGTGCTAAAATGTTATGCTGCAATATGTCTTTAAAAGTGTAACTAATATAATGAAATTTGACTGTCCGTCAATCTATGTCAAATTAATATCTTTTTCAACACACTTGCTCATAAAGTGGCTCTATAGTCACCGCAATTAGGCACAGAATGACACCCATAATCAAACTGTGAGTAAAAAAAAATATAACTCACTAGTGAGTTATAGATTTCTTTTAAATTTTATTGGTTGAGTTGCTTTGTTCTTAAAAAAGTTTTTATTCAAAAAAAAAGATCGTGTTCTATAGAACAAATAAATTAATGTTCCTATTGCTTGCTCATTTCATGCAACTTCTTATTTAAATAGATAATTTTAACTCGTACGTGTTTAACAAATAAAACTTTCACACATATATAACTTTTTTTATCTACTAAATAAAATGAGTTTTTGTTGTTATTTTATTCACAAGTGTGTTGAAAAACGTCGTATGATACACGTGTGTATTGATGATTACCGTTCTCGGCTCTCTTAAGACCCTCGCCTACGGCTCGAGTCTTAATGGCGCCTCGGCGGTAATCACCAATGTTACACACTAGTACCTTAATGTACTATTTGGGCTAAACGAGTCTTTATGTAAATAGTATTTTCGCCTTAAGAACAGACGAGCTTGCATGACAAGAGTTATGAATGTCAAAGAGGCAAGTGAGGTGTATAAGAATAAGCCTAAATGGAACTCTTTTGTTCGTGCCTAACCCGCAAGGGACGCCCATAGCTAGCGCGATTAGCAACTAGGCGTCGGACGGAATGCGGGTATAGGAGGCCGAAAAAACTAAAAATGAACATACTGCTGATACTACCACTTCAAGAAAAATTATCAATTCAGCCACTCAGCTATATTGTACTCTCTTTGTTATACTTTTTAAATGTATAATGTATTTATAAATAATAATCATACAGTCCATTATTACGTCGAATTTTCATTTACAACCCGAGGTGCAACTGCCACCAATAGTTTTTTGGTACTTCGCCGCCGGATAGAAGAATCGCAAAGAAGAAACGAGCAGTGTCTTTTGCTCCATCGAAACCTCAAGAAAGAAGAAAGACCAACTCTATACGGTCTCGTAGCGGCACCCTAAAGAAGAAAGAAGATTATTATAGAAGATCATCGTGGGCAGCCCGGACTACGTACTAGGAGACCAAGAGTTCCTGCCGGACTACGTACCAGGAGACCAAGAGTTCCTGCCCCGGACGCCGAGGCTACGCGTCTGCAGGATCAAGACCGGAAGAAAGAATAACGTTACTTCGTACCGTGACCGAGTGACTGTCCACCTAACGGTGCCAAACGGCCAGTTCACAAAGTCGTAGACGGTGCGCTGTTTCCAGTTAGGTCGGTCAAAGGTCTCAGTGTTTAGTGTTTAGTGTAGTAAATTAGGATCGTCGGTTATACACACACATATATACACACTGGTCAGGGTAGTCGGTCATACGTGTTAGGCTAAGGCAAGGACCGAAGATGCCGAACACCAGGAGCAAGACCGCCGAAGACAGAGTGCAGAGAGCGTATCAAGAACCCCCCGCGTCGCCGTCCGTACATATATCCGCGTCCGCGTCCGCGCCGAACGTATCGCGACCCGCGTCGCCCGGAATGCAACAGACGACGACCGCGCAAGTACACACCGCGATTCGTACTGAACGCCAATCGCGATCACCGTCCGTCCGATCACACCGTTCGCAGCTCAGCGCCGCCACTTTGGTGAGGCAAGTGGAACTGGAAGCAGAAGAACAAATCGCCGCAATCCGTCGGGAGGAGCTCCGGTTACAAGTGTCGCTGATCAAGAAGAGGGTCGCTGCGAACATAGCCGCCCTCAAGGAGCAGACAGACGGGAACAGCGTGTGTGAAGACGATGGGGTGGAAACAGAGAGAAATATAACAGAGTGGTTGAAGAATACCCGCATACGGGGGGAGTCGCCGAGCGCAGGCGACAGGACCGAGCCCGGAACGAGAGGAGCCGGACCGCGACCACCGTTAGACGCTGCGGGAAGAGCAAGGGAAGAGTATCCAATGGCGCGGGACCGGTCTGCAGAAACGAACGACCAGACCGCTCGTGTGACGTTCAGAACGCCGCGCAACGCAAGATCGCCGACGCCGACCAGATCCAGGGATCGTGGAATCGACCGTCTAGCAGACGTACTGGAGCGCATGACACGCAACAGGCCGACACCGCGACAGTGCCAGGAGCTGCCTACCTTTAGCGGGGCCCCGGGAGAGTGGCTACCGTTTAAAGCTGCAATGCGCGAGTCGACGAGCTTACACGGATTTTCACCTGCGGAGAACTTAGGCCGTCTACGCACTTGCCTTAAAGGCGAAGCAAGGGAGTGCGTGACAGCCCTGCTGTATACCGCCGTGGACCCTGCGATCATTATGAAGACGCTGGAGCGCTGCTATGGACGTCCAGAGATCATAATCAGTCGCGCATTGGAAGACATCAAGAAGTTGCCACGATCGGGTTCGTCTGCCAGCGAACTCAACAGCCTAGCCACCAAACTGCAGAATATAGTGACGGTCATCTCGTGTGTCGACAACAAGGGATATTTACTTAACCCTATGTTGACACGACAAGTCGTCGAGAAGCTCAGCCCGCATCTACGAACGAAATGGTGCGACTTTGCAGATGAATTCTCGAGCCGAGACGAGCCGGAGATTATGACACTATCGAAATTTCTAACGGGCGAAGCAGACAGAGCAATGAAGTATTCTTTCATGACGTCATCACTGCCTACGACGAGTGTAAACGTCACTAAAGAAAATAAAGTGAAGCCGCCGAGGATGAACGAGCGTCGCCGTGTGTATGCTACAACGGAAGCCAAGATCGTGTGCTACTGTTGCGGAGCTGAGCACCAGACAACGCAGTGCGGCAAGCTGGCTTCGATGTCGTTGCCAGCCAGATGGGAGTGGGCCAAGGAAACGAGAATATGTTTTTTGTGCCTACTAAGTAAACACAGACGGTTCCGTTGTAAGGCGAGGAAGTGCGGTGTTAATGAATGCCGCGAGCCGCATCACGCACTTCTACACCAACGAAGGGAAACTGGAGCCGTCAGTGGACCGATCGACCGAGCGGAGTCGGTCAGTCAACCGGCCGACAGAGAGGAGTCGGTCATGACGGCATCGGCACACAATTCTAACACCGAGAGAAGAGTGTTATTGAAGGTGTGTCCGATTACCGTCAAGGGGCTTAACGGAAAGGAAGTGAGCACGTACGCGCTGCTGGATGAAGGGTCCACGATCACGCTCGTCGACGAGGAGATAGCCGGGATGCTAGGGGCAGATGGCCCGAGGAGGCCATTGAACATTCACGGCATCACGTCGAGCCAGCGGGAAGCGGAAAGTAGGATGGTGAGCGTCGCGGTGCGCGGAAGAGCGCAACCGCACTACCATCCTATCAAGGCGCGCACCGTGAAGAAACTCGCACTGGGAACTCACTCCGTTAAGTCTGAAGTCATACGACAGTTACACCATTTGAAGACGCTTCATATAGACGACGTGTGCTTTATGAACGCCAAGCCGCGCGTATTAATTGGAGCTGACAACTGGCATCTGATCGTGACTAGAAAACTGTTGGCAGGAAAGAAGAGCCAACCAGCCGCTTCCCTGACCCTCTTGGGGTGGACCATACACGGGAGTGCACCCAGAGGCCTGGTGACGCAGGGAAACGACACCGTATTACACGTCCGAACGTGGCAAGATAAAGAGCCGCGGGAAAAGGACGAATTATTCGAAATAGTGAAGTCTCATTTCGATATCGACGCACTCGGTATATCGAACAAGGTGAAACCTGTAGCGGAAGAACAACGGGCGCTGAAGATATTTTCAGAGACCGTGAAGAGAGAAAACGGCCGCTTCGAAGTCGGACTGCCCTGGCGAAACGATGACGTCACCATGCCACCGAGCTACGACATGGCAGTGCGTCGTCTACGCGGGATCGAGCGCAAAATGGATAAGTCGCCGCAGTTTAAACAAGCATACACGGCCCAGGTCAACAGGCTACTAGCAAAAGGATACGCCGAGCCTTGCGAACGAAGCCACGAAGGAAACCAACGCATGTGGTACATGCCTCACTTCGCCGTTACGAACCCGAATAAGCCTGACAAAGTGAGACTGGTATTTGACGCTGCCGCCCGTTCAAACGGGGTGTGCATGAACGATGCGTTACTGGATGGGCCAGACTTGCTACGTGCCTTATACGGAATCCTGTTCAGATTCCGGGAAGGGAAGATCGCCGTAACAGCTGACATACGTGACATGTTCCTTCAGGTGAAGATAAGGAAAGAAGACAGAGCGGCGCAGCACTTCTTATGGCGCGGTGACGACCGCCATAACCCGCCTCGGCGCTACGTTATGACGTCTATGATATTCGGAGCACGAAGCTCGCCATTCCTCGCACATAGCGTGAGAGATAGGAATGCGAGTGATCATAAGGAAACATACCCACGGGCGTATCACTCAATCACGCAAAACCACTACATGGACGACTGGGTTCAAAGCTTCGAAACGGAAACGGAAGCGGCCAAGGCGATAGCGGAAGTACAAGAAGTGCACAGGAAGGCCGGCTTTCAGCTCGCGGGATGGGATACGAATCGCGAGCGCCTTATGGAAAATATCCCGGATGAAGAGAGAGCCAGACAGCCCAAAGAGCTCGGTGCTAGCGCGCATCCCTACGGGAAGACATTGGGTGTGTTATGGATGCCGGAAACGGATGAACTCGCGTTTAATACCGCTATGCCAAGAGTTCCACACAGCATAAAATGCGGCACGCAAACACCCACCAAGAGAGAGGCCCTGGGCATGGTCATGTCACTTTTCGACCCATTAGGCTTACTCAGCCCGTACACTATAAGGGCGAAGATAGTGCTACAAAGACTCTGGAGGCTTAAGCTAGGCTGGGATGAACCCTTGCCAACGGAAGAGGCAAGTGAATTCGAAGAATGGATCCGTGACTTAAACTCTATAAAAGAGTTAAGATTACCGCGGTGCTATGGAGGGGATAGAGACGTCGTAAACATGCAATTACACGTCTTTACGGACGCCAGCGAACAGGCCTACGCAGCAGCGGCTTACTGGCGCTTTGAGCAGCGCAACGGGAACGTCGGCGTCACTTTAATCGCGGGAAAAGCGAAAGTGGCCCCGATGAAGGCGCAAAGCATCCCGCGGATGGAGCTACAAGCCGCGCTAATAGGAGCCAGGTTAGCGGCGGAAATAAAAAAGGAACATAGTTTCAAGCGTTATGACGTCATCTTTTGGAGCGACTCGAAGACCGTTCTTCACTGGATAAGAAACGACTCGGTACGATATACCCCATACGTTGCACACAGACTGAGCGAAATCGGCGAAATAACCGAGTCTGAGCAATGGCGATGGGTGCCGACAAGTTACAACGTCGCCGACGACGCAACCAGGATTAACGTCTCGAGTATGAAAACGGACGACCGCTGGTTTAAAGGCCCGGAATTTCTCCATGGACCCCCGACGAATTGGCCGAAAGAAGAACCGACGGAAACCGAAGATGACGAGGTCGTGGTAACTTACACGACCGATGAAAAGCCACTCGTTGACGTCACAAGATTTTCGTCATACGGAAAATTGCTACGAGCGACCGCCTACGCGCTCGCCTTTATCGACAAGTGCAGACGAAGGACTCGCACTATGGAAACGCGACACATAGAGAGAGCTGAACGTTTACTCATTCGTCAAGCGCAACAGGAAAGCTTCCCGAAGGATTACGAGCGTTTGAAGAAAGGAGAACGCGTGTCACGTGACAGCCGGCTTTATAAGCTCGACCCCGAATACGGGGGGGACGGGGTAATAAAGCTAAACGGCAGGATCAATGCGGCCACCCTGCGCGAGCTTACCGGCAACCCACCGATCTTAGACGGGTCACATCACCTCACTCGGCTGATTATAAGAGGTGAACATGAACAGCATCATCACATAGGGAGAGAACATGTCGTAAACAACGTCCGGCAAAAATACTGGGTGCTACGAGTGCGACCTACGGTGCGAAACATCCTGCGGCAATGTACGGTCTGTCGTTTGAAGAAGACTGCGCCGACAGTACCGGTGAAAGGAAACCTGCCAAAGGACCGTCTAGCTGCCTACGCACGGCCTTTTACCAATTGCGGAATTGACTGTTTTGGCCCCATATGGGTGACCATAGGACGTCGCAAAGAAAAACGATGGGGAATGCTGTTTACATGTATGGTGACTCGTGCCATTCATATGGAACTTATAGCAAGCCTTAGCACAGACTCTGCTATCATGGCCCTAAGAAGGATGGGAGCACGACGCGGCTGGCCTCAAGTGATATGGTCTGATAATGCAACGAATTTCCATGGAGCGGACACAGAGTTACTAACGGCGTACGCGAGATGGAAGGAAGAGATGCCAGATCACGTAAAAGGGAGACACTTAGCGTGGCGTTTCATCGATCCCGGCGCACCGAACCAGGGGGGAGCTTGGGAACGGTTAATTCGGTCGGTGAAGACGGCACTCCACGCGACATTGGCGGAACAAGCTCCCAGAGAAGAAACACTTACGACTGTCATCACGGAAATAGAACATACCGTAAACTCGCGCCCGCTAACTCACGTGTCGGTGAGCCCTGAAGACGACGAAGCGCTCACCCCGAACCACTTTCTAATCGGGTCGGCGACGGGCTTGCCAATCACGGGAACGAACGAGTTAGCAGACAGGAAGACATGGATCGCCACTCAAGCTTTAGCGGACATGTTCTGGACTCGTTGGCTACGCGAGTACTTACCTACATTGGCACCGAGGGACGACGTAAGACGACGTGAGGAAAGCATACGTGTTGGAGACGTCGTTATCATTGCGGACGGTCTGTTGCCACGTAACGTATGGCCCCGGGGTCAAATCGAGCGCACTTATCGCGGACCGGACAACATAATACGGAGCGCGGACGTGCGAACGCGGGGAGGCATCTTCAGGAGACCAGTAAGGAGGCTCATCGTCCTGACGAGAAGAGATGGCTTCGAGGATCTGCGCCGGGGGGAGGATGTTGCGGACAGAGAGCACCCCCCTGACCCGCCCGCCGGAGCACATCTACACTCCGCGCCCCGCATACCGCCGACGCCCATAGCTAGCGCGATTAGCAACTAGGCGTCGGACGGAATGCGGGTATAGGAGGCCGAAAAAACTGAAAATGAACATAATGCTGATACTACCACTTCAAGAAAAATTATCAATTCAGCCACTCAGCTATATTGTACTCTCTTTGTTATACTTTTTAAATGTATAATGTATTTATAAATAATAATCATACAGTCCATTATTACGTCGAATTTTCATTTACAACCCGAGGTGCAACTGCCACGTAATAAGATCTCTTTGGCTATACCATTTGTATCTGGCTGGTTTTGGTATCATTAAAAAGTTTTAATTTTAAAGAAGACAATTCCAAATTCAAATTAGGAAAATGTGTGATTTTCATTTGTTTTTCTTATTGTTAAAATGAGTGAATCTAATGAAGAAATTCGATACATTTTAAAATTTTACTACAACAAAGGTAAAAATGCAACACAAGCCGCGAAAAAAATTTGTGATGTTTATGGACCTGATGCAGTATCTGTGAGAGTAGCGTAAATTTGGTTTAAGCGTTTTCAATCCGGAAATTTTGATATCAAAGATGCACGTCGCTTTGGTCGCCCTGTTACGGACAAAATTGATGCCATTTTTGAAAAAGTGGAGCAAGATCGGCATATTAGTAGTTACGATGTAGCTGGAGAACTGGGAATTGACCACAAAACGGTTTTGGCGCATTTGAAAAAAGCTGGGTACACAAAAAAGCTCGATATTTGGGTGCCTCATGAGCTCACTGAAAGAAACCTAATGAACCGTGTACTCATTTGTGATTCTTTATTACGACGTAATGAAACCGAACCATTTTTGAAGAAGCTGATAACTGGTGATGAAAAGTGGATCACGTACGACAAGAACGTGTGAAAAAGATCGTGGTCAAAGGCCGGTCAGGCTTCACAGACTGTGGCGAAACCCGGGTTAACTCGCAACAAGGTGATGCTGTGTGTATGGTGGGATTGGAAGGGCATTATTCATTATGAGCTGTTACCGCCAGGCAGGACCATCGATTCTGAACTGTACTGCGAACAACTGATGAGATTAAAGCAAAAAGTTGAGAGAAAGCGGCCGGAATTAATCAACAGAAGGGGTGTGGTTTTTCACCATGATAACGCTAGACCTCACACATCTTTAGCCACTCAGCAAAAATTACGAGAGTTTGGCTGGGAAGTGTTAATGCATCCGCCGTATAATCCTGACTTTGCACCTTCAGATTTTCACCTGTTTCGGTCTTTGCAGAACTCCTTAGGCAGAGTCAGGTTAACATCACGAGAGGACTGCCAAAACCACTTGTCGCAGTTTTTTGATCAGAAGCCCCAACATTTTTATAGCAATGGGATCACGTCCCTACCTACAAAATGGCAAAAAGTTATCCCACAACATAGCACCTACATACTTTAGTCAAATGTAAATAAACTTTATAAAAAAACCTTTTGAATTTTTATATAATATGCGAAGAAACTTTTACCCCAACCTAATATATACATATACATACATATATATATATATATATATATATATATATATATATATATATATATATATATATATAACACACACACGTATATATGTGTGTGTGTTGTTTAGATTTATTTTATTTAAAATATGTGATTTGTCTGTTAAGTACATACATACATACATACATACATAACTTCACGCCAGTTCCCTTGCGGGGTAGGCACGAACAACAGAGCGCCATTTAGGCCCATTCTTACACACCTCACTTGCTTCTTTGACATTCATAACTCTTGTCATGCACACTCGTCTGTTCTTAAGGCTCCTGACATCACCCTCCGCTAGTACACGATCAATTTGATCATGGAAGGTGTGTCATCCACTTTTGCATTGTATATCTGTTTAGTCATTCTTTCATCATGCATTCTTTCCACATGCCCGAACCACCGGAGCATTCCTTTCCTTACCTTCACCCCGACACTCTCTTTTAGACCAACTCTCTTTCTTACTTCGGTATTACGAACGCGGGCCGCGAGCGTCACTCCGCAGATTTTGCGCAGTGCTCGCATCTCAACCGCGTTTACTCTACTTTCATGCTCTCTCTTCCATACCCATGTCTGTTAAGTTCTATCTAATAATCTGCACCACCACCTACATCGCCATATAAGGTTAAATTATTCTTTATGTTAAGTTGTCTGACAGGGATTGCTTTAAGCGTTAAAGCCGCTTATTGTTTTTACCATGACTATATTCTAATCGTGCATTTCTTGTTAACCAAATTTTCGCCGTCAATACCCTTTTCCAAACTGCACCATAGAGACCTCGTCCGTAATATTTCATCAAATATTCAAATATCGCTTTACAACCAACGAATTGTTAGGGTCACCGCATTATCTTGCCTAACAGTCGTACTAATGTGCTCTCACGGCCGAATTACTTTTGTTTATGGCAACCCTTAGCCTTAAAGGTAATCACATTAGCCGAGGCACTTGGGCTTAAGGCGCGAATTGAATGTTTGTTGTTACATTGGGTAACTAAAACACCGCTGTTTGTATTAGCTGAAAACGTATTATAGCTCTTGCAAAATTTTCTATGATATAGTAGAGTCGTGCCAGAATCGTCATTTTGATTGCAGCTCGATTGGTTGAATCACGCTCTCACAGAATATCGGTATGAAATCGTTTGTCTTGAGCTACTCGTTTTTCGCAATGGACGAGTTTCGATGGCTTCGTTCCTCCTTCTATGCCATCTTCTCTATCTGATCCTCTGATTCCATCTCCTTCAATAGATAAATAAGACATAGAACAACAGAGCGCCATTCAGGCTTCTTACACACCTCATTTGCTTCTTTGACATTCATAACTGTTGTCACGCACGCTCGTCTGTTCTTAAGGCTCCTGACATCACCTTCTACTAGTACACGATCAATTTGATCATGGAAGGTGTGTCGTGGCCTTCCACGACTTCTGCATTCATCCACTTTTGCATTGTATTTCTGTTTAGTCATTCTTTCATCATGAATTATTTCCACATGCCCGAACCACCGGAGCATTCCTTTCCTTACCTTCACCCCGACACTCTCTTTCAGACCAACTCTCTTTCTTACTTAGGTATTACGAACACGGTCCGCGGGCGTCACTCCGCAGATTTTGCGCAGTGCTCGCATCTCGACCGCGTTTACTCTACTTTCATGCTCTCTCTTCCATACCCAACTCTCGCTTCCATGCGTGAGCGTAGGTACCAGCACCGCGTTGTGCATGGCAAATAGATAAAGGAGGAAAATTAGTTTCTCAGAAAGTGTTTTGATGGTGTTCTATGTGATCTTCGTTGACGACTCGGCTTGTATATTGGACTTCTGATATCTGCACTAGTTGTTGACCCGGTTTTGCTTGTTTTTGGATTGTTTCTGTTTTTGACTGTTTTATTGGCTTTTCATACTGGTTTTTGTTTTTCCTGACGATTTGGATTTGTTGTTTGCCCCGGATACACCCCTCGCCACCCCCATGGGGGGGGGAGGCCACTAATGGCCGACTCGGAACAGAGTCGCGCCTCGGGAGTGTGCGAGGTCCGGAAACGGGCAAACGCACGCTCCCGCGGGGAGAATGCTGGTTCTGACTCTGATGAGTCAGGCAGAAAGGTGGTGACCCAGGAGGACACCCAGAGGCCAGGGACCCGGCGCGCCAAGGTGCTCCTGGGGGCCCGCCACCGAGGGTACAGCGCGGGAACGACGCTGTCGGGCACAGAGACCGCGGAAGTCGAGGCTGAGGCAGAGGCCTTCGTCAGCGACCTCCGCCAGAACTTAGCGAAGAAGACGAAGGCCTCTGCGCCTGTAGAAGGGGCAGACATACCCCCCGAGATGGACCCGAGGCAGACGGACGTCGACCTCATGGATGCGGAGGAACTCCGCACCATGGCCGGCGTCCACGTGGCGGCCATATATAATGTGGCCCAGACCTCGCGGAACCTCAAGGGGGGTTATGTCAAGAAATTAAAGGAGGCGGCGGCGGCCCTCATGGAGGTGACGGAAAGTCTCACCAGGAGGACCGTCGACGCCGAAACCAGAAAGTTGAGCCTTGACAACTTGAAACTCAAGCGCGAGGTGGACTCCCTACGGGCCGAGATTCGGTCGTACCGTAGGGAGTTCGAAGAAATGAAGACCGCGGCCAAGGAGTCCGCGGCAAAGGAGAAGGCCATGGCCAAGGACGCCAGGGCCAAGGATCAAGCCGCGACCAAGGAGGCCGCGGCTAGGGAGGCTGCGACCAAGGAGGCCGCGGCCAGTGATGCAGGGCCTGAGCCCCAGAACGAGGGAGGGAGAGCCACTACAGAATCTCCCCCATTTGACGTTGAGGAGCTGAAGCGCTCCATCATCATGTCACTGGGGGAGTTCATCAACGCCCGCTTTGCGGGCCTTGAGGACCGGCTGCTCCCCCCCCCCGATCATTCGCCCGCCTCTCGCCGCGGACAAGCGGTCCAAGGCGGCACCCGGGACTTCGGGTGCCAAACCTCCCACGGCTCCTCCTCCCAAGGACTCTGACGACTCCGCGGAGCCCTTGGCGATGGAGGTAGAGTCGATCCCGACGGCGGCGGCCACCGCCCCGTCGTATGCTAAAGTGGTGGGCCCTCCGCGCCCAGCTTCGAAACCGGGTCCCTCTGGAGTGCAGAGGGCCCCCAGAAGGCAGGGGGTGGCTCCAACCCCCCCAACGTGGTCGACTCCTCCCACTGCTCCCACCCACGCCCAGGAGGGCACTGGCGAATGGACAGTGGTAGGAGGTGGGAGAAGGGGCAGAGGGAGAAGGATGCGCGAGCAAAGAGCGGGGGGATACCCCGCCCCCTCCTTTGCGCCCTTAACCTCTGCTCCTCAATGGAGAAACGAGCCGGTCAGGAGACCCCCTCCAAGGAGACCGGCTCCGCTGGTGGAGGCAAAGGCAGCGGCGGTCATGGTGACGCTGCTGCCTGAGGCCGTTAAAAACGGAATCACCTACCGTCAGATCTTCCAGCAGGCCGCGTCGGTGGTGAACCTGCAGGTGATGGGCCTCAAGGAGGGCCTCAAGATCACCCGGACGGCCAGCGATGCCCGGCTCCTGGAACTGCCACCAGGGCCGGAGGGCATCGAAAAGGCCGACCGGCTGGCTTTGGCCCTCGGGGCTGTGTTGACAGGCGTGGCCGAGGTCGCTAGGCCGGTGAAAAAAGGGGACATCCGCGTCACCGGACTCGACGACTCGGTCACGCCTTGGATGCTCGAGGAGGCCATCGCTCGCGCAGGGGGCTGCCCGCGCGAGCACGTAAGATCTGGCGGGATCGGTGTGGGACCGGGGGGGATGGGCGCTGCTTACGTACAGTGCCCTATCCCGGTCGCAAAGATGCTTACTGAGCTGAAGCACATCTGTGTGGGCTTCAGCTCAGCAGAGGTCTCGGCCCGTGAGAGGCGGCCCATACGTTGTATGCGGTGCCTCTACACGGGCCATATCACAGTTATGTGCCCTGATGGGCGGGTCGATAGGTCGGCCCTGTGTTTCCGCTGCGGCAGAAGCGGACACAGGGTCGCACAGTGTACGGAGCCGAATGCTCACTGCGTGGTTTGCGCCGAGTCGGGTCTCGACGCAAACCACGTGGCGTTGTCGAGGGGCTGCCTCCCTCCACACGTACGCGGCAAGTTTGTTCCTCCGGCGAACGTCGGAGTAGGGAGACACCAGGAGGTGTCTAATATGTCTCAATAATGCCCGGACGACATATTAGACTCCTTCAAGGGAACGTGAACCACTCCGCCGGGGCTCAGGATTTACTCCTGCAGTCCATGGCGGAGTGGGAGGTTGGTCTGGCCGTAATATCGGAGCCGTATTACGTCCCCTCCCAGAACAACTGGGTTGGGGACCTGGACGACACGGTGGCAGTGGTAGCCAGTTCGGGCGCTGGCACCCCGCTCATCGAGATCGAGCGGGGGCGGGGTTACGCGGTGGCAGGTTGGGGGGAGCACACCTTCATAGGTGTGTACTTTTCCCCCAACCGACCCCTGGCAGAATTCGAGCGTTTCTTGGATTCTGTCAGGGCCGCCGTGGGCAGACAGTCGCCGAGGGCGACGTTCGTACTCGGCGACTTCAACGCCAAATCCCGCTCCTGGGGAAACACTGTCACCGAATTGAGGGGACTGGCTGTGGAAACGTGGGCGTTTCAAAGTGGTTTGACCCTTTTGAACCGAGGTTCGGTCCACACCTGCGTGCGAGCGCGGGGTGGCTCCGTCGTAGACCTGTCGTTTGCCACCCATGCGATCGCACGCAGGGTGACGAATTGGAAAGTCGAGGAGGAGGTGGAGACTCTGTCAGACCACCTTTATATAAGGTTTGAAGTCTCCCCTCCTCCCAATGGAACAGGGTCAAACCCCCCACGCAGTCACGGTCAGTTCCCTCGATGGGCCATCAGCCGGCTCGATCCCGAGCTGGCTGAGGAAGTGGCCGTCGTCCAGGGCTGGACCAACCGAGAGAGTAACACCTGTCCGGAGGATCTGGCGGAGGGCATGCGCAGAACCCTTACGAGGGTCTGCGATGCCTCCATGCCACGGTCGCGTCGACGTCGGCAGAAACCAGCGGTTTACTGGTGGACCGCAGAGATCGGGAGTCTGAGGGAGGCAGCCCTTCGGGCTCGCCGATCTCTGAAGAACTGCCGGCGTCGGCATCCTCCGGACAGAGGTGAGGAGGAACATCGCCTGGAGGAGTATCGGGCTGCCAAAAAGGCTCTTCAGGTGGCCATCTGCCAAGCGAAGACCCGGGCCCGGGAAGAAATCCTATCTAGTTTGGATGCGGACCCCTGGGGACGTCCGTACCGGGTGGCGCGCAAGAAAATGCGCGCCTGTTCCACCCCGGTTACGGAGTCCCTGCCGGACGGGGTCCTAAATAGAATCGTAGACGGACTCTTCCCGGATCCGGGAGCCTTCACTCCTCCGACGATGTGTCCTCCTCAGAATGTACCCTCGGAGACTGATCCTCCCCCAGTCTCCGAGGAGGAAATGGAAATGGCCCTGGATAGACTCCGGGGCCGGAAAACGGCACCGGGACCGGACGGGGTCCCAGGCCGGGTCCTCTTCCTGGCCGCCAAACACCTAGGCGGCCAGCTTCGGGAACTCTTTGACGCCTGCATCAGGACAGGTGAGTTCCCGAAGCAGTGGAAAGAGGGCCGGCTGTGCCTCATTCCAAAAGAGGGCCGCCCTCCCGAAGATCCCTCCGCCTACAGGCCCATCGTGCTGTTGGACGAGGTGGCAAAAGTGTTCGAGAAGATCTTGGCGAGCCGCCTCGTCCAGCACCTTGATTCTGGTGGGCCTGGACTCTCGGAGGCTCAGTACGGATTTAGGTCAGGGCGATCCACTCTGGACGCCCTGTTCGCGCTGAGGAGCCTCACGAGAGAGGCGGAGAGCATAGAGGAGTCTGTCTTGGTGGTATCTTTGGATATCCAAAATGCCTTCAACAGTCTACCTTTCGAAACCATTTTAGAGGCACTCCGGTCTCATGGAGTGCCTCTTTACCTTGTAAGACTGTTGAAGGCGTACCTCCAAGACAGGTTCATCCTCTGGGAGGGCGGCTTTGGCCAGATTTCTGGTAGGCGACGTGTCGTGTGCGGTGTTCCACAGGGTTCGGTGCTGGGCCCGATCCTGTGGAACATTGGTTATGACTGGCTCCTCCGCGAGCCAGTCTTGCCCGGGATGGGGGTGATCTGCTATGCAGACGACACCCTCATCACGGCCCGAGGCGGAACCTACGACGAGTCCGTAGAACTAGCCAACGCCGCGACGGCGTTGGTAGTCGAGAGAGTGCGACGTTTGGGCTTGAGGGTCTCCCCGGAGAAGACGGAGGCCCTCATGTTCTACGGACGTCGTAGACAACCGCCTCGGGGCACGCATGTCGCCGTCCAGGGAGTGGCGGTAGCGGTAAAGGCCCAGATGAAGTACCTGGGCCTTGTCCTAGATGCAAAATGGAATTTCGGGGCCCACTTCACCCAGCTGGCCCCGAGATTGCTAGGTGCCGCTGCCGCCCTGGCCAGACTCTTACCCAATGTGGGAGGGCCGGGCACGGTCTGTAGGAAGTTGTACACTGGTGTTCTACGGAGCATGGCGCTGTACGGCGCCCCCGTATGGGTCGATTCGCTTCACCGCAAGAACAGGACCCATCTGAGACGTTCTCAGAGGGTCCTGGCGGTGCGGGCCATCCGGGGGTACCGGACAGTGTCGTGGACAGCGGCGACACTGCTCGCGAGTGATCCGCCCTGGGAGCTCCAGGCGGAGACGCTCGCGGCAGTGCACCGCTACCGGCAGGACACCAGAGACAGAGGAGAGAGGCCGTGTCCGGCAGTAGTAAGAAGGATCAGGGTCTTGGCGACCGAGGCCCTGATCCAAGCATGGGCTGATGACCTGAGGTCCCCAGAAGCAGGAGTAGAGACGGTGGCGGCGGTTCGCCCCCACCTGTCTCGTTGGGTCTCGAGAAAATTCGGGACCCTAACGTACAGGCTGACGCAGATACTTACCGGGCACGGCTGCTTCGGTAAGTATCTGCATCAGACAGCGGGGCGTGAACCGACGCCAGAATGTGCAGAGTGCGGCGCACCCAGCGATACAGCGTATCATACGCTGGTGGAGTGCGCCGCCTGGGGACCTCAGCGTCATCAGCTAGAAAGTATTGTCGGTCCTGTGTCCTCGCTCCAGCAAATGGTTGAAGCCATGCTGTCGAGCGAGGACGGATGGAGTGCGGTTTCCTCCTTCAGCGAGACGGTAATGTCCCTGAAGGAGGCCGCGGAGAGGACCAGGGAGGTGGATGCGTACGCAGACCCGATCCGGCGACGGCGGACTGGCGGCCGGCGGCGTCGCTACGCAGCCCACCTCCCTTAGTGCCGTCACAGGGGGCCGCGGGGACCGGGGGAACCCGCGGACTTCCCCCCCTGTTGATGAAGCAGGGCACCTTGCCTTCGGGGTGTCCTGAAGTTTGCCAGACGTAGGGGCGTCACGAATGTAGTAGCAACGCTCTAGTTCTCGTGGCGCCCCGTAAAAGCGTGGGAAAGAGGCGCAGGTTAGGTTTAGTGGGTAGTCCGGCGGACGGGATCTCGCGACTACTACCGCCCTCGGCGGTAGTGATGCGTGGAGATCCCTTGCGCTGGGAGTCCCACACTCCCCTCGGTCACCCTCCCCCAGGGCCCGAGGGAGTGTCGCAAGAAAAGACATTCCCCCTGCGCTATCCTCTTAACCATCGGTTATTGGTAGCTTCAAAATCAATCGGTTACTACTACAGACAACCATCGGTAAAACATAGAAACCGGGGCTTAGGCAATTTTCTGAAATAATGTGCATATAGTTACAATTACTACGTGCTAACAACGATGAACGAAAGCATCGCGATGAAACCTGCACATCGAGATAACTTAAGTGTCAAACCTGCCAAGCCGCCTTGGACAAGCGTGACGGGTATACTGTCTATTCCTCTATAATGGGAGGCCCGAGCCCAGCAGTGGGGCGTTTATGGGCTGATATTATATTTGTATTATACATACGATGTGTATCTGTCTATTCGTTTATATTATAATACTAGGATATACCCGCGACTTCGTACACGGTTAACTTGCAATTCCCGCAGGATTACCGGGACACGAAATATCGTAGCATTAAAAAATAATATCAGCTATCGTTTTAGTGGAAACAGTGTCGGGATAAGCTCGTTTTTACGCATCCGAACAACTTCAAACCGCTCCCGGGAATATTCCCGGGATAAAAATATCACAAATTTATTACATTAAAGTTGGTATCGAACCGTAAAGAAATCACAATGGAATTAGTTTTTATTATAAATCTCGCCATTTTAAATCATACCCAGAAAAATTAATCGCGGGAGTCCCAGGATAAAAAGTAGCGCAGAGTTTAAGTCTAAGAATTAACTGTCGATCAGCAACCGCATCGAAATTGGCTCAGTAGTTCCTACGTGAATCCCAACAAACAGACAAGAAATCTAACAAAATCTGTATTCTTTATATATCATAATCCAGTTGTTTTTTTTTAAATAGCTTCAATGTACAGACACGTCTTCAGATTTTTATAACATTATAGATAGATTAGCAGGTCCAGCAGACGTTGCCATGCCTTACAAAAATAAAATTGTGAATCCGATTGCAACGCCACATACCGGATCCAACTGTGAATCTAAACCATCCCGGGACCTACTCAAACATACAAACAGAATTTCATCTAAGTAGGTCTAGCTGTTTTAGAGTTTTAGCGAGACTAACGAACAGCAATTGATGGCTAAATAAAAAGTTTGTTTCACACTAATTGAAAGGTATTGAAATGAAACACAAGTATAATTTCACATGTTTAATGAACAATATTGTCAAATTATTTGTTTTTCGTATTGTTCAAAATTGTATAATGTATAATATAGCTATACAATAAGTTACAAGCCCTGTTTACTCACTGTTTTAAGCTTTTTAACCTACGTCATCGATTGCGTATATTATTTAATAAAACGAAGATTTGTGTTAATATATTAATAACAATATTAAAGAAAGTTTATATAAACACTGATACATAAAAAAATAAGGCAGTAAACACACGTTTTAGAGACCACTTATGCTTTGTCAGTCTGTACTGACAGTTACTAACAATCTTTAGCTAAGGCTGCGTTTTCGATCACAGCGATGAACGGGGCGGAAGCGGAGCGTTCAGGTATTACGCATATTGTACGGTGCCTTTGCAAATGATATCACTATAGTCGATGCATTATGATTGATAACGGGATAGGTACGATCGATATGCTAAATTATGTTAAGTATTAATAGGAATAATTTTTCGCGAAAATAAAATGTTTGTTTCGACGTAATCATAGAAAAACTGTATAGATCGTAATGTGGCCCTGAAAAGGGCCGTTTTTATTTTTTCTAGGGATATTTCTTAGTTCTTCAAAAATCCTTCAAAAAACTAAGCGTAAGTAATGTAATAACTGCCATAACAAAATATATTATATTTATAGAAAAACAACAACCCTTACTCGTAACGACCAATCAGGAGTCAGAGTGCTAATGAAGGTCCCGATGACGCATCGACCCCGCGTGCGCAGGTAGCTAAGTATCGATAACGGGTTGCACTGCGTGCACATTCCTACTGTCAGTGACATTTATTGCCCGACGACTCAGTTTAAAATGCGTCGACTATAGCAAGGCGAAGGCCGAATCGTGCAGGGTCGATGTATGGATTTTGCAGTGATAAGACCAACAAGATGTTATGTTTTTATTTTTATTAAGAAAAGTAAGATCAATGTATATAAATGGATATAACGCTTTAAATCTACAAGTACAAACAATACCAAGTAAAAGTGTTTTCTATAAAATATTCACTTATTATGAGTACATAATGATCTTTGAAAGTTGCACCTGTGACTGAAGAATTGAGAGGAAGAAGATTAAGTTGGTATGGGCATATAATGAGGAAGGATTTAAGTCACGTGAGAAAAAGAATGTTAAACTACAAGATGGATGGGTAGAAATGTAAAGGTAGACCAAAAAAAGATGGATGTATTGTATGAAGGTGTGACAGAAGATGTATGTCAGAGTAGAGGAGTGTGGAAGGAGAAGACATATTGTGGCGACCCCAATTAATTGGGATATGGAAAGAAAAGAGAGATAAAACATTAACTTATTAATTTCGTAATAATATTTTTTTTAAGTGAATAAAATTAAGATGTTTTATCAGACTGTGTAAGACAAAAGACGGGTTGGCGATTCAACCTGTCGGAACGAGTATTTGGTAGGCACCCTGTAAATTATTTGTACATTACAAGAAATACTAATCGATGAGTATGGCTACCAATGTATCCGTGTAACCGCGCCGCTATCGCTTTACTCATCGCTGTGGTCGGAAATGCAGCCTAGTTACAGTCGACTAAAAATGCTAAATATATTTAGTGATTTTTTTAGATTAGATATTAATTTTTTGAATTTATCATCGAAAAGAATCAGCAGCACATAAATGTAACTAGAATAAAGAACCAAAATCACAAGATTTTAGTTTTTCACTAAAGTTAACATATATGCATTTCTAGTCGACGATGTGCCGGTTGTAAATGTATTTATTTATGAATATTCTTGTGTACAAATAGCTTTATTTTATAATTTCTTTAATATAACGTAATGGTATACAATCAGTATAATTTAACAAAGCGCGTTTTAACCGACTTTTAAAAATGGTCATATTGTATCAAATTCAGATTTCATTGATATGTTAATGTTTACAAATTTCTTGTCTCGCTTTTTATATATTGAAATAGTTAAATTTATGAATGCAATACAACAAAGCGGTGTTCCTGACGTCAGTATGACGTCGTTGATTTCGAGTAAATTAACTTAAAATAAAATTACGAGTTACGCTGATGTTAAAAATAAAATATTGTATATTAAATACGTAATTGGAATCAGCGTAATTTCAGTCTGCAAGTAAAAATGGAATTACAATAATTTCAGATTGGATTGGAGTTAATAATTAAATTGTAAAAATATCTGCCAGTTGTCCACGAACAATGAAGGGTTTCATAGTGGCGATGAAATTCCACTGTTCCGTTATTTTTATGGCTACGGTTCTATGGTTCCGTAACCTAATAATTATTAAGTTACGGAACCATAAAAAATATTTAATTTCATATTGCGAACTTTCACAACAATGTAAATGAAATCGCAGGCTACCGCTGGTACCTACATAAAGGACAGAATATACTCTGAACGTCAGCAACAAACGCGACTGGTGTAATTCATATGAATTTTAACGAAGCAAGGGCTTAAAGGGCAGGGTTCTGGTCCATAAATTATTACAAATAAGACTAGCTGACGTGGTCATTTATGATGTATAGCTGTCGAAGCTTTAGGTCTTTAGAACGAATGAATTTGGGACCGGTCTCTGATATGGATTTGAAGTGAGCATCTTGAATGTAAATTAAGATATCATATAATTATAATTTGATAAAGTAAGGTACCATTTTCTTATACATACATACATACATACATAACTTCACGCCAGTTCCCTTGCGGGGTAGGCACGAACAACAGAGCGCCATTCAGGCTTATTCTTACGCACCTCACTCGCTTCTTTACATTCATAGCTCTTTAATGACTTTATAAATTCATATGCAGCGCAAAATTTACTTCCAGTTATGAAATCTATGAATATATGTATATATTAGGTATGTATAAATATAGTGGATGGATGCAGAAGTCGTGGAAGGCCACGACACACCTTCCACGATCAAATTGATCGTGTACTAGCAGAAGGTGATGTCAGGAGCCTTAAGAACAGACGAGCGTGTATGACAAGAGTTATGAATGTCAAAGAAGCAAGTGAGGTGTGTAAGAATAAGCCTGAATTGCGCTCTGTTGTTCGTGCCTACCCCGCAAGGGAACTGGCGTGAAGTTATGTATGTATAGATATATGTGTATGTAAGTTGGTGTATGTATATATGGTGTATGTAGTTTCTAATGTAAAATTTCTTTTCAACAAGTGTACATTTATGTAATAACTTTAATGTACACAACCCTGCCTCTTGTTTTCCCATTCTTGCTAGACCCATAGGTTTGCTAGAAGAAAACTCTTTCTAGGGTTAACATCGCCACTATTTTGTAGTTTTGTCTCTAACTATTTTGTGTACAACAAAGAATAAAGCAATGTGGGTCCCCACTCTAAACTTTTCACTACGAAATTAAACTCTTAAAAATAAATACAGATCTGAAAACGCTATAAAATATTTATTTTAATTCTTGAGTCCAATCCAATCACATAATAATATGAAAAAATAAGAATTAATGTCATATATATTTCAAAATAAATGAGTCAGTTATTTATTTTTAATATTATAACTGAAGTTAAGAGTATTGTACACTGTATTACAACAATAGATATATCATCAACAAAATTTTATGTAAAACTCTGAAATATAACTCGAACAAATACTAACAAATATAAACAAAAACACAGTTCTGAAAATATGTAAACAATTTTTATTAATACTTTAAACCAGTAAATGCCGTGCTATCTAGTTCATTAATACATGGTTGCATTTAATGCATATTTAACTAAAAAAAGAACTACGATAATAATTTTATTTAAATTAAAAAAAAATACGATTTTTAAACAGCTTAAGATAGATCAAACCAATACTGAAATATTTATTTTAAGATTTAAATATCAAAGGGTCCCTGAAATTTAGACACGATTTTTCCATTTTATTAAACTAAATTATTATTAAAATAATACTAATACTTTTGCGCAAAATGTAATAATGTTGCCATGCAACATAAACGGAAATTCATTAAAATTAATTCTTAAATTAACTTTGACTGGATAAATTATATGAAACATCTTTTGTATTTCACAAAACACTAACTTTTTTTTTAAATATGACTAACAAATATTTCAATATATACATACTTATATTATAAAAATGTATATATCGATGGAAATGATTAATTAGTAATCTATGCTAATATTATAAAGAGGTAAAGTTTGTGACGTTGTAGCGGGTAATCTCTGGATCTACTAAACCGATTTAAAAAATTCTTTTACTGTTGGAAAGCTACGTTAACAGGGAGTGTCGTAGGCTATATAACATGACGCTATATACTCCGGGAGCGGGACAGAGTGCGGGTGAAACCGCGCCCGGCCGCTAGTTAACTATAAATTTATGCAATTATATTCAGTAAATTAAAAACAAAAGAAACAAGTTTGGCAAGGGAAGGAAAATTTGTTTGTTTTGTTTATATTCAAAAGCTGGCAAAGGGGTGTCAGTATCGAAGACTTTATGACGCCCCTATTAAATGACACCGTGTCATATAGCCTATATAAAAAACCTCCGCAGCATGTTCTTTGTAAATCGATATTGCTCGTGTGATAAAGTTATGGATTTATTTAAATTAACAAAGAAATCTATCTGTATATATATAATTCTTCTGTACGTGTGTTGACAGTGAACTCCTCCTAAACGGCTGGACCGATTTGAATGAATTTTTTTTGTGTGTATTCAAGCGGATTCGAGGATGGTTTACTTTCACAATTGGACCCGGTAGGTGGCGCTGCAATCGGGTTTTAAATTTTATTTCTTCAGGGACAACGTTTGCCGGGACAGCTAGTAATATTATAAAATTCTAAAAATGCCCCGTCTGTACATTGAAGTTATTAAAAAGAAAACACCTGGAATAGATTATATAAACGACGTAGAACACGATACATTTTTTTTACCTTTCTCGTCTGTTTGTTTGGGATTCACGTGAAAACTACTAGGCCTATTTCGATGCAGTTTTCACTGGTCGACATCAAGTTCCTAAACTTAAAATCTGCGCTACTTTTTATCCTGGAAATCCCGCGGTAATTTTCCCGGGGCGGTTCGAAGTTAATCAGGGACATAGAAATCAGCTTAATCCGACACAGTTTTCACTGAAACAATAGCTTACATTATTATTTAAATGCTGCGGTACTTTGTGCCCCGGGAATCTCGCGGGAATTTCAAGTCAAACGTCGACGAAGTCGCGGGCATAACTTAGTATATATTATAAACATCACAAAGTTGTTATATGTTTAGACCAACAGACTGAAGACTGTTTTATAAGTTTTCATATAGTTCATCCAGCCAGTAACATTTTCCTAAAATAAAAAAGCGAAAATAATTTAAATATATTTTTTGCATTTCTATCTACTCTTAATTATTCTATAGTTATATAAGTAATATATTATTATATATACACTTAAACTAAGTATATAACACCAAGAATGAAAGAAAGTGCCGATGATATGTGTTGCCTAGTGATTTTATTTAGTTATAATATATAATATTAATTTTATATCTATCGATCGAAATATAAAATTATTAACGCTATGATATTTATATTTACATGTTAAAATTTTATGCTTATATGAAATAAGGTGAAAAGCTGGTTTCTACAAAAATTTTACTTTGTCAATTAGGGAGTGATATAAATTGTAATTGAAATTATACGGGAATTAACTCATATTAATATTAAAAATGAGAAGGATTTATGTGATATTATTGTGATATTAATGGGATTCTCCGCATGTTCTCAGATTGCCTTGACAACCCCATTTTTAGGAGCTGGCATTCTGTGCACCGTGACATAGATGCATAACGTATAATTGAAATGACATAGTACTATTTTTTTTTAAATTTAATTTAATAACTTAATTGTAAGATTTTATGTTGTAAATTGATATGGGTTATTTATTACCTGAAATAAAGAAATTATTATTATTATGTTTCTATTTGTTTCTCTTTCACGACTAAATGGTTTGTAACAAAATTAACATTAGCTTTTGATCCAAAAAATAATAAGGTACAGTTGTTATGTTTATAATTTAGAAAACGCCATATATATATATACACACATAGACATGTATGTATATATATATATATGTATATATATATATATATATATATATATATATGTATGTATATATATGTGTGTGTGTATATGTGTGTGTGTATTTGGTATTTGGATTTGAAACATATTTTTTTGAAATATTTTAATTTCATTTCAAGTTTTGTAATTCTTTAATAATATAATAAAAAAGATATGTAAAAATTATATTTTTTATATTACGTTATAGTTGGCATCACTTCTATCTCTGTAGTTCTTAAAATGTTTTATATAGATTTTATTTAGGCCTTTACAATAATTATATTTAATTATTTATGATATGTTTTTTAAATTATTTTCGTATAACACCAACAAGATTATTTTTATTTTGTATATTTTACTGGTGACCGATGTCGTAAGCAGAGTGCCGTAACGTGCCATAACCATCTAAAATACAAAAGTGGCGATTCGATGCCAACTCGTCGTACTTCACTCTAGCTTTAGGCCCTAAGCTATTGATATCTAAGCTTTTCCTCGCTTTTATTTTAGTCTACGCTTTTACTAGCTCATCTTTATCGGTGATCACAAATTAATTCAGAACTTACAAAAAAAAAGAATTTACATATATTTTTAATAAAATACAACACAATACTCTTTATTGTACACCAACATTACATAGAAAAAATACACAAAAAACTTACTTAATAAAAGGTAGTACAATGGGCGGCCTTATTGCTAAAAGCAATCTCTTCCAGGCAACCTTTGGATAGACAAGAACTAATTACATAGATAGCGTTGGCGTGCAGTTCTAATAGATAATAATAAAATAATTATAATACATATATTATAGTTATAAAAATATATACGTACATAGACATACAAAACAAACAATAAACACGTTATACAGTTAGATAGTGCTCCTTCACAAGTCTGTTAAAGGAATATATAGATTTAGCAGACCGGACATCTGCCGGCAGAGCATTCCAGAGATGCACAGCCTGAACAAAGAACGAGCTTGCCTAAATCTCCGTAGTATGTACCGGTGTCCTAAGTCGCAACCTCTCTGACTTTTAAATTGTTTCTAAAGATTTTTTTGTTGTAAAAACCAGCTTATCAGCTCTCTCACTAGTGGACAATAAACATACACTATGATTACGAGTAAACTGGTCAATAATGTTGTTAAGCTACACCTAAACTCATCCGTTATGAACCGATTTGGAGAAATGTAGAAAAAGCATCTTAATTATTAGAATTATTTTTAATTTATTTTTATTGAAGAAATTACAGAATAGCTCTAACCTAAATTTAAAAAAAAACCAAGTCATGACCTCTTTAAAACTTTAGATTAAAAAAAAAAAATAACATGCGAAAAGTCCGTCACTAAATAGATTACCGAATGTAGTACACACGTCTTGCTCCGCTAGTGGTTATCGCTTGACTGCCTCACCCCTCCCTTGGGACATTGCTTTATACTGTACAAATACAATATGTCTGTCGACTGAATTTCTATGAATCACACCTGGCTAATGACTACCATAAAGATTACAATACACAACGGTCTGTTTTTCCAATCACAAATTTTAAACACAAAGTAAGCAAAAGACGGCCGTAAAAGCGCTTCAATGTTATTAGCTCAAACACCGACGGATAATAAATGTGCTTTGTTTACGGATGCAGGTGGTCCAAATTGTAACAATAATAAACAGATTGGAAAAAGTTATTACAATTTAAAATACGTTTAAATCCGTTAAAAATACACGTAATTATAATACTGTTACATACCGACACAGAAATGCGCACACCTGCAGGTCGTAAAACGCAGTTTTATTGCCACCGGATTTAGGAATTCTTTTGTTCGCTTTGTGTTTAGAATTTGTAGTTCAGAAAAACATGCTATTGTTTTTCTACTTCTTTTATGGCCGTCATTTAGTGTCGAACTAATCCTTGCTTGCCAGGTGTGCGGATCAACTCTGTGAACACGGTCATTTGTCCTATTATACAGTTTGGTAAAAAACAATGAATGAACGGAGGGGTGAGGCAGTCGAGCGATGATTACGATACCAGCAAGACGTGTACATTCAACGAGCGATATAATGACGGACTTTGCGCGTGTTATTGATCATGCAGATTGTAACGAGTACCGTTACTGGTTGTATCCAGTATATTTGTACCTGTTTTATACGTGTTTGTACAGTTCAAATAAATTGTATAGTAATTCCAACGGCATTTTAATTCGAGTCCTGTGTAGCTCGTAACAATACAAACAACGAAGTGTTGAATACATATGATGAAGTTTTTATTAGAGTAAACAATCATTTACTGTGAATAAAGACTTCATCATCGTCATGTGTAATGATACAGCGTCTCATAGAAATATTAGGTACGGTACAAGGAAGTAAATAAAATAATACATCTGTTCATAACGGGCAAGGTATCTTAATTCAATATGTGATAGGCATTCTATTTTACTAGTATATATTATTAGTGTAAATTATAAAATATTTTGTTTTAATAAGTGCATCAAGCACTTGGCTATCTTACGTCTATCACGGCCTTCATTGTTCTTTATAAGTACCATATTGTCTGAGAGATGGTAGCCATTTTTTCCAAATAAAATTATAATAGATTAAAAATTATTTAATATCTTTAAAACGGATATATAATTTTAAAGAGACAAAGCCAAGACAAAATTAAAATATATTTAAATAAAATGAAACTTAGTAAATATTAATATTGTTCTTTAAATATACTTAACATTGTTAAGACCGTTCTTGCATTTTATTTTAAAGATGAAAGAAATTGTACTTCAAAAGGATATTTTTCTTTGTAAAGAAATAAAATTAGTTATTTAATGAATTAAAATGTATTTCATATTTAATATTGCAAGAAATGGCAGTGTACTTGACTTCAAAGGAGTATATCTTAAAAGAAATCACTTTGGACAGATTTTATTGAAATAAACTTTTGAACACTTATTAAGTTATATAATTTGAATAAATGTTATTTTTTTTCTCGTATACATCGTTGGAGTAAAAGTACAGATATCGAATTGGTTTAGATTTTTTATAATAACAGCCCCTTAATGTTGCCCGTTGCTGGGCTCGGGCCTCGCATTACAGAGGAACAGACAGGTATACCTACCACGCTTGTCTAAGGCGACTTGGCAGGTTTGACACATCAGTTATATCGATGTGCAGGTTGCATCACGATGTTTTCATTCATTCCGTTGTAAGCACGTGGCAATTGTAACAATATGCACATTAGGTCAGAATACTGCCCAAGTGGTACATACGTTCCGGCCAGGATCGAACACGCGCCCTATGAGTTACGGACGCGCGCGCTAACCATTACGCTACCACGAGTTATTTTTTAATTAATTTATTATAATTTTTAATATTGTACTTAATATATTGTCGGAAAAGTCTGTCACCTCTCAGACTTCCGCGTTTACAATTTTTATATATAGACATATATCATATGTATATACTATGACATTTTTGTTAATCATTGTCGATTTTTGACAGCATTGTTTATTAGTCCACAGTTCCTTCAAATATTTAATTCATGTATGATACATATTAATAATAATGATTTCAAAAGGTCCTTTTATACGTAGAATGACTATGCAAAAATGTATATAAAGCCATTTATAATTTTGAATACTTTTTTGTAAATGAAAACAATAATATTTTTATTGTTAAAAAAAATATATGAACATGGCTTAAGAAGTAATTGTGAATAGTCATACAAATTTTAAAGACTTTTTTGTTTCAAAATGGATGAAACTTGCTTGATTAAAAATTTACCTTTTTGTCATTTAAGTTTCATCTATTTTTAACGCAATTAGATGTATTCATATTGAATTTCAGTACCTTTTTATTATCTACCAGTAGACTTGAAAACCTACAGAGAACAACTTTTTCTAAATGACATGAAATTAAAATCTATTACGCACAGGACTAATCTTCTAAAATCGATCGATCTTAATTATCCAAAAAATATTAGCACTCTGCTATATGTATTCAGTTTACAGAACAACCTTACAGATTAAGTTCCAACTGGAAACAGTAACATGTTAGATTTTGGCCACGTGCCATCTTTAATGTAGGCGTGAAATTATTCCAGCTATATATGGGGCCAGCAACAAGTGGATGCTCAGTCATTTAAGCTCAAAGGTATTAAAACATAATTTGATGATAACACGTGTAATGAATATATAAGAGTATAATTAAAGGAGTCACAGCTTTCGAGACAATGTATATGTAACGGGCAATTGAGTAATAGGGCAGTATGTTGATTAATCGGGCAGTATTAACATGGGCAGATCATTATGAATGAACGAATGAAACAAGAGCTTAAGTCTATTTGATAAATTCATTACTTTGGCCGGCCTGTAATACACAACGGCCTGTGGGCCATTAAAAAAAATATGGTTTGAGATAACTTGTATCTATCACTTGAACCGGGCAGTAGGAATACTTTCCTACTTGTAGCCGGACAATGTGATAAATTCGGTTACCTTTCCATGAGAATTATGTAAGTTTAATTCATGGTATATCCAAGTCGAGTAACAGTTTTTGTTCTTATTGTTATAGCTTACTTCCAAGTTTAATCTATTTAAGGGTGGGGTATAGTTAAATGGCTAGTTTATTTATTATGAACAGATCCAATTTTTTTTTTAAATATAGGCTAGAAGGCTACGTCGAGCGCGAAGCGATGCGAAGTTTGGTTGGAAATCGTGATATTTTTTTTGTAATCACCGAAAATTATGTCTCAAATAATAACTAAATAACCTCATTTAATAAAAAAAACTACAGTTCACCTGTTTGTTATTATATTGCCCAAGATAAGTTTGTAATTATTCATACTGACCAGGATAAGTGATCAATCATGGAGTTTTATTTATATTGCCCACTTTATACGGGCATTACATATACAGACCGGTCATTATTTATAGTGACCGAATTTATCAAATTGCCCGTAACATATATATACTTCGAAACAGGTCGACATGGCAAATTTCTAGTGATGTGACATCACATACAAGGTAGTCGATATCGATAATGTTTTTATGTAACAAAATGAGAGTTAAATTATTAACATCTTTTCTTTTTAGGTAATATCTTCAAACACAGCCCTATCCAATGTCTGATTGATAGAATATTTATAACAATTTTGCATGGTTGCCAACCGCACAAATCCCGCACAGGAGCACTTATGTAATTAATTCACCATTGTATATACTGTATCAGGTCAGCTCGCAAACGCACTCCGACGTGTGCAGCATTTTTCAACTCAAAAAACTATACATTCATCAGACTTGCTTGTTTACTTTGTAACAACCAAACTATAATAGCAAAGCGGACCCCGTACATTACTACATTATTCCCTTCAATTTCATAATTTTCCGACTACTTCTCGTGCTTGAGAATGGATTATTGCTATTTTATTTTAACCCGCGATGAAGAAGCTACATCGAAGTCGATGTGGACTCGTGCAGCATTACCAATTAACATGGTGCCCCTCCCCCCTCTCTTCACGACGCACCTCATACCCCAATTGCCATCTCCATCTGTTGTAAAGTATAGCTGTGCAATTCCACTGGCCTAAGTAGACATGACAACAATCGTCCATTAAAAAAAAAAGCTACATGTATAAATGGCCTATATGTGTATGTGTAGGTGATTCTTCTTTCCCTCTTTGACGATTTTTGCAACACCAAATATAAAATGACTACGTTTTAACGGTTCTGAGAGCGGCATTTTATTTGATTTTTTTCCGACGTTTCGGCCACTTTTCAATAGCCGTGATTACGGACAAAAGCGTCCGAAACGTTGAAATAAAAATCAAAGAAACAGCCACGTTTAAGACTGTTAAAATCTATTTTTAATTATGTGCATTAGTCACGAAACCTTAAGAAAACATTTTAAATAAAAAGAGGTTGATTGAAAGTTTTGAGATATTCTATAAAAAAAAATCGATTAAAAAAACCGACTTCAAAACTAAAAAAGTATAAAATAACTTAGTAAAGATTTTTACCATATACATTGTTATAACAACAAAATGTTGCAAAATATTGCAATTTTTATGGTTTACTTGGTACCGACTTCAAGATGTAGAAAATTTTGTATTATTTTGTCTCTTAACTAAACTAAATAAATTCTTAGTCAAAAATTTTTATTAAGTTATTTTATACATTGTGTAGGTTTTGCAGTCTTTCTATTTGTTTGTTACTTTTTAGTGTCAATGGGTAGGCCTACGAAAAGTGCCACGTGCTTTAAAAAATATAGGTCCAAAAAAACGGAACGGAAAATTTTCATTTATTTTTATTTTTATTGTAGGATATCAACAGACAAGCAGACGGCCCACTTGATGGAAAGCGGTTACCATCGCCTATGGACATTTGCAACACCAAAGTCGTTACAAATGCGCTGCTGCTCTCTTAAGGGAGACTGGAACCTGGTCACCAATGCCGGAACACAACTCAAGGTTGTTATGGCAACATACTTTAGACCAGGGGTGCTAGCCATCCAGTCGGGCAAATGCCCTACCACCGAAAATGTTCATAAAATGAAAACTACTGGGCCAAGCTATGTGAAATTTTTAGGGGACCAAATGGCACCTATTCCGCATCAAACTAAAGAAGAAGAATCATAAATCTCAGCGTAATCGGTGTATATACATAAAAAAAAACCCAATCAATTTGAGAACCTCGTCCTTTTTCAACTCGGTTAAAAATAAGAAGGTATTAGTGGATCTAACTGTGACTGCAAAGTGTTACGACTTCCGTTTCTTACTGAGCGATTATGATTCTTTAGTACTCCTCTTCCATGGTTTCATTGATAAAGTTACCTATCAAAGAACACTACAAAACTCCCAAATACCTAAACACCTATTACAGATCGAAACTTGAAAATAATACTCATCGTTGCTAACAAACAAGTGCTATGTTGAAGCCGAAGATTTCCGCTTCTCAACCTTATCCCTCGACTTAGTTTCATCCAGGGATTCAATCTTATGATCCCTCAACAAAGGTGTTCTTGCATCAGTTTTCTCTTCAATCTTCTCCATATACCTATCGTTCTTGTAATTCTTAACCGTGTCACTTTCGACTGATGTTTGACGACTCGATGTCTTGCTGTCTCGACTGCTTTCGGATTTTGCGTCAGGTTTCTCTGGATGAAACGCCATGTTGTCAAAGCACTGTGTTGGGACTATGTTGACTGACTTCATGATCGGTAGAGCGATTGCTAATGCTGGACTCATATCCCTCGGACTTGGGCTGAGTCGTGTGCTGACTGATAGATCCATTCCCGGCATTAGAGTTGCAACTGGGGGATATATTAATAATGTTAATAGATTTGAAACATACGTCGAAGTTAGTAACAAACATGCTAGATTTTATTGCGTATTTATAAGCTGTTTAGCATTTAATTTTTAACATCAATAAATACAACATGTACTTTAAAACAATTAATGAATTTATTAAAAATATATTTATATATGTAGCATTTATATTAAAATATTAATGGTATTTACATTAGAAAAAAATACGTCAATTTTGGACAAGTGAAATTAAAAACACAAAAGGTTAGCATTTGTTATTTTAGAATATTTCCACTAAAGCTGTGATTTGTATATTTTTTTTAACCTGATAAGGTAATGTATAGCAAGAAACTTTTCTTAAGTAGTTAGATTTAATTTTGAAAAAATTGACAACGTATCAGAAATCTCAGTACACATTTGTAATGAATATAATTATTTGGTAATTGCAAAAAATGTTATGCATGACTTAAAATATTTAGCCTCTTAAAGTTTAAAACATAACGCGTGGGGTTAGCATATACATGATATTTTAAAGTAAGATAATGCAGAGTTTACTCGAGTCGTTTCACGACGGAAACATGACATACATAATAGAATGTGTACTGAAATTTCTAAATGAAACATTAACGTAATAAAAGTAATGATAAATAATATATTAGAAAAACACGAGAACGTTTAACAGTGGTAGAAAAAGGGCATAAATTTTGATAATAGAAAATGTTGCCTGTAAAAATAATACAACAAATACAAGAAACTTTTTTGTTCTTATTTATTATCTATTATAATACGTATTCTTGTTCAAAATACGCAATTCTGATTATTAATTTTTTTTCCAAAACTAGTTTCTTGTGTTCGTAAAACAGATATTAAAATATAATTAAAACACACAGTATTGGCAAAATGTTATTTTTTGAAGCTACACAAAGTGTACCAATGTTGTGATCTGTGGTTTCGGGACTTCTGTTGTTGTACTGTTCTGACAGTTATTTACTGTGACGTGGTGATTGCCTGGAAATAACCGGGTAATGCATAATAAACATTCAACATGCTAAATTTGAAAAAATCACCCTTAAATCTACGTACAGAAAATTAACTATTTATCATTCATGTACTAACAAATCAGAACAAAAATGTACTTGTATTATTTTTTTATAAATAATTTTCTGTATACAAATAAATGAATAAAACCTAAAACGTAAGAACCATAGTCGAGAAACATGAAACAAATAAAATAATAGCTGGGTAATACACAAAGTACCTGAGAAAAATGGGTCTTCGGTTACTCGATGAACGTAGTCTAAGTATTGAACTTGAGAAAAAATCAGTTAGTTTTTTAAGTATAAGTGACGGATAAAGCTAGCGAGATCATAATTTATTTAATTTTAATTCGAGTAAGTACAGCTGTGTAAGTACAGATGTTGGAGTAAGTAAAGATGTTGCAGTAAGTACAGATGTTGGAGTAAGTATAGATGTTGGAGTAAGTGTAGATGTTGCAGTAAGTACAGATGTTGGATTAAGTACAGATGTTGGAGTAAGTACAGATGTTGGACTAAGTACAGATATTGGAGTAAGTACAGATATTGGAGTAAGTACAGATGTTGGAGTAAGTGTAGATGTTGGAGTAAGTACAGATGTTGGAGTAAGTACAGATGTTGGATTAAGTACAGATGTTGCAGTAAGTACAGATGTTGGAGTAAGTGTAGATGTTGCAGTAAGTACAGATGTTGGAGTAAGTGTAGATGTTGCAGTAAGTACAGATGTTGGAGTAAGTACAGATGTTGGACTAAGTACAGATGTTGGAGTAAGTACAGATATTGGAGTAAGTGTAGATGTTGGAGTAAGTACAGATATTGGAGTAAGTACACCAGACAGTCTGACTGCCGACCTGTTAAAAAGTTGTTATCGTGGCTTATAGATATTAGCAAAATCAAAGATGTCACCAATGTACTGAGAGCCTCGAAGAGGGAACTGGAATATGGCCACTAATAAAGAAACACAACTCAATGTTATTATGACAGTGAACTCTAGACAAGCAGTGATAGCCATCCATAAAGGCTGTCTATTTATTTAATTTTAGGAAGGTTTACAGACATGTCAGTTATAGTAAAAATATAAGAAGTATATCAAAAAATGTTGATAACAAGCTTCCCCTCCACCTATTGGTAACAACACACGCATACAGGATTCCTAATGTTATTATAGTTATTAAGTTTCTGTCTTTGCAATTATTGAGCTACAATTCGCTGGACCGTACTTTCACTAGTACAGTAAAGTCTAGGTTCAATTTGACAATTTTGTTGAACGAATTTGAGCTTCGTAAGTTAATAAAGGCATATAGTCAATAAAGGCGTCTGAAGCAATCCTGTCAGTCTAAGAACAAGCTGATCGGTCCACAAAGATCTTTTTGAAATTAAGTCTGGATAATCAATATGTAATATATAATGTATATCTAATGAATGAATGAAAACTCTTTATTGTTCACCATAATTTAAACCTAGACATTTAATATAAATACATTTCCATTAGAACAATGGGCGGCCTTATCGCTTATAGTGATCTCTTCCAGGCAACCCGGCGTCTAAGAAGATATTACAAGACAAATTAAATACTATTTGGTGGTTTAACTAAATTAAAACTAATTCAATCGTAATTAAAGAAAAAACAAAATAATAACAACAATAAACTAATATAGATATACATAATAATATAAATTACATATACTTACTTACATGCGAACAATAATGCAAAAACATATTTTTTTATCGCAGGAGATCAGCAGACAGGCAGACGGCCATAAAGCGGTTACCATCGCCTATGGACATTTGCAACACCAAAGGTGCTACAAATGCGCTGCTGCTCTCTTAAAGGAGATTGGAACCTGGTCACTAATGCCGGAACACAACTCGAGGTTGTTATGGCGACATACTTTAGACCACGGGTGGTGCCATCCAGTCGGGCAAACGCCCTATCACCTGGCTGTGGGTTGTTAAGTCGCCTCTTACGACAGGCCGCCCGGCCGCAGGAAATTGTATTCTTTCTCCGTTCCTGCACGGATAAAATTACCATTTACTATCTTTATCTAATATATATATATTTATTTCAAATCTCCAAAGGTGGCTGTAACCACTTTCCACCAGGCAGCTATCAGTCTGTTTGCTATATATATATACTCCAGCAACAAAAAACACCCATATTAGCTAGGCAGGAATTAATTCAGATTCCCTAAGACAAAATTATGTTTTAATATTTCCATGTAGTGTATACACTTCGGACAAAGATTGTAGGTTACCTAAGTTCTTGGCATTGAGAACGCAACAGCGTTCATGTGTTTACTTGTAGACATTGTAACATATGTTGTGCCAAGCAACGTATGTTCAGCTTGTTATTGGCAAACTTTGGTATGGTATACTTTTGGATTAATGTGTCTTCTCGGTAATATATAAATTCAACACACACGTGATTGAAGAAGATTGTTTTAAATTTGAAAATTGTATGTTTTGTCTACATGTATATCTTTATATATATAATTATTCTGTACGTGTGTTGACAGTGAACTCCTCCTAAACGGCTGGACCGATTTGAATGATTTTTTTTTTGAGTGTGTTCAAGTGGATTCGAGGATGGTTTAGATTCACAATTGAACCTGTTAGGTGGCGCTGCAATCGGTTTCTAAATTTTATTTCTTCAGGGCAGAACAACATCTGACGGGACAGCTAGTGTATATATATATTTCTTACTAAAAAGAACAAAAAATCAGAACAAAAAAAAAACGACGCACACCGCCGTCTCGGGACGCCCGACAGAAGTGATAACTGAAACTAATCTAACTTGAACTATTATATTTAATATTGAAATTGTTTAACTTGAGAAAAGCTTAGGTTATTTCTTAAATTTTATGTTAACGTAAGGAAAGGTTATTTATTAATATTTTTTTTTAATGATTATAAAATATATTTTATTCTTAGTTACAATTCTTGAATATGTACATTAGAATTTTGTGTACCTATGTACATTATTAGTATCATTATTTAATCTAATTACCGCAATACGGCCAGCGCTGTGGGTTAGGGTGAGAGAGGAGGAGCCTGCCTACCGCTGTCGTATGCCTAAGAGAAAGGGAAGCCAGACAGACTACCGCTGTAACGCGTTACGTAACGAAGTGGTTTACCCTCCCGTAAGAAGTTATCACTTCAAAATATATTCTATTAAAAAAGAAAAAGAAAGAAAGAAAGTATTTATTTCAAATTGCGACTCACACAATACAAACTGATAAGAAAATAACAATAAAAGAAAGCCGCAATATATGAAATGAGGTTGGCACTCAGTGTTTCGCTGTGCCGAAACGTGTTCCGACACAGCACTGGTTTTCGGTGCCCACCTCCATAACCTCATATGTCCTAAGACCCCAAGTATGTAGGTGACTTTGAACCAGTACATTAATAAACAAAATATATATATAAGAATTATACAATAATATACCCAAACAAAACAAGTAAATAATAATAAAAAATTACCTATAACTAAATGTTAGTGAATGTATTCTAGAAAATGTAAACAACTATAAGATATCTTAAGTATTACTTGAAAAATGCACATACAAATCATAGATATAAACCTAATTACAAATTCCATTAATTCCTGCCCCCAGGTAAGTAAAATCATATGTACCATTCATATAGAAGGACTTCAAATAAACTATAAAAGGCATCAGAATTAACTAAAAAAGAAAAGTGTATGTATAAGGATGATATTAAGAAATAAAATATAGAGAAATATAAAAATCAGTTCTTAGATATATCTAGGGTCTTCTTTCTGTAACTGTAATAAATATCTTTTATAGTGCAATTTGAAAGTAAAAATTGATCTCAGGTCTCTAATTGAAAAATTATTAGAAAAAATATTTTGGCTTCGTATGTATGCAGAAAAGTAAATGGACAGAGGGTCTACCTGGGGCCAATTCTGCTATTTCAATATCTTGGCGATTGTATCGAAAATTCTTATTCTACTAAATCCACAATATCTTCTCGATATTGTCGTGGCGGAATAATAGTAGAAAAATAGATAGAGTGGCGAGCCAAGGGCAGACCATTGGAATTAACAGGATTCCGAAATCGCGTCTATGCGTATTCTACCGACTGTACAATGGGGAGTGTTCTGAGGAGCTGCTCAGAATGGTTCCCTAGAACGTTTATCTTGCGCACCGTGTTGATTTGGAATGAGTTCCCAGCCGTGATTTTCCCACAGCGCTACAATATGGTTTTTTTTTTAAAGGGTGTCTTAAATTTCTTCGAGGCCGGCAGCTCGTTAGTGACTTCTCTGGTGTTGCTAACGTCCATAGGCGAGAGTACACTGCTTTCCATTAGGTGGGCCGTCTGCCTGTCTGATGTACTCCAGCTATAAAAAAAATCAAGTAAATCTATTGAGATTGAGACGATAGTGTTCAGAGATTTTGACGAGATAGTAATAGTGGAATAGGGCCCCTAATGTAAGCATGATGATGTAAGTAAAGTAGTGGTTCAGGTCTGCTTGTAGAGTTTTCTTAAAATTAATCATTGTTTAGTAAAACTCACGCGTTATTTTGTACGTGAATTTCCTCTGAGTGAGTAAAGAGTCAATAAATCACCTTCGTAACCGAGGACTCGGTCTATATCTACAAAGACAACTACGAAAGTAGAGTTCTACTACCAGCAAGAGTTAACTTGAGACTTCGCTCGAATGACGTAAGCGCGAGGTACTGACGCGTCGATGGCGAGAGCGGTAAGAAGGCGGGGGTCGGGAGGAGAGAGCGCATTCCGCTCAGGTCTCAAGTTAACTCTTGCGGATAGTAGAAATGACAATTACCTTGTAAAAAACATCTCTGAAAAGCTTCTAACTGCTACTGGAGTAGGTGGCGCCATTGGTTGTTGCTTTTTAATGTGTCATCATTTAAAATATATTTATAGGCCGAAATAAAAAAACAAAACGCCCTAAAGCGAAACAAAGTGACCTATAGCGCCATTTTAGCATTATATGTCATTAAAACTACCCAGCACCCGACTAGCACCGTCGTCCACGGGTGGACGCCGCGTTGTCAACCACTGAACCTCGCTTGGTCAACGACTGTCAGGGATTGGTTCTAGGTGTATGGTGAATCAATCCAAGTTGTTGTCACCGAGTGGTTCACTCACCACGCATGGACAGATCGCGAGCAAGGAGATCCGGCGTTGCTTTGGTGCCGGGTGGTCTTAATAAACTACAATCTTATTACTATTCATTTCTTTACCTTACCATTGAAAAATCAAATTATCACCGATAGTAAAGAGATGATGAATGCCACTAGGACATATAGCAACAGGCTGTTACTCATGTAACGTTGAGAAAGCTTTTCAAAGGCATGTTCTTTACTAGGCGATTGTGTTCTTAAGATATTACTTCGATACTACAAAACAAACACAAGCAAAGCGTCTAAGTTCAGGGACAAAATACACCCCGAACCTTAATCTCTTAGGCGTAGAAAAGGGACCTAACAGGACCCGTGCTCCAGTGCATCGTAAACTAAAAAATCCGTGAAAAGCCGCCACCCTTTCTCGTCTAAAGCATATTTAAATTTTTTCTTTTACAGTTGTTTGGTGTTGTTTGGATCATAGCCTCTAGTTCACTACGATCACCATCTGTGAAGTACATTGCATAAGCGGGTTAGTTTCGTGTACATTAGTCCTTTTTGTCATTTGGAAAGAACATTTCGTTGTCATTTACAAAGACCTTAAAAGAATGTGCGTAAAGTTTGCATTTGCATAGTGTAAAATCACCAGTCGATTTTTACATACTAGCTACTTAGTCATCCTTTGCTTTGCTAAAGTCAAATTCACATTAGATAAGTGGTTGGTTAACTTAAGAAATTAGCGAGTAAGTCCTTAACATGGTTTGATCAGAAAAATTTCGTTAAGTAATAAGTTGCGAAATAAGTAGATGTCTGTTCAAACAATGATAAGGACTTATACCCAAGTTACCTAATTAAAAGGTGTTAAAACTATTATAGAATATACTTCGAAATTTGTGTGGAACAAAACAAACTATTGTTGTGACCTTTAAAATAATATTTTATGAAATATTTTAAAGTAAATAGAGTTAATGAAAAGTAAGTTCTCAATTTAGCGAAATGATTGTTACAGTAGAAAAGTTGCAATAAACTATGATGGTGTGAAAAGAAGTGATTACATTATTTAATATTTCAAAAAAAAATTGTATTAACTTTTATAGTTTCATATATGTATTAAATTTTGATCTATTAAAAACAAATACATTAATATATTACAGCAATGCATTATATGATATAATATATAGGATATTATAATTTTTTTATAATTAATTTATATTTAATTTATTGTACTAGGATATGCCCGCGACTTCGTCCACGCATGACTTGAAGATTCCCGGGACACAAAGTACCACAGCATTAGAAAATAATGTAAGCTATAGTCAAAACTATGTGGGAGTAGGCTAATTTTTATGCAGCCGAACAGCTAGAAACCGCTCCCTGAAAAACGCCCACGGAATTCCCGGGATAAAAAGTAGCTGTCGATCAGTAAAAACCGCATCTAAATTGGCCCAGTAGTTTTTATGTGAATCCTGAACAAACAGATAAACCGACAAACAGACAAGAAATCTAAAAAAAAATCATCGTGATCTCCGTCGTTTATATAGTCACGGCATATTTAGAATCGTATAATAATGACAATACAAACTATAATAGATAATTATAGATATAGGATATAACGGTGTTCACTATTATCGCACTATAAGTGCGTACTATAAGTACATTAAGAGTAAAGAAAATGTTCTTTCCATAGATGATAGTAATCAGGCTTCAAATGCGTAGCTACTATAGCTATAGTTTGTCAATAATTTTGTTAGTGCTTATGATTTCTTATGTAACAAGATTTAATTAATGCGCTTAGACTATTTAAAAAAAAAATATAGACATAAGTTTATGATACGACCGGTCATGTTATACGGATCCGAATGTTGGACCACTAAAGTGAGAGATCACAAACGGTTCCCCTCAGCTAAGATGAATGTTGAGATGGGCGTGTGGTGTTACACGAATGGATATGGTGAGAAATATCTACATAAGCGGGATCTTTGATAGTTGCACCCGTGACTGAAAAATTGAGAGGAAGAAGAGTGAGATGTTATGGGCAATGAGGAGGAATGGATAATATTTCACAAAAACGATGTTAAACTGAAAGAGTACAAATATAAAGATACATCAAAAAGAAGATGGATAGATTGTGCGAAGGATGATTAGGATGATTTGTGGTGTGGCAGAGGACGTATGTCAGAATAGAGGAGTATAGAAAGAAAAGACTGTGGACCTCACATAATTGGGAGAAGACGAAAAAAAGAAACATAGGTTTGAGGTAGAAAATTAGCACTATTTTGTAATTTTTATTTTTTTATTTTTTTTTTATTGCAAGAGTTCAGCAGACAGGCAGACGGCTCACTTGATGGAAAGCGGTTACCATCGCCTATGGACATTTACAGCAACAAAGGTGCAACAAATGCGCTGCTGCTCTCCTAAAGGAGACTGGAACCTGGGTCATTAATGCCGGAACACAACACAATGTTGTTCTGGCGACATACTTTAGACCAGGGGTGGTAGCCATCCAGTCGGGCAATTGCCCTACCACCTGGCTAATTGTAATTATTATTTTGTAACACTAATTAGCAGTAATTGTATTGTTATTGATAACTAGTAACTGTAATGTTATTGATAACCAGGAATTGTATTGTTATTGATAACCAGGAATTGTATTGTTATTGATAACCAGGAATTGTATTGTTATTGATAACTAGTAATTGTATTGTTATTGATAACTAGTAACTGTAATGGTATTGATAACCAGGAATTGTATTGTTATTGATAACCAGGAATTGTATTGTTATTGATAACTAGTAATTGTATTGTTATTGATAACTAGTAATTGTATTGTTATTGATAACTAGTAACTGTAATGTTACTGTTAACCAGGAATTGTATTGTTATTGATAACTAGTAATTGTATTGTTATTGATAACTAGTAACTGTAATGGTATTGATAACCAGGAATTGTATTGTTATTGATAACTAGTAATTCCACTCACATTGTTATTAATAACTAGTAATTATATTGTTATTGATAACTAGTAACTGTAATGTTATTGATAACCAGTAATTGTATTGTTATTGATAATCAGGAATTGTATTGTTATTGATAACTAGTAATTCCACTCACATTGTTATTAATAACTAGTAATTATATTGTTATTGATAACTAGTATTGTCATTGAGAACTAGTAATCGCATATTTTGATATTTTGTCATAGAATTTTTTTAGCATTGAGATTTTATATGAAATTTTCTTTTTTCTTAATTATATAATTCTACCAAAGTCGTGGTAAGTAGAGCTTTCAAAATACTTTCAAGGAAAATTATTTTGATAATTCAAAATTAACATATAATTTTATGTTAACCATTTTTTAAGATATTTTCAATTGTATACTTTATTTTGGGTTCCATAGCCAATTAATGACGACATAAATCGATTTGCCACCTGTTGGCAACACCAACACGTATTTATTTTATTTACATTCAATCCAGGACAAAATATTTTGTTTTTTCTTTAAATTCAAATTCAAAAGCTTTTTTTCAAAATAGGTTCCACTGGAGAATACTGGAGAAGGTCATACATATAAGTTAAAATTTAAATTGACTTCCTATTCTATGTACACCGCTTCGCAACGTGTTATTGCTGTAAAGGAGAAGAAGCGGCAAGAAACTCCTCAGCAACACGTCTAATTATAAGTTTTATACAGAAGTATGTTACAGAATTACTTTTAGAAGAATTAATGGAGTTATAGCAAACAGTGCATACTCAGTAAGACCAAGACACAATAAAAGAAAGAAGATTATTCTTGACGTTCTAATAGTGCCGAGACGTACTAGAAGTGTCTACTGCAACATATCTCCATAAATTCCTTGTATGTTTGGCAAGAAAAAAACGCTATACAGACAATAGTCTAAGAGGCTGATGCGAGCCGATATATAAATGAAGTTTTGCCATTTAAATATTCTCCAGTAGTATAATATCCTTTTTCAAGCAAGATGCTTTTTTTATTGCAGGAGATCAGCAGACAGGCAGACGGCCCACTTGATGGAAAACGGTTACCATCGCCTATGTACATTTGCATCACCAAAGTTGCTACAAATGCGCTGCTGCTCTCTTAAGGGAGACTGGAACGTGGTCACTAATGCCGGAACACAACTCAAGGTTGTTATGGCGACATACAGACCAGGGGTGGTAGCCATCCGGTCGGGCAAACGCCCTACCACCTGGCTGTGGGTTGTTAAGTCGCCTCTTACGACAGGCCGCCCGGCCGCAGGAAATTGTATTCTTTCTCCGTTCCTACACGGATAGTAATAATAATGAATGCTTTAGTAGTTTTAACAATTAATAAACGTTTTTTCATATTTCTCCGTTCTTAATTTATAAAACTCCAGGAATATGCTATTCATACAGTTTTCAACATCACCTGTGTGCACTCCTTCATTAAGCACATACTGCCAAGCACTTAGATAATTTATTTTATTCAGTCAACAACAAGCACATAATTAAATCTTTCAGTGAAAATTAATTTCTAATTGGGTGTAATGAATGCCAATTATTTTTGAATTTGTACCAATCTCGCCTGATGGGTTATCAGTGATATCATACATTCGATGTGCTTATTTCTACACATGATTTTTATACTTTGGAAACGAATAAATGACCATAAATAATTTTATTTCTTTAGAACAACGATGGAAGGTTAATGTAGAGATAATAAACACTTCTCAATTGACATGGCCTGATTTTGACTGTACTCATTTTAAAAATCTTCGTCACCCTTAAATAAACAAAGTAATCTAAAACTATCGTATTAAAACCTACAGCATATTGAAATAAAAAGAAATTTTTATTTTTTTGAAATTGGGAAATTACTCAAAAAATATTAAAGCTGATTTTCTTAAAAATAAACAGTTTCCAAAGTAGAAAAATACATTATTATTATACAGTGACACTAGAAATGTCTTGAACACTGTTCAATATGTTATTACTAATATTTTACATGTTTAAAAAATGGATAAAATTATTTTAGACGTTTATACCACTAATACATTTTCTTCCATTAGAAATCTACAGTCCAATATTTGGTTATTATAAAAATATAATTACCGTAGTATATGTGCGGGTAGTTTAGTATAATTTGTACTATATAAAGCATAGGTGTATCTTTGCAGAGTTAGTTGACATACAACCGCCGAGCCAGAAGTAACTAATGGTCCGCACGACGATTAGACACAACGGTTATTGTACTCATGACGTCCTAAGAATAAACGGCGTGTACTACAGTCACTTTCCTAATATACGTGTTGTATTCTTGTACTATACTGAATTGTTCTATTAATGTTAGAAACAAGAAACTTTATGAGGATCGATGGATACTTTTTGCTTCTTTAAACAATATCTACCAAACGTATTTTGATGAAACCAGATACATAGTTATATATCTTATACTAAAATATAAAGCTGAAGAGTTTGTTTGTTTGTTTGAACGCGCTAATCTCAGGAACTACTAGTCTGATTTGAAAACTTCTTTCAGTGTTAGATAGCCTATTTATCGAGGAAGGTATAGACTATATATCATCACGCTAAGACCAATAGGAGCGGAGCACCAATGAAGAATGTTTCAAAATCGGGTTTTTTTTTTAACTTACTTTTTTCTTAACTATTCCACGTGGACGAAGTCGCAGGCAGAAGCTAGTAGCTTATATATCAAATTAACTCACAAGTCAAAGTCAAGTAGACATGTCGCCGCTATGAGTCATTGGACGCTAGGCGAGGCGAATAACGCGTGTCAACGACGGTAGGTACACGATTCAAAGAAGTCGTTGATCGTTGAGTCTACATTACGAATTTTAAGGACAAATGTAGACAATGTCGCTGACGGTCACTTGTAATTTTATAAAATCATTTGAACTACTCTACTGTATTATAAAAACATTTTTGCTATCTCCAGTATAATTAGAAAACTACTGTAAGTATAAAAATAATCTACCGTACCGTTAGTAACAGGTTTTGATTTTAAACATTAGTCAGGCGTATGAATATGTTCCTCGGTGGCATGAGGTATAAAACTAGGTCAGGCAAAACTAACATTTATTTGGTTACTGCTGTTAGTTAGACTGTAGAATTGGACTGAGTTTGAATAGTATTCTTTTTCATTATTTTTAAAGTACCGTGGATATAATAATCTGTAGGAGGTAAAGTGCCTATAAAGAATTTTGAACATACATACATAGACATACGTAGGCACGAACAACAGAGCGCCATTTAGGCTTATTCTTACACACCTCACTTGCTTCTTTGACATTCATAACTCTTGTCATGCACGCTCGTCTGCTTTTAAGGCTCCTGACATCACCTTCTGCTAGTACACGATCAATTTGATCATGGAAGGTGTGTCGTGGCCTTCCACGATTTCTGCATTCATCCATTTTTGCATTGTATATCTGTTTAGTCATTCTTTCATCATGCATTCTATTCACATGCCCGAACTACCGGAGCATTCCTTTCCTTACCTTCATCCCGACACTCTCTTTGAGACCAACTTTATTTCTTACTTCGGTATTACGAACGCGGTCCGCGAGCGTCACTCCGCAGATTTTGCGCAGTGCTCGCATCTCGACCGCGTTTACTCTACTTTCATGCTCTCTCTTCCATACCCAACTCTCGCTTCCATACGTGAGCGTAAGCACCAGCACCGCGTTGTGTATGGCAATCTGGGCCTTCTGGCTGAGGTTCTTAGCGCCTAGAAATTTACCTAACGCTCCATTCACACTATTCCTCAAATTCACTCTTCTTTCTATATCAGCGGTGTACCTTCCATCCCTGCTAAAAGCACATCCAAGATATACAAACTCACTCACTTGCTCCAGCATAACATCATCGACCATTATCCTTGCATTCGTTCTGGTTTATTCTCTTTCAAACACCATAGCCTTTGTTTTCTTCGCATTAAAATGTAAGCCTCTCGCCTGACAGTCATCTTTCATCATTGTGACTAGTGTTTGCAGTTCTGATGAATTTTGAACAATCGAAAAAAGTGACGGGGCCAAATTAGACTAGAAGATTTTCGAGTGATTACAATGGCGGGTACAGCCTGGCTGCCGTCCTACTTTCTTTCTATGTTTCTGTAGAGTCCCAATTCCAGTTGTCCCTCTGTGTATTTCATAGGCATTTTTCTCGGAAACTATTAGATTTATGCGAATGAAACTTGGTTAGAACGTGTAGTCTATTTAGCGCTACAAAGTTATGTAGTAAGTATGTGAAATAGGTAAAAATAAGGGTGGCGGTTATACGTGTAACTAAGGGTTGAATTTTTTTCCAACCTATATAGATGTGTGGGGTATCGCTAGTCAGATCTTAATATTTTGGCGTCCCGAAAATTTTGCCTCTCCTATGACGCCACCCTAGGTCCGGGCTTTGCAGGCCTGTACGTAAATCCATTGAGTATGTGCCTGTAAAGTTGCGTACGCACCTGCGAGTCACAACTGTTGTAGCTACTATAATCAAAAATAGTGTATAGGTAGCTTGCGAAAGTGCGAGGCTCGGACGCTTACCCTCAAGGAGAAGAATCAGCTTTTAGTAGCGGAAAGAAACGTTTTCTGTAAGATTCTGTCTCCAACAAAGAGACAGGAGGGTCCGAACCAACCTCGCAATTGAAAACCTTGGGGCCGAGCCTTTTTTTTATTTTTTATTGCAGGAGTTCAGCAGACAGGCAGACGGCCCACTTGATGAAAAGCGGTTACCATCGTCTATGGACATTTGCAACACCAAAGGTGCTACAAATGCGCTGCTGCTCTCTTAAGGGAGACTGGAACCTGGTCACTAATTCCGGAACACAACTCAAGGTTGTTATGGCGACATACTTTAGACCAGGGGTGGTAGCCATCCAGTCGGGTAAATGCCCTACCACCTGGCTGTGGGTTGTTTTGTCGCCTCTTACGACAGGCCGCCCGGCCGCAGGAAATTGTATTCTTTCTCCGTTCCTGCACGGATAAAGATAGAGCCTAACATAATAGGAGAAATAAAAGCTCACCGCCTCCGCTGGCTCGGTCACGTAGAACGGATGGGAGAGGATCGCAGCATGAGGAAAGCATATTTGGGACGGCCGGTAGGTCGGCGTCCGGTCGGCCGTCCCAAATATCGCTAGAAAGACAAAGTGAAGGCTGACCTGTCTGAGTTTTGAGTGGATTGGCAAGAAACTGCGCAGGTTAGGGGAAAATGGCATGTTCTCGTTGGGGATGCCAAGACCCATTTGAGGTCGCTGAGTTACCTGAGTAAGTATATGTGGCGCCTTGGAGCTAGCCTACAATTGTTATTATCGGTTTTTGCTGCGAAAAGGCACCAGCAATACTCCGTACAAAATGGCGTTCGCAGTACCTACGCTCGCGGCTTGTTGGGCGTCACGAGCGAAGATCGTTTCACGCGTACACACTGGCGTATTATGCAGTTACGTTTACAACTTGCTGATGAGTACGCGGCTTTAGAGCATTAGGTGAAAACTATTTAACGGACGTGAGATTAACGAAGAGTCAAAAAGATAGCGCCACGCGCTACAGTCGCGTTTCTTTGGTGCGGCCGCTGTGCCGTTGTATCTCACTAACAAACACGTTTCGCTTATAGTATTACTTAGCATAGTTTTGTATAAATAATCTAAAATAATTTTATCCATAATTAGTCAATTAATTAAATCAATATCTTAAGTTTTCACAATTGTCACCTAACATTAAAACTACCGTTCAACGAATTTAAGCGTGTGTTTTATTGTGTTATCTGACGACTTTTGTAAAAAAAATTTTTTTTAATTTTATTTATTTAGAATAATAAACAGATATACACTAAAGCTACATAATAAAAAAAGTATATAGTATAAAATCAGTAATGTCGTTAAAACATTAAAGTAAAAATATTTACATTTAGACTGCCGTTGCTGTAAAAGGTCGGAATGTGGTGCAAATGAAACTAATTTTTGTTGGTATTTGTTGATAAATAATCTACCAAAAAATATATCATAAAACTTCACCAATTTCACTTATTCAATTTATATCAAAACAGGATATAAAAATATCTACTTCTTTATAAAAGAGAGGCGCTTCTAGGCGCTAAGAACCTCAGCCAGAAGGCCCAGCTTGCCATACACAACGCGGTGCTGGTACCTACGCTCACGTATAGAAGTGAGAGTTGGGTATTGAAGAGAGAGCATGAATGTAGAGTAAACGCGGTCGAGATGCGAGCACTGCGCAAAATCTGCGGAGTGACGCTCGCGGACCGCGTTCATAATACCGAAGTAAGAAAGAGAGTTGGTCTGAAAGAGAGTGTCGGGGTGAAGGTAAAGAAAGGAATGCTTCGATGGATGCAGAAGTCGTGGAAGGCCACGGCACGCCTTCCATGATCAAATTGATCGTGTACTAGCGGAAGGTGATGTCAGGAGCCTTAAGAACAGACGAGCGCGCATGACAAGAGCCTGAATGGCGCTCTGTTGTTCGTGTCTACCCCGCAAGGGAACTGGCGTGAATCTATGTATGTATAGCATGTGTATGTATATATAAAAGATAGGTTAATAATCAGGTTTCCTTTTTAACTACTTTATATTATACACTGTAATTGTAAAAAGCAAGTATAATATTTGTACGGGTAATACATAATAATATGGACAGTAATCAAAGAACAGATAAAAGATGTATCGTTTCAATAATATGAAATTGAAGGGGGTAGCTCACCCGTATAGGGTGGAAGAGCGAGACGGAATGCTCCTCCGTTTAAAAGGAAGATTTTCCAGCCAGGCTATTGTTGTTCCTCGCGGGCCTTTTGTTTTTTTTAAAGACCTAGCTGAATAGCCGCAGATGGCTGTTTTAGCGATACCGGACTTAAAGGGGCTTCCCGACTCCGTGGGAGCGGAGGCGTTCAGCCCGGAAGCAGCGCGCTCGAGGAGGCACCTCCTGTGAGGTTCGACCTCGGCTCGACCGCCGCGGGAGGAATGACTCTATCTGATTAAGCCGTGAGAGGCTGAAATGTTATAATGGGGACTTGTCAACGACTCCGCCGGCGAAGCCGGTCCTAGTCTATCATTACTACCGCTTCGCAACGTGTTATAGCTGGAGGAGAAGAAGCGGCGGAAGAAACTCTTCAGCAACACGCCTAGGCTAATCGTGTATGGCTACTTGTGTCTGTAATGAGTGGGTGCGATTGATGGGTCTTAACCTTGTGAGAGACGATTCGAGCCGGGGGCTCTCCGGCGTCTGTTACTCCAGGCTGATGTTCTGAGCCTCGGGGAGTTCATAATCGCGAGGAGACGGGCGATTTAGTCGGGCTCGTTAATGAGTACATAGTGAGGGCGACGTTTTCGCGTGGGAGTGTTCGGGGTGGGTTTGTAGTTGACCATTTCCATCACCAGAGGGTTCGGGTGATGGGGGGCACGGTCAAAGAATCTGCGCGAGAGTGAGATTAGGTAATCTTTGATGGAGGAAGCTCCAGGTTGCGATGCAGGTCGGGCGAGCGCCCTTCTGTTACAGTTGAAAATTTGTATATATTCTTTGTATGTTTCGGGAAACGTTTGTGACATCAATTATTGAACAGCGCCATCTATTGGCTTGTAAGTGTTCGACTAGAAAATGATTATTGAAATATGAAAATAAAAATTACGTCCTGTTAATATGTCTTTGTCATTTATTTGTTCGTTTACTGTAGAGTAATTTTTATTAGTCAGAATTGTCTTTAGGGAGCTTTTAAATGGTTATGTTATAATTATGTTGAACATTACAGGTATCATGCATAATTAATGTTAATGTCTAAAAATTAAACACACGCTTAAATCCGTTAAAACGTAGTCTTAATTTACAATAATTTAATTAAACTGAACCGCCATCTTACCCATGTTAGGTCCAATGACGTCTTTGGGATGATTCGTCTTTATGGCGTTCATCCTCCGGTTGACCACTTGGGGTCCCATGCCAGGGGCCAGGGGTCCTGTGGGAGCCCCCGGAGCTCCTGGAGTACCTGGTGGGAAAAATTTCGCCATTCATTATACTTTCATAACAACGTACTTGCTTCTTAAATTAAAAAAAATTGTAGTATTAGAAGATGTCGCCACAAATTACTATTTTTTACGTAGTCGGCAAATAAACACTCATTATACATATATCCTCAAGCTAAGCAAATTACTCTAGTTTTAACGATACTAACGGAACACTGAAGCTTGATACAATTAACTTAGAACATAACAAACAACTGAAAATCGTTTATGACATTTACCACGCCAGGAATAGAACTCGGGGCCACTGTATTCCAGTGAAATAAGCCGGAGAATGATTAACTCACTCAACCACAGAGGCAGTCTTATATCTCTTCAAGCTTTATCTTTTAAACATTTTTCTAAATCTAATTTATCTCTAAACTTAAATAATCATATAAGAAGTAGAGAAATAATAGTTAATATCGAAAAATTTTGTAATTTTCCGAGTAAGACAGTTTGTAAGAAGTATAGTAATTATGTAATCTTCCAAGGATAATACAAGTTCTCATATTTTATGAAATAAAAAGAGAATTGTCTTGCGAAAGAGCGCTTTGAGATTAATGTTTAAAGTTTAATTTTAATAGGTGGCTTTTAAAGTAATTACATACTTCTAAGAACTAATTTTCTTCACAAATCATCGTATATACGTTACGTAAATTTTTGTTACAAGTTTCAATTTTTTGTATTGTTGCAAGCCGATACTAATCCTTTGCAGGTGTCTTATTACTGCTTTGAATTTGAGTGATCTAAATTTCTTGGAAGCCATTAAGCTGGCAATTTAACGATTTCAAGAACCAGTGGGTGACATGCTGCTAGGATGCTATGTCTAACATACAAATAGATGAGGGTCGGTCAGTCGGGAAATGCACCAGTCGTGTTTTGACTGCGAACCAGGTATTACCTAGTGCACTTTCGGTGTGAATATCTTATAACGACGAACTTTGCGCGATTTATGTGAAAAAGATTTTCTGCCCTACTGTTTGGTTTTCTTGTAAAAATTGTTAATTACGTGTATGTACTTCTAATAAACTTTGTGATAATACCAACGGCAATGTCGAATTTACATCCTACAAATTCGTAACAGTATTTTGTTGTTTTTTTTGTATAGTAATATGATTATCGGCCAATAAAAAGGAGACTTAATTGTTAGTAAACGAGACATAACTAGATGGCGCAACAGGTCATTTTTCCCGATTATTAAACGTTTAATAATTTAAAACATAACAATACTAGTTAACAGTGGTTGTGTTGCTCTGGATATTATAATGGCTTCGAATCATTTTATTCCAATTAATGAAATTATAAATGATTTTGGAATATTTGTTAGATATTACTCTGGCAACCATGCCGTTAATTAAAAAGTAAAAGACAATGTCTATGGTCAGTCTATGTTTTCTCTATGTTGAAAAGTTACCGCTGTCTCGCTGTGTTCACGTTGAAAGTGTTTCCTAAAATCAGTGTAAAGCCACTAATTAAATATCTATTATCCAATACAAAAACTTGTTTTACTCTGCCAGACCACAATCCAAAAATATTGGCAATTGGCAATAGTTTTTTTTTTTTTTTAAAGATACCAATTATAGATAGTAACAGTCCAATGAATGCTGGGCTCGGACCTCGCCATCTAGGGGAATGGACACTATACCCGCCACGCTTCGGTTATCTCGATGTGCAGGTTTCATCGCGATGTTTTCCTTCACCGTTGCTAGCACTTGGTAATTGTAACGACATGCACATTAGGTCAAAAAATTGCCTAAGCGGTGCATGCAGTCCGGCCAGGCTTCGAACCCGCGCCCTTTGAGTTTGGGACGCGGGTGCTAGCCATTACGCTACCACGACTTCAAGCCTTTCATTTTCGATTAAAATAAAATAATTTCCTGCTGTGTGTGTGATGAAAGAATGACTAAACAGATATACAATACAAAAGTGGATGGATGCAGAAGTCGTGGAAGGCCACGACACACCTTCCATGATCAAATTGATCGTGTACTAGCAGAAGGTAATGTCAGGAGCCTTAAGAACAGACGAACGTGCATGACAAGAGTTATGAATGTCAAAGAAGCAAGTGAGGTGTGTAAGAATAAGCGTAAATGGCGCCCTGTTGTTCGTGCCTACCCCGCAAGGGAACTGGCGTGAAGTTATGTATGTAATTTCCTACTATGAGTAAGGTAAAATAATGGACTTTAAAACATACAGCAAACCGCCTTAAAGGGTTTTATAGACTTACGCATTGGTGGTCTTGTTGGCTCTACGTTGATGACTCTTCGCCGCTTCTTCGGCAGCTTAGCCCTGGCCTGAGTATGGGAGTAGTACATGGCGAAGTTGGAGACGATGACTGGAACTGGTAGAGCTATCGTCAGCACCTGGTTTTGGAAGAAAATGTTTATATATTTACTGTACAAATTGTGTAGGATATCTTTATTATTGAATCATCTATTCAAATAGATGTTCGACACAAGTTGTTACACCGATGTGCCTATAGATTTAAGTTGGTTATGTATTTATGTTCATTTTAAAGTAGCAAAGTATTCTATTGTTAGCCTTTTTTTTAATGCCAGGAGTTCAGCAGACAGGCAGACGGCCCACTTGTTGGAAAGGAGTTAAAATCGCCTATGGACATTTGCAACAGCAAAGTTGCTACAAATGCGCGATGCTGCTCTCTTAAGAGAAACAGGAACCTGGTCACTAATGCCGGAACACAACTCAAGGTTGTTATGGCGACATACTTTAGACCAGGGGTGGTAGCCATCCAGTCGGGCAAATGCCCTACCCCCTGGCTGTGAGTTGTTAAGTCGCCTCTTACGACAGGCCGCCCGGCCGCAGGAAATTGTATTCTTTCTCCGTTCCTGCACGGATAATAATGCATATTGATAACGCAATATGATTAAATTCATGTACATTAAAACACATTCGACTGTTGCACAAAAACCTTATGGGTCTATACGTGCCGCAGAGTCTTATACACAATAATGTTATATCAAACAAGCTTTTTTAAAAAGGTTTTTAAATACAAGCTTTTGAGATCCTGGATATTATGTAGCAGCATAGTGCTAGCCAAGACAAGTAAAACGAGCCCAAACACGACGGATCTATCTTGTTTAGTATAGGAGTTCCTATGGCCACCTTCCGACTCCATCATCAGATCAGCTCCATATACGCGATATACATATGCGTCCAAAGTTTCAGCTCAATCGAAAACCGGAAAGTTGGTCAAATTTAACTTGCAAGATTCCACCCGAACTTACGTACATACATATATGAATATGTTCATCCATTGCAAGTTAAATAAAGCTTCTAATAATAAAATAGGAGCAGAGGCGAGGAATTCTTATCATCATTCAAGTGGTTAAGTAGTTTAGTAGAAGATAGAGGTATCTAGAAATAAATGAGTAGATATCTTATAAATAAAGGGAAAAATAATAAATAAATGAGAACATAATAATACAAGAGATGGTAAGACATAAGCTATCAAAGTCTTAAAATACCATCTCATGTTTGTATTAAATATCGTTGAAAATATTATGAATTTAAGTAATCTTAGATTAAATTCGTCGCGTCAAATATTTAAGTAGTCAAATGACAAAACCAGTAGGCGTTTGATGCATCTACGTAACTGTTCATACTTCGTGCACTGCCACGTACTTACTCGTGAGATAAGGTTTATTTTAAAGTAGACAGCAATCGCCAATAAATCGCAGATACTTTGATCTCTAACGAAGTATAAAATTCTTTGAATCTCAATATACAAGAGATACGAAGAAAAAAGTTATTGATTTACATTTTATGAACAGTAACAATGCTCGTTTTATACATTATAGACTCTTGAGAATTTGCTCATCAGACTCTTTGATCAGAATTTAATATAAATTTGCTCATTACGTGTTTAATGTAAATAGGTTTTGCAGTTTACTACGTTTTATAAATTGGCTGATTAGTTGTTAAAGAAAATGTAATATCAAGTTTACGATCCGTTAATGCGGTAGTAACTGGAAGTTGTAAAAGTTTTAGTTTTAAACAAGTTTTTGAGGTTCATAGACATCTAGACTTCGTAAAGGCACTTTTCGTTGATTAGGATAGTCTGGCGGTTGGAAACTGTTTGTTTGTAATAGGCGAACGTGGGTCAGGAAACTGTTTGTTTGTAATAGCCGAACATGGGTCAGGAAACTGTTTGTTTGTAACAGCCGAATATGAGTCAGTATCGCTATTATGAGAGACTAAAGAGGACTTTCTATACTGGTTCTAAGAATTAATTTTACTTTTGACGTTTGCTCGTCTATCAAGTTACATTTTTCTTGACAGAAAAGCCCACATGAAAGAAATGACATGATTGTCGTACTTTATTGTTGTGGTTGATGTTTTGTGAGTCATGTAACACACAGTATAATCAACCGTATTTATTAACAACGTATCATTTCTGCGGCGGTCGTAGATGGATTGCAGATCTAGTTAAGTTCAATTTATTTATAGATTATGATTCTGGTATAATAATTAGCCACCATTTTTTTATGCACAGGGGGAATATATTTCGTACCATAGGTACTGAGTCCCTCTCGGCTGTGGGGGTGGGACCGGACCAAGGCGATAAGCGCCGCGCAGCGTGTGCGAAGACTGGGCGGAACCAACTACTCCGCTAAACCTAAACCCGCGTCCTATACTCGGCGCTTGTGTGCAAGAACTTGAGATGACGAGCAAAGCTACATCCATTGTTCAACCGCGCAACAAGCTTAGGTCACCCCGGGATATAATTAGCCACTCTAGAGTGCTACTGGAACATGTATATCGGATCAAAGCTGAAGTGAGAATGCCGTTCGTCTATTATTATATGAACTTAAATTTTTGCTGTAAGTTTGAAAACCTTATAGCTTTACCGGGCGTTTCGGGACGACCTACTCGTGGGGGCTGTCTAGGGGATTTTTACCTTAGTTGAACTATTGCCATGAAAGTGATTGAATCCAAAGGCGACAACAATAGCATAATTGATCACGGACGACGGGTGATATGAAGTCCGAGAGAACGGTTCCGGGGGATCAGGACCGGAGATCAGAGGCAGTACACCTACACTATCTTACTGCCGTTTCACAACGTATTCTGGACAGAAAGGACTACCCAGAAACACGCCTAGTCTATCATGAGGGGGCTATGTCTCCTGGCATCCCTTGCAAGGACGTAGAGAGATCATGATCAGTGACGACATCTTTTAGATTGCAAAAAGTATTGTCCTCTTCTTAGGGGTTGGTATACGCTTCTCCAATAAGATTCCGAATGAAATGTTAGATCTGCCTTTCACTGAATTTAAAACCAAATGAAAAGAATCTTGCTAAAAAAGGAATACTACACTATTGAAGAATACTTAAATGACAAAACTTCATTTATATAGCAGCTCTCTCCAACCTCTTATACTATATTTTGAATAACGTTTTTATGTTGGCAAGCATGTAAGGAATTTATGGAGATATATTGCAGTATACAATTTTAGTGCGTCATGTCATTATTATAATTATAATAATATTTTTCTTTCCTTTTATTGTTTCTTTGTCTTACTGAGTATGCACTGTTTCCTACAACTCCATTAATTCTTCGAAAAGTAATTGTGTAACATATTTCTGTTTAAAATTTATTAAAAAAACTTTGAGTTAATCAATTTTTAGCTAGACATGTTGCTGGGGAGTATAATGCCGCTTCTTATTCTTAACAGCAATAACACGTTGCGAAGCGGTGTACATAGACTAGGAGGTAAAATTAAATTTTAACTTATATGTATGACCTTCAAAAAAAACTTATTTTGAATAAAAACTTTTGAATTTGACGTCTGAGACGAGAATAACTCTGAACATCAAAGCAAAATATCAATATTCAAAGTGTGAGAACTATTAATATACTGATACATCTACTTGCCAAGTATCCATTCACTGTATTGCTTCATCATAATCGAATATCCACTTTTATCATAACGACGGTACTCAAATATTATTTTCGACATTACGATCATTGCTTATCTGTTTAGTAGCGTTTGCTTTATTTATACGTTACATGATTTCAAAGTATGATTTGACTTTATCAATACATTTGTTGAAATCTCACAGAGTAAAATAGACTTCTTTTTAATGACAGTTAATAAATGATTTACAGACAGGTTCAAACTACATATATATGTCGATCTCTTAAGTTTTGATAGTTTAGAGAGTTATTATTTTTTGGGCATCTTTAACTATAAAACCATGGTATTTAGTTTTGCTTAGACCTCCTTACCTAATATTGATTTAAACTAGCGAAATTTATTGAATGCGTTATCGTGAAATCATAAAGTTTGGAAATCATAAACATAGGAAGAATGATTGGATGAGAGTTTTAATTCCAAAAAAATAAAAATTCCAATGTATGCGAAGTGGCAAGTAAATCTCTGGTCTTAATATAATTTTTAGTTGTGCTTCCACACTAGTATACTTTTTAGGTATAATATAATAATTGAAAAACTAGTTTTAACATCAGAAATAGATTTTTGGAAACTATGTTGGAAGTAAAAGACCTATAAGAACATATTGGACGTCGTTCAGAATAAACCTTTGACTTGATATATTAGACTAATTAATGATTCATTTATTCATTGGAAGCATCTTTGGTGTTGCTAATGTCATAAGCGATGGTAATCGCATTCCATCAGGTGGGCCATCTGCCTGTCTCCTAAACTCATGCAATAAAAAAATAAAAGAATTAGGTACAGTTATACTTACACCAGCTAAAGCGCAGAGAGCTCCAACAAACATACCGACATAAGTCTTAGGCGCCATGTCTCCATACCCCACAGTAGTCATCGTCACCAACGCCCACCACAGTCCCAAGGGAATACTATTAAAGTCATTATGAGGATTTGTCTGTATCCTCTCCGCATAGTATACTAAACTTGCAAAAATCACGATACCAAGTACCAAAAAGAACACTAATAAAGTCAACTCCTTGGCAGATGCCCGGAAAGTTTGAATTAAAATTTTCAACCCGGACGAATGTCTTGTCAATTTAAACAGTCTCATTATTCGTATTATTGAAAAGAACTCTAGAATGTCCGCGTTCTCGACGTGGGAGGCATACTTCTGGAGAATTAGGTCGATGTAGAACGACATAGTAGCGATGTAATCGATGATATTGACGGACGATTTGACAAATTCGCACTTATTTGGCGACGATATGAACCGAACCAAGATTTCTAACGTGAACCACGCATTGCAGACGCACTCGATGTAAAAGAAAGCTATGTGAGCATTTGTCTGGACTTTGTCCAATGCCCAGCTTTGGGTCTGGTTCGCTGTCGTCACTGTGTAATTCCTTATGACAGGCACTCGCATGTCTGGATGTGTTTTCAAGCAGAAGGATATGATCGAGACGCAAATGAAGAAGACCGATATCACACCAATAATCTGTAAAGAATAAAATCTTGTAAGTATTTTTAACATTACATTGTACAGCAATGTACTCATTCGAGAACTGAACGGTTAACTTTTTAGAACTAGACGTCTAGTTGTACAAGGTTAACCGCTCGTATTTAAATTTAGTATGAGATACCTCAAAGTATACCTTTTAAGGATACTAGAAATTCCAATAAAATTATTTCAAAGTACTTGGAAAATTTTCATTAAAATAATACGATTAAATTAAATTACCATTCTGAATAAAACTAGGTACAACATCAGCATTTTTAAATTCAACTCCAATTTAAACTTCAGATACTTCTGATTTTTAGTTAGAATGTATTCTGTTGGTATAATTAAATCAGACTCAACAGTTTGTCCATAAGATTAAATATTTCATCTCTTACAGATTTATTTTACAAGATACGAAAGATTTTTTGAACATTACTAAACAATTTGATTACTTTACATTTAAATGATATCATTAACTCTTGATATTTTACAGGATTGCTGTAATGTTCAATTTGCTTATAAGATGTCATGCTGAATAGCCTATACATTGCAATTATAGATTAAGAGTTTGTACAGATAGGTAACTTGAATGCATACAAAACTAACTATTTTAGATCCGGCAGAAATAATTTTATTCACGTAGTTGAAAATCAAACATGTAAGACTCATTTACTAGTTAAAAATAAACTTAGCATAGTCTTCTGAAACAGAACTTGATTTTACGTAAGCAGTAGTCAATTCCTATGAAATAAAAATAAAACAGCGAGAGCAAAGAAAGAAGGGAATGTGACAAGAAAATAACAAAAATGGCAATTGAAGATAATAAAGCAACAGTCTGTATCAGTCTAAATTATATAAAGTCAGCAAATTACCAAATAAATAATAAACTGTTATAATAAATATCAGACGGACAAAAATAATAAAACACTTAAAACAAGATATTTCAATTTTAGCATAAGTTCATAGAACCTCAACGGATGATGCTTTTAGAATGCTGAAATTAGCATAAATTTGAATCAGAACACCTCGGGTGAAATTCTCTTTAGCATTGCAATATTTTACACTTCGTAAAGCTTGAGGATTAAAACACCTTTAATGTTTCGAGATAATTCAGATTAAAAATGCTTTGAATTTCTTCCAGACGTTGTTTTCGAGTAATTTCGCCTAGATAATCTTTATTACTTTCACGAATAGCCAAGGCTTTGGTAATAACTTCAAATGGTTCAATTGCTACTTTGTGTATGATAATATCTAAAGAAATTAAAATTGCACTGCTTTGACAAATGGTGTATAAAATGTTAAGGCCCGTTCTTCATCATATTTATGTCGAAAATTTAGAGGTAAATATTTATACTTCAGAAACAACCTTTTTTATTGCTAGATTTTTTCTTATAACACTCGATGGAACTAGCGAGTTAAAATATTCAAAGTAGGGTTTATAAAATTTTGAACAAGATCTCACATTAAGTTAACTTTTTCGATATTAATATTTCTATATTAATTACCAATAACATATTAATTAATATAATACATAAAAATGTAAACTATCTTAAGTTATTTTAATCTTACATTCTCTTACTTTTATAGATAAAGCTTTAAAAAGCTTAACAATCTTACCTCGTGGATTAATATTCTGAGATCGGGGGGCCTAAAGCGGCCGACAGGTAACAAAATAAAGTGCAATTTTGTGCTATGTCATTCACCTAACAATATATCTAGACAGGTTTCAATTACACTAAGCGATTCTCTAAAAGCTACCGCTTTAGGCTTGGTAGCTGCGAATAATATATATGTTATAGTCAAAGGTCGATATGCAGTCCCTTCTCGGAATGAGGGATTATCGATAAATCCCAAAATAAATTCCGAATTCGACCTTTGACTAAAGTATTTTTAGGCAAATGTCGAACGTAAAACAATCTGTTTCGGGCTTTGCCTAGTCGATCCTAGAAGCGACTAAGGCAGACTCGGTCAAACGTAGATTTGTACTGCACTTGTTACATGCTTAATGACTGTGAAAATTAGTCTCTTCTAGGAGTCCTACCAATACAAACGAAAACAGAATATATGATACTTAAAGAAAACTACTTTAAAAACCAAGAATCACAAATAAAAAAACAACACAAAACACACACAAGATCGATCTCAAAACAGACATTAACCATCCCACCTCACAATAACCACTATGGCAAGAACACTACAAACTACATAATACCCAAATTAATTAATCAATTGCCCACTTCACTAAGAGAATCTTTAAATGACAAAAATATAAAACAGAAATTAAAAAAACTATTACATACACACACATACATAAATAACTTCACGCCAGTTCCCTTGCGGGATAGGCACGAACAACAGAGTGCCATTTAGGCTTATTCTTACACACCTCACTTGCCTCTTTGACATTCATAACTCTTGTCATGCAAGCTCGTCTGTTCTTAAGGCTCCTGACATCACCTTCTGCTAGTACACGATCAATTTGATCATGGAAGGTGTGTCGTGGCCTTCCACGACTTCTGCATCCATCCACTTTTGCATTGTATATCTGTTTAGTCATTCTTTCATCATGCATTCTTTCCACATGCCCGAACCTCCGGAGCATTCCTTTCCTTACCTTCACCCCGACACTCTCTTTCAGAAAGAGAAAAAAACTATTCCTTAGAAAAATTGCAGTGACAGCCTATATGTATTAACGTTCGTGACTACGCATGTTATCTGCGCATACGATGTGACTAGTTACATGTGAATATGGATGTGCAAGTTTTTATTTTAATTTAATTTAATTTATTTATTATTTCCTAAAATTTGAAATTGCATCACACGCAAACCTTAAAGGTTTAAGTGGTGCCTTATTTGTATTTATGATGTTAATTTTTAATATAGATAAATAAATTAAAAAACAAAAAAAAGCTAAAAGAAAAAAAAATCAGAGAAACGTCATTTTTTTGGACTTTGTATAAAACTTTATGTCAGACCTGAGATTTGACTTATCAAACCTAGGAGCGACAGAACTTCGATGTTTGACTATACCAATATATAATATTAATTGCAAGAATAATATAATATGTAAGTCTATACTGACCTTCGCAGCATTAGAACTATACGGCTCGTCAAATAGTGACCACATTTGTGGTTTCAAATGTTGCCACCACGAGACTGTCCCTTTCATATAGTCCTCTTCGAAGCCGAATTTCCTGGCGACCTCTTCGTCGGTTGGCTTCTCTGTATCAAGGTCAAGGCGATCAAGGACGGCTAGGGTCTCTTGGGTGTCGCGATGCTGTGGACAAAAAGAGTTTGTAAGACTGCTCAGAACAAATTGTACGATCAATTGCTTTCGTTGATTTGTTTTTCTGTTGACCAATCCTGATATTACTAGCTGGGGAATAGAACACCCAAAATCATAGACAAAAATTCTAAAAGTTGCGTTTTCTAAATGTCATTTAAATTCGACTCCTACAACACCTTTTTTATTGTATAGATTAATGAATAAATGTAATAGAAGAGTCTGTTTGTGTATCCTCTTATTAAATATTGACGGTCTCTGTGGTTGAGCGGGCTAAGACTTACCCGGCCTACCTCACTGCAAGTTAGAGGTTCCGGGTTCGATAGCGATTGGAAACGAATTTTCTCCGTTATTTACTATGTTCTAAGTGTCTGGGATCGGCTCCAGTAGTCCGTTGTATACTACCCGTAACACAAACTTAACTTACTTAATTTGGAGATATACAATATACGTGTTTGTCTGTCGATTTATTAAATTGCCTTCGCCAGGTAGTAAGGTATTTGGTCGTCTGGATAAGTAACACCCGGTCTAGAGTATGTCGCCATAACAACCTTGAGTTGTGTTCCGGCATTAGTGGCCAGGTTCCAGTCTCACCCCTAAGAGAGCAGCAGCGCATTTGTAGCACCTTTGGTGTTACAAATGTCCATAGGCGATGGTAACCGCTTTCTATCAGGTGGGCCGTCTGCCTGTCTGCTGAACTCAGGTTATAAAAAAAGATACTAATATAACAAAAGAATCCGTTTTTCAATTAGAAAATTTAATTTGTATATCTACAAAATAAAATGTAGATTGATACTGTTACGAGTTGCAGGACTTGAATTAAAATGCCATTGAATTTATTATAGAGTTTATTAGAACTATACAAACACGTATAACATAGGTACAAATATAACTGAACACAACCAGTCCAAACGTAATACACGATTCAATAACACGCGCAAATTCCGTCACTAAATAGTTACTTGCTTCTCTCGTGGTTATCGCTTGACTGCCGATCTCTCCATTGGGGCATTGCTTTTATACTGCACAGATGCAATATGTCTGTCCGACCGCGTGACCGAATTTCTTAGAATTAGTTTATACTTTTAAATCCGAGACACCTGGCAGTGATAACAATACAACAATAGGCCGAAAAGATTACAATACACAATGGGCTGTTTTTTTCATCACAACATTTTAAACACAAAGTCAACAAAAGAAGTCCAAATGCCGAAAAGGAAATAAAATGTGTTTCTACAGGGCTGCAGGTGTGAATTTGTCTTTGTCGGCACCTAGGTCATAAAAATACATATCACATTCTTTTTAACAATTATTGTGTTTCCCAGACGACCAGAACATATAATATTATTAGAGCAAATGTCAATGTAGCATATAAAGTTTTACAATGGGTAATTCCTTTTAATCGGCAACATTTTTTTCATATGTTGCAGCACTTAAAAGCGTGAATATATAATGTGCTATGCATTTAAAACAATCCAAATTAAACATATTTATAAACTCTATCGATTTTTGACGCCTATTACGGGATTAGGATAATTCTTATTTGATTTACTAATGTAATTTATGTTTATAAAATAAAAATTAAAATATCCTATAAATAAATCTAACTCAAAAATACATATACAATAGGAAAAAACTAAAATTAAAATAAAAGCCTATATTAAAACCCGTCCAGCCCCACCAGACCACTGTCGCTGGGTATTGTACATAGAAGGCTGGCAGCATTACCTCGTTGGATACACAGGCTAATCCTTTGAGCGATGTAAGCTCCAGCCTTCCAGTCCCCTGTTGTATCGACCAGGTGTTTTTTAATCTTTTGAAATAAGTTGTAGGCACTTGGCCGCCATGGGCCCAAAGTCTCCAACCCCAAACAGCTAATTCTTATTCACTTCGTAATAATGATAATACATACATACATAACTTCACGCCAGTTCCCTTGCGGGGTAGGCACGAACAACAGAGCGCCATTTAGGCCCATTCTTACACACCTCACTTGCTTCTTTGACATTCATAACTCTTGTCATGCACACTCGTCTGTTCTTAAGGCTCCTGACATCACCCTCCGCTAGTACACGATCAATTTGATCATGGAAGTGAACTCATTCACTTGCTCCAGCATAACATCATCGACCATTATCCTTGCATTCGTTCTGGTTTCTTCTCTTTCAAACACCATAACCTTTGTTTTCTTCGCATTCAAATAATGATAACAGTATCGGTATTAATTCAGAAGATATTAAAAGAAACCTCTGGAAGAGGAATTATTGATTAATTTTTTTTTAACAACTATTCCACATTACATAACAACATAACATTAGAAATACCTATTTATTTATTTTTAATTGATCAATAATTAATGACAGGCCAACAAATATATTTTACTCTATTTAAATCTAAAAATAAACTATATATACAAACGATATTAACAATGAAAAAAACTAAAATAAATTATACATACATACATAGCTTCACGCCAGTTCCCTTGCGGGGTAGGCACGAACAGCAGAGCGCCATTCGGGCTTGTTCTTACACACCTCACTCGCTTCTTTGACATTCATAGCTCTTGTCATGCACACTCGTCTGTTCTTAAGGCTCCTGACATCATCTTCTGCTAGTATACGATCGATTTGATCATGGAAGGTGTGTCGTGGCCTTCCACGACTTCTGCATCCATCCACTTTTGCATTGTATATCTGTTTCGGCATTCTTTACACATGCCCGAACCACCGGAGCATAAGTAAATTAAACTATAAAATCTAGTCCCAGACCGCTGTCAGTTGGAAACGTGCCCAAAAGACTGGCCACATTACCTCCCTGTATCGCAACGCTAATGCGTTGTCCGAGGTACAGACCAGTCTTTTGGTCACGTGAGACCTCTACCAGGCGTTTCGCTATGTCTCGATATAGTTTGTGCGCCTCAGGCCCCCATGGTCCCAGGGTCTCGACCCCAAAAGCCGCTAATATGTAACCATTTCCAATGGCGGTATATTTGCGGCATTTTAGGGTCTCCTGTTGTGCAGCAGCTGTACCAGCAGACAAGCTTGTAGCTGAAAGATGAGACGCCGCCAGAGGGCGACCCATCCTCCAGGGAACCAATGACATACCATCGGGTCTCTTGCAATCGCTGCGGCACAAGCCGTTCGATTCTAGAACGTCGGTGACAAGAGCCCGACGGATTATGTCATTAAGTGCTGCATGATGCGGAATTCTGCCAGCACTTCTGGTACTAGATAAACCATGAATTAATAAACCATTAATTTTTAATTAATTTATTACATTATTTTTGAATATTCTTAGCTTTGCTTTGTTAATTAATGACAATATTATTTATTCATTCACGTTTGATTATATTTGTACTCGACATCCTAATTGCGACTATGTTGACATTAATTAAATAAATATTAGTATATTGACTACATTTGAATTGTAAATGCTGTGTACTCTAATTGGACGCAATAGAACTTTTATACTAAATGATTTGTAATGTACATACATACATACATAACTTCACGCCAGTTCCCTTGCGGGGTAGGCACGAACAACAGAGTGCCATTTAGGCTTATTCTTACACACCTCACTTGCCTCTTTGACATTCATAACTCTTGTCATGCAAGCTCGTCTGTTCTTAAGGCTCCTGACATCACCTTCTGCTAGTACACGATCAATTTGATCATGGAAGGTGTGTCGTGGCCTTTCACGTCTTCTGCATCCATCCACTTTTGCATTGTATATCTGTTTAGTCATTCTTTCATCATGCATTCTTTCCACATGCCCGAACCACCGGAGCATTCCTTTCCTTACCTTCACCCCGACACTCTCGTTCAGACCAACTCTCTTTCTTACTTCGGTAAGATTTGTAATGTAACATATTAATCTATGTGCTGTTGCTATGCCTTAAATAAATAAATAAATGAACAACGAATCCAATTGTATACAAAACATATTAATTACAGGAAATTAAATGAAAAGTCAAAACAACGAGGAAGATTGTAACAATGATTGATGAATATAATTAATAACAACATAATAAAACTACGTTTTAACGGTTTTAAGCGCGGTAATTTTATTTGATTTTGGTTTTTCCGATGTGTCGGTCACTTTTCAGTGGCCGTGATCACGGAAGACAAAGATGTCAAGTGTCAACGAGTATTGTTAAATTTTATTTAGCCTACCGCCAACTTGTTAATTTTAATTTTGTTTATGGTTATTATTTACTCTACGGGAGCCTGATCTAATTTACTACCGCTGCGCAACATGTTATGGCTTGAAGAGAAGAAGCGGCGCAAGAAACTCTTCAGCAAACATGCCTAGCTCTAATAATTTTATATAATATTAAAATGGGTGGAAGGAAAAATAAAAGTAATTATCAGTCAAGTTGGTTTGTGTTCCGTTGTAAGCAGAAAGAGCTCACAGTGTCTTGAGGTCTGGCAGCTGGTTTTTGCTGGGTTTGGGTCTTAATAGTTTTGATGATTGAATCCTAAACAGGTGGTACTTGCCAACCATCTTTTCTATTGAAATTTGGGTGTTTTTTTATTTCAATAGCCTCACGCATCATTCTAGGTATGAAACGATTCTCTTTCGCGAGGATTTGTGGGTTATCGAATCTGATGTCGTGGATGGGTTTATCCAGCGTGTGATCACTGATCGCAGACTTCGTAGACCTTGTGTGTGTCATGTCAGCAATGTGTTCTTTTACTCGTGTTTTTATGCTCCTCTTTGTTTGCCCAATGTATGACAATCCACACTCACAATCAAGCTTGTAGACCCTTGCATCCTGGAATGAGATATTGCTGAAAAAGATTACCCAATTTCTGAGACATGTGAAATGCATGTGCTCATTTCTCACCTTATCCATTCTTGTAACACTACACATCCGTCTCAACATTCTCATCTCAGCTGAGTGGAGACATTTGTGGTTTATCACTTTAGTGGCCCAACGTTCGGACCCGTATTGCTATACCAGTCATGCTTGACTGGTCGTATGACAGATTTATATATTTGACCTTTTAATTTCAGCGGCATTAGTTTGTCGCACTTAATTAATAACAACACTGCTAAAAGTAGGATTTAGAAAAAAACAAAAAAATCGATCTTAACACCGCTAAAATCTAGTTTTCAATATTCGAATCTGTCAAAAAAATGTACAGAACTTACAAGTTTAAACAAAGCGGTTTAAATTAATACTTTAATCATTAAAATTGTTTATTTTGACAAATTTTAAATAGAAAAAGAATGAAAACTGTCACTTGACATCTTTGTCTTCCGTGATCATGGCTTCTGAAAAGTTGCCGAACCATCGGTATTCGAAATATAAATATCGAATTAGAACATACGTCGGTTTTTGATTGTTACGCGATTTTATTATCGCGTCGAAAAAACGGTATGCCGCGGAATTGCCTTGAAGATCTATTGATTACTCTAGCGGGATAGAATTTCGTATTTAATTATTTATTAAGAATTTGAGTGGAACATTATTATTAGTGACGATAACTTAACATTGTTACGAGTTACGGGACTCGAATTAAAATGCCGTTGGAATTACTATAGAATGTATTAGAACTATACTAACACGTATAACACAGGTACAAATATAACCGGGCGCAATAAGTCCAAATGTAATTCAATAACACCCGCAAAGTCCGTCACTAAATGTACACACGTCTTGCCTCGCTTGTGTTCGGGCATTGCTTTATACTAAACTATTCAATATGTCTCGACACAATACTCGACCGCATAATAATAATTTCTAAGAATCACACATGGCTAATGACAATCATAAACATTACAATACACAATGGCATGTTTTTCTAATTGCAAATTTTAAACACAAAGCAAACAAAAGGAGTCCAAATGCCGAAAAAGGTAATAAAATGTGTTTCTACAGACGCAGGTGTGATTTTATCTTTTGTCGGCATTCGGTCGTAACAATATACTCAGGGAGCAAGTGGATGTGTCGGAAAAGGACGAGACGCGGGGGTGTATTTGGACAGACATTTTGTCCATCTCTCGTAGTGTTCCTTTGTAGTAGTAATTTAGTAGGATATTTTATATATTTCCTCTCAAGGGGCGCCCCTCCCTTAAAATACTGACGGGTTAGTGTTCCCCTTGTTCCCTTTCCCACCGCCGGCTGGAGTACCAGGTGAGTACTAAAAATTACCCTGTGGGTTTGTGCCGTTAGGTTACCGATCCCGCCGTATACGGTACAATCGGCATAATAAAAATCTAAATATATTGCCGCGCTTAAAACCGTAAAAAAGTGGTTTTATTATATCTCATAAGAGTGTTGTTATTCAAATACACAAAAGCGTTGTTATATAAAGAGTTTTAACTTTTAAAAATTGCGTAAATATAATTGTATATTGAAATTCCTACCCATTTCAATAATTTAATGTATGGATTGTCTGCTCCTGTAATAATGAGAAATATGTGTTTTATCTCAACAGAGTACATACCAGAGAGAGAGATAGCAATACATTATGTAATGTATATAAATTGCGGGTAGTTGCATATATCATGCATACGTAATAAACAGTCTCAATACCGCTGCCATATTGTTGCATTAGTGTCATCTCAACTGTCACTGTCACAAACTGTCACAACTCAAGTGCTAGTTAAAAACTTCTCAAAGAACGGACCAAATTGGAAAGATGGCATAATATCAAAGCGCACAGGGGCAGTAACTTATGAAATATGCAACTACCCGTAATTTATATACATTACACATTATTTCATTCCACGAGCAAGATAAATAAAATTATGATACACGTCGAAATTTAATTTATTTCTCTCTCCGTTGTATTTGGCGCGGAATATATTTTGCGGGAAGCGGTTTTTGGGACACATAAATAAAATATCAGATGAAATACTGAGCCGTAAGAATTTATAATTGATTTTAGGCTTTCTTTTGGCGGGTTTTAAATGATTTTCCTTTTGAATTTTCCTTGCGAATTGTTTTAACCTTAAGATAATTTAAGAGTTTACTGGAGAAGGTATTGTTACGACATAGATGCCGACAAAGACAAATTCACACCTGCAGCCCTGTAGAAACACATTTTATTACCTTTTCGGCATTTGGACTTCTTTTGTTTACTTTGTGTTTAAAATTTGTGATTAAAAAACAGCCCATTGTGTATTGTAATCTTTTACGGCGTATTGTTGTATTGTGATCACTGCCAGGCGTCTCGGATTTAAAAGTACAAACTGATTCTAAGAAATTTGGTCCAGGCGGTCGGGCAGACATATTGCATCTGTGAAGCATAAAGCAATGCCCCAATGAAGAGATCGCCAGTCAAACGATAACCATGAGCGAAGCAAGACTTGTGTACATTCTGTAATCTATTTAGTGACGGACTTTGCGCGTGTTACTGAATCGTGCATTTCATTTGGACTGGTTGTGTTCAGTTATATTTGTACCTGTGTTATACGTGTTTGTATAGTTCTAATAAACTCTATAATAATTCCAACGGCATTTTAATTCGAGTCCTGCAACTCGTAACAGTATATTGAAGATCACATACTTATAAGTATTTAAAAATGTATTATTTATTTATTTATAAATTACCATTGTATTATAAAACCTAAACTAAATTATAAATAAGTATATATACAAATGAAACCAAAATCTAGTGCCAGACCGCTGTCGGTTGGAGATGTGCCCAAAAGACTGGCCACATTACCTTGCTGTAGCGCAACGCTAATGCGTTGTCCGAGGTACAGACCAGTCTTTTGATCACGTGAGACGTCTACAAGGCGTTTCGCTATGTCTCGATAAAGTCTGTGCGCCTCAGGCCCTAATGGTCCTAGGGTCTCGACCCCAAAAGCCGCATATATTAAACCATTTCCGATGTCGGCATATTTGTGGCATTTTAGGGCCTCCTGTTGTGCAGCAACTGTACCAGCAGACATGTTGTAGCTGAAAGATGAGACGCTGCCAGAGTATCGACGCACGAGTTTACTGTAACGACCAACATTTAGGATCCTTTTCAAAATTAACATATTTTCTTAATAAAGAATTGTTAATAGCTTGTCGCACTAAAAGTTGTAAATGTGTATAAATAATTTACATACATACATACATAACTTCACGCCGGTTCCCTTGCGGGGTAGGCACGAACAACAGAGCGCCATTTAGGCTTATTCTTACACACCTCACTTGCTTCTTTGACATTCATAACTCTTGTCAGTCACGCTCGTCTGTTATTAAGGTTCCTGACATCACCTTCTGCTAGTACACGATCAATTTGATCATAGAAGGTGTGTCGTGGCCTTCCACGACTTATATAAATAATTTAATAAGAAGAAAATATAAATAGAATAGAATGAATTGGAACGGAACGGAATGGAATAGAACAGAATATACTTTATTGCATAACATTAAGATACATGAATGATGAAAGAGTGACTAAACAGATATACAATGCAAAAGTGGATGGATGCAGAAGTCGTGGAAGGCCACGGCACACCTTCCATGATCAAATTGATCGTGTACTAGCAGAAGGTGATGTCAGGAGCCTTAAGAACAGACGAACTTGCATGACTAGAGTTATGAATGTCAAAGAGGCAAGTGAGGTGTGTAAGAATAAGCCTAAATGGCACTCTGTTGTTCGTACCTACCCCGCAAGGGAACTGGCGTGAAGTTATGTATGTATGTATTAAGATACAGTTCAAGAAGTTTAAGATTAGAAAACAATAGGCGGTCTTATCACTAAAAGCAATTTCTTCCAGACAACCCTAGGATGGATTAGAAATTTTCTAGTTTAAAAATAAATGTATTGATAAGATGATGATGATGATTGAGGTCAAATGTTTTGTATTAACCTAAAGACACATTTTAACTATGTGGAGGTTTATTAAGTTCCTCCTCCTCGAAAAAAATCAATATCCAGGGCTAGTGCCAACGCCTTATTCCCACAACCATCCATCCAGCCATCGATAGAACGTTCATCTCCATTTCCTTGAGTTCCGCACTTAACATCGCAACAATTCTGTAGAACGTTTTAAGCGTGCTCCACCTTAGACTACCTTTCTATCAGACATCAGACGCAATGTCAGTCGAACGTGAACCGTTTATCCGTGCAGGAACGGAGAAAGAAGACAATTTCCTGCGGCCGGGCGGCCTGTCGTAAGAGGCGACTTAACAACCCACAGCCAGGTGGTAGGGCATTTGCCCGACTGGATGGCTACCACCCCTGGTCTAAAGTCGCCATAACAACCTTGAGTTGTGTTCCGGTATTAGTGACCAGGTTCCAGTCTCCCTTAAGAGAGCAGCAGCGCATTTGTAGCAATTTTGGTGGTGCAAATGTCCATAGGCGATGGTAACCGCTTTCCATCAAGTGGGCCGTCTGCCTGTCTGCTGATCTCCTGCAATAAAAAAAAACTTATTATAAAAAAAAGTTTGCTCCGCGTATGACGATGTGCAACAGGGAACTGCCCGCGGAGGTTTTCCCTCTATGCTACGAAATGGGGTTGTCGAAAAAGGGCCTTATAAATTTCTTAGTAACCGGCAATACATTGGTAGAGCCCCTGGTGTTTGCTTCAGGCAATAAAAAAGAAACAATTTCATAAAGAAATAAATAGTTATTACGTTTCGAATTCTTATTAGAAAGCTTCAGTTTCGTCAGCGTTTTAATAATAATTTCATAAAAGAAGTACCGTATGTAAGAGCGCTCTTAGGGAGAAAATACTCGTGTGTTTCGTCTAACATTTTACGACTCACCCGGCCATGCCGAACTTTTCTCGTTTACTGGGAATTCTATAGTATGGCCCTATTTTTACGCACAATATACCGTCTGGTCTGTTATTAAATTCTTATTTCGCGCCCTATCTAGAGTCAGCTGTAACATTTTTTTTATAACTTTTTATACGTATCTAATATCTTATAAACAATATGTGGTACAAAGATATCATTACTACACCAGTCATCTTAACTTAACCAAGACACACAAAGAGCCTAAAAATTAATAACCCAGGCACAGAAAAGAAAAAAAAAACAACACACATGGCACTAGATACGACTATATAGAAGTATAGATATAAGGCCAACACTGCACATGCACTTTCTCACAACACCAGCATGTAACAGATACACTCTACATTAGTATAAGTTTAGTATTAAAACTAGAATAAATTAATATAATATGTTATTCGTAAGATACATACACCTCCACACAAAAATCAATAAATTAATGTTCATAAAAAAATGTTCATAAAATGAAAACTACTGGGCCAAAGTATGTCAAATTTTTAGGGGACCAAATGGAAGCTATTTTGCGTCGAACAAAAAAAGAATCACGCAAATCGGATCATAAATCTCGGAGTAATCGGTGAACATACTTTAAAAAAAAACAAAAAAAAGATCCCGACGAATTGAGAACCTCCTCCTTTTTTTGAAGTCGGTTAAAAAGTAAATTAAGTTTTTTATGTAAGTAACATAGAGCTACTAACTAATAATCTATATTCGAGTTAATTACGTACCTGTGTGTATGTCATCCAGCAGCAAGGCTCCACCTGATTGGCATCTAAGCCCCAGAACTCCAGTTCTTCCTCAAACAGCGGCCCGCAAACGTCCGTTGGGTAGTGGAGTTTGCCAGTCCTGATTGCCAGACAAAAATGAATGCTTGAAATATTTTCAAACACAACAGTTTTTGAGTTTAAGATAAGGATGGGCCGAATGTGGTTTGAACCGAATACGAAATTCGGCCGAACTTCGGCCGAATGATTTCGCCACGCTTTCTCAAGAGCAACACATCGTGACCTGTTGACAACGTCAACTTGATAACACCGAATTTTTGGCTCTTTTTACACCATAACCTGCCTATAGTCAATTTTAAGTATGAGTAGGTGGATAAAAGAATAGATTTTTAGACTTTGATTGAAAAAAAAATCACCATTTCATAATTCATTCAGGCATTAGTGGCCAGGTTCCAGTTTCCATTAAGAGAGCAGCAGCGCATTTGTAGCACCTTGGTATTGCAAATGTCCATAGGCGATGGTCACCGCTTTCCATCAAGTGGGTCGTCTGCCTGTCTGCTGATCTAGTGCAATAGAATTTTTTTTTAATGTTTAATTCGTAAAAAGTGATTTCAATCAAAATTAAAGTTATAATTGCTGATGTTCCTTAGACGTGTTTTTTTAAAATTCAAGTTACGCATTATAATTAAGCAGTTGCCCTACTTACTAATATTTCTTAGAGGTATAATAAGTTTATTTTATTTTTGTTTTCATTTGATATCTATTTAATTAGGTAAGGACTCAATCAAGAACTAATTTTATTTATTTTTTATCACATCGCACGTTAAGATTTGCATGTTCCTAACTAAAATTAATGACCGTTGAGTATATAGATGCCAATTTTTATATTACGGTTATGATGGATATGATTTCTTTTAACTTCAGTCAAAATAGTGCAAGTAGGTATTTTACTTTTTCCTTGCACCGAATGTTCGGCATTTAAACCGAATTTCGGCCGAATGCCGAAGTTCAGCTCAAGCTGCCGAAGTTCGGTCAATCCGAATTTCGGCCCATCCCTAGTTTAAGAGAATTAATTGTGGACAGTCTGAAGTTTGTCGTAAAAAATATTTTATTTTATTATTTGGGGGGCTAAAAGCTATAATAAGTTCCATTAGATGTTCTTTCCAGTAGCTCGGTACTTTTAGTTAGCATTCCTTGCAGTAGTCGGATCGTAGATCGGACTGGGCGTAACTACGTTCTAAGTCTCAGCCTTTCCTACATAAAAAGCGCGGGGCACATGGGAGGAGGGTGGTTTTAGTGGGTAGTGGTTGTTGCCCGTGCAACTTCTCTGAGTCTCCACACAAGCTGGTTGATTGATTGATTACTGTTTGGCTTGCTCCTTATTAAAGGGTAAATCCTCCATGATCAACTATAGTCTTATCCCTTGCAAAGGAACCAGTACATACATACATACATACATAACTTCACGCTAGTTCCCTTGCGGGGTAGGCACGAACAACAGAGCGCCATTTAGGCTCATTCTTACACACCTCACTTGCTTCTTTGACATTCATAACTCTTGTCATGCACACTCGTCTGTTCTTAAGGCTCCTGACATCACCCTCCGCTAGTACACGATCAATTTGATCATGGAAGCTGTGTCGTGGCCTTCCACGACTTCTGCATTCATCCACTTTTGCATTGTATATCTGTTTAGTCATTCTTTCATCATGCATTCTTTCCACATGCCCGAACCACCGGAGCATTCCTTTCCTTACCTTCACCCCGACACTCTCTTTCAGACCAAGGACTCAGTATTGTGCGTAAATAGCATTTCCCCCGCCTTAAAAAAAAAGAGTCCTACACTGACGGGGGCTTGTCCTTGGGTGCATTTTTATATGGTGTACACTGGGATAATCGCCGGTCAGACACATTTAGATTAAATTTGTCTAAGGGGCATCTGAGTCGTGGTAGCGTAATGGCTAGTGCACGCGTCCCAAACTCAAAGGGCGCGGGTTCGATCCTGGCCGGAACGCATGCACCACTTAGACAGTTTTCTGATCTAATGTGCATATTCTTACAATTACCACGTGCTAATAACGGTGAAGGAAAACATCGTGATGCAACCTACACATCGAGATAACCGATGTGTCAAACCTGCCAAGCCGCCTTGGACAAGCGTGGCGGGTATACGTCCGTTCCCCTATAATGGGATCTTACGATTTTTCGCTCACGAAAAAGCGTCACGGCCGCGTGTTCTAATACTTACATTTTTAAACTCGTGATATCTTTCGAATGGGATGTCCGAATTGAATAATTCAAAAAGTTATATAAAGGTATTGAAGCAGTCTTGAATATGAAGTAATTTATTTTGATAAGGATGAATACCAAGATACAAATAAAGAGCCTTTTCTAGCGGCCGCATTTTAATTAAATTTTTAAAATAAAAGAACACTTATTGTGGCATAACTATAATAGTTAGACATATGCTGTCGCGACACTTTTTGTAAATAATGATGTGTTCTGCAAAGTCGTAGTACATTATTTTATTCTATCATCAATAGTTTTCGCAGCGCACGCGATTTTAGGTATTTTTTTACACCTTGGGTTACATTATTGGAGTTTTAGTAAGGATCCCTAATTTTTTTGGAAATATAATATAGCGTATGTCATCCGGGGATAGTGTATTATGCATTTTCCCGCCTAGTGAAAGAATTTTTCAAATCGGTTAAGTAATTTCGGAGTCTCTTCATGCAAACAAAAAACAATCTTATCTTTCCTCTTTATAATATTAGTATAGGTATTCATATATATTTATTATAAAATTAATTAGATATTTGCATATTATAAAAGGCGTAAGATTTTGCGCTGGAAGTTGTTTAATAAAATTGGGCGCTGGGTTGCCTTAAAAAGCGCTATACCTAGCTTCGAAAGCGCTAAAGTGGCAGGCTTGGTGAATCGAGCGCCGGGAAAGTCCCGCAAAGCGAGCGAGAGTATACCTCGTCCTCCGACGACCTCGTCTCTCTAATACCTAAAATCGCATTCTGCGCATCGGAAAGTGGGATGTTTCGAGCCGCCATTAATGGAGGCAAACTTAAATTTGCATCGAACTATACCTCTACTCCCCACGTGGCTGGGCATCACTGCCTCTATTTGTGGTATGTGTAAAAAAAAATTAATAAATAATTTTAGAGTAGACTATGGATGTTTTTTTTGGTTCCGGATCGAATTCCATTTTTTGTTTGATAAAATAAAATATGTTTAAATAAAAAATGCATTAATTAAAATGCACCTAACCTAACCAAATCATAATTTGCAGTAAGCCTGCGAAAAATCGAAATGTGTGCCGGGACACATATTAGAAGTGAAATTTCAACGGACAAGTGGAAAAACGAATCGCAATGGACAAGTGACAAAATGAATCGCAACAAAATTGTATTCAACAGTCGTTTAATTAAACTCATATTATTTTTTTTTTTTTTAGTAACATGATGAATTTTTATTTAATAATAAAAATAAAATAAATTAACGTTACATACAAATAAATTTAAAATACATATATATATATATATATATATATATATATATATATATATATATATAGGTACGGTTACACAAATTGTTAAGATATGTCCCAGTTGACTATAATAAAATTAGTATTCAACCGTAGAAATTATACAAGGCTGCCAACACGAAAAGGTTTAACACGTAAGAAATTTACACCGTCGTTGATATGAAAAGCAAGCCTATAACCATACAAGTGATTACAGGGGTCTGGCAATTCAACCCGAATACCTCCGAAGTTCGAAGGGTTAGGCTCTTATCGAAATAATTAATTCGGGCTCCAAGGACCCGTTGAAAGGAGCTTCGAAATGGTCGAGCATCGATCGGGACGCGTCTGTAGACGCAGCCCAACTAATTATACTCTTCATGTTAACAAGTTTGCTGATCCGAAAGTTGTTTGGGTATTTGCCGATTTTCGTAATCGATTCTGGGTTGACGGTATTTCAAGACGTTTTTTTGAAGTGATAACTTCTTATGGGAGGGTAAATCGCTTCGTTATGTAACGCGTTACGACGCCAGTCTGTCTGGCTTCTCTTTCTCTCACGCATACGGCAGCGGTAGGCAGGCTAAGTTATCACTTCTGTCGGGCATCCGGAGACGCACATGTTCTTTTTTTAAAATTTTAATGCATGAGTTCAACAGACAGGCACACGGCCCACTTGATGGAAAGCGATCACCATCGCCTATGGACATTTGCAACACCAAAGCTGCTACAAATGCGCTGCTGCTCTATTAAGGGAGACTGGAACCTGGCCACTAATGTCGGAACACAACTCAAGGTTGTTATGGTGACATACTTTAGACCAGGGGTGGTAGCCATCCAGTCGGGTAAATGCCCTGCCACCTAATGTTTGTATGAATTTAAATTATATAAGTAATTTAAGTGCGTATATTTAACTGATAAAATATGTAGTAGTAATATGTTTTATCCGTGCAGGAAAGGAGAAAGAATACAATTTCCTGCGGCCGGGCGGCCTGTCGTAAGAGGCGACTTAACAACCCACAGCCAGGTGGTAGGGCATTCGCCCGACTGGATGGCTACCACCCCTGGTCTAAAGTATGTCGCCATAACAACCTTGAGTTGTGTTCCGGCATTAGTGACCAGGTTCCAGTTTCCCTTAAGAGAGCAGCAGCGCATTTGCAGCAACTTGGTGTTGCAAATGTCCATAGGCGATGGTAACCGCTTTCCATCAAGTGGACCGTCTGCCTGTCTGCTGATCTCCTGCAATAAAAAAAAAAAATGTAGTTTAAGTATATCAGTTAAAGTTCTAACTAACAATCTCATCGCCAGATTTGGTTAAATTATGCATTAAGTTAGGTTGCTTGGAAGAGATTGCTTTGAGTGATGAGGCCGCCTATTGTTTCTAATAAATAAATAACAGCCCATAAATGTCCCACTGCTGGGCTCGGGCCTCCCACTATAGGGGAACGGACAGTATACCCGCCACGCTTGTCCAAGGCGGCTTGGCAGGTTTCACACATCGGTTTTCCTTCACCGTTGTTAGCACGTGGTAATTGTAACAATACGCACATTAGGTCAGAAAACTGCCTAAGTGGTGCATCATCCCGGCCAGGATCGAACCCGCGCCCTTTGAGTTGGAGACGCGTGAGTTAGCCATTACGCTACCATGGCGACAAAGTAATCTATTGTTTCTACCATGACAATATTGTAATCGCACATTTTTGTAATTGTATATTTTATGAGCAATAAAGTGTCATCTATTGTTACAAATTAGGCTCCGACAAAGACAAATTCCACGTACAGATCAGTAAAAGCACATTTTATTACCTGTCGGCATTTGAACTGATTGTAATCCTTTTATGACCGTCTTCTTTTGTTCACTTATCTATTGGCATACGTTTCTAGGTATTGTGAAGAACATACTATTGCCCTATTGTACTCGTTTACGGCCGCTCAGGAGCATCATTAGCCATGTGTTGCGGATTATAAGTACAAGCTAATTCTAGGCATTTGTGAAGTATAAAACGACGACCTGATTGAGAGAGGAGTCAGTTGAGCTACAACTACGATACGGGCGTGACGTGTGTACATTCGGGAATCTAATAGTGACGGACTTTGCGCGTTTTATTGAATTACGACCTTCCGCATTGCGTTTGGATTTCTTGCGTTCGGTTATATTTGTATCTGTATTATACTTGTTTGTATAGTTCTAATAAACTGTTAATAATTGTAACGGCATTCGATTCCCGCAACTCGTAACACTATAATAAGTTTCTCTCAGAGTTTTAATTCTAATACAATGGCCTATTAACAACCAGCCTACGCCAATATTGTTGACAAAGGCAGCCTCGTTCTTGCCCTTATAAAAGTACTTATATCTAACGAAGTCGGGGACCTAACGTTGTAAGCCTCATAAATCTACTTAACAAAATAACGCTCATTTCCTCCCACAATGGAGTTCTGAAAAGACATTTTCAAGCCTTCTTTTCTTAGAGTAAAATGTTTCTCGCAAAGTAATCTAATAAACGATACTTTTTTTATCTTTTTTGTCTATTATTTACAGTTTTAATATTTAAGAAGGGTCTTTTAGAGGGAATTAATTAAAAGTGAAGTTGGTAATTTTTGGCATTATTGGTTTTATATTTTTTGACTAAGCTTAAAATTTTGTTAGCATTTTTCTTTTGTACTGTTACGACCTAGACGCCGACGAAGACAAATTCACACCTGCATACCTGTAGAAACATATTTTATTACCTTTCGCCATTTGGACTTCTTTTGTTTAACTGATTCTAGGAAATTCGGTCCACGCAGCCGGGCAGACATACTGCATCTGTGCAGTATAAAACGATGCCTCGATTGAGGGACGAGGCAGTCGAGCGATAACCACGAGCTAAGCAAGACTTGTGTACATTCGGTAATCTATTTAGTGACGGACTTTGCGCGTGTTATTGAATTACTATCTTCTGCATTATGTTTGGAGTTGTTGCGTTCGGTTATATTTGTTCCTGTGTTATACGTGTTTGTATAGTTCTAATAAACTCTATAATAATTCCAACGGCATTTTAATTCGAGGCAACTCGTAACAGTACGTTATACAGTTTTTTTTATTGCCTGAAGTAGGCAAACAGGCACACGGCCCACCTGATGGAAAGTGGTTACCGTCGCCTATAGACGTTTGCAACGCCAGGGGTGTCGCGAACACATTACCGACCTCTAAGAAATTTTATAATGCCCATCTTAAAAAACCCCATATCATAACGCAACGGGAGAACCGTGGTGGAAAGTTCCCTCCAGATCATCGCTCGGTGTCTATATTTAGAATAGAGTAGAATATATTTTATTGCATAACACTAAGGGCCGCTTGCATAACGATCGCCTTTAAATAAAATTAGTTAATCACATTAAACTGCCTAAATACGTTTTACACAAAACGTATTGACAGTTCTTTAAACATATTTAGTGGCAAATTTTGCGTTGTGCAAGACGCTAATTGTATTTAAGGGTGTTAAATATGTTTTGTGTTTCTTAAATGAATTTAAGCAACCTTATGCAAGCGGCCCTAAGATACAATTCAAGAAGTTTAAGTACAGAAGACAATAGGAGGTCTTATCACTAAAAGCAATTTCTTCCAGACAACAACCTTAGTTTGGATTAGAAAAATTGTGTAACAAGATTATTAGTTTTGCAATAATCTATCTTATACTGATATATAAAGCTGAAGAGTTTGTTTCTTTGTTTGCTTGAACGCGCTAAATCTCTGGAACTACTGGTCTGATTTGAAAAATTCTTTCAGTGTTAGATAGCCCATTTATCGAGGAAGGCTACAGGCTATAATCACGTTAAGACCAATAGGAGCGGAGCACCAATGAAGGATGTTTCAAAATGGTTTTTTTTTACTATTCCACACGGACGAATTCGCGGGCAGAAGCTAGTATATAATACAGGCTTAAGGCTGATTTATTAAGTGTAATCCATATACACACTGAAAAACATTAATTATTTCATCGTTCATTAAATTAATGGTTACTTAAAATATCTAGTACACCATATAGTCGGATTACGTTTACCTTGTTTGTAGGTATTTGGAATTTTCCAAATCTTCCATTACATTAAAGCCTGTGACCTTTTTAATTATGAACCTTTGGTTCAAAGGTTGTTAGTGTCCAGAAATGCGAACACCGCAGGAGCATTGCGGTCAAGTCACAGTTTAAATAATAGTACAGTAAGCCCGTTTTAATTTCGATATAATTTATTTACATCTAGTTTAATATATATTGTGGTTTCTAATCATTTGAGAGTTTCTTGCCGCTTCTTCTCCTTAACATCAATAACATGTTGCGAAGCGGTGTACATAGAATAGGAAGTAAATTTAAATTTTAACTTATATATAACCTTCAAAAAGATTCGACGAAGCACATTTATTTTGACGGCCTCTGAGGTTGAGCGGGCTAAGCCTTTGCCGGCGTACCTCACTGCAACGCAGAGGTTCCGGGTTCGATTCCTGGTATAGTAAATTTCGGAAAACGTATTTTCTCCGTTATTTACTATGGTCTGGGTGTCTGGGATCGGCCCCAGAGTAGTCCGTTATATATTACCCATAACACAAGCGTTACTTGCTTAATTTGGGGATATACAATGTGTGTGTTTGTCTGCCGATTATTATTATTATTATTATTATTATTTAATATATATTCTTTTTTTTTATTCTAACGAATAATTAATTGAAAATCTATGAATGTCATATGTAACCAAAGCTTTCTCCGCAGCGTCACTAGCGTAAAATTTAATTATATTTCCAAGATTATTTTTTTTTTGTTGCAGAGTTCAGTAGACAGGAAGACGGTTCACCTAATGGAAAGCGGTTACTATCGCCTATAGACATTTGTAACACCAAAGATGCTACAAATGCGCTGCTGCTCACTCGAGGGAGACTGAAGCCTGGCCACTGCTGCCGGAACACAGCTAAAGGTTATTATGACGGCAAACTCTAGACCAGCGGCGGTAGCCATTCAGCTTGAACAGTAGTCGGCAGATTTTTGACTTGGTAAGGTATCCCATTTATCCTATCCCATCCCCTATATTTCTTTATATTATTGCGTCCCAACGTTTATAGGCGATGGTAAATATTTTTCATTGTGTCAAAAATGGCTTCCATTTCATTGACTGTGTATTCAATTTAAAAAAATATCTTTGTTTAAATATCAACGAAAGTGAGTACATAAATATGATCGTGAGATCGAAGGTCATTGTAAATAGTCTTGTATATTAAAATCGCATTTCTGCGTTATAACTCTTTCATATAGCTCATGAACGACTATACACTCAGTATGAACACAAAGATAATCGACTTTAAACTAAAATAAAAACATAGGTAGCAATAATGAGAAACATTTTATCCGTGCAGGAACGGAGAAAGAATACAATTTCCTGCGGCCGCGTGGCCTGTCGTAAGAGGCGACTTAACAACCCACAGCCAGTTGGTAGGGCATTTGCCCGACTGGATGGCTACCACACCTGGTCTAAAGTATGTCGCCATAATAATCTTCAGTTGTGTTGCGGCATTAAGAGAGCAGCAGCGCATTTGTAGCAACCTTTGGTGTCGCAAATCTCCATAGGCGATAGTAACCGTTTACCATCAAGTGGGCCGTCTGCCTGTCTCCTGAACTCCTGCAATAAGAAATAAATTAAAAAAAAAAATGGCGTATCGTAGTGCGATCCCATACATTGCTTTGTATAAAAGACGCTTTATATCTTCGATCATCAACCTCATTTCACGAATTGCGGCACACAATTTCAATGTTATTATTATTATACACTAACAATGATTTACAAATCATTGTTAGTGTCGCATTTTTAGAAATAAATAAATTCTTTCCTTCTTATCTACTGAAATTAATAAATATACTGTGAAGTTGTGGTCAGAGGTCCCGTTTATGGTCTCCGTGTGGTAATGTCAGGTACATGACAGTTTATTGGGTCGCTAATGTAGATTGGGGTTTATATATTCTATGTTTCGTTGGTTATTTTTGGTTTGCTTTACCGCAACAACCCATAGTAGAGATGTTTATAAACTGAATTGTCTGTGGTTTTACTCGTGTAGGTTCAAGTTCGTATAGAATTCATTTGGTCTAAAGCATGTCGCCATAACAACCTTGAGTTGTGCTCCGGCATTAGTGACCAGGTTTCAGTCTCCCTTAAGAGAGCAGCTGCGCATTAGTAGCACCTTTGGTATTGCAAATGTGTATAGGCGATGGTAATCGCTTTCCACCAAGTGGGCCGTCTGCCTGTTTGCTGAACTCCAGCAATAAAAAAAATCCTTCCGTTATACGCGGATTGCTAAAGGGCATTCGCGTCACGAAGCAATACGCTCTAAGTAACTAAGGATGACTTAGCGAGTACTTTTTGTCTCTGATAATAATAGCTAGACCGCCCTATGTTCGGCGTTTACCTGTAATAGTTGAGGACTTGAGCGAAGACGCCGGGATGGCGATCGAAGAAGTACTCGTTGAGCACCGGGTCGTAGTTGGCCAGCGCCTCCGTCAGACGGCTCAAGCGCGTCGCCGGTATCTTCTTCAGGGTCGCCTTGTACGTCTCGTGGCGGATGCCCCCCACATTCAACACAACGCGGTTCTCCGCGTCCATGTTCAGAAGGTTCATTTCTATAGAAGAACGAGATAGGTTTAGAAGACGGAGGAAGATTAAGCTCTATTGGAGACTTACTTCCAAACGCTGTTCGTCGTTCGTTTTCGTCCGATCGACCCGAAGTTCCGAGTTCTAAAACAAAAGGAGCAACGACATACGTTTGAGAGTAAGGCGATTTCGGACCTTCCCGTATTCAGGGGATATGACAATCTACCAGCCACATTTGTCCAAGGCAAACAGGCGGCTTCTATACAACGGTCATCTCGATGCTTCAGTTTCATCATGATATTTTTAGATTCATTTCTATAGAAGAACTAGATATCTTAGAAGACGGAGGAAGATTGAGTTTTAATACTGGTCTTGGACCTTCCTATATTTAGGGGAAGTGAGAATCCATAAGACATGTTTGTCCAAAACTGATATATTTCATGATGGTATTTTTCATCTTCATCAGTATGTGGTAATTCTAACATATGCCCATTGGATTAAAGAAGTTGCGCTGTCTCTTTAAGCTCGTTAAATGCTGCTGCACATATCAACTCAGTCTTCTATCCCATCCCCTATATACTATGCTGAAGGTAATGCGTTAGCTTCTCCCCTGGTGTTGCAGACGTCTACAGGCGACGATAGCCAGTATCCATTAGGTGGGCTGTTTGCCAGTCTCCCATCTTCGCAATAAAATAATACAAGTAATTACAAATCTGGTTAAGGCAAGTGAATGATTAGTAGGCGCTGCACACGCTCCAGAAGTGTCCAGCCTAGATAGAGCAGCGCCGAGACCTCGTTGCTTTTACCGGATCGCCGTCTTCTCCTTCTGCGAGCGCCTTATGCTTGCGAAGGAGGCGGAGTGGGTACGTGAGCGGATGTCTTTGATCCGTTCCCGCCAAAGGAGGACGCGCCGACGCCGGAGGGCGGGATTCGACCTTCAGGTGCCGTAAGCGGGTGGGGCCCCCTTGAGGTATGGAAGATCTCACTCATCTGCACATGTCACCGTCGAGGTGAGAACGCGAGTGTGAGGTCCCCGCCTGCCAGGGCATGCGGAGTTGGGACCGCTTTCCGTTTTTCCGTAACCCCGTCATGAGGCGCAGGACGGAACACCCAGGGGTTTACTGGGTATTCCTAACCGGCGAGTGGCAATAGTATGGCATCAGTTTTGACTGGGCATGCTAATGCTACGCCGACCTGGCGAAGCCCAAAAGTGAATGATTAGTAAGAAATGGGAACCCGCTATCAGCAAAGTAATATTCACTCACTTGCAACCTTCACACTGCTCCGTCAGCTTTAGACCAGAGTTGGGCTACGGTGACCGACTTTGTCCCCTCCGCCACATCACCTCAATGTAGTCGCCTTCCAGACCTTGGGGACGCACGCGTGGTGACATCGCTGGACGGTGTGCGGGCAATCCTGAAACAAATATATTATTAAAATTTGTGGTATTGATAAATTAATGGCCAGGTTCAAGGCCTATTCGAGGCTTTTTTTTAAATTTCTCTTCCTGACGCACACGCTTGTTAGGGTATTTTTTATCTTTTTCTTTTTTGATCTTTATTTTCGTTTTTTATCTTCTTCGTTCTTATATTATATTTATTAATACATATATTGCCAATTATAATAATATAATATAATATCAGCCCATAAATATCCCACTGCTGCGCTTGGGCCTCCCATTAATAAGGGGAACGGACGTATACCCCCGCCACGCTTGTTCAAGGCGGATTGGCAGGTTTGACACATCGGTTATCTCGATGTGCAGGTTGCATCACGATGTTTTCCTTCAGCGTTATTAGCACGTGGTAATTGTAACAATATGCACATTAGATCAGAAAACTGACTAAGTGGTACATGCTTTCCCGCCAGGATCGAACCCGCGCCCTCTGAGTTTGGGACGCGTGCACTAGCAATTACGCTACCACGACTATTTTGCCAATACACTTTTGAATCTCAAACATTCTACTTCTTATTTCTTCTATTTTATATAAAACGATGTCTTATACTAATACATTTACTTTTATCCTTGTTCTACTATACTTCTTTATTAAACATATTTATCTATTTATGTATCTTCTACTTATCCATTATATCTTAGACAGTGGTATTTATACGGTAACGTCTTTTGTGCTTACATTTATTTATTTATTAACACTATTCTTTATTTATTTATTATATGCTATATATTTCTGCGCTTGTAGTGTTACAAGTTGGGCCACCTGCATACCTATTATTAAAAACATCTATTGTTATCGTACTTATTTTATGGCTGTAATTAGAGTCGAACTAATCCTTTTTTTTATGGCCGTCGAAGCTTGCCATGTGTGCGGGATTAACTCGGCGAACGCGATCCTTTGTTCTATTATACACTTTAGTATAAAACAATAACCCAACGGAGGGGTGAGGCAGTCAAGCGACGACTACGATACGATTAAGACGTGTGTAGTTCTTTCGATTAGCGACATAGTGACGGACTTTGCGCGTGTTGAATTGCATTGAATCGTGCAGTGTGAACTGGTTGCATCCAGTTTTATTTTGTACCTGTTTTATGTCAAAGAAGCAAGTGAGGTGTGTAAGAATGGGCCTAAATGGCGCTCTGTTGTTCGTGCCTACCCCGCTAGGGAACTGGCGTGAAGTTATGTATGTATGTATGTATGTATATAATCACCCCCTTCAAGGTTGGCAGTACATAGGTAGCTGCACTTCTGGTGTTTGAAATGTTCTTAGGCGACGGTAATCACTTTTCAACAGGTGGACATCAGTCTTTCTCCTGTACTCCAGCAATTCAGATTAAATCTTATTAGCATTGTTGTACATAATAATATCTCACTTTCCTTTCATGTCTTTCAATTATTCGAGGTCGGCAGAATAAATGTCTTCTTCTTCCATACTCCTCTATTCTGACATCCTTCACAAAATCCACCCATCTTTTTTTGGGTCTACCTTTGCCTTTGTATCCATCAAAGTTGCAGTTTAATATTATTTTTGTCACGTGACCTTCAGCCTTCTTCATTACATACGCGTACCACCTTAATTTTCTTCCTCTCGATATCTCAGTCACGGGTGCAATTTTCAAAGACCCCTTTATGTACTCATGTCTCACCTTACCCATTCTTGTAACAATAAACAGTCTTTTATCCGTGCAGGAACGGAGAAAGAATACAATTTCCTGCGTTGGGGCGGCCTGTCGTAAGAGGCGACAAACAACCCATAGCCAGGTGGTAGGGCATTTGTCCGACTGGATGGCTACCACCCCAGGTCTAAAGTATGTCGCCATAACAACCTTGAGTTGTGTTTCGGCATTAGTGACCGGGTTCCAGTCTCCCTTAAGAGAGCAGCAGCGCCTTTATAGCACCTTTCGTGTTGCAAATGTCCATAGGCGGTGGTAACTGCTTTTCATCAAGTGGGCCGTCTGCCTGTCTGTTCAACTGCTGCAATAAAATAAAAATACCACATATCCATCTCAAAATTCTCATCTTAGCTGAATCGCGACGTTTGTGATCACATGTTCATAATAATATTATATGTTATATGTTGTATTGGAACAATTATAAGCCAATAGATGGCGTTGTGCAATAATTGAGGTCGCAAACGTTTCCCGAATTGTATAAAGAATATATACAAATTTTCAACAATAATAGATTAGATGGGCCTAAACCTGCGAGGTACAACAATAGACTCGCTGGAAGATCTTCCTTCTAGACGGAGGAGCATTCTATTCCATCTAGTCATGGGTAGTAAATCACTCACCAAGAAGAAAATAGTGATATATATCTTTTTGATACAAAGATATATATCACTCTTTTATATCTTTAACTCTTTATCTTTACAGTGAATAGTGTCATTTGCAGACAAGATGAGTTATTATCTGTGAGTGATATACTGAATAATGATAAACTGATATGAAAAAAATATAAACAGAGTAAAAAAAAAATATAATAAAATTAATTACATTAAAACAAAATGGCACCATAAAATTATGATGTTACGATTTATTTTGGCTTGCCATTATAATCGGTTTCCTCGTTCACTTACTACGCATGCGCTCTGCGCGGGCTAATCTTTCTTTCTCTTTTCTTTCTAGTCTAGTATCTTCTCATTCGGATCTATAGTCATCGCGTGGAACAGGAATGAAATAAAGCGTTAAAGATATAAAGACACATTTTGAACGTAAGTGATATACAAATCTAATCACTCTTCGCGTCGGGTATATATCTTTTGAGTTAATCACTCAGGAGTTATACACCGCTAATTCCATCTCACTCCTCCACCCTATACGAGGTACCCCCTCAATGTAAAGAGAAATCTTCGTCTCAAGTTAAATTTGACTTCAAGATATTGAACAAAATTTTGTTTTTATTTTTTTACTTTTTAGTTACTCTTGAAAAGGTTTTTAAATAAGGAGAAGGTTCTTGCTAGAAATTTTTGAAAATTAGTTTTTTGTCTATAAAATAATTTTAAACATGTTACTGATGCAGTAAGAGCAAAAATAACGAATACATAACTCTCTTTAGAAATTTGGGTTTTACATACATACATACATACATAACTTCACGCCAGTTCCCTTGCGGGGTAAGCACGAACAACAGAGTGCCATTTAGGCTTATTCTTACACACCTCACTTGCCTCTTTGACATTCATAACTCTTGTCATGCAAGCTCGTCTGTTCTTAAGGCTCCTGACGTCACCTTCTGCTAGTACACGATCAATTCGATCATGGAAGGTGTGTCGTGGCCTTCCACGACTTCTGCATCCATCCACTTTTGCATTGTATATCTGTTTAGTCATTATTTCATCATGCATTCTTTCCACATGCCCGAACCACCGGAGCATTCCTTTCCTTACCTTCACCCCGACACTCTCTTTCAGACCAACTCTCTTTCTTAAAATTCTTTAAATTCTTTCTTTCTTTAAATTTGGGTTTTACTTACTTAATAATATTAATCAGATACTGTCTGTACTACTGGTTTGACATGTTTGGCTGGAAAGTATTTAGCCCGCAAATCCGCCTCCGACAAGCGTGACAACTTAAACCCATAAGCTGAATGACCCGCAGACAGCATCAGTCGTAAATAAGCCGAGAAAATAACCGAAAATTCGTTTGAGAAAATTGCTCTCGGAAACCAAAGCTGGTTCTTATTGTTCTATCTGTTATTCTATTCTATTATATTGTTCTTATTCTAGCATACTCGTAGAAGAAGATTTCTAAAGAATTCAAAGAAAAATACACCAAAAAACTGTGTGTGTGTGTAGTTCACACGCAGTAGAAGTGAAATTTCAGAAGTTTATTTCATTGTTGTCTTAATTTGATGTCTATTTAATTAAGAATAGACTCAATTAAGAACTAACTTTATTTCATATTTAACACATTGCTAGTTTAGGTTTACATGTTCCTAACTAAAATAAATGCCCAAAACTATATAAAGGCCTAATTTTATTTTACGGTTATGATAGATATGCATACATACATACATAACTTCACGCCAATTCCCTTGCGGGGTAGGCACGAACAACAGAGCGCCATTCAGGCTTATTCTTACACACCTCACTTGCTTCTTTGAGATTCATAGCTCTTGTCATGCACGCTCGTCTGTTCTTAAGGCTCCTGACGTCACCTTCTGCTAGTATACGATCAATTCGATCATGGAAGGTGTGTCGTGGCCTTCCACGACTTCTGCATCCATCCACTTTTGCATTGTATATCTGTTTTGTCATTCTTTGCACATGCCCGAACCACCGGAGCATTCCTTTCCTTCTACACATCGACACTCTCTTTCGGTGATAGATATGATTTCTATGAAATTCAGTCAAAATAGTTTAAGTAGGTATTTTACTTTTTTCTAGCACCGAATGTTCGGCATTCAAACCGAATGTCGGCTGAATGCCGAAGTTCCGAAATTCGGTCAAACCGAATGTGAAAGGAATTTCAGCCCATGCCTAGTGTGTTGTTTTTTCGCCTCTTACGACAATCCGCCCGGCCGTAGGAAACTGTATTCTTTCTCCGTTCCTGCACTTGCTCAGCATAGAAATATACAACGTATGGTAGTCTACCGACTATTACCACTCCCACAAAAGGAATCACACAGAAACACCATACATAAACATTGTATAATCAATACTAAAGTTGTCAATCGACTAAAATAAACAGCGACCCATTTAACCGAGCCGTGTCAGGGTCAAATTTCGACGGCACTACAATCTCATAGTATAATAATCTAATAGTTCAGTAAACTCAGGTGCTTTCAAATTTAAACTTTAATGTTAACAAGCTACGTATACCTAAATGCATACATACATACATAACTTCACGCCAGTTCCCTTGCGGGGTAGGCACGAGCAACAGAGCGCCATTTAGGCTTATTCTTACACACCTCACTTGCTTCTTTGACATTCATAGCTCTTGCATGCACGCTCGTCTGTTCTTAAGGCTCCTGACATCACCTTCTGCTAGTACACGATCAATTTGATCATGGAAGGTACACTTTTGCATTGTATATCTGTTTAGTCATTCTTTCCACATGCCCGAACCACCGGAGCATTCCTTTCCTTACCTTCACCCCGACACTCTGTTTCAGACCAACTCTCTTTCTTACTTCGGTATTACGAACGCGGTCCGCGAGCGGCACTCCGCAGATTTTGCGCAGTGCTCGCATCTCGACCGCGTTTACTCTACTTTCATGCTCTCTCTTCCATACCCAACTCTCGCTTCCATACGTGAGCGTAGGTACCAGCACCGTATAGCTAAATGGAGCTTTTAAATTAAGGCACATCAACAGCACACACATTAGTATGTTACATTACATATCGTTTAATATAAAAGTTCTGATGTGTGGACCAATTAAAGGAGTGCACAGCATTTACAATTCAAATATCGTCAATATATTGTTACAATTTGGGCCACCTGCATACCTGTAGACAAAGCACATTTATTACCCGCCGGCGTTTGAGCTAATAACATTGAAACAATTTATGACTGTCTTCTTTTGATTACTTTGTGTTTAAAATTTGTAATTAGAAATTAACAGCCCATTGTGTAACCGACAAAGAAATGCGCACACCTGCCGGTCGTAAAAGCGCAGTTTATTGCCTTCCCGGATTTAGGAACTCTTTTGTTTACTTTGTGTTTAGAATTTGTAATTAAGAAAAACATGCTATTGTTTTTCTACTTGTTTTATGGCCATCATTAGTATCGAACTAATCCTTATTGTTATTGTTTTCAACTTTGTTGGCCGCTCGTAGGTGTGCAAATTACATTTTCTTCGAAGAACCCAGCCCACGAGCGTCCATTGTGTATTGTAAAGTTTACTATAAAACAATGCCCACACGGAGGGGTGAGGCAGTCGAGCGAGGATTACGATACGAGTAAGATGTACATTCGACAAGCGATATAGTGACGAACTTTGCGCGTGTTATTGAATCGTGCAGTTGTACTAGTAGTGTCTAGTTATATTTGTACCTATGTTATACGTGTTTGTATGGTTTTAATAAATTCTATAGTAATTCCAACGACATTTTAATTTCGAGCCCCACACTCGTATAGCACAGAATTGCTTGATCATTTATAATGAAATAGTCTTAACTTCAGAAATAAGTAGAAAAGTTAACGCGAGGAATAAGTTATTTATTTTCTGAGACAAAGTAACATTATACATTTAGCTTTTATTTATTACTGGGGCTTCCTAAGAGGCTTCGCTTGCGTAAACTTCAGATGAGTGTCCCATGGGAGCTATTATATTGTTCAGGAAAGAAGGAAAAATCTTCACTTCCTTGAGTATTTGACAATGGCTCAGTAAACTACATACATACATAACTTCACGCAAGTTTCCTTGCGGGGTAGAAAAGTTGCCCGAGGGTAGTTAGAGATCTAACACTTTTGTTTAAGCTCTTATTATTTTATTGAAACAAATTGGAAAATAAGATTTAAAAGCATTTATTTTATGTGTAAATATAATAATTAGTGTTATCTATCTGCCAATAAGTTCAGTTCTCAAATTCCTGTCCGTTCAAATCACCTACTGTGTACACTCGAAAACGTAAGTTCGCAATACAAAATTATGGAAGAAATTCAACATTCTATTACTAAATTAATGGATATGTACCAAGAACAGATGTCTCAATTTGAAAGTGAGTTGAAGCAGGCGTCTGCGTCATCTAATGCTCCTCCCAACCTAGCCTCCCAGTTTGCAAGTTTTAAAACGTTTATCATGCAAGCTCTTAACAATCTTCAAAGGCAGGTTGAGATGCTAGCTGAAAATGTGGATCATCTGGAGATGTATTCCCGCAGAAAAATTCTACTATTTCATGGAGTCGCTGAGGTGAAGAACGAAGACACCAGTAAAATTGTAGCTAAAGTGGTCGCTGATCAGTTGAAAATTCCTAATTTTACAACGAACGATATACGCCGTTGTCATCGCATGGGACGTCTTGATTCACACAAACAAAGACCTATACTTGTGAAGTTTATTGATTTATCCATAAGGAATAAAGTGTGGTTTGCCAAAACAAATTTAAAAGGAACTGGTACAACCGTGTCAGAATTTCTCACAAAGATGCGGCACAACGTATTCCTTGCTGCACGACATAAATTCGGCATTAACAAATGCTGGACACGAGAAGGTAGTGTCTACGTGGTAAGTGTTGATGGATCCCGTCACCGCATAAACTCTCTCAGTGACCTACGCAAAATACCACAGGAAGATATTTTACAGGAAGAGCTAACGAAGACCTCGACTGCTAAGATAATGGCTGCTGCGCCCAAGTCAAAGCGTCTCGGAGCCACCAAAAAATAATTATTGTTATTGTTGTATTATTCATCTTTACTTGTTTCACTATTATTTATCACCTACACGCAATTATATTTAGCTTTCTTTTAAAACGACAAAGTATGTGATAATAACCTACCTTCTTATTTTAATTTTTTTTATTTAGCTTTACTGTTATTTTTGTTCATGTAGTACTCAATACGTTCCTTCATGGAATAATATGATAAATTTTCTCTGTCTCTTTTTTCTTCTTATAACTAATTAGACTCTTGTTTAATCATTCATCTATTTTAATATTCTTTATCCTTGATGTTTTTTTGTTTTTTCTTATGTTATTTATAGCTTTATATTAGTGTCGTATTAGAACTGCTGGCAGATGGACTAATCAAATATTTTATTAATTATAAACATCGCTTACCGTATCAAACTCGATTTATTTATATTTTATTTAATATAAATACAAAATATAATTATGTTCTACGACATTGACGAATGCTCAAATAGCTCAACGTGTAGTGATTCAAGTTATTATAGTATCTCTTCCCTAAGTGACACACTTAAATCGCAATTCTCAGATGTCTCAAAAAATTTTAATGTCGTCCATATCAATGCCCAAAGCATTCCGGCCCATTTTACAGATATGCTGGCAACTTTTGATTGTAAGAACTTGCATGCAATACTTGTTTCTGAGACATGGTTAAAACCATGTCTCCCTTCTTGTTCTTACACCCTGCCTGGCTTTGAACTAGTAAGGAATGATCGAGTTCCTAATGTCGGTGGAGGTGTTGCCATCTATCTTCGCACCTCAATTCCTTTTAAAATTATTGCATGCTCTACGCAACCACCAGATGCTAATGAAGGAGAATATCTTTTCTTAGAAGTTTCATTAAACCACATTAAGATACTGCTTGGTGTCTATTACTCCCCTTCATTACGCATAAATTTCTTCTCATCCTTTGAAACTCTCCTTGAGAACTTAACTCCTTCTTATAGTCAAACTATAATCATGGGAGATTTCAACACTTGTTTAATGAAGAACGATTCCAGATCTGCCTTATTTAAATCAAGTGTTGAATCTCAGAATATTACTATTCTTCCATTGAACACCACTCACCATTTCCCCAACTGCAATCCATCTCTCCTTGATCTCATCCTGGTATCTTCCGCAGACCATGTAGCTAAGCATGGTCAATACCCTGCTGATTCCTTTTCGTATCACGATTTAATATTCCTGTCCTACAAAATCCGCCCTCCTAAACATAATCCAAAAATCCTTAGGCAACGTAATTTTAGTGGTATTAACAACGACGAACTGGAAAAAGACGCTAAGGAGATAGATTGGTCAGCAATCTTAAGTTCAAACTGTCTGGACGAAAAAGTCGAGCTATTTAACAAAACACTAATTGATTTGTACGATTCTCATGCTCCTATTCGTTCAGTTAAAATGAGACACCTTCCATCACCTTGGCTAACTAAAGATATAAAATCACTGCTTGCTAAGAAATCGTTGGCTAAAACCAAATACAAGCGCCGACCAAACTCTGATAACTGGGAAAAGTACGTTGTGGTTCGTAATCACTGCAATAAGGTGTGTAGAGATGCTCAACGACGCCACATACATGATTCTGTAGAAAACGGAGATCCAGCTAAAGTCTGGAAATTTCTAAAAACACTGGGGATTGGAAAGTCGGGAAATATTTCAGCGTCTTCTAATTTGGACATAGAGTCTTTAAACAAACATTTCTCATCTTCGTCTCATATCAATGAAACAACTAAGCAAAATACATTAAAGAATCTTTCATCACTTCCAACCCCTAACTATACACCGTTTGTTTTTACTCAATTTTCCGATTGTGATGTTAAGAAGGGTATTATGTCAATTACGTCGAAGGCTGTTGGCAGTGATAGTATAAGCCGAAATATGATAATCCCTATCCTCGATATTGTCGCTCCAGTGATCAGCCACATTATGAATTTTTCAGTATCAACTGGTTCTTTTCCCCGATTTTGGAAAGAAGCTCTGATAACACCCATTCCCAAGAAACCAAATCCTAAAACTTTCACAGAATACAGACCCATATCCATTCTCTCTTTCCTTTCCAAAGTTCTTGAGCGTCTCGTCCATAATCAACTAAGTATCTTCCTTAATACGAACTCTCTCCTTAATCCTCTTCAGTCAGGTTTCCGTCCCGGCCATAGTACTGTCACTGCCCTAGTTCAAGTTACAGATAACATCAGATTTGCCATGGAAAACGGTAAGGTGACAGTTCTCACGCTGCTCGATTTTAGTAACGCCTTTAACACTGTCGAATTTGATATTTTACTGGGCATATTACGCTCTCTTAACATATCTCCAACGGTAATTGAATGGTTTCGTAGTTACCTGTTTGGACGCCGGCAGCGTATTCGCATTGAGGATTCTTTTTCCTCGTGGTGTGATACGCATGCCGGTGTTCCACAGGGTGGCGTCCTATCCCCGTTGCTTTTTTCTATTTTCATCAATTCAATCTCTAACAATCTTCAAAGCTCCTTCCACCTTTATGCAGATGATCTTCAAATATATAACCACTCTTCTATCGGAATGTTGCAAGAAAGCATTCGCTTAACAAACATTGATTTGCAAGCCATAACTGAATGGAGTGACGCGTACGGCCTTAAAGTTAATCCATCCAAAACACAAACAATTATCATAGGGAGCCCCAGGATGATTGCAAAAATAAACTGGACTTCCCTTCCGAAGATAACATTCGAGAGTCTCGAAATTGCAGTCAGTGAAAAAGTCAAAGACCTGGGTATACTCATTGATAGCACATTATCTTGGGGTCCTCAGTTACAAGAAATTAGTAGAAAAGTGTTTGCGTCTGCAGCATCTTTGAGGAGATTGCGTAATTTTCTACCACATGCCACTAAAATTGCGCTTGCACAGTCCCTCCTTTTGCCGATCCTTGATTATGCAGATGTCAGCTATCTAGATCTTAATGAAAATCAGCTAAATAAACTTGAGCGATTGCAGAATTTCTGTATCCGCTTCATCTTCGGCTTACGTAAATATGATCATATCTCTGAATTTCGCGATAAGCTCAAGTGGCTTCCAATACGTCTTCGCCGGAATGCTCACATCCTATCCCTTCTCTACAATATATTGTTCAATCCTAAAACACCCCCGTATCTTAAAAGCCGTTTTCGCTTTCTTCAAGACGGGGTTCTGAGACCATCTTTGAATTACCGACTAAGAATGCCTACACATATTACACAGTTTTATGACAAATCTTTTACTGCTCAAGCTGTAAGGCTTTGGAACTCACTACCTCAAAACATAAAACAAGCCAAGTCTGTGCATTCGTTTAATGACCTCGTCAAACAACACTATCTCAAATTTGTATCTGAACAATAGTGTTATCTATTTGTATGCTTGGGATGGTGTTGTTTGAGGACATACAACTTGTATATTTAGATAAATATGTACGTTTACAATATAATTTAGTAACATTTTCCTTTATACTTACATATATATTAGTATATTATATCTATTGCATACCTACCCCCCTCCATACCGAGTTTCTGTCCATCCAAAGGTTGTCTGGAAGAAATCGCTCCCAGCGATAAGACCGCCCATTGTACTTATCATTACGATTGTGTGTACGAATTTATTTTATAACATTGTGTGCTTGTTTAAACGCGCTAATCTCAGGTACCGCTGGTCCGATTTGAAAAATTCTTTCAGTGTTGAATAGTACATTTATCGAGGAAGGCTATAGGCTATATTATATTCTCAAAAAAATTAGGGATCCTTACTAAAAGTCCAATACTGTAACCCAAGATATAAAAAAATGACCCGAAAAAATTCTTACACGGCGTGCGCTGCGAAAACTATTGATTATAGAACAAAATAATGTACTACCACTTTGCAGAACATATAATTGTCTACAAAAAATATCGCGTAACCATATGTCTAACTATTGTAGTTATCTCACAATAAGTGTTTTCTTTTATTTTTTTAAATAATTAAAATGCCGTCGCTTCAAAAACTCTTTATTTTGTACCTTGGTATTAATCCTTATCAAAATAAATTACTCCATATTCAAGACGAAGTCAATACCTTTCTAGAACTTTTTGAATTATTCAATTCGGATGTTTTATTTAAAAGATATCGCGATATTTAAAATGTAATGTTAGTGTTGTAGCCAAATATACTAATATTGTTTGATTGAACGCGCTAATCTCAGGAACTACTGGTCTGATTTGAAAAATTCTTTCAGTGTTGGACAGCCCATTTATCGAGGAAGGCTATAGGCTATATATCATCACGCTAAGACCAATAGGAGCGGAGCATCAATGAAGAATGTTTCAAAATCGGAGGGTTTTGAAAGCAAATTCCACGCGGACGGCGTCGCGGGCACAGCTAGTCAGATATATACATAAGACTAGAATTTAAATTACTAAGTCATAAGTCTTTTATTTAGTATAATTATATAAATTACGTCACTAGGGGGGGGGGGGGGGGGGTTTAGACGAAGTGTGACATTGTGTGACAATGGATGGGAGGGTTCATAAATTTCGTGACGTCACATTTTTTATTTTTTTATGTTTGCTTGTAGGCAAACTGGCAAACGGGTCCACTTGATGGCAAGTGGCTATGAAGAGTCTGTGGAGCTCGCATGTTCCGCAGACCACATAGACGTGCACCCCGGGACGCGCGCGTCGCTGTCCAAGGTGTTGCGGTAGCGGTCAAGCCCCAGATGAGATATCTGGGGCTTGTCATCGATGGAACGTGGAGCTTCGGGGCCCACTTCACCCAGCTGGCCCCGAGGTTGATCAAATCCGCTACCGCCCTGGCCAGGCTTCTTCCGAACGTGGGAGGGCCGGGCGCGGCGGTGAGGAAATTGTACGCCGGCATCCTCCGGAGTATGGCACTGTACGGAGCCCCCGTATGGAGTCATGCACTACACCGGAAAAACAGGACCCTGCTGAGGAGGACTCAGAGGGTTCTGTCCGTGAGGTCCATACGGGGATACCGTACTGTGTCGTGGACGGCGGCGACATTGTTGGCGGGTGATCCGCCCTGGGATCTCCAGGCGGAGGTGCTCGCAACAGTGTACCGCTTCCGGCAGGATGCTCGGGCGAGAGGAGAAGTGCCGTGCCCGGCAGAAACTCGGATGATCAGGGCCCAGGCGACCGAGGCTCTGATCCGTATTTGGCAGAGGGACCTGGAGTCCCCAGAAGCTGGAATTGAGACGGTGGAGGCGATCCGCCCCCACCTAGCTCGTTGGGTCTCGCGGAAACGCGGGACCCTGACGTTTAGAATGGTGCAGATACTTACCGGGCACGGCTGCTTTGGTAAGTATCTGCATCAAATCGTGGGGCGGGAGCCCTCCCCGCAATGTCACGAGTGCGGCGTGCTCCAAGATACGGCGTTTCACACGCTCGTGGAGTGCGCCGCCTGGGGGCCCCAGAGGGCCCTCTTAGAAAACGTCGTTGGCCCTGTGGGCTCGCTTCGTAGCATGGTCGAGGCGATGCTCCAGGGCCAGCAATCTTGGCTTGCGGTTTCCTCCTTCTGCGAGTCCGTCCTGGCGCAGAAGGAGGCCGCAGAAAGAGTTAGGGAGGAGGACGCGTACGCGGACCCCATCCGCAGGAGGCGGACCGGCGGTAGAAGGCGCCGCTACGCGAATCTCCTCCTCCCATAATTACCGTCACAGGGGGCCGCTGCTACGGGGGTAGCAGCGGACTTCCCCCCCTGATTGATGAAGTGGGTCACTCTGCCACCGGGGTGGCCCAGTATTACCGAGCGTGGGGGCGTCACGGTGCAGTAACTCTGTTCTAGATCCCGTGACGCCCCGTAAAAGCGTTGATACAGGGGCGCAGGTTTAGGTTTAGTGGGTAGTTTGGCGATCGGTTTCTCGCGACTGCTTCTGTTTGAAGCTAGCGTGGAGAACCGGCCGCCGAGAGTCCCACACACCCTCGATGCATGCTTCTGCACTGCGGAGTGTCATAGGCTATATAACATGACGCTATATACCACGGGAGCGGGACAGAGCGCGGGTGAAACCGCGCCAGGTCGCTAGTAATAAATAATATTAAAATTTTTGCTTAAATTACTAAAGATACGGACCTGTAGTCTGTTGTAATAGAAAACTTTATATGTAAAATTCTTTTGTGTGTGTTCAGGTGGGTCCCGGGATGGTTTAGATTCACAATTTGACCCGGTAGGTGGTGCTGCAATCGGGTTCTATTTTTTTTTTAAGGCAGGTCAGCGTCTTCAGGGCTTGCTAGTAAATATGTAAGCGCTGATAAAACATTATTACATCACAAAAGATAGACTATTATGTGAATGGATACTTGAACAAACCTTTTTTGAAATACTAAGCTACAAGAAAAGGACTGAGCACCTAATAATCACAAATAACAAAGCAAAGAAGGCCTAACCTAATTTCATTACATTGGAAAAATAGCTCGAATTACACCAAACCTCTGGGGGACTCCTAAGTAATTTGCGGGTAAAATTTCCCGGAGAAAATTATCCGCCGCGGCTATGTTGAAAAACATAAAAAGGCCCTATGGTTCTATTTTTTAAATGTACTTAAGGGGGTGCATTTCTACATGGCTAGTAAAAAAATGTGGCCTGTACTTGGAAAAGATACTGGTCCCTTAAAGAGGTATTTAAAAGCAAACACTTTCCTATGGCAGCCAAGAAAAAAGAGTTTAATTCTTGCATCTTGCCATGTCTTACGTATGGGTGCCAAACATGGGCATTGACTCAGAAACATCTTTTAAAACTAAGGTCGTGTCAAAGGGGAATTGAAAGGAGTATGTTGGGCGTGACGCTAAAAGACCGCAAAAAACCAGCAGACATTAGATCTACAACAAAGGTGGAAGACGTACTAAAGAAAATAAGACGGTTAAAATGGCGATGGACAGGACATATGACAAGGGAAAGTAGAATGAAATGGACTAAAATTATAACAGAATGGCAGCCACGTGATGGCAAAAGAAAAAGAGGCAGACAAGCTAAAAGGTGGACAGATGATATCAAGTTGATCGGAGGGCCAACCTGGTCTAGAAAACTTACCAATAGAGAAGAATGGAAGCAGCTGGAAGAGGCCTATGTGTCACTGGACACGCTGACCACTGAACCGGGAAACCCAATGTATTAGATTCATGTTAAAACAATTTGCTATTGTATGTAAAATCATTGTTTAGTTTCAGCAATAAAGGCTACAAAAAAAAAGGTTGTGAGGGGTGATCGAAAGTGGCGACCAGTGACTAAAACGGTGAGTTGGTTAGGTTGGGTTAGTGTTTAGACCAAAGCGCACGAGCCGAGTAACATGACTTGACAGGCATTAGTACTGTCACTGGCTATTTCTATAGTTTTTTTTTTCAAATTCAAATTCAGAAGTTTTTATTCAAAATAAGTTCCACTGGATTACACTTTTTGAAGGCCATACAATATTAAGTTAAAATTTGATTTTACCTCCTAGTCCATGTACAACGCTTCGCAACATGTTATTGCTGTTGAGGAGAAGAAGCGGCAAGGAACTCCCCAGCAACACGTCTAGCTAAAAATTGATTAACTCAAAACTTTTTTTTTAAATAAACTTTATACAGAAATATATTACACAATTACTTTTCGAAGAATTAATGGAGTTGTAGCAAAAAGTTCATACTCAGTAAGACAGACACAATAAAAGGAAAGAAAAATATTACTATAGTTATAATAATGCCATGAATTAATATAATAAGTTATTCTTAAGGTACACCATAACATAAAAATCAATAAATTAATGTCACACACAGAAACAAAAATAAACAATAAGCGTGTATGGACTCTAAAATCTTTCATAGAAATTAAGTTGTAAAAAGGGTACGGAACTCGAGTCCGTAGAGATGTTAATAATAATGGTTCTGGTTCTTGAAAACAGTCGTGCCACGCTCTACTGGGATCGCTCAGTTATCACGGACAGGACTATTGTAGCCAATAAGCCTGATATCGTGATAATAGATCGATCTGCGCGACGAGCGATACTCGTTGACATCAGTATCCCGCATGACGATAACCTTGTGAAGAAAGAAAAAGAAAAACTAAGTAAGTACTTAGATCTTGCTCACGAGGTTACCGCTATGTGGCGTCTGGAGTCAACGAGCATTGTGCCGATAGTTGTCACCGTCAACGGTCTTATAGCGAAAAGCCTCGACTGTCATCTAGAGAGGCTTTCACTGGGAGGCTGGGTGAAGGGCCAGATACAGAAGGCAGCACTCTTGGACACGGCACGGATTGTGAGAAGGTTCCTGTCTCTGGAGCCCTAACCACCGGTAGTTTGGACCCTAGGCCCCGCTGGCGGTGATCTGCAAGATTTTTTTTTATTTTTATTGAATATGAATTTTATTTTTGATGTATTTTTATAAGAGAATAATGTTATTCATTTTTTTATAAAAAAAATGTCTACTCTTTATATATTTAAAAAAATTTAAAATTTTTGAAAATAAATGGATATAAGAAATAATAATAAAAATAATAATGCCATGACGTGCTAAAAATTTTATACTGCAATATGTCTCCATAAATTCCTTACATGCTTGGTGTTTTTTTAATTGCAGAAGTTCAGCAGACAGGCAGACGAGACGGCCTACTAGATAGATACCATCGCCTATGGACATTTGCAACACCAAATGCGCTGCTGCTCTCTTCAGGGTCACTTGAACTTGGTCACTAACGCCAGAACACAACTCAAGGTTGTTATGGCGACATACTTTAGACCGGGGGTGGTAGCCATCCAGTCGGGCTAATGCCCTACCACCTGGCTGTGGATTATATTGTGTTCTTTCTCCGTTCCTGCACGGATAGAACACGGCTAGAATAGATAAAAATGATGAAGATATAATGATGCGATTACAAAGATTTATTACATTCGTTGATAGATTAAAGATCTGTTAAAAATAGTTCGTTGAAGGCAGCCTCTTAAATACGTTTTCAGGCGGATCAACGTAAGATTTCCTGAGTTTATCGGGTTAAAATTTCCATTATAAGCTGTCATCCTTCTGTAACGCGGTCTCGAGTAAAGCGCTTTTCGGCTAACTGAGGTTTAATTAAACTTATAATAAATTGGTCTGTCAGTTAGGAAGATCAGGGACTAGGTTATTTTCTTAGAATTTTATATTGGGTAAAAACTAAGATAAAGAAACGACTCCAGTCATTAAAATTCTATATTCTAATAAAAAAAAAAATCAAAGCCGTGGTAGTATAATGGCTAGTGCATGCGTCTCACACTCAAAGGACGCGGGTTCGATCCTGGCCGGAACGCATGAAACACTTAGGCAGTTTTCTGACCTAATGTGCATATTGTTACATTTACCACGCGCTAACAACGGTGAAGGAAAACCGATGTGTTAAACCTGCCAAGCCGCCTTGGACAAGCGTGGCGGGTATACTGTCCGTTCTCCTATGGGGATTATAATAGCCTTACGTCAAGTATTGGATAGGGTAAAAGAGGCTAATCTAACTCTAAAACCAAGTAAATACAGGTTTGGGCATAATAAAGTATCAGTTTTAGGGTATTAATTCGTGGTATATATAGGTTTTATTCGTGCAGGAACGGAGAAAGAATACAATTTCCTGCGGCCGGGCGGCGTGTCGTAAGAGGCGACTAAACAACCCACAGCCAGGTGGTAGGGCATTTGCCCTACTGGATGGCTACCACCCCTGGTCTAGAGCATGCCGCCATAACAACTTTAGACTCACTTAAGAGAGCAGCAGCGCATTTGTAGCACCTTTGGTGTTGCAAATGTTCATAGGCGATGGTAACCGTTTGCCATTAAGTGGGCCGTCTGCCTGTCTGCTGAACTCCTGCAATAAAAAAAAAGAAACAATAGATGATGATGGACAACAGACAATAAATGGTAGCATTAGTTGAGAGCTAGTGCTAGACGAACTCGAAGATGTTGATATTTTTAAATAAGATGTTAAAGAAATATTTAGGATTGGTTGTAGAAATTGAAACAGCACTATTAATTTCACCACCACATATAAACACCGCCGCTTTGCTTCAATGATGTGTTATCTTGAAAATGAAAATTTAGGAGTGTTTTTATAACTTTCAAAAAATAGTCAAAATATTTTTGAAGTTTTATACTACAATTAATATAATTAAACTAAATTATAAATAAATTAAACTATACAATAAATTAAACTAAAATGAAACTATATATACAAACCAAACGCCTTCCTCCATATATCCATATATCCATTTATAATAAAGTATGCCAAAACACACCCTCCGCCAAAGAAATGTCAGCACCAAAGTTTAAACACCAAGTTAGTAAATGGTTAAAAACATTAAATTACAGTGACACAGAAAGCACAATACTAAACTGACCACAACACTAGGGCACACACACACGCCGACACACACACACACACACACACACACGCACGCACGCACGCACGCACGCACGCACGCACGCACGCACGCACGCACGCGCACACACACACACACACACACACACACACACACACACACACATACACACACACACACACACACACACACACACACACAAACACACACACACACACACACACACACACACACACACACACACACACACACACACACACACACACACACACACAAAACCAGACGCACTCATAGTTTTAGGTTAATTAATTAATAAATCAATTATATTTCAGTTTCTATAATAAAATTGTGTTGGGTGCCGCGATACAGACCTAGAGTCTAGTGCAGCAACCGCCGCCAAAAAAAAATTGTAGCCTTAATTTTAACTACTATATAAGTTTTAGATGTAACTATATACGGGCTAGAAATAAGTTTATACAAATAAATGATTTTGAATTTAAAATTAAAGTATAAAATCTAGTTCTAGACCGCTGTCAGGCGGAAACGTGCCTAAAAGACTGGCCACATTGCCTCTCTGAATGGCAATGCTGATGCGTTGTCCGAGGTATAAACCAGTCTTTTGGTCACGTAAGACATCCACCAGACGTTTGACTGTCTCGATAATGCTTGTGCGCCTCAGGCCCCCATGATCCCAGGGTCTCGACCCCAAAAGCCGCAAATATGTAGCCATTTCCGATGGCCGAGTATTTGCGGCGTTTTAGGGCCTCCCGTTGTGCAAGAAATAGTTGTATCGAATAACTTTCTGTCAGTCATAAGTCGTAAATTATTTTTCAATACACTTGCTCATAAAGTGGCTCTATGGTCACCGCAATTAGGCACAGAATGACACCCATAATCAAACTGTGAGTAAAAAACATTATAACTCACTAGTGAGTTATAGATTTTTTTTTAAATTTTATTGGTTGAGTTGCTTTGTTCTTAAAAAAGTTTTTATTCAAAAAAAAAAGATCGTGTTCTATAGAACAAATAAATTAATGTTCCTATTGCTTGCTCATTTCATGCAACTTCTTATTTAAATAGATAATTTTAACTCGTACGTGTTTAATAAATAAAACTTTTACTCATATATAACTTTTTTATCTACTAAATAAAATGAGTTTTTTTTGTTATTTTATTCACAAGTGTGTTGAAAAACGTCGTATGATACACGTGTGTATTGATGATTACCGTCCTCGGCTCTCTTAAGACCCTCGCCTACGGCTCGAGTCTCAATGGCGCCTCGGCGGTAATCACCAATGTTACACACTAGTACCATAATGTGCTATTATTGGTAACATCGTTATACGTCAATTGTTTGTATAATTTAAATGCATGTCATAAACTCATCATAAGTGTAAAAGGTGTGCTTGTAAATTGAAATTGAGTCTGTTATAATTATCTAGAGTTTATTATGGCTACGTTCCATTAGGGACTCATAACGACCACGTTCATTACCACGATTTATCCCGTTCCACTTGCTTGCCGGCGTTACAATCGTAAACCCAAGTGGAACGGCTATTCGACCCACCTCTTGACATGGGTCGTTGTGAGCGTTGTGTGATCGAAAATGATGACGTCATTAGTGACATTTTCGGCACGATCACAACGACCGCGGTCGCCTTGTGGAACGGCTAACTGAGCATTTTGGGCGTAGTGAGCTACTAATGGAACGGCCTTGTATGTATTATCGGTCCCATGACATGTGTCAATTTGCATGACTTCCCAAGATTGCATAATATATATGCTGTTTATTATTTAAGCGGGAATTTCAAGCGTGGTTGCCAGGCTTACACTTTCATACATTACATATTATACTCTTCTCTCTCTGGCTGTAATAATGTGTATATATGTCTATCTCCCTCCACCCAAGACGGTGGACGTGGGAACTGCAGCGGCGTCGGCGCGTTTGCGAGCCTTTGTTACGAACCATGGTATTGTGAACTCCATCTGTACATATAAAATACAGACATACATACATACATAACTTCACGCCAGTTCCCTTGCGGGGTAGGCACGCACAACAGAGCGCCATTCAGGCTTATTCTTACACACCTCACTTGCTTCTTTGACATTCATAACTCTTGTCATGCACACTAGTCTGTTCTTAAGGCTCCTGACTTCACCTTCTGCTAGTACACGATCAATTTGATCATGGAAGGTGTGTCGTGGCCTTCCGCGACTTCTGCATCCATCTACTTTTGCCATTGAGATATAACATGTCTAGAGAGAGCATTGCTAACAAACAATATCGCCAAAAACGGCATCAAAAACGCGAAGCGTTGCTAAATTCACTCTGTGTTTTCGGGATATCAGGAAAAAAATATTACCCCATTTTTTATAATTGAATATTTTTTATGTAAGTGAAAAGTTTAAATGATCGTTATGATTTAATCGCTTTATGTGTTATAACTTAATATTACTCAGAGATTTCAGTTTTTTTTTAAATAAAGTATTAGCAACAAAAGTTGTGTGTCTTGGAACGAACCATAAAAAATACATGCACAAAAAAATTCATAACACATTCATAGCACATGTAGTAATTTTAATTCGCAATAAAATGTCTGTACAGATATTAGTACATATTTATAAGTCTGTTAATTACCAATACTAATATAATAATTTTAAAAAAACTATTCATAATGGCAAATTATTTTTGTGTTACACATCATGTTCACGAAGGTTATTAGATGACTATTTATAACCCAAAGATTATCCTGCGCTAAAAGTCAGTGAAATCATTTGTAATAGTAGACTTGGAACGATTCGATAGGTTCATATTGGGTAGTAGTAGGCTTTATGTATAATCCAAAGTTTATATCAGTAGTAGGAACTATGGGGTAGGTACACGGGATAGTTTAATGCAGGGACTTAAGAGCAACTAAACCACTTGAAAAGGGCTATTATACAAATAAAAATATTCATACAGATATACAATGCAAAAGTGGATGGATGCAGAAGTCGTGGAAGGCCACGACACACCTTCCATGATCAAATTGATCGTGTACTAGCAGAAGGTGATGTTAGGAGCCTTAAGAACAGACGAGCTTGCATGACGAGAGTTATGAATGTCAAAGAGGCAAGTGAGGTGTGTAAGAATAAGCCTAAATGGCACTCTGTTGTTCGTGCCTACCCCGCAAGGGAACTGGCGTGAAGTTATGTATGTATGTATGTATGTAAAAATATTCATATCCAAAAGTTTTTATTCAAACTAGTTCAGTTTGATTATTTTCTGTACTAAAATTTGTTTTTTTATCATATTAATAAATTAAATTATTTCTTTATTAGGAATTAATGGAGATGCAGCTAACAGAATATAGACAAAATTAATATCTTAATTATGAGAATAAAGAGTTAATCTATAATGTTACTAGCGGCCCGGCACAGATTCACCCGTGGTCTGTCCCGCACTCGTGCTATAAAGCGTCATGTTATATAACCTATGACACTCCCTGTTAACGTAGCTTTCCAACAATAAAATAATTTTTAAAATCGGTTTAGTAGATCCCGAGATTACCCCCTACAACATCACAAACTTACAAACTTTACCTCTTTATAATATTAGTACAGATAACTCCGACCGAAGCATCTGCTTTAAACGATATTCAGTTTTTTTTACATCCTCTTTAACGATATTTGCAGCACGCATTCTGTCAATTCTATGTCAAACGTCATAAGGTTACATTAACAAGTTTATATTGTCCAAAGCGCTAAGGTTAGATTAGAAATAATTTTATATGATGGTTAAGTATTCTTAAATTTTCTAATTATCCTTCACACAACTTACATCTTATCGGTCACGATCATATATAATTATTTTAGGTACTTTATTTCAATACAATTGTGCCGTTGATAAGAAAATATAAAAAACATAGTGTAAAAATACATACATACATACATACATACATAACTTCACGCCAGTTCCCTCGCGGGGTAGGCACGAACAACAGAGTGCCATTTAGGCTTATTCTTACACACCTCACTTGCCTCTTTGACATTCATAACTCTTGTCATGCAAGTGTAAAAATATCTCCGAAAATTATTCAAAATCTATCTCTTTGTCCAACAATATGCTACAATTGGATCCGTAGGAAGTCTAAAACGTAATATAAACTAGTTTAAGAAAACCGGACACACAAACATTACATGTCTGTTTTCTATAGATTTTTTCAATTATTTATATTTCATTAAAAAAAATCGTAACAAAAGTCCCCAAATTTTGGAATATAAGTCACACTTCTCACCTGACAACATCAATCAATTCGATAACCTTGAAAATTTCGAAATTAAATTTCACATTTTTACAAAGAAATCATGAGAAAAGTGTTAAGTTTTCCGATTAAATAACATCTCATCCTTATCCTTTCCCATTTTAAAATAGTTCCGACACATTTGAATAGCGCAGGCCGGCATAATTATTTTTTTTGCGAGAGCTCTAAGCAGTAAAGTAATCGAAACGACACTAACAGGCGTGGGAAGCCACTGAAGCCAGTGCACCAATTTTGGTGCACTGTTTTTGGGCCGTTTTTGTGCAATTGATGCGTGATCTAGACGTTTATATGATCTAAGACTTTTGCATTGTATATTTGTTTAGTCATTCTTTCATCATGCATTCTTTCCACATGCCCGAACCACCGTAGCATTCCTTTCCTTACCTTCACCCCGACACTGTCTTTCAGACCAACTCTCTTTCTTACTTCGGTATTACGAACGCGGTCCGCGAGCGTCACTCCGCAGATTTTGCGCAGTGCTCGCATCGCGACCGCGTTTACTCTACTTTCATGCTCTCTCTTCCATACCCAATTCTCGCTTCCATACGTGAGCGTAGGTGAACATATAAAATACGACAATATCAAAGGCCGGCCCAATGAACTATTCTACTTATATATATGTGAAGTGCTAGCGGATGTAATATGGTCGACGTCTTATGTAAGTTATAAGTATTCATATTTATTAACTGTTTGAATACACCAGCTTTTATCCGTGCAGGAACGGAGAAAGAATACAATTTCCTGCGGCCTGGCGGCCTGTCGTAAGAGGCGACTAAACAACCCACAGCCAGGTGGTAGGGTATTTGCTCGACTGGATGGCGACCACCCCTGGTCTAGAGTATGCCACCATAACAACCTTGTGTTGTGTTCCGGTATTAGTGACCAGGTTCCAGTCTCCGTTAAGAGAGCAGCAGCGCATTTGTAGCACCTTTGGTGTTGCAAATGTCCATAGGCGATGGCCCCATTTATAGCGCTTTTACGGGGCGTCATGGGATCTTGTACAGAGTAACTGCACCATGACGCCCGTACGCCCTGTAACTGGGCCACCCCGGGGAGCAGAGTGACCCACTTCGTACAGCAGGGCGGGAGAAGTCCGCTATCGCCCCCGTGACAGCGGCCCCCTGTGACGGTAATTATGGGAGGAGAAGATGCGCGTAGCGGCGCCTCCGACCGCCGGTCCGCCTCCTGCGGATGGGGTCCGGGTACGCGTCCTCCTCCCTCGCTCTTTCAGCGGTCTCCTTCTGCGACATGACGGATTCGCAGAACGAGGAGACCGCAAGCCAAGAATGTTGACCCTGGAGCATCGCTTCGACCATGCTAGGAAGCGAGCTCACAGGGCCAACGACGTTCTCTAGGAGGGCCCTTTGGGGTCCCCAAGCAGCGCACTCCACGAGCGTGTGAAACGCCGTGTCTTGAAATGCGCAGCACTCGTGGCAAGACGGGGAAGGTTCCCGCCCAACTATTTGGTGCAGATACTTACCAAAGCAACCGTGCCCGGTAAGTATCTGCACCATCCTGAACGTCAAGATCCCGCATTTCCGCGAGACCCAACGAGCCAGGTGGGGCCAGATTGCGTCGTTGTGAGTCCCTAATGGAACGTAGCCTATAAGTCGATACGAGGCTCCGAAGCAACTTTCACAATTCAAACAAAACTTTTCATTCAAATTAGATGCCACATTGACAAATATTGCCAAATATTGATGGATAGCGATCAAAGCCTTCAAAGGGGAGTGCGGATTGGGGAGGGGAGGGGAGGGGTTGCCAATAAACCCTGGATTAACTGACTCGTTAATCATCCGTCTCTGAAAGCATTTCGGGGACCAATGACAGCCGGGAAAATAGGGTTTGTAGCCATTTTGTTTGAAAATTTTAATCGACTTTCAAAAGGGAGGAGTTCTCAATTGATCGTATCTTTATCAAAAGATAATATACTATGTAAATATGCTATAAAATAAAGTCGCTTTCTGAGTCTTTCTGTCTGTCATTCTTTTGCTCGATTTTGAGCGAAGATATGGTCTAAGCATCGAGCATGTTTACCAAGAAGGTATTTATACGACACTTGAAGACACCCAGGTTGTAGGTTCCGGGAAAACTACGGCAGTGAGTTCCACTGATTTGCGGTGCGCATAATGAAGGTGGACTCAAAGCGCTTTGTTCGTGTAGGTGGTATGTCCGTTCCTGCACGGAGAAAGAATACAATTTCCTGCGGCCGGGCGGCCTGTCGTAAGAGGCGACTAAACAACCCACAGCCAGGTGGTAGGGCATTTGCCCGACTGGATGGTTAACACCCCTGGTCTAGAGTATGACGCCATAACAACCTTGTGTTGTGTTCCGGCATTAGTGATCAGGTTCCAGTCTCCCTTAAGAGAGCAGCAGCGCATTTGTAGCACCTTTCGTGTTGCAAATGTCCATACGCGATGGTAACCGCTTTCCATCAAGTGGGCCGTTTGCCTGTCTGTTGAACTCACGCAATAAAAAAAAAACATTCGCGCTCTCATCTCGACAGCATGTGGAGGTGGGTGAGAACCCCTAGGGTATTTAGACTCTAGTTTAACACGTTCACAGCGGCACTGATTCATGTGTACTTTCTATTCGTGCGATATAAACCTCGTTCTAAAACTATCATTGTGGTGACACCAGTTTTAAAAACCTATTTTTTTGGCTTATGTGCTCTCAAAGTAATCCCATATTAAGGTAAGTATACCACGGAACTGTGTGTTAATAGTATATTGTTACGAGTGTGGGACTCGAAATTAAAATGCCGTTGGAATTACTATAGAATTTATTTTTTATGGATTTTGAAAAACGGTTCACACCACCAGTTAGTAAATTTTTCACTTAATGTTTTTACATATAAAAACCGAAGTAAGTTTTTACGCAACTAAAAAAAAACTATAATTACATTTTGCAATCGGGCATCGGTACGAGCCTAGACAGAAATTTAAAGCAATATAGCCTCTGTGAAAAAAATTTTGTTGGCTAAATAAATAAGGGTTCAGCCCGCAGTGAAGCCATAGAGAAAATAGTTCAGCTATAAAATACAATGTGTGTTTGTTATTTGTTATATTGCTGAAGCAAAACAGACAGTCTGACGGTCCAACTGTGATGAAAAGTGGTTACCGTCGTCTATGGACTATATAAATGTGCTGCCGCTGTCGAAACAACTCAAGGTTGTTACGGCTGCATACCCTAGACCAGGGGTGGTAGCCATCCAAACGGGCAGATAAACAACCACCTGGCTGTGGGTTGTATTGTCGCCTCTTACGACAGGTCGACCGGCCGTAGGAAATTGTATTACTTCTTCGTTCCTGCACAGATATACTTTAGATACTACAGTGGCTTCTATTTATAATTTATACAATTAATACTACGATTTTCTACTATACATTCATCATTATCTATATATTAATACGTGAAGCAAAACCTTTCTACCCATTTTTACGAAAATTGCGCGGACTAAGGAATATGAAATTTCGCACACTTATAGTTTATATAGAGAAGAAGCGACGAATGCTAATATATTTTTAAATTATGCATAAAAAGTACATTAATTCAATTAAAAAAAAAATATTATACACACTACCATGTATTTGACACACACACGCATATATACCCTTTTGTTAATTGAAGACATGAGTGAATGAAAGGGATATGTTACATACATACATACATACATAACTTCACGCAAGTTCCCTTGCGGGGTAGGCACGAACAACAGAGTGCCATTTAGGCTTATTCTTACACACCTCACTTGCGTCTTTGACATTCATAACTCTTGTCATGCAAGCTCGTCTGTTCTTAAGGCTCCTGACATCACCCTCCGCTAGTACACGATCAATTTGATCATGGAAGGTGTGTCGTGGCCTTCCACGACTTCTGCATCCATCCACTTTTGCATTGTATATCTGTTTAGTCATTCTTTCATCATGCATTCTTTCCACATGCCCGAACCACCGGAGCATTCCTTTCCTTACCTTCACCCCGACACTCTCTTTCAGACCAACTCTCTTTCTTACTTCAGTATTACGAACGCGGTCCGCGAGCGTCACTCCGCAGATTTTGCGCAGTGCTCGCATCTCGACCGCGTTTACTCTACTTTCATGCTCTCTCTTCCATACCCAACTCTTGCATCCATACGTGAGCGTAGGTACCAGCACCGCGTTGCTACATGTTACAATATGTAAATATTGATAAATTGGCCTAAAAAGCTCTTTTACTATCACTTTGCTACACATATAACTCCTTCATTACTTACTATTTTCAAAATCAAATTCAAAAAGCGTTGTTTTAAGTTCTAACATGATTTCCTTGTCTGTTTACATTACATATTTTACACATTACATTTTTCTTTAACGTATTTTTTTTATGTCACATAACTCCATCATCTACTCATGTCTTCAATTGTTCAAGTCAAATAAACAGTGTAGCCTTGGCGAAATCTGTAATTATAGAAGTATCTAGATAGATAGATAACACTTTATTGTAAATCATTACAGAAAAAAACTTACAAACTAGTATTAGTCTAGTTGGGTACAAAGGGCGGCCTTATCGCTAAAAAGCGATCTCATATATATATTCTACATATATATATATATATATATATATATATATATATATATATATATATATATATATATATATATATATATATATATATATAGTCTAGTATACATATATATAGTCTTCGACATTAATTATTATGGTCGAATTTCAATCACGGGCGACTACTAGTCTATATATATATTCAAATCAATTGCTGTTCCTTAGTCTCGCTAAAACTCGAGAACGGCTGGACTGATTTGGCTAATCTTGGTTTTGAATTATTTGTAGAAACCCAGGGAAAGTTTAAAAGGTGAGTAAATATGAAAGAAATGCTTGGAATATAGTAAAAAAAACAATTCCGCTTTCCCTTAGAAACTATTCCTACCTGTCAAACGTTTGACGTTCGTCCCGTCGTTTAGAAATCAATTAAATTTAAAAGTCGTTCAGAAACCAAATTAAATTTAAAAGTGAAGTTTTTTCTTCATTTTTTGGTTTTGAATGTGAAACGTTTGATGTTAATTCCAGTTAAGTTGTGACCAAATTTTTTTACTAAAGTTGCAACATTCTGCAATCATTCGGCTTTTTTATTTATTGATTCTGAGGCGGTACGAAGTTTGCCGGGACAGCTAATATTATATAATTATAAACAAATAAATAAATAAATCGGCAGACAAACACACACACACTGTATATCCCAAAACTAAGCAAGTTACGCTTGTGTTGTGGGTAATGTACAACGTACCACTCTGGGGCCGATCCAAGACACCCAGACCATAGTAAATAACGGAAAAAATTTGTTTCCGAAATTTACCATACCAGGAATCGAACCCGCAGCCTCTGCGTTGCAGTGACGTAAGTCGGCAAAGGCTTAGCCGGCTGAACCACAGACGCCGTCGAATCGAATTACACATACAAGTCGTATTTTATACATCCTTATTTATATTAATAAATAAAACACAAAATTGACAGATTTAACGCAATCTTCTTCTTATATATAAAAATGAATCGCAAAATGTGTTGGTAAGCGCATAACTTGAGAACGACATTACCGATTTTGATGAAATTTTGTGTGTGTGTTTGAGTGTATCCCGGTTTAGATCCACAATTGGAACCGGTTTGGAACCGGTAGGTGGCGCCGAGATCGGGTTCTAGAATCCTCCTAATCACCTGGAGCGACTTTGGTGATTTTGTTTTTGTGTGTTTGAGTGGGTTCCCGGATGGTTTAAATTCGCAATTATAACCAGTAGGTGGCGCTGAGATCGGGTTTTAGAATACTCCTAATCACCGGAAGCGACTTTGGTGATTTTGTTTTTGTGTGTTTGAGTGGGTTCCGGGTTGGTTTAGATTCGCAATTAGAACCGGTAGGTGGCGCTGAGATCGGGTTCTATAATCCTTCTAATCACCGGGAGCGATTTTGGTGATTTTGTTTTTGTGTGTTTGAGTGGGTTCCCGGATGGTTTAGATTTGCAATTAGAACCGATAGGTGGCGCCGAGATCGGGTTCTACAATCCTCCTAATCACCTGGAGCGATTTTGGTGATTTTGTTTTTGTGTGTTTGAGTGGGTTCCCGGATGGTTTAGATTCGCAATTAGAACCGGTAGGTGGCGCCGAGATCGGGTTCTACAATCCTCCTAATCACCGGGAGCGATTTTGGTGATTTCGTTTTTGTGTATTTGAGTGGGTTCCCGGATGGTTTAGATTCGCAATTAGAACCGGTAGGTGGCGCTGAGATCGGGTTCTAGAATCCTCCTAATCACATGGACCGATTATGGTGATTTTGTTTTTGTGTCATGAAACAGTCATTTGGGAATTCAGAAAATATGGCCATACGAAGTTCGCCGGGTCAGCTAGTATGAAATAAATTCTTCCAAGTGCTTTTTGGCCATCAGATCGTGCATGTAGTTCCTTTCCCTTGGAAGTCTTGGAAAATACCCAATTTATTACGTAATTACTCGATTTTCGCACCGCAACACTATCTCTCTTTGATCGTCTGTAAATGTTATAGGGCCACGTCTAAATTGCTTTATTAGTCAGTAATTACGCTTTTAGCGCGAGCACGGGTTCTTTTAATGATTTATTGACATTAATTAAAACAGTTACGGCTGGCTAAGTGTTGAAAACGACGGAGAATTGCGATTGGTTCGTTCTAGAAGGTTTTATCGCTGCTATTTTCAATGACAAATATTAAATTTCGCGCCTCTTTTGTTACGAAGTGTAGGATAATTTTATTATGACTAAATAGCACTAGGCCCAAAGCTCATTGTTCTATTAATTTTTATCCGTGCAGGAACGGAGAAAGAATACAATTTCCTACGGCCGGGCGGCCTGTCAACAACCTTGTGTTGTGTTCTGGCATTAGTGACCAGGTTCCAGTCTCCCTTAAGAGAGCAGCAGCGCATTTGTAGCAAGCACCTTTGGTGTTATAAATATCCATTGGCGATGGTAACCGCTTTCCATTAAATGGGCCGTCTGCCTGTCTGCTGAACTCCGGCAATAAAAAAAATGAGATTTAACTTTTTTCTGCTAGAGTATTTAGACCCTTTTTTTAGCCAGGGGAAATCCGTTTTGAGGACCTAAGCCGCGATAGGCACAGAAGCCTAGGGGGATAATTGGCGACCCGCCAGATCGGGAGTGGCACTAGCATGCCCAGTCAGAACTGGTGCCATGCTATTGCCACTCTTCAGTTAGGGATACTCACTAAAACCTGTTACGTTCCGCGTCTTATGCTAGGGCTACGGGAAAACGGGAGTCTCAACTCCGCGTGCCCTGGTAGGTGGAGGCCTCACACACAGGCCTCTTCCATTCCCGGGGGACTTCTTTTGTCCTCCGGCATCGTCTAGGTCTAGTCTGGGCGTGGGGCGGTTTGGAACGCGCCTCACGGGAGGAGAGGTGAGCACGCGCGGAACCTTTTTATCCGTGCAGGAACGGAGAAAGAATACAATTTACTGCGGCCGGGCGGCCTGTCGTAAGAGGCGACTTAACAACCCACAGCCAGGTGGTAGGGCATTTGCCCGACTGGATGGCCACCACCCCTGGTCTAAAGTATGTCGCCATAACAACCTTGAGTTGTGTTCCGGCATTAGTGACCAGGTTCCAGTCTCCCTTAAGAGAGCAGCAGCGCATTTGTAGCACCTTTGGTGTTGCAAATGTCCATAGGCGATGGTAACCACTTTCCATCAAGTGGGCCGTCTGCCTGTCTGCTGATCTCCTGCAATAAAAAAAACCATTCGCGCTCTCATCTCGACGGCATGTGGAGGTGGGTGAGAACCCCTAGGATATGTAGACCCTAGTTTAACACGTTCACAGCGGCACTGATTCATGTGTATTTTCTATTCGTGCGATATAAACCTCGTTCTAAAACTATCATTGTGGCGACACCAGTTTTTAAAACTTATTTTTTTTTGGCTTATGTGCTCTCAAAGTAATCCCATATTAAGGTAAGTATACCACGGAACTGTGGTTTAATAGCATATTGTTACGAGTGTGGGATTCGAAATTAAAATGCCGTTGGAATTACTATAGAATTTATTAGAACTATACAAACACGTATAACATAGGTACAAATATAGGTAGATACTACTAGTACAACTGCACGGTTCAATAACACGCGCAAAATCCGTCACTATATCGCTTGTCGAATCTACGTCTTACTCGTATCATAATAATCCTTGCTCGACTGCCTCACCCCTCCGTTCGGGCATTGTTTTATAGTAAACTGTACAATACACAATGGAAGCTCGTGGGCTGGGTTCTTCCAAGAAAATGTAATTTGCACACCTGCGAACGTCCAACAATATTGATTGAAAACAATAATGATTAGTTCGACACTAATGACGGCCATAAAACAAGTAGAAAACAATAGCATGTTTTTTTAATTACAAATTCTAAACACAAAGTAAACCAAAGAGTTCCTAAATCCGGGAAAGCAATAAACTGCGCTTTTACGACCGGCAGGAGTGCGCATTCCTTTGACGGTATGTAACAATATATTAGATATATATTTATCTTTTTTCTACAGTGAACCAAATTGAATTTACGCGCTCCGCGCCACAAGAAAGTCTGTGTTTCTCTTAAGCGGAATACGCACCAAAGCTATGCTAGTTGGCGGCTTTACTCATTGCAAATCGTAAAACTTTGTCGCTGACATGTCGGCGGCTTAAGATCCGGAATAAAAACTACAGTACATCACTACAGCTGAATGTCGCTGGGACTGAGCGCTTGCCCCTCCAAAATGTCGACGGGCAATACGCGCGGGCGCATGTTGTCGATATGAATTGTATTTCAAATTGCATCATATTCTACATCGTTTATATAGTCTATTCCAGTTGTTTTTTTTTAAAGAGCTTAAATGTATAGACACCTCATGTTTTGCCAGGTGGTAGGGCATTTGCCCGACGGGATGGCTACCACCCCTGGTCTAAAGTATGTCGCCATAACAACCTTGAGTTGTGTTCCGGCATTAGTGACCAGGTTCCAGTCCCCTTTAAGAGAGCAGCAGCGCATTTGTAGCAACTTTGGTGGTGCAAATGTCCATAGGCGATGGTAACCGCTTTCCATCAAGTGGGCCGTCTGTCTGTCTACTGATCTCCTGCAATAAAAAAAAAATAGAATTTTATAATATTACAGATTTTCGTCGTCGTAAACGTCGGAAAAACCAAAATAAAATAAAATAACCGCGTTTAAAATCGTTAAAACGTAGTTTTATTATTACAGATTTTGCTGAGAAATTACTGGGTTTTCTGTATAGATGAAATATGGTGGGAACAATATTGTACAGAATTCTTGAAAAAAATTAAGTTTAGCAGTGGTTGCCTAACATATCTTATACTAACATATAAAGCTGAGTTTGTTTGCTTGCTTGAACGCCCTAATCTCAGGAACTAAAGGTCTGATTTGAAAAATTCTTTCAGTGTTAGATAGCCCATTTATTGAGGAAGGCTATAGGCTGTATATTATCACGCTAAGACCAAACTTTTTTTAATTTTTTCACGCGGACGAAGTCGCGGGCAGAAGTTAGTATACATATATAACAAAGGGTTATCTTTTTAATGTAAGTAGTTTTTGAGTATTTATTACAAACTTTTTAGAAATTACTTACAAATTTTCTGTTTCTAATAATTAAATTTTATACTATAATATCACGACTAAATATAAAATATTAAAATATATCTACGCAACGCCCAAAGGCGGTCTGGAGAGGTTTTACATTTCGTTTTGCCAACGGCACAATCCCAAGCGACTACAGAGTTGGATTAAGAAAATTATACTTATATTATATTCTATCCGTGCAGGAACGGATAAAGAATACAATTTCCTGCGGCCGGGCGGCCTGTCGTAAGAGGCGACTTAACAACCCACAGCCAGGTGGTAGGACATTTGCCAGACTGGATGGCTACCACCCCTGGTCTAAAGTATGTCGCCATAACAACCTTGAGTTGTGTTCGGGCATTAGTGACCAGGTTCCAGTCTCTCTTAAGAGAGCAGCAGCGCATTTGTAGCACCTTTGGTGTTGCAAATGAATATAGGCGATGGTAACCGCTTTCCATCAAGTGGGCCGTCTGCTTGTCTGCTGAGCTCCTGCAATAAAAATAAAAAAACTTAATTTCAAGTCTTTTTTATGAGGTTTGCATCTGATTATTTGCTACCAACAACAGGTCACGAAATCTCAAACTGTGTAGGACCATAAAGATACATTCAGATTTATCGAACATGCCATACAGCGATCAAAAAATACAAGCATGGAAGTAGTATAATCGGTTTCAAAATAGAATAGAATAGATAACACTTTATCGCTCACCAAATATACAATTACAAAAATGTCCAATTACTTATATTGTCACGGTAGAAACAATAGGCGGCCTTATCGCTTAAAGCCATCTCTTTCAATTTAACCTAATATGGCGATGTAGGTGTTGCAGATTATTAAGTAGATCATAAACAAACAATGGAAGCGAGAGTTGGGTATGGAAGAGAGAGCATGAAAGTAGAGTAAACGCGGTCGAGATACGAGCACTGCGCAAAATCTGCGGAGTGACGCTCGCGGACCGCGTTCGTAATACCGAAGTAAGAAAGAGAGTTGGTCTGAAAGAGAGTGTCGGGGTGAAGGTAAGAAAGGAATGCTCCGGTGGTTCGGGCATGTGAAAAGAATGCATGATTAAAGAATGACTAAACAGATATACAATGCAAAAGTGGATGGATGCAGATGTCGTGGAAGGCCACGACACACCTTCCATGATCAAATTGATCGTGTACTAGCAGAAGATGACGTCAGGAGCCTTAAGAACAGACGAGCGTGCATGACAAGAGCTATGAATGTCAAAGAAGCAAGTGAGGTGTGTAAGAATAAGCCTGAATGGCGCTCTGTTGTTCGTGCCTACCACGCAAGGGAACTGGCGTGAAGTTATGTATGTTTGCAGAATAAAATGTCTACTGAATATTAAACTACTTGAAACAATTTAAAAATGAAATACGTCCTCGCTCCGACCCTGTAAGATTAAATAGAAAAACTATAGGCAAATGTTGAAGAAACGTTCCGAGGGAAACGGGTCTGGAGCGTAACATAGGACTTAATTTTATTTTCCTTCCTTCTCACACAAACGCAGCTTTCTTTAGAAGCTTACAAATAGGAATAAAGGGAAATAATTTCATGTCTGTCTTGTGACAAGGGGTGGTTGTAGGGTACATTTCTATTATGTTGTAAATTGAGTGAATTTGTTCGAATGATTTGTTAGTCGACTTAAAAAAGAAGGCGGTTCTGATCAAAGTAGTCAACTCAATTGATTCTTACCTTTTATTTTTAATCTTATCCGGGCGGCCTGTTGTAAGAGGCGATAAAACTACCCACAGCCAGGTAGGGCATTTGCCCGACTGGATGGCTACCACCCCTGGTCTGGAGTATGCCGCCATAACAACCTTGAGTTGTGTTCCGGCATTAGTGAACAGGTTCCAGACTCCCTTAAGAGAGCAGCAGCGCATTTGTAGCAACTTTGCTGTTGCAAATTTCCATAGGCGATGGTAACTGCTTTCCCTCAAGTGGGCCGTCTGCCTGTCTGCTGATGTCCTTCAATAAAAAAAAAGATGAAGAACAACAGTCTTGTTGGAAGATCTTCCTTTGGGATGGAGGAGCATTCCTTCTCGCTCCTCCACCGTAGTCAGGTAGTCATGGGAAAAATCACTCACCAAGAAGAAAAGAGTGATATATATCTTTTTGATACAAAGATATATATCACTCTTTTATATCTTTAACTCTTTATCTTTACAGTGAATAGTGTCAGTGTCAATTGCAGACAAGATGAGTTATTATCTGTGAGTGATATACTGATAAACTGATATGAAAAAAATATAAACAAATAGAGTGAAAAAATATAATAAAATTAATTACATTAAAACAAAATTACACCATAAAACTATAGTGTTACGATTTATTTTGGCTTGCTATCATATTCGGTTTCCTCGTTCATTTACTACGCATGCGCAATGCGCGGGCTAATCATTCTTTCTAGTTTCTTCTCATTCGGATCTATAGTCATCAGTCAGGCAAATGCCCTATCACCTGGCTAGCTAGAGTTAAAGATATAAAGACACATTTTGAACGCAAGTGATATACGGATCTAATCACTCTTCGCGTCGGAAATATATCTTTTGAGTTAATCACTGACGAGTTACACACCGCTAGTTAAGCTATGTTTAGCGAGATTTTTTTATAAATAAGGTCATGTACATTCAGCGCAGAAAGCTAAATGTAAAAATGTACCCATTCCTAAGAACTATGGCCTGCAATAAAAACTAACAGCGAGAGCCTGTGATGGCCGGAGCGACTATTATTTGTATTACAGTTCGTTATGACGCCATTACCTCATTTTCAGGCGTTAGCGCCTTTTTGCGCCCTTGACATAATGGTTATGACTTTTCAGCGATCTGGTGTTAAATATGTCGATGTAAGGAAAGACATGATATATTTGCTTACCACAGTATTACAGTACTACATAATACTATGTGGTGTTGTGGTATACAAATTTTGTACCACTTAGTATCTAGGTGTATCAAAAAGTTCTTAGAAGTGCATATATATTGTTACGAGTTGCAGGACTCTAATTAAAATGCCGTTGGAATTATTATAGAGTTTATTAGAACTATACAAACACGTATAACACAGGTAAAAATATAACCGAATACAACAAAACGCGTAAAGTCCGTCACTAATAGATATTCCCGATATATACACACGTCTTGCTCCGCTTGTGGTTATCGCTCGACTGCCTCGTCCATCAATCGAGGCATTGCTTTATACTGCACGGGTTGCAATATGTCTGCTCGACCGCGTTACCGAATTTCCGAGAATCACACCTGGCTAATGACTGTCATAAAAAATTACAATACACAATGGGCTGGTTTTATAACCACAAATTTTAAAAACAAAGTAAACAAAAGAAGTCCAAATGGCAAAAAGGTAATAAAATGTGTTTCTACAGACGCAGGTGTGAATTTGCCTTTGTCGGCACCTCGGTCGTAACAATGTAAAACCTTTTTAGGAGCAGTTCGATATTCAAATTAAAGAGTGTCAATCACACAATAGCCAACTGTCACTTGTTTTTGTCAGTTCGTTCGCCCGTATTAAATTGTTTTCTGCAACGAATTGCTAAAAACGCAAAATTATGGATAAAAGTGAGTTATGTATGGTGAGAAAATATCTCACCTTGAAAAAAATGTCTACGAAAGATCTTTTTCGAAAATTTAGCAGACATTAGAGGATGGTACTGTACCCTATTCTACGGTTGCGCACTGGGTAGATGAATTTAAAAGAGGTAGATCAAGCTGTAAAGATGACCAACGTTCTGGGCGGTCTTGGACCTCCGTTACGGAAAAAAATGTCAAAAAAGATTAAGAATCTGCTTTTGAAAGACAGAAGAATAACTATAAAATATATAGCCGAGATGCGTCCCATCTTCCAGACACAGCCGTGACAGCCGGAGCTGCTGCTGCACACCAGGAGGCCCTGAAATGTCGCAAATACGTGTCCATTGGTAGTGGGTACGTATTTGTGGCTTTCGGGGTCGAGACCCTGGGGCCGTGGGGGCCTGGAGCTCATGACCTCTATCGAGACCTCTCAACGCGTTTAATTGAGGTCTCGCGTGACCAAAAGGCTGGCTTGCACCTAGGGCAACGAATTAGCGTTGCCATCCAACGCGGAAATGCGGCCAGCATTTTGGGGACGCTCCCCCCCGGCAGCGATTTGGAGTCAATTTTTTATTTATAGATTTATGTTATTTTGTAAGTATAGCTTTATTTATAGTTTAGTTTAGTTTATATATTTTTAACATTTAGTTTTATTGCTTAGTTTTAATTTTGTTTTATAGGTATTAATAGAGCTTAAAGCGTATTAAATGAGTACATAAGGGGATCTTTGAAAGTTGCACCTGTGACAGAAAAATTGAGAGGAAGAAGATTAAGTTGGTATGGGCATATAATGAGGAGGGATGAAAGTCACAGGACAAAAAGAATGTTATACTACAAGATCGATGGGTACAAATTTAAAGGTAGACCAAAAAAAAGATGGATGGATTCTGTGAAGGATGACATGATGATATGCGGTGTGACAGAAGAGGTATGTCAGAATAGAAGAGTGTGGAAGGAAAAGACATATTGTGCCGACCCCAAGTAATTGGGATATGGTGAAAGAAAAGAGAGAGGTATTAATAGAGCTGAGATCCTAAAGATATTTTTTGGTGGCGTTCAATCCATTTTAATTGATTCGCTGGGGTTCAAAAAAAAGTGTCGGCAAGATGGGTGCCACGGTATGTTAACCTAATCTAATTCTAAGCGTATTTTCGAAATATTCAAAAAGAATATTTGATACTTTAAACAAAAAGTCCTTGATAATACTAATACATTTTTTTTTTTTTGCAGTAGTTCATCAGACAGGCAGACGGCCCACTAGATGGAAAGCGGTTACCATCGCCTATGGACATTTGCAACACCAAAGTTGCTACAAATGCGCTGCTGCTCTCTTAAGGGAGACTGAAACCCGGTCACTAATGCCGGAACACAACTCAAGGTTGTTATGGCGACATACTTTAGACCAGGGGTGGTAGCCATCCAGTCGGGCATTCCCTACCACCTGGCAAAAATAAATAATACTAAGATATATTTTAGTAATAACTATGTTTATTTATATTTTAAACATTGCTGGTGTCTCATTTCTATCAAAATTGAAAGACATAAATGAATCGCGGCTTACTAGAACCCTTCATTATATATGAAATGACAAGCATTTGTGGGAGAGGAAATTCCTTTTTTTTTTTTTTTTTATTGCAGGAGTTCATCAGACATGCAGACGGCCCATTAGATGGAAAGCGGTTACCATCGCCTATGGACATTTGCAACACCAAAGTTGCTACAAATGCGCTGCTGCTCTCTTAAGGGAGACTGGAACCTGGTCACTAATGCCGGAACACAACACAAGGTTGTTATAGCGGCATACTCTAGATCAGGGGTGGTCGCCATCCAGTCGAGCAAATACTCTACCACCTGGCTGTGGGTTGTTTAGTCGCCTCTTACGACAGGCCGCCGGACCGCAGGAAATTGTATTCTTTCTCCGTTCCTGCACGGATAACGTGGTGTTTCATCAGAAGGTGTTCTTGAGGTGTGAGAGAAATTAAACTAAGTTTTTGGTTTTAACTATTTACACGGTTATATTGTTCACACACAAAATGTACGTATATACAATTCTACACACGCTAATTCCTAAAGTGTGGACTGATGTGTTCAGACAAGACCGGTCTGTCGCAATATTTGGGTAAGACTGACGAACGCGCGCCGTAGTTGCCTGAGCGCAAAACTGCTGACAGAACGACCTGTGTCACCACACATTTGCCCAATTTTTAATTATATTAGCGCCGTATACCGAAGTTTGTTTGGCTACTTACTTGCCGACCCTGACGTGGAACGCCGTTGTGCTGTCAACCCTTAAAGGGCTGATTTGCACAATCTGAAACAGAAGATCATAAAATTAATATATGACTAAAATTGTTACATAACATTATGTATATATTACATATAAATAAAGTTGCTAAACAAAATTTTAAACTAGAAATAGTAATATGTATGTAAACGTATAAATAAGATGCAAAAATAATGTATAGGAAAGTAAATGTATAATAATTTTACCAAAACAAATTTACCAGGTGGTAGGGCATTTGCCCGACTGGATGGCTACCACCCCTGGTCTAGAGTATGCCGCCACAACAGCCTTGAGTTGTGTTCCAGCATTAGTGACCAGGTTCCAGTCTCCCTTAAGAGAGCAGCAGCGCATTTGTAGCACCTTTGGTGTTGCAAATGTCCATAAGCGATGGTAACAGCTTTCCATCAAGTGGGCCGTCCGCCTGCTGAACTCCTGCAATAAAATATAATACTTAATATATAAAGAATCCTACCTAAACCTCACCCAATTCCAAATACCTACCCCTTTTTCCAATCTAAACCAATACCGTTTCCAACCTAACCCAATGCATATCCAACAGTAAACTTATTTACCCAATAGCATAAATAGTATACAAGAGATAGGACAAAATAGAACCTATAATTGTAATAAATAAAAAAGTGATAGACTCGGGCATATCTTAGTTCGCCCGGGCTAAAGAAGGAGAAAAAAAAAATATGACTAAACTAGTATTAAAGTAAAAGGTATTATTTAAGTTATTAAAATACAAATTATAATATTTAAATGAATTACACAAACTTATAAACAATACTAATATATATACACGATCGCGCGCGCATGGCGACCCACTCCGCAGCCATACCTATATGTGCTAATTTTTAATAATTTAAACCGCCATTTGTGTGTGAGAAAAAAGACTAATTTATACCACCGTGTGCAACCAATCGAACCTCGACGACCGCTGCCAGACGTCTCCAGGCTTGCCGAATTGTGAGAAGTGTAGTTTCGGGAGGTTAAGGTTAGTGACCAGATTTTCCTTACCATATGATCAATCGGATGCAACGATTGATCTGATTGTCCTGCCGTCCACTGTTCTTGAGTTGTTTCATCCGTGCAGGAACGGAGAAAGAATACAATTTCCTGCGGCCGGGCGGCCTGTCGTAAGAGGCGACTTAACAACCCACAGCCAGGTGGTAGGGCATTTGCCCGACTGGATGGCTACCACCCCTGGTCTAAAGTATGTCGCCATAACAACCTTGAGTTGTGTTCCGGCATTAGTAACCAGGTTCCAGTCTCCCTTAAGAGAGCAGCAGCGCATTTGTAGCAACTTTGCTGTTGCAAATGTCCATAGGCGATGGTAACCGCTTTCCATCAAGTGGGCCGTCTGCCTGTCTGCTGATCTCCTGAAAAAAAAAAAAAGTTATATTATCGAAGGCCGCACCAGTCCAGAAGGTAGGGCATTTTATATACAACCGCCGATACGTGGTGTGCTATAGGGGAGGTGGGGGAAGGACCTCAAAAGTTACCCTTGGCACCATCAATCCCTATTGAAGTTATAACTTCAATAGGGATTATTTAATATTCCCTTCTTAAATAATTCAAACGGACATTTTTAAGCGTGAACATAAAATATGTTTTAATCAACTTCTTAAGCATTCAGTGAGTCTCTTAACCCTTAATTTCAATTATGGCCAATGGCAATTGAGCGCAATTGCGGACGCGGGCCGCGCCTCGCCGTATTCCGCTCGAAGGGGTTAACCTAAAAATATTTCCACGCGAGCGACCTTGCCCCCGTTCGTTACCTCGTGAGCCACTCCCGACAGCCTGAAACCTGTTTTTACTAATGTTAAGATGACATATTTGTTAGGGTTTCGTAGTTGACTCTGTAGCGTCGGTGTCATTAAAATCTAAAGAAGGAAAGACTGTATTTGAAGAGATAGTGACGTAATTACATTCCTTATACATTATTATACACAGAGCATTCATTGAGAAATGTACGCCGCATTTTCAGCAAACAAGATTTGCACTCAGCTTATTGCTGTGCCGGAATTATATCCGACACAACGCTGATATTCAGTGCAAACCTTCCTTTTGGCGTAAGACCAAAACGACCCAATTTTGTTAATTAAATAATAATAATAATTAATAAGTGGCGTGGAGTGGCGAGTCATCGTCTGCCCATTTTTCCATGTTCCCTGAAGATTGCGATGGGCAGACGCCATAGTCCCCATATTACCAGACCCCCAGTACCACTAGCAATTCATCCCAATAGCCCGGTACTTTTTGTCCTCATTTCCACAACAGTCCTACACTGGCCGGGGCTTGTCCTTGGGTGCATTACTATATGGTGTAGACAGGGATAATCGTCGGTCAGTGTCACGCCACATTTAGATTAAATTTGTCAAAGGGCCTCTACGTGTTGGCCTTCCTATGGCCCCACGCAAGCCCTCCAAATGTCCGGGCCACTTTTATGGACCGTGGTCTCTAAAAATTATAATAATAATAAATGGTAGACAAACACACATTGTATATCCCCAAATTAAGCAAGTTACGCTTGTGTTATGGGTAGTATACAACGTACTACTACTCTGGGGCCGATCCCAGACACCCAGACCATAGTAAATAACGGCAAAAATACGTTTCGGAAATTTACTATACCAGGAATCGAACCCGGAGTCTCTGTGTTGTAGTGAAGTAGGCCGGCAAAGGCTTAGCCCGCTCAACCACAGAGGCCGTCATCACCCTACGTCAAAAACCAACAATAAAATACTTTGTTACTTTAAAATTAATACAAATACCCCTGTAACAACTTGTACTGAATTATCTATTCAAATCCAATTCAATGGAGTAATTGCGGAGTATTACCACATTCTGTGAGCCACGTCACTGACATGAGGCAACAATTAACATTTTAGTTCGTGACCTATAAATATTTAATCTAGTACGTCTTGTCTCTGTAAAGTATATAACTGGCAAACACAAGACTATAATGAAACAGAGAATCTCCTCAAAATTTTAATACATACATACATAACTTCACGCCAGTTCCCTTGCGGGGTAGGCCCGAACAACAGAGCGCCATTTAGGCTTATTCTTACACACCTCTCTTGCTTCTTTGACATTCATAACTCTTGTCATGCACACTCGTCTGTTCTTAAGGCTCCTGACATCACCCTCCGCTAGTACACGATCAATTTGATCATGGAAGGTGTGTCGTGGCCTTCCACGACTTCTGCATCCATCCACTTTTGAATTGTATATCTGTTTAGTCATTCTTTCATCATGCATTCTTTCCACATGCCCGAACCACCGGAGCATTCCTTTCCTTACCTTCACCCCGACACTCTCTTTCAGAGAGTTAAGTTAGAGTTTCCATTTTGTTAATTAAATAATAATAATAATTAATAAGTGGCGTGGAGTGGCGAGTCATCGTCTGCCCATTTTTCCATGTTCCCTTCACATTGCGACGGGCAGACGCCATAATCACAGACCCCCAGTACCACTAGCAATTCACCCCAATAGCCTGGTATTTTTTGTCCTCATTTCCACAATAGTCCTACACTGGCCGGGGCTTGTCCTTGGGTGCATTACTATATGGTGTAGACAGGGATAATCGCCGGTCAGTGTCACGCCACATTTAGATTAAATTTGTCAAAGGGCCTCTACGTGTTGGCCTTCCCATGGCCCCACGCAAGCCCTCCAAATTTCCGGGCCACTTTTATGGACCGTGGTCTCTAAAAATTATAATAATAATAAATGGTAGACAAACAAACATTGTATATCCCCAAATTAAGCAAGTTACGCTTGTGTTATGGGTAGTATACTACGTACTACTACTCTGGGGCCGATCCCAGACACCCAGACCATAGTAAATAATGGCGAAAATACGTTTCGGAAATTTAATATACCGGGAATCGAGCCCGGAGTCTCTGTGTTGTAGTGAAGTAGGCCGGCAAAGGCTTAGCCCGCTCAACCACAGAGGCCATCATCACCCTACGTCAAAAACCAACAACAAAATACTTTGTTACTTTAAAATTAATACAACTACCCCTGTAACAACTTGTACTGAATTATCTATTCAAATCCAATTCAATGGAGTAATTGCGGAGTATTACCACATTCTGTGAGCCACGTCACTGACATGAGGCAACAATTAACATATTACTTCGTGACCTATAAATATTTAATCTAGTACGTCTTGTCTCTGTAAAGTATATAACTGGCAAACACAAGACTATAATGAAACAGAGAATCTCCTCAAAATTTTAATTCATACTTACATAACTTCACGCCAGTTCCCTTGCGGGGTAGGCACGAACAACAAAGCGCCATTTAGGCTTATTCTTACACACCTCACTTGCTTCTTTGACATTCATAACTATTGTCATGCACGCTCGTCTGTTCTTAAGGCTCCTGACATCACCTTCTGCTATCCTAGTACACGATCAATTTGATCATGGAAGGTGTGTCGTGGCCTTCCACGACTTCTGCATCCATCCACTTTTGCATTGTATACCTGTTTAGTAATTCTTTTATCATGCATTCTTTCCACATGCCCGAACCACCGGAGCATTCCTTTCCTTACCTTCACCCTGACACTCTCTTTCAGGCCAACTCTCTTTCTTACTTCGGTATTACGAACGCGGTCCGCGAGCGTCAACTCTGCAGATTTTGCGCAGTGCTCGCATCTCGACCGCGTTTACTTTATTTTCATGCTCTCTCTTCCATACCCAACTCTCGCTTCCATACGTGAGCGTAGGTACCAGCACCGCGTTGTGTATGGCAAGCTGGGCCTTCTGGCTGAGGTTTTTAGCACCTAGAAGTTTACCTATTCACACTATTTCCCAAATTCACTCTTCTTTCTATATTAGCGGTGTACATTCCATCCCTGCTAAAAGCACATCCAAGATATACAAACTCATTCACTTGCTCCAGCATAACATCATCGACCATTATTACCCTTGCATTCGTTCTGGTTTCTTCTCTTTCAAACACCATAACCTTTGTTTTCTTCGCATTCAAATGTAAGCCTCTCGCCTGACAGTCATCTTTCATCATTGTGACTAGTGTCAAAATTTTGATATAAGTAATAATTATATGAATACATAAACACACACACATGCATGCATACGTACGCATGCAAGCACCTAGATACGCACACAAATACAGATATACACACACAAGGCAATCATAATTATGTATAAATCAATGAGGTTTCATGGACTATGTACCATAGAGAAGGTATCCGTAACTAGCTTATTTGAACTCGTTATGGTCCATGGACAATAACTCGCTTATTCTGCGCCGGGTTGTTTTCGATACTTAACGTGTTAGAGTGAAAAGTAATTATTAAAAAGATGCCTTCATGTGTACTAAGGTACTGTTTAAACCACACAAGAAACTCAAAGTCATGGCGTAACATTTTCACCGGTAAGTTTGTTGTATTCTCGATAAAACATCTAATTTTAATTGAATTTTATCCATTTTAACTCGCTTTGATGCGTCATCGCTGCAGCCATGTTCGGGTGAATTTAAATTGTACTCTCTAAGCGATCTAGCGCTGCTTGTTTTAATAGTTTGCTTAGACGGCATAACTAGTGTTTCAGCGTTGCAGCAAATACATGAGTCGGTCCATGGCCGCCGCCCCCCTCCCCCGCTTTCATCAACTTCGAACATTTTTGTTTTGAATAGCTAGGTACTTTAGTATGTAGTACGTATAACTCAATGATATCAATACAAAAACTTATGACCATTGGAAGAGCATCTAATTTACTACAGATTACTACCCAGTTGTAGGTGTCAAAGCCCTTCCATATTTTTTTATTTTTTTATTATTAACAACTCTACGGACTCGAGTTCCGTACCCTTTTTTGCAATATATTTCTAGATTTAATTTAACACGCTTATTAGTTATTTTGGTTCTTGTGTGCGACATTAATTTATTGATTTTTGTGTTGAGGTGTATGTATCTTACGAATAACTTATTATATTAATTTATTCTAGTTTAAATACTAAACTTATACTAATGTAGAGTGTATGTGTTACATGCTGGTGTTGTGAGGAAATGCATGTGCAGTGTGGGCCTTATATCTATATTTATATATAGCCCTTCCATTTTAGTTATAGTGCATGTACGACTGTTTTTTTTTATATATTCTGTTACTTTTTGTTCTTTACTGGATAAATAAATATTAAAAAAAAAACGTGTGCGTCTCGGGGCGCCCGACAGCAGTGATATCTTAAACTAATCTACGTTGAACTATTTAATATTGAACTTGTTTAACTTGAGAAAAACTTAGGTTATTACTTAATTTTTATGCATATAAATCTGATAATGTAAGGAACGGTTATTTATTAATAAAATATTTTATATTCTTAGTTACAATTCTTGAACATGTACAATTAGAATTTTGTGTATGTACATTATTAGTATAATTATGTAATCTAATTACCGAAATGCGGCTAGCGCTGTGAATTAGAGTGAGGGAGAAGGAGCCTGCCTACCGCTGCCGTATGCGTGATAGAAAGGGAAGCCAGACAGAATAGCGCCGTAACGCGTTACGTAACGAAGCGGTTTACCCTCCCATAAGAAGTTATCACTTCAAAAATGATCTTCCCAGAATGGAATGATTTGGGGAATCAAGTTTTTTTTAATGCTTTTTTATTGCAGGAGTTCCGCAGACAGGCAGACGGCCCACTTGATGGATAGCGGTTACCATCGCCTATTGACATTCACAACACCAAAGGTGCTACAACGCTGCTGCTGTCTTAGGAGAGAGACTGGTACCTGATCACTAATGCTGAAACACAACTCAAGGTTGTTAAGGCGACATACTTTAGGCTAGGGGTGGTAACCATCCAGTCGGGCAAATGCCCTACCACCTGGCTGAGGGTTGTTTTGTCGCCTCTTACGACAGGCCGCCCGGCCGCAGGAAATTGTATTCTTTCTCCGTTCCTGCACGGATAATAAGGTGTTAAAATAGTCACATTTACAGATTCGTTCATCGAATATAACAAGTGTTACGTCGTGAATTATGAATGGAATAGAATAATCGTTTATTACTATAAATGTATGTGTACATAGGTGTTTTTTTGTGGTAATTGTCTCAATACATTTTGCCTTATTAGGCGTGCAATTTTCACATCTTATAATTAAATCTAAATTGAAACTAATAACATTACAATAATTATTGAAAAAATTAATATAATAATTAAATAAATTAGATTATATTAAATGTCAAGTAATCATTAGAAATTATCAATTATATAATCCTCGATTTTATAGTAGCATTTAATTATCAAAATAAATTTTTAGGTGTCCTTTAAATCTCATCTAATATATAAAATTCTCGTGTCACAGTGTTAGTTACCATACTCCTCCGAAACGGTTTGACCGATTCTCATGAAATTTTGTGTGCATACTGGGTAGGTCTGAGAATCGGACGACATCTATTTTTCACCCCCCTAAATGTTAAGGGTAGTGCACCCCTATTTTTTTTTTTTTTAATTTCTTTTTTAGGATACAGAATTAAAAAATACATACAACCCTAAATTTTCACCCCTCTACGATCAATCCCTATTTTTTAATAGCGATATAGGTACTTTAATAATTTTCTACTCTGTTCAAGTTGATTCGAGTTTAGATTAACACTTGAACCCGATAGATGACGCTGTAATCAGATTTTAAATTTTTATTTTTAAAAGGCAGGACAACGTCTGACGGGTCGTCGTCAGCCATTTGCAGTCCACTGCTGGACGTAGGCCTCCCCAAGACGGCGCCACTCATCCCTGTCCTCCGATTTCCTCAGGCAGCACCTGCCGGCGACTTTGCATAGGTCGTCGGCCCATCGGGCTGGAGGGCGTCCGACACTACGTTTACCGAGACGCGGTCTCCACTCCAGGACTCGTTTGCTCCATCGGCCATCGGTCCTGCGGCAGATGTGACCGGCCCACTGCCACTTCAACTTGCTAATTTTGCGAGCTATGTCGGTTACCTTGGTTCTCTTACGGATATCCTCATTTCTAATTTTATCCATAAGAGAAACACCCAACATAGCTCGCTCCATAGCCCGTTGAGCGACTTGGAACTTGTGGACCAATCCTGCCGTAAGTGTCCATGTCTCGGCCCCGTAGGTCAGGACGGGGAGGACGCACTGCTCTAAGACTTTTGTCTTCAAGCATTGCGGAATGGTCGACGAGAAGACTTGACGAAGTTTACCGAATGCTGCTCAGCCCAACTGAATCCTCCTATTGGCTTCCCCCTCGAAGTTGTGCCTGCCGACCTGTATGTTCTGTCCAAGGTAGACATATTCCTGCACAGCTTTTAGAGGGACGCCATCGACGTTTACCGGTCTCGGCATGACGTGTTCATTGAACATGACTTTCGTCTTATCCAAATTCATGCCGAGACCGACCCGTCGGGAAGATTCATTTAAACTGCCCAACATTTCGGCAAGTTCCTCCAAAGTCTCTGCAAAGACCACGATATCGTCGGCGAAACGGAGGTAAGAGATGCGCTCGCCGTTGATGTTAATGCCCCGTCCAGCCCAGTCCAGAGTTTTGAAGACATCCTCCATCGCGTTTGTGAACAGTTTCGGGGAAATCACATCCCCCTGTCTCACCCCGCGATGTAGGGGTATAGGCTTCGCCCTCCGGTCCTGTATCTGGACGGTCATCGTTGCGGCGTCATACAGGCATCTCAGCACCTCAATGTATCGCCAATCAATACGACATCTTTGCAAAGACTCCAGAACAGCCCAAGTTTCGATGGAGTCGAAGGCTTTCTCGTAGTCCACGAATGCCATACACATCGGCTGATTATACTCTTCGGTCTTTTGTATAATCTGCCGAACAGTATGGATGTGATCTACGGTGCTGTAACCTTTTCGAAACCTGGCCTGCTTCGGTGGTTGGAACTCATCAAGTCTTCTGGCGAGACGATTCGTGACGACCCTCGAAAACAACTTATAGACGTGGCTCAAGAGTGAGATTGGCCTATAGTTTTTCAAGAGAGTGTTATCACCCTTCTTGAAAAACAAGACCACCACACTCCCGCTCCACGCCTTCGGCACAGTGCCCCGGTGGATAACGGAATTGAAGAGCTTAGCCAAGGCATTGAGGATTGGCATTCCTCCTGCCTTAAGGAGCTCAGTTGTAATTCCGTCATCCCGCGGAGCCTTGCCATTTTTAAGTTGCCCGAGAGCCGCACTAATCTCATCCACGTCGACCTCCGGGATGTCCTCCGTATAATGGCGCGTGAGTGGCGCACGTGGATCTTCGTTGCTTTGCGTCGCAGGCTTCTTCGCCCGCGAAGAATACAGTAGCCCGTAGAACTTTTCTACCTCCGTCAGGATCTCAGAGCGAGACGTAAGCACACTGTCATCCGCTGTCCTCAGCTTTGCAATGTGGCTCCTCCCCAAGCTTCCTGAGAAAACTTTGGACCCCCTGTTCTGCTCTATAGCCGCCTCAATGGCACGCGTATTAGAGCAGCGGAGGTCCCGCCTAACAAGTTTTCTTATTTTCTTGGAGAGGGCCCGATGCTCTGGCGAGGCAAACAAAGCGGGTGGCATTTCACGTCTCGTCTTCATGAAATCCAGAGTTTCGGTAGAAAGTTAGGACCGTCTGTTTCTTCGTACAGGCGGAAAATGCCTACGACCCAAATCCTGCAACGTCTTCACCACGTTGTCGGTTATCTCGTCAACATCGCCTGTGGTTTCCAGCGATTCGAACCGATTGCGAAGTTCCAGCTGGGACTGTTCGGACTCGTGGATCATTTGGGGCGGCGTGGGTCGGAGAGTAGATTTCACCAGGCGGAGTCTTTCAGCCTTAAAAGTGATATTTAGAGTGCCTCGTACAAGTCGGTGGTCGCTACCGGTATTGAACCTGTTGACCACTGAGACATCTCTAAATATATGCTTCTTATGAAATCTATCTCGTTCCTCGTCACAGTATCGGGGCTCTGCCAGGTCCATCTCCTCTGGGGCTTCTTCTTGTAGAAGGAATTCATCAAGAAGAGCCCCTGCATTTCTAGGAAGTTGACCAGCATTTGCCCCCTGTGATTTCGGCGCCCCAATCCATAGGGTCCGATTATCGGTTCGTCGCATTTTTGTACTCCCACTTTGGCGTTGAAGTCCCCCATAACAACGTTGTAGTGTGCGGAGGTTGTGCCATGTATGGCTTTAGTAATGTCGTCATATATGGCCTCAACCTCTTTGTCAGAGTGTGCCGAGGTCGGCGCATATACCTGTACAACCTTCAGGGAATACCTGTTGGTGAGTTTGAGTACTAGGCACGCTACCCTGTTCGACACACTGTTGACTTCCATAACGTTGTTAACGAGGGTCTTGTTCACGAGAAAACCGACACCACCCTGGGAGGCCCTGTTACCTTCCCGGAAGTAGAGTAAGTGACCAGACTCTAGGGTTATCGTATCCTCACCCTCTTCGGACTTCTGATAACCCTAGAATGTGCCAGTTAATTTGACTTAGCTCTACTTCCAGTTCTGTGAGGTGACTGTCCAGCCTAATCGTTCGTCCGTTATACGTCGCCAAGGTCAATGTTGTGAGTTGGCAGCCTCCCGTAACCCGGAGACTGTTAGCACCCTCCACCCCGCCGTTACCGCGACCTCTGCCGTAGTCGGGAATAGCGGGGTCACCGGGAACTGAGGGCCGTTTTCTGTGGTGCTTTTTCATTTGGGGGTTAAATGCCATAGTTACCACGCTTGGCAACTATGGCAATGACCCGGCGTCTGCCGGGTACAACTTGTAATAATATAGATTTTTTCTTCTTTATATTGTCAGGTAATTTATTGTATAATACTGGTGCCATACATATGTAATGTAATACTTGTTTTTTTACGTAACGTTACTATTATAAACGTCAACACCTACCAGTATATTGGCTAATGTCAATTTTCCAGCGATTTGCTCAGATTAACACTACTATTGTCGTTCGGGCATGTGGAAAGAATGCATGATGAAAGAATAACTAAACAGATATACAATGCAAAAATGGATGGACGCAGAAGTCGTGGAAGGCCACGACACACCCTCAATGATCAAATTGATCGTGTACTAGCAGAAGGTAATGTCAGGAGCCTTAAGAACAGACGAGCGTGCATGACAAGAGTTATGAATGTCAAAGAAGCAAGTGAGGTGTGTAAGAATAAGCCTAAATGGCGCTCTGTCGTTCGTGCCTACCCCGCAAGGGAACTGGCGTGAAGTTATGTATGTATGTATGTATCTAACACTACTATTACATCTTCGCTTACATAACTGACAAACTGGCCTACTTTTCTTCGAAATGAAGTTAGGGAAATTCATTTGCCCCATTGCTAGGATATGACATAGGGGTAGTGTGGGGGATTTGCCTGTTATTTGCCGGCCGTGGCTTGGCAATAGCGTTTCTTTATTGCCGTGCTAGTGCCACCCCAATGTGGCGAGTCCGAATTTCCCCCCCAACTGTTAGTCCTAAATCAGATATTCCCTTGTAAAAAAGGGCACATATCTATACTAATATATAATGCTGAAGAGTTTGTTTGTTTGAACGCACTAATCTCAGGAACTACTGGTCTGATTTGAAAAACTCTTTCAGTGTTAAATAGCCCATTTATCGAGGAAGGCTATAGGCTATATATCATCACGCCAAGACCAGGAGAGGAGTACCAATTAAAAATGTTGCAAAATGTGCGCTGCGTAAACGGTTAAAGTTTCGCAAAAAATCATATGTGACAGAATTGCTTCCCTTTAAAAATTCTAAAAAAAAGTCCGCGGCAAGCCTAAAGTAACTGTTCCACGCGGACGAAGTCGCGGGCAAAAGCTAGTATAAGATAAATTTTAAATCAGACATAATAATTGAGTTGCTTTCCCTTGTATAGTAAATCCGTGCCAGGAACTACTACTAAATAGTGTTGCCAAGTGTTAAACGTGTGATTATACGCACGGAACACTGTGTTAGGGGGTCGTGTGATACGGTCACCATGGTAACAAGACATAAACACTGTGACGCGTAACTGGGAAACGGTGTAATTATTACAGAATTACAGAAGAACAGTGTAGCGAGTTTTCTTCTGTAATCTTTAGGTAACGCTGGTAGATTTCGAAATAAAGAATTTATTAGTCTCCAGTAATAAACTAAAGAAGTACAATAGTGCTTAATTCAACATTATGCGACAGTCATTACTTCGCGTCAGTTAGTTTCAAAATCTGTACATACATACATACATAACTTCACGCCAGTTCCCTTGCGGGCAGGCATTGTGGGGCAATGCCCTACCTTGAGATCACAATGCTCTCCTTAAAAATACCAAAAACTAAGATAAATTATTATAATTAAATTGTTTGTTCATAGTTTGAGATAAAACAAAATATAGCGATAGGTATCTAAACTTTTCCGAACATATCACAGTTTGTGACATTCATTTCATATTATAATCATTCTTTGTTCTGTGTATAGATGGCATTTGAAGCGCCATCACATGAAGCGCCATCACATGAAGCGATGGGTCTATTCAATTATAATATCTGTGATGAAGAGGAGATTCCCCGTACCATAGATTGCAATATAGGCTATATACGTCGCTATTTCTGCAAATAAGTCTTTCTTTCTATATGCCCGCGGCTTCGTCCACGCTTGACTTGAAAATCCCGCGGGATTCCCGGGACAAAAAGTATCGCAGCATTTAAAAAATAACGTAACGTAATGTTTTAGTGGAAACTGTCAGAATAAGATATGCTCACAACAATCTATATTATATATATATTTTTTGACTTACTTTTAATTTTATTACATACATACATACATAACTTCACGCCAGTTCCCTTGCGGGGTAGGCACGTACAACAGAGCGCCATTCAGGCTTATTCTTACACACCTCGCTTGCCTCTTTGACATTCATAACTCTTGTCATGCAAGCTCGTCTGTTCTTAAGGCTCCTGACATCACCTTCTGCTAGTACACGATCAATTTGATCATGGAAGGTGTGTCGTGGCCTTCCACGACTTCTGCATCCATCCACTTTTGCATTGTATATCTGTTTAGTCATTCTTTCATCGTGCATTCTTTCCACATGCCCGAACCACCGGAGCATTCCTTTCCTTGCCTTCACCCCGACACTCTCTTTCAGACCAACTCTCTTTAATTTTATTAAACATCGATAATACATTGCACAGCGGTGTACATAGAATAGGAAGTAGATTTAAATGTTGACTTTCATGCATGACCTTCAAAAAGTGTTCTCCAGTGGAACTTATTTTGAATAAAATAAATTGCATGTTTTTTTTTTAAATTTATTATCCAATATGCTTACATTCATATACATTAGAAACAAAAAACCTCATGGGTTTATTCGTACCGCCAGGAGTCGTGTACACAATATTGTTATATCAAAAATAGGAGCAGAGGCGAGTAATAATTATCATCATTCTAGTACTTAGCTCTGATTTGATAATAAAGCGGGGTTATCATCGTTCTAGTATATGGTTCTCATTGTAGTCCCAGGTCTGCACATGTGAGCATGATGGTCCGCTTTAGGAATCAGTATAGAATCTTTTCAGATTATACTTGATTGATTTGTGGTTATTTTTGTACTTGGGTTGCAGGTCCTCTGGGAGATCCGTGCAGGAACGGAGAAAGAATACAATTTACAGCGGCCAGGCGGCCTGTCGTAAGAGGCGACAAAACAACCCACAGCTAGGTGGTAGGGCATTTGCCCGACTGGATGGCTACGACCCCTGGTCTAAAGTATGTCGCCATAACAACCTTGAGTTGTGTTCGGGCCTTAGTGACCAGGTTCCAGTCTCCCTTAAGAGTATCAACTTGTAGCAACTTTCGTGCTGCAAATGTCCATAGGCGATGGTAACCGCTTTCCACCAAGTGGGCTGTCTGCCTGTCTGCTGATCTCCTGCAATAAAAAAAAAGATCATTTATAATATTTGATATCATATATTCCTCGCGCTTGGTCCCATACACATTATCATATTTAGGAATAATATATTTAAATAAGTCAGATCTCGGTCGCCTGTGATTAGGTCTAGTCTTCTTGTGTGAATTTGTTGTGTGAGAAAAAAAAAGTTTCTTACGGAATAATCTCTAATAAAGTTTCCATTTTTATTAACCGACTTCAAAAAAGGAGGAGGTTTTCAATTCGTCGGGTTTTTTTTTTAATGTATGTTCACCGGTTACTCCGAGATTTATGATTCTTTTTTTGTTCGACGCGGAATAGCTACCATTTAGTCCACTAAAAATTTGACATAGGTTGGCCCCGTACTTTTCATTTTATGAACGTTTTTTTGTGCCCGTTTCTTGGGACCTATATTTTTTAATGAGCGTGGCACCTTTCGTAGGTCTACCCATTCATAGCTAGACATTAAAAATAAAAAAACTTCGTTTAAAAAAACCGACTTCAAAAATTAAAAAACTAAAAAGTATAAAATAACTTATTTCTAAAGCTATTATTATTAATATATATTATCTAAAACATCTTAAAGTCGGTGCTTAGTAATTTTCAAAATATAGTAATTTTTATGTTTTACTTTGCACCGACTTCAAGATGTTTTAGATAATATATATTAATAATAATAGCTTTAGAAATAAGTTATTTTATACTTTTTGGTTTTTGAAGTCAGTTTTTTTAAACGAAGTTTTTTTTGATATATCAAATACACTATGTTACTGTGATTTCATTTACTCCAGTAGTTTTTACATGAAAGAGTGAAAAACCACCATCCTAACATTCGCGTTTATAATGTTAATAGAATTGTTAAAGGATAAACGCAAACTCGTTAACGCCAAGGAATTACGTTTCCACGAATAGGGGTACGCCCGCAACTTGCACACGAGACAATTAAATTAGGTTACAAGCTGTGTCATGAGAACGAAAACCTTTATGGCCCGTTGTTTAACGTGGGCAGACCATTGTTGGTGCTTATTTAGTTGGATTACTGCTGAAACATTGTTTAGAAGCTCGGTATACACTGAGTATACAAAATACCAAAAATATTATTGTCAGCACTGTGTCCATTTTTGATTTTTTATAGCAGGAGTTCAGCAGACAGGCAGACGGCCCACTAGATGGAAAGCGGTTACCATCGCCTATGGACATTTGCAACAACAAAGGTGCTACAAATGCGCTGCTGCTCTCTTAAAGGAGACTGGAACCTGGTCACTAATGCCGGAACACAACACAAGGTTGTTATGGCGGCATACTCTAGACCAGGGGTGGTCGCCATCCAGTCGAGCAAATACTCTACCACCTGGCAGAATTAATGTGGATCCTATGTGCTTTAGAACAGGCAAGAGGCCTGTTGTTACTACATTGCCTGTCCAATTAAATGGAATTAGGATACGTAGACAGCTTTAAGTATCTGGGGCAAATAGTGCCAAGCAATTTAACGGACGGAATGGTCCTAGATAGACGACACAGGGCTGTAGTTAGAGTCGAATTTAAGGTAGGGCAGCATAGGTTACAAGTAGGGTACATACATACATAACTTCACGCCAGTTCCCTTGCGGGGTAGGCACGAACAACAGAGCGCCATTTAGGCTTATTCTTACACAACTGAACGGCTATATTTAATTCCTTATACATTTTTATTCACAGAGCATATTTTGAGAATTTGTACGCTGCATTTTCAGCAAACAAGGTTTGCACTGAGCATATTGATGTGCCGGAATTATATCCGACACAACGCTGATTTTCAGTGCAAACCTTCCTCTTGGCGTAAGACCAAAACGACCCAATTTTGTTAATAAAATAATACATACATACATACATACATAACTTCTCGCCAGTTCCCTTGCGGGGTAGGCACGAACAACAGAGCGCCATTTAGGCCCATTCTTACACACCTCACTTGCTTCTTTGACATTCATAGCTCTTGTCATGCACGCTCGTCTGTTCTTAAGGCTTCTGACATCACCCTCTGCTAGTACACGATCAATTTGATCATGGAAGGTGTGTCGTGGCCTTCCACGACTTCTGCATCCATCCACATTTGCATTGTATATCTGTAATAAAATAATAAATAATAATAATGCTTAATAAAATTAATTCTACTTCTTCTTCAGCCACTCTCAGTCCACTGCTGGACGTAGGCCTCTCCAAGTACGCGACACATATCCCGGTCTCCCGTCTTCCTCGTCCAGCCCCTGCCGGCGATCTTGCGCGGGTCGTCAGTACACCGGGCTGGCGGGCGTCCTACGCTACGTTTGCCAAGACGTGGTCTCCACTCTAGGACTCGTTTGCTCCATCGGCCGTCGGTCCTGCAGACGTGACCGGCCCACTGCCACCTTGCTAATTTTGCGAGCTATGTCAGTTACCTTCGTTCTCTTACGGATGTCCTCATTTCTGATTTTATCCATAAGAGAAATACCTAACATAGCTCACTCCATAGCATCATTGTGGACTAATCCCGCTGTCAGTATCCATGTCTCGGCACCATATGTCATGATGAGTAGGACGCATAATTCTACTTATGTAATATTTAATACGTAAAACAAATAAATAATTTTTTATAAAACCAATAGTAAATACGTTACTTCAAAATTAAAATAAATACTCGTTTAACAACTTGTATCGAATTATTTATTCGAATACAATTCGCTCGAGTGCTTGCCGAGTATTACCATATTCTGTGTGCTACGTCACTGACGTGCAACCAATGACATTTTACTTCATAAGGAGTTTTTGGCGGGAACTGAAAGGTGATGTTGTGCTGTGCAGTTTTATTTTCTAAAAATGTGTAAAATTACTCTAAAATGAACAATAGTTGTGGGATATTGATAGTTTTTGAGTAGTAATTATGTGTTTTGTGCGAAATGTGAACTGTATAGTCAAATGTGGCCTTTTGAGTTGTCACAAGAACTCCGTTGAATGGCAATAGCTGATTACCTACAGTTCAGCTGTGCTACACATAGACTTAAGAAAATGAAGAAACTATATTGTAAACTAAGATCTGGCTTAAAGGCCTAGCTGCCAAGCCATAAACTTAAATAAAAAATAAAAAATTTACTTCATAACCTATAAAATATTGAATGTGTTATTTTACTATAAATATATTAGTTATATAATATTATATTACATTGACGAGCTGCGTGCTATTCGGGCGGGGCGCGGGAGGGCCTAAAAACGCGCGTCATGGCTAGGTGCGCATTTCAAGGCATACATCGTTGAGAGCTAAGTCCATATTATGAATTTTCAGGATAAACGTACACGAAAACCAGGGCGGCTGCTGGTATTGTATATATTAATATAAATTAATTATTAGAGCCCTACCATTTCTAACCATATGCCGCTTGAATATTCAAAAGCAACTTGCAAAGACGCTTCTGAAGTACGTGGGACGCGATGTTGTGGACTGAATTCAATCCCAACTTTATTATGAAGGCGTTACCATAAATCACATATTATAAATAATATTGCGGCATTTTGGAAGTAGATTATTATAGTTTTGGACATGTACGTACTAGAAACGGCATCTGTAACTAGCTTATTTGGTCACCCGTTATGGTCCATGGACAAGAACTCGCTTAGTCTGCGCCGGGCTGTTGTCGATGCTAGACGTGTTTGAGTGGAAAGTAACTATTAAAAAAAATGCCTTCATGTGTACTAAGGAACTGTTAAAATCACTCAAGAAGCTCATATTATAAAAGTTAAGTGGTAACTTTTCACCGATAAGTTTGTTGTCGTCGTCAACCATTCGTAGTCCACTGCTGGACGTTGGCCTCCCCAAGTCGGCGCCACTCATCTCTGTCCTCTAGTTTCCTCATCCAGTGCTTAACTGCGACTTTGCACAGGTCGTCGGTCCATCGGGCTGGAGGGCGTCCGACACTACTTTTACCAAGACGCGGTCTCCACTCCAGGACTCGTCTGCTCTATCCGCCATCGGTCCTGCAGCAGACTTGACCGGCCCACTGCCACTTCAACTTGTTAATTTTGCGAGCTATGTCGGTTACCTTGGTTCTCTTACAGATATCCTCATTCCTAATTTTATCCAAAAGAGAAACACCCAACATAGCTCGCTCCATAGCCCGTTGAGCGACTTGGAACTTGTGGACCAATCCTGCCGTGTCAGTGTCCATGTCTTGGTCCCGTAGGTCAGGACGCACTGCTCAAAAACTTTTGTCTTCAAGCATTGCGGAATAGTCCACGAGAAGACTTGACGAAGCTTACCTAACTCGGTAAGTTAATTAAATTTTATCCATTGAAACTCGTTTTGTCGTGTCACCGCTGCGGCCATGTTTAAGCGAATTTAAACTATACTCTCTGAGCGATATAGCGCTGCATGTTTTAATAGTATGGTTAGACGGCATTTAGCGCTGCAGCAAATACATGAGTCAGTCAACGTGCGCGTCGCAAAGGTCCGCTTTCATCATGTATGAACTTTCTTGTTTTGAATAGCTTCTCTAGTGCTCAATAGTTGTGGAGGTTTTTTTTTAAATTTCATAGTTATTGTGTCCAAAATAATATTCTTATTAAATCGCTATGCCCGAACGTATTGTCATCTCCATTATCAGACAATAGAACCCCTTTTTATTTTATTCGCTAATCAATCGTATTTATTCAAAACGTATTCTTATCTCTTCTATACAGAAAATCCCTGTTACGCAGGAAAATATCTTTTACGCAGTAAAATCTCGCGATCAGCTTTTATGATATACTAGCGGCCCTGGCACACGTTGTCCTGCTCTAAAAAAATAAAATCTAGGGCCCGATCCCAGCGCCACCTACCGGTTCCAATTGTGGATTTAAACCATCCGGGGCCCACTTAAACACACAAAAGCAAAATCACCAAAATCGCTCCAGGTGATTAGCAAGATTCTAGCACCCGATCTCAACGCTATTTACCGGTTCTAATTGCGAGTCTAAACCCCCGGAAAACCCATTCAAACACACAAAAATAAAATCACCAAAATCGGTCCAGGTGATTACGAGGATTCTAAAACCCAATCTCACCGCCACCTACCGGTTCTAATTGCGAATCTAAACCATCCGGGAACCACTCAAACACACAAAAGCAAAATCACCAAAATCGCTTCAGGTGATTAGGAGGATTCTAGAACCCGATCTCAGCGCCACCTACCGATTCCAACGGAATAAAAAGTATCCTACGTCCCGTCTCCTGGTTCTAAGCTACCTCCCCACCAATTTTCAGCGAAATCGGCACAGCCGTTCTTGATTTATAAATAGTGTAACTAACACGACTTTATATATATATATATATATATATATATATATATATATATATATATATATATATATATATATATATATATATATATATATATATATATATATATATATATATATATATATATATATATATATATAATTATATATAATGTATAGATATAAAATTGTATAATGAGTAAGAAAAATTTGTTTCGACGAAAACTGGTTCGGACAAAGATGATTTGAGTCATGTTTGAGTTATGTGATTTTTAGAAGGATTTTTTTTTTATGGTATCGTAGCAAAATCAAGAAAAGATATTTTCCTTCTTAGTTCCTCGTCTATCATGGACTTTCCAGATTTATTAACAATTTATTATTAAATTATTTTTAAGGCTATATCAGATACTTTTTCTTTTATTGAGCTTTTATTAAAGAGCACTACAGTGCTCTTTGGTGGCGGTTATTATAGAAATAAGTGCTTAATGGGAGGTGAGGGTCAGGAGTACCATCATACAGGGTTTACCTAGTTTGGGCTTCTGTCTTTTCCTCTATAAATTTTGTTATTCTTTTTATGGGAAGTAAATAACTAAATAATTAAATTATAAATTACTTATTTTATGTGTATTTTTAGTCAAAAATTGAACATTAAAATAAAATTAATTTTCAAACTTTGATTGACACTGTTTCCTAAAATCCTTCTCTAATTATTAAAATAAGCACCACCTCAATCACTAAAATTGTTAAATAATCTTTGTTAAATTAAGTGGGGATTAATTGAATAATTTAAATAAACAACCCCCCCATTACAGGGTAAATGTTTTAAAGGGAGATTTGCGTAAGTTCGTCAAAGTGTAAACTTGTGAGCGACAACTTTAATGGAGCCACTAATTGCTTTCATTGGGTCGGATAAATACGGATTATCAACCATAATTACTTTAAGAGATTCGTCTTGAACTTTATCGTAATGGGCCATTACTTAAACTGTAAAGGTGACTGCATATTCGTTATATGCGTCATTGTATTGCCGAAGGTACGTAAGACGATATATTAAACTCTCAAAATTTGTAAATCGTATGGAAGCGAGAGTTGGGTATGGAAGAGAGAGCATGAAAGTAGAGTAAACGCGGTCGAGATGCGAGCACTGCGCAAAATCTGCGGAGTGACGCTCGCGGACCGCGTTCGTAATACCGAAGTAAGAAAGAGAATTGGTCTGAAAGACAGTGTCGGGGTGAAGGTAAGGAAAGGAATGCCCGGTGGTTCGGGCATGTGGAAAGAATGACTAAACAGATATACAATGCAAAAGTGGATGGATGCCTTCCATGACCAAATTTATCGTGTACTAGCAGGAGGTGATGTCAGGAGCCTTAAGAACAGACGAGCGTGCATGACAAGAGTTATGAATGTCATTAAAATTTTTAACCTTGCCCTGTCTGTATATATACGAGATCGCACTGTTCGTTAAAATAAACCCCTATTAATTTAAAATAAAACCGCCACGACATGAAAATTTGAGAAAAAGAGAATCAAATTTATTCTGTGTTAATAGATATAAAACGGCACGGTTGGATAAGAGTGTTTACGAAATGGCACCTGCGATATTTAATAAACTGCCAAAACCATTAAAAATAATACTATTAAATATGTTTAAAACAAGACTAAAGAAATTTTTAATGGAAGAGTCATATTATTCCACAAACGAATTCCTTAATGACAAATTTGAAACAATATCAATACATAATTAATAATAATATTTAATTATTAGACATTAATTAGAAATGACATGAACATATAACATAGGTACAAATATAACTTAAACAACCAGATATTTAATACAATTCAATAAGTAATACAACAATGCTTCGCTCGTGGTTATCGCTTGATAGCGATCTCTCAATTGGGGTATTGCTTTATAAAGAGATAGAAGCAAAATTAAATGCCCGCCGCGTGGACCGGATTTCCTAGAATCATTCCGACGCACCTGGCTAATGACTGCCATAAAAGATAGCAATACACAATGGGCTGTTTTCTAATCACAAATTTTAAACACAAAGTACACAAAAGAAGTTCAAATGCCGAAAGGTAATAAAGTGTGTTTTACGGCATGCAGGTCTGAATCCACTTTTGTCGGCGTCTAAGTCGTAACAATATCAATACATAATTAATAATAATATTTTACACAGATTGAAATAATAATTTTAATAAACAAACATCTATATAATTAATAAATAAAGGTAATAAATATTATCCGGGTTACATAAAAGGTACTTAATAAAATAAATAGGAACAAACTATTTAAATAATGACTATTGAGATCCTGCTTACTTGCACACCAGTGGAATTGGTAAAATGTACTGAATCATGTATTTCTAAGAATAACATCTGTATACAACGACATTTATGCAAGAATAAATATTTCATATTTCTGTCTTTCAATTTTGAAGAGGCAATGTCGACTAAAAAATTGATAGTTGCAGGACTGCACGTCAGAAGAGAAAATATTGTATATGAGCGTGAAGGTCACGTGAGTACACTGCTTTGTGCCCCATTCCAAAGGAGCTATATATAATAATAACTAAATATATATCTTACTGGTGGCAGTTGCTTCTTGTTTGGAAATTAAACTGGATGTAATAATGGACTGTATGATTATTATTATTGAATTTTTTTACATGAATCTAAATATACTTAGGATAAGTACAAATTATGCAAGAGACTCGTCGTTGAGAATTGTGAAGAATAATAAATGAATGGCTTAATTAATCTGAATTATTTATTAATGGCCAATTTTTGCCTCCTATATCCCGCATCCCGTCAGACGCCTAGTTGCTAATTGCGCCAGCTATGGGCGTCGGCGGTATGCGGGGCGCGGAGAGTAGGTGTGCTCCGGCGGGCGGGTGCTCTCTGTCCGCAATATATACATACATATATGTAGTATTATATATAGTAATGGCCCGGGCGGTGTGCCTCGCTATGTATGTATTCGAGCATTGTTCAAACGAAGGAAACACGCTAAATAAATAAGGGATAAGTATGGCGATCTAGAGAGGAAACGTAGCCAGCCTTCTGGGCACCTTACGCATAGAAGACGGTGATCTAGGTTCAGTATTCTACTTATAGTCTTGAGGGACTATGGGTAGAATACAATACAAATAAGTTAAGTTTTCTTTTATTGTATTAGTTTATTTATTTCTTCATTTTATTATACAAATGTTATTAAAGTATATAACGTATCTTTATATATCATATAGCTCACAGAATAATATTGTGACAACCAATAAAGACAAATTCACGCCTCCATTTTATCACCTTTCGGCATTTGGACTTCATTTGTTTACTTTGTGTTTAAAATTTGTGATTAGAAAACAGCCCATTGTGTTTGTAATCTTTTATGGCAGTCATTAGCCAGGTGTGTCGGACTGATTCTATGAAATTCGGTCCACGGGGCCGGGCAGAAATATTGCATCTGTGCAGTATAAAGCAATGCCCAATTGAGAGATGAGGCAGTGGAGCGAAAACCAACGAAACGATACGTGTGTACATAGCGAGAATATCTATTAGTGACGGACTTTGCGCGTTTTATGGAATCACGACCTTCTGCATTACGTTTGGCTTTGTTGTGTTCGGTTATATGTGTACCTGTGTTATACGTGTTTGTATAGTTCTAATAAACTCTGTAATAATTCCAACGCCATTTTAATTAGAGTCCTGCAACTCGTAACAATATTTTGAACAATGGTCGTGTGAAAAACACTTTAACTAACTGTGTATGTATGAAGAGAATAATATAATAATAATCGACAGACAAACACATACATACATACATACATAACTTCACACCAGTTCCCTTGCGGGGTAGGCACGAACAACAGAGCGCCATTCAGGCTTATTCTTACACACCTCGCTTGCTTCTTTGACATTCATAACTCTTGTCATGCACGCTCGTCTGTTTTTAAGGCTCCTGACATCGCCTTCTGCTAGTACACGATGACACACAAACACACATATCGTATATCCCCAAATTAAGCAAGTTACGCTTGTGTTATGGGTAATATACAAGGGACTACTCTGAAAATACGTTTCCGAAATTTACTACACCAGGAATTGAATCCGGAGCTTCTGCGTTGCAGTGTTGTAGGCCGGCAGAGGCTTAGTCTGCTCAACCACAAAGGCCGTCGAATAATGAAAGTTGATGAAGTGAAAAGTGTTTGTCAGGATCGTAGCAGGTGGAAATCCATCGTCTCTGCCAACCCCTACCCTGATGGGTAACAGGCGTAACAATATGTATGTGTCGGGATCACGCCGGGAGCGAACGAATGACGCTCCGAGAATAACACAATAATAATCTGAAATATTATAATCAAAGTTTATTACACTAGAATTATCACAATTACGATATTATCACCAGGTGGTAGGGCATTTGCCCGACTGGATGGCTACCACCCCTGGTTTAAATCATGTCGCCATAACAACCTTGAGTTGTGTTCCGGCATTAGTGGCCAGGTTCCAGTGACCCTTAAGAGAGCAGCAGCGCATTTGTAGCACCTTTGGTGTTGCAAATGTCCATAGGCGATGGTAACCGCTTACCATTAAGTGGGCCGTCTGCCTGTCTGCTGAACTACTGCAATAAAAAAAAAAAATAATGATATTAAATATTGCACAATAATACACAGATATATTAGGACAACTCCAAGAGTTGCATCCACGCTTGTCAGGTGTCGAGCAGCAATTTGCCCTCCAAGAATACTGCGATTATCAAGCAGTATTTATCGACCAATATATATTATGTGCTCCTCGTCCAAGATTATCAATGCAGACTGTCGGTCGTAGCCTCGTAGATTGTCGGTTTAAGACTGCCCCTCCTCTTTTTTTTTTTTTTTTTGGAGCTGGACCCAGCTGAATAGCCGCAGATGGCTGTTTCAGCGATACCGGGTTTTGGGGGGTCCGACTCCGTGGGAGCGGAGGCGTTCAGCCCGGAAGCAGCGCGCTCGAGGAGGCACCTCCTGTGAGGTTCGTCCTCGGCTCGACCGCTGCGGGGGATTGACTCTATATTGAGATTTAGCCGTAAAAGGCTGAATGAGCGAAGCCAACAGGCTGAAGTGATTATTTGGGGACCAATTATCGACTCCGCCGGCGAAGCCGATCCTAGTCTATCATTACTACCGCTTGGCAACGTGTGAAGAAACTCGCCAGCAACACGCCTAAGCTAATAACTGCCCCTCCTCTGCCCGAACACAGTGTATTTAACAGTTCCTCGTAGCGCGCAGCAGTGACACCATCCGCTAATGCTGTGGCGCCACTTCAGTTTCACTTCCTTTATGAAACCAACTTCCGCCATCCGGATTAACTTCCAACATCCGGTTACTCAATTTCCGATATCCGTTAGCTTAATAATAAATGCTTCTACATTGACATCCGGTTAAACAACTTCCAATTACCGGTAATGCTGTGGCGCCACTTCAGTTTCACTTCCTTCATGAAACCAACTTCCGCCATCCGTATTAACTTCCAACATCCGGTTACTCCATTTCCGATATCCGTCAGCTTAATAATAAATGTTTCTACGTGGACATCCGGTTAAACAACTTCCAATTACTACATGAAAGAATACTCTATCCGGTTATTGACTACTTCCGTCATATGGTTATTTTATAATAACAAATACGATTCCTACATAAATGTATGTAATGAAATACATCAAAATAAATAGCATAACAAAAGAACCAAAGCATTATTACTCATGCTTTGGCTGTATCAAGAATACCACAAAACTATCTGAAGGACACATAAAGCAATCGTTCCAATGTTGTTTATGTTAAATCCGGCAGATGGAGCCGCCCACCACTGGATTATATTTATAAAATAGAAATGGATTATTCAAATTCATTGGATATAATGGATTCTAGTACATTCTAACACCATTAATAATGGTTATACTAGGCTTATAAGCTAGTAAACAAATGTTTTATTATACAAGTTGGTTTTATTGGTAATGGCGAAAATGGGTAGCAGTTGGTGGGGTATTTTTTATGATAAATAGGTTCGCACTTGACCACGGTCACGCCTAATCTCGGCAGATGATGCGGTCGAAGATGTCGCACGCTTAGCTAAATAATCTATATATATAAAAGAAAGTCGTGTTAGTTATACTACTTATAACTCAAGAACGGCTGGGCCGATTTGGTTGAAAATTGGTAGGGAGGTAGCTTAGAACCAGGAGACGGACATAGGATACTTTTTATCCCGTTGGAACCGGTAGGTGGCGCTGAGATCGGGTTCTAGAATCCTCAGCGGCAGCACATTGATAGCACTTTTACTGTTACAAATGTCCATAGGCGACAGTAACCGCTTTCCATCAGGTGGGCCGTCTGCCTCTCTGCTGAACTCATGCAAGAAAAAAAAATAACAACGAAAAAGTATTTAAAAAGTCACGCTTTATTAAAAATTGCCAATCTTGAGTTGTGTACCGGGATTAGTAGCCAGGTTCCAATATTCCTTTAGAGAGCGGCAGCACATTCATAGCATCTTTGCTGTTACAAATGTCCATAGGCGATAGTAACCGCTTTCCATCAGGTAGGCCGTCTGCCTCTCTGCTGAACTCATGCAATAAAAAAAATAACAACGAAAAAGTATTTAAAAAGTCACGCATGAAACCTTTTTAAAAATTGGAAGTTTCAGAAATTTAATTTCCTTGTTACCAATTGAAAGTCAAAAATCAACACGTCTAATTTACGCTTCATGCTGACATTACACGGATCAACCAAATTGATTCAATTTGGTTGAAAGGCCCAGAACTGAAAAGACTCGACGGTATTCAATGAGTTTGAATGAATCAGGTGTTATATGGATCACTTTTGATTCAACCAAATTGAAAGGCAAAAATGATCCGTCTAATACCGGCTTAATCACCACAAACAACTTGCTAAATTTTAATGAAGAAAACTCAAGAAATATTTTTAAAACAATCCGAAGAAAGAGCATAATGAAAAAGTCTAAAAGCGTGGGAAAACTGTTAGTTGTCAGAGTGACATTTCAGGTGTTAATTTTTTTTAAATTATGGTTTGGCTACTTAGCAATCGCAAACACGCGTGAACAATCTATCCGTGCAGGAACGGAGAAAGAATACAATTTCCTGCGGCCTGGCGGCCTGTCGTAAGAGGCGACTAAACAACCCACAGCCAGGTGGTAGGGTATTTGCTCGACTGGATGGCGACCACCCCTGGTCTAGAGTATGCCGCCATAACAACCTTGTGTTGTGTTCCGGCATTAGTGACCAGGTTCCAGTCTCCTTTAAGAGAGCAGCAGCGCATTTGTAGCACCTTTGGTGTTACAAATGTCCATAGGCGATGGTAACCGCTTTCCATCAAGTGGGCCGTCAGCCTGTCTGCTGAACTCCTGCAATAAAAAAAAAAACATCTATAATAGTAAAAAATTCTAAACATGCCGTGTCTGTACATGAAAGCTATTTAAAAAAACCAACTGGAATAGACAATATAAACGACGGAGAACACGTTGCAACTTTTTTTAGCTTTCTTGTCTGTTTGTTCGGGATTCACGTAAAAACTACTGGATCGATTTCGATCTGATTATCGCTGATCAACAGCTAATTCTTAAATTTAAATTCTGCCTTACTTTTTATCCTGGGAAACGCGCGGGAATTTTTCTGGGAATTAATTAAAATGGCCAGATACAAAAAAATAATTCGAAAGTGATTTTATTACTGATCTATAGAAAATTTAATGTGTAACATGTGTATATGTTATATTTTTTATCCCGGGAATCACGCGGGAACTTTTCCGGGAGCGTTTTGTAACGGTTCGGGTGTGTAAAAATTAGCTTATTCCGACACAGATTCCACAAAAAGGAGCTCTCCTTTTTGTGGAATCTGTGTCGTACATTAATTTTAATGCTGAGGTATTTTGGGTCTCGGGGATCCTGCGGGGATTTCAAGTCAAGCGTGAAGTCGCGGGCATATCCTAGTATTATTAATATTCAATAGTCTCGCATACTAAAGCATTACCTTGATGAAATAATCCTTTCGTGGTGGTTTTCATGTAGATTCTCCGAAATCAATATCCTGTTGCTTTTTATGTGAACACGTATCTTATTGTATGAAAATATACAGAGGAAATTCGGTTAGATCATTGACTTCGCTACAAGGAAACCGATATTTACATTATCATTATGAATAATGTTTTCAACATAATTTTCCTCTTTTATCTTTCACCTGAACTCAATTTTAAGTAGACAAAGTATTTAAAAATAATTGGGGGATGATGCTGCTAACCGCAGATACAAGATTTATTATTAATTTCGATTTTAGAAACTGCCATTATATATTTAAGTATTACTGAGATTAAAATATAGTTACAACTCAGATCCCGACAAAAACAAAATCCACCTGCATATCTGAAACAAAACACATTTCATTACCTGCCGGCATTTAAACTTATTGTAAGTCTTTTATGATCGTCTTCTTTTGTTTACTTTGTGTTTAAAACTGTGTGATTAGATATAGATATTGTACTATTTTATGGCAGTTTGCGGCCGAGTCATTAGCCAGGTGTGGCGGATTAAGTCGGCTTAGATACGGGGACGTTGCATTTGTGCAGTATATAAGGATGACTTGATAGAGGGGAAGGTAGTCGAGTGAGAACTACGAGCGAAGCGAGACATGTGTACTACAATCTGGAATCTAATAAGTGACAGACTGCGCGTTTTATTGAATTACGACCTTCTGCATTACGTTTGGGGGTCATGTCAGAAGCGTGCTAGTCGCGATCCCCGCTGGCCCAGAGGGCCACAATTCTGACCACAGTTCACACAGGTGCAGTGCACAATAGGGCGTCCCCCGCAGGCGACGCTCACCGATGCGCCCCCGTCGGTGTGAACTCTCGCGCATGCGGCGAAGGGGGCCGCCACCCTTCACGCAGCGCCAAACCTGGCGGGTCGAGAGGAGCAGAGTGCCGTATAGGCACGTGGAATGTGAGAGGTGGAATGAAAGATAAGATGGACGAAATGATTGATATAATGAATGAGAGAAGCCTGGATGCCTTATGTCTGACAGAGACAAAGCGGAAGGGGTGCGACGTCGATGACCTCCCCGGTGGCATGCTTGCTCTGTGGTCCGGCGTGGACCTGGACGAGCGTGCAAGTGGGAGGGGTAGGCGTCTTACTCTCATCCCGTTTTGTGTCTGGAGTAAAAGCTTATTGTCTGGTGAACCCGAAACTTCTCTGGGTCCGCCTAAAACTGGGGATCACGCGAGTTTTTCTGGTCGCAGCTTATGCTCCCGTAAGCTCAGCGGATCCCCAAGAACTCGAGAAGTTTTGGGAGTCTGTGAGAGAAATTCTGGATCTGGCTGAAGGGAACGAAAGACTAATTATGTGTGGTGATCTTAATGGCTGGGTGGGGACCAAACGAGACGGCCTTGACGCTGTCCTTGGACCCTATGGTGACAAGAGAGTGAACGATGCTGGTAGGCCAATCATAGACGTATGCATGGAAAGAAACTTGCTTGTGTCGAACACCCTATTCCATCATAAGGATATTCACACGTATACATGGAGAATGAATGATCAGAAAAGTATGATTGATCTGATTTTAATTGATAGTCGCCTCCGAAACACAATAATGGATACAAGAGCCTACAGAGGCCCCACTCTTGAAACGGACCACTACCTGGTGATAAGCCGGTTTGTGGGCCTTTTCAAGAAGTGGAGACACTGGCGAGTGCGTACCAATTTCGGGGAGCTTGAAAGAATAAAGTGTGAAAAATTGGAAGATGTTAGTGTAAGGAGTATGTATGCGCGCCTAGTCGAAGAAAGGCTTGCAAAAGCGGCCTTCTCCGACTTAGATGTGGATAATGACTGGAATAGTATGAAAGAAAGTATAGTGGAAAGCGCAAAAGAAGCATGTGGATGCGCGAAGAGGCACATAACAACGAAAGGTGATGAATGGTGGGACGCGGATGTTAAATCCAGCGTAGAGAGAAAGAGAAAAGCCTGGCTGGATTATGTTGCTTCCTTGCAACAGAATGACAGTATGAAAGAGATGAAGAAAGAAATTTATCGCCTCTGCAAGAATGAAACGAAAGCTTTAGTGAAAGAGAAGAGTGAAAGAATAAAATTGAAAGAAGAAGAGAAGCTGACGGAGGACTTCGAGGCGAATACCAAACTCTTTTGGAGAGAGGTTAAGAAGTCTCGGGGTTGTTCGTCAGCTTCCAGAATGGAAAGAATAAAATCTAAAGCAGGGGACGTTCTTGCTAACCCACAAGAGGTATTAGCGCGATGGAGTGAATATTTTAGAGAAATGTATGATAATATCCCGAATGCTGGCACCACGACTGAGTCTGTGACCGACTCCGAGGAGTCAGCATCCGAGATCACTTTGGAAGAGATCGAATGGTCGATAAGAAGTCTGAAAAATGGAAAGGCAGTAGGAATCGATAGTGTGTCTGCTGAGATGATCAAATATGGTGGAACCTGCGTCCGGGACTCTTTCCTGTCCTTATGCAACTTGTGCTGGAGAACGGGAAAGGTTCCCAAGGACTGGAGGCGCGCTGTCATCGTGCCCTTGTATAAAGGCAAGAGGTCACGTATGGAGTGCGCCAGATACAGGGCCATCAGTTTGATCAGCACAGCATCTAAAGTGTATGCGAAGATTATTGAAAAGAGAATGAGAGTTGTATCCGATGGATTATTGTGGGATGCACAAGGTGGCTTCAGAAATGGAAGGGGATGTATGGATCAAGTTTTCTCTCTCCGCAATATCGTAGAGAAGCAGCTGGCTATGGGCCGGAAGGTTTTCTGCGGTTTTGTGAATCTAGAGAAAGCATTTGACAGGGTTGTGCGGAAGGACCTCTGGGACATATTGCCCGGATATGGGATTAATGGATTTGACGTCAATATTGGCGTCCGCCAGGGCTGCGTGCTGTCGGCTTTGCTGTTCATCCTATATCTGGACGATTGTCTCCAGAGTATAAGATTGATGGATGTTGGGGTGCGGATGAGTGATCTAGTTATAAGCACCTTGCTTTATGCGGATGATGCCGTGCTTTTAGCCGAATCGCCATCAGAACTGCAAACACTAGTCACGATGATGAAAGATGACTGTCAGGCGAGAGGCTTACATTTGAATGCGAAGAAAACAAAGGTTATGTATGGTGTTTGAAAGAGAAGAAACCAGAACGAATGCAAGGATAATGGTCGATAATGTTATGCTAGAGCAAGTGAATGAGTTTGTATATCTTGGATGTGCTTTTAGCAGGGATGGAAGGTACACTGCTGATATAGAAAGAAGAGTGAATTTGGGGAATAGTGTGAATGGAGCGTTAGGTAAACTTCTAGGCGCTAAGAACCTCAGCCAGAAGGCCCAGCTCACCATACACAACGCGGTGCTGGTACCTACGCTCACGTATGGATGCGAGAGTTGGGTATGGAAGAGAGAGCATGAAAGTAGAGTAAACGCGGTCGAGATGCGAGCACTGCGCAAAATCTGCGGAGTGACGCTCGCGGACCGCGTTCGTAATACCGAAGTAAGAAAGAGAGTTGGTCTGAAAGAGAGTGTCGGGGTGAAGGTAAGGAAAGGAATGCTCCGGTGGTTCGGGCATGTGGAAAGAATGCATGATGAAAGAATGACTAAACAGATATACAATGCAAAAGTGGATGGATGCAGAAGTCGTGGAAGGCCACGACACACCTTCCATGATCAAATTGATCGTGTACTAGCAGAAGGTGATGTCAGGAGCCTTAAGAACAGACGAGCTTGCATGACAAGAGTTATGAATGTCAAAGAGGCAAGTGAGGTGTGTAAGAATAAGCCTAAATGGCACTCTGTTGTTCGTGCCTACCCCGCAAGGGAACTGGCGTGAAGTTATGTATGTATGTATGCATTACGTTTGGACTTGTTGTGTTCGGTTATATTTGTACCTGTGTTATACGTGTTTGTATAGTTCTAATAAACTCTATAATAATTCCAATGGCATTTTAATTCGAGTCCTGCAACTCTTAACAATATAATTAATTTAACTTTAAGTTTAAGTTTAAGAAGGGAATCTGTCGGTGCACGATTAACCTGGAGAGATGCACACTGGTCCAGTCGGGATAAAATCATTACGCTCGCACCAGTGTGTACGCGCAATACCAACATTTGTTTGTGAGGAACACTCGTAGTCTATGGCCAACCGCCAATAATTGATATTTATTACCGAACGAAAAACGAACCTTTATACGCGCAACCAAGTTTTTATTATAAAATTGTAAATTAGAAAGAAGAAGAAAGAAAGAAAATAATGTATATTTAGAGTTATTTAAAATTATTAAAATATATTTCGAACAAAGTTGCTAGAAGACTTCCTACGCTTCAGAGTCATTAGATTTCTTAGAGGCCGGCAACGCGTTGGCAACGCCCCTGGCGTTGCAATTGTAACTGCAACTGTAACCACCATCTATCAAGTGGGCCACCTGCGTGTTTGCCTGCTTCAACGAAAAAAAAAATATCTTGGGCATTACAAGGTGCCGCAGCCTCATATATTTCGTACAAGCGTACAAATTCAAATATGTACCTACAGTCGTGGTATGAAAAGGTTCGCCAGTTTTCACATTGATTCATTTAACGTTCCGCGAGCACATGTTATCTTTTCACACTAAATCACAGAACAGACTTTTCCACAAATAAATATGTTTAATTGTTTGACTATAAAGATTAAAATTGCTGAGATCAAACTTATTTAATTTTCTATCTTGTCTTAAAAGATTGTTTAGAGATGTAAACCGTTTAACATTTATATTTAACTAGCGACCCCGGAAGACGTCGTCCTGCTCTGAAAAAATGAAACTCTAGGATCCGATCCCAGCGCCACCTACCGGTTCCAATTGTAGATTTAAACCATCCGGGGACCCACACAAACACTCAAAAACAAAATCGCTCCAGGTGATTAGGGGGATTCTAGAACCCGATCTCAGCACCACCTACCGGTTCCAACGAGATAAAAAGTATCTTATGTCCGTCTTCTGGTTCTAAGCTATCTCCTCACCAATTTTTAGCCAAATCGGTATAGCCGTTCTTGAGTTATAAATAGTGTAACTAACACGACTTTCTTTTATATATATATATATATATATATATATATATATATATATATATATAGATAAAGGCTTTAATTTTAAGAGTAGTAATTACATCCTCTTTGTTTTTTATTGTTAATCGCAGAGTCTGTCATTGTCTACATTGCAATTTTCTTTTTTCACATTTCTGTAATATTTTGTAAACGCAACATTTATTAAAATGTTGGCAGTATTGTTTCTTGTACTCGTGCAAGCGAAAGTCGACTTTAAGGTGACGAACATTTTCATTCCGCGACTGAACAATTAAAAATATGAAACTATTTACATTTTTTTTGGAATTCAATAGCATGCTTCAAATAAAATAAAAGTTACACATCAAGGCAATGAAGTCATAACCTAGAACAACTTTGCTGAAAGCTATTTAAAAATAAACCGCCATTGTTATGAATTATGAAATTGAATTGTTGCGTCAAAATAAACGTTGCCTCATTTCCCGGCATTGCGGTGATGACGTGCGGATTCACTTACCATGATTGAATCATTAAATGCAGGGATAGGAACACCTATTGTCTCGTGAAAGTATTTGTTTTTTTATTTTGAATAGGTTCGCGTTTGACTGATATTGCGCGTGATGTCAGGTGGAAATGCAGTCTAAGGTGGAGCACGCTTACCTAGAACGAAAAACAGACGACGGCAAAGAGTTGCACTCTTCAGCGGTACGTATTGTTACGAGTGTGGGACTCGAATTAAAATGCCGTTGGAATGACTATAGAATTTTTTAGAACTATACAAACACGTATAAAACTAGACACTACTTGTTACAATCTGCACGATCAATATCACGCGGCGGCTGCCGTGGGATCAAACACTCGCCCGCACGACGGCTAGTGCGACGGACGGCCATAAATTGTATATTATAACTACTAATAAACCAGCATCTATCTAGACATCGCTTGTCGAATGTACACGTCTTGCTTGTATCGTAATCGTCGCTCGACTGGCGATCTCTCCGTTCGGGCATTCTTTTATACTCAGCATACAATATGTCACGACCGTGTAAACTATGATTTACAAGAATCACACCTGCGCCACTGTCGGCGCTATTCCCATAAAACATAATTCTGCATACCTGCATAATTATGCCTGCGAACGGCCATAAACAAGTACAATAACAATAGGTTATTGTATAATTGCAAATTTTAAACACACAGAAAACAAAAGGAGATAATCATAAAACAGTTTCGACGTTATTAGTTCAAAAGCCGCGGCAGGTAATACAATACAGGTATTGTATTTGGCCCAACTTATAACAGTATGTTAAAAATGGAAGCATACAACATAAGCATTCGTCCGCCTTGTTCGTATTTCGACCATATTTCGGTGGCGTGAGCTCGTACGTCTCCTTGTCCGGTGGTAAAATAGTGAGGTAGGAATTAATTCATGCAATTCTGTGGCAGATGGCGTGGTTATATGCTTGTTTGTAATATCATTGTTGAAAAATCCAAACCTCATAGATTTTATCTATGAGGTGATGATTCCTCATAGGTGAATCCTCAAAATTTTTATATCAATGGGATCACGTCCATACCTACAAGATGGCAAAAAGTATTCCAACATAATCGCACCTGCATACTTTAGTCAAATGTAAATAAACTTTATAAAAAACCTTTTGATGTTTTATATAAAATGCGAATAAACTTTTTCCCCAACCAATATATAAAATCAATGCCACTTTGCGTTGTAATTTTGTAACTTGAGAACGACTTTACCGATCTTGATGAAATTTTGTGTGTGTATTTGAGTGGGTCCCGGAATGGTTTAAATCCACAATTGGAACCGGTAGGTGGCGCTGAGATCAGGTTCTACAAATCTCCTTATCACCGGGAGCGATTTTGGTGATTTTGTTTTTGTGTGTTTGAGTGGGTTCCCGGATGGTTTAGATTCGCAATTAGAACCGGTAGGTGGCGCTGAGATCGGGTTCTAGAATCCTCCTAATCACCTGGAGCGATTTTGGTGATTTTGTTTTTGTGTGTTTGAGTGGGTTCCCGGATGGTTTAGATTCGCAATTAGAACCGGTAGGTGGCGCTGGGATCGGGTCCTAGATTTTTATTTTTTCAGAGCAGGACAACGTCTGCCGGGGCCGCTAGTAGGTTATAAAACACTGCGATCGTATTCACACGAACTTTCACCACCGTACGTTCCGCAGGTGTGTCGTTACACTAAAGCAAACAAATCGCAGCCATAGCCGGTTTTATAAGACAAAATAAAACAAAGCTACTTTGTCATGATTACGCACTATTACATATCCAGTTACTGATTTTGGCAACGTCGTAAAGTCCTGGCCATCTGGTCGAATATAACAAAGGAGAATGCATAATAATGAGTACACTTCTTGTATACATATAAATAAGGTTTCCTCCAATACAGGCAGGTTTCTTCACCTACCCTTGCCAATGAAAATTGAACCTTACTTATACCAAGATAAAGTCTATACTTGTATGAGATGTTACATAAACTTTTCATACGTGGACGGTATGAATTGTCAACCTTATCTGAGGAACATATAAAAGTGATTTCGCTTCGAAAGAAATATTTTCTGGTCGTGATACTTGTAAAGAGATTTAGGACTTTATTTCATGGTCTGTAAGAGTTATTTTAGAATGATGGCAGTAAAGAAAAAGATGCTATTATTTTTTCTCACATTTTCGGATGTGAAGCTTACTTGTTGATTGAAGTGTCCTTATTGGTTCTGTAATACATTTTTTGATGTTAATAAAATTATTTGGACGATTACAGAAGACATTGCAAAATCTGTTTAATATAATATTTTCTTAAGTTTTCGCGACTTGTATACATAATAAAACTACGTTTTAACGGTTTTAAGCGCGGTAATTTTATTTGATTTTGGTTTTTCCGACGTTTCGGCCACTTTTCAGTGGCCGTGATCACGGAAGACAAAGATGTCAAGTGTCAACGAGTATTGTTAAAGTTTTATTTAGCCTACCGCCAACCTTTTAATTTTAATTATTTAATTTTAATTTTGTTTATAGTTATTATTTACTCTATGGGAGCCTAATCTAATTTGCTACCGCTTCGCAACATGTTATGGCTTGAAGAGAAGAAGCGGCGCAAGAAACTCTTCAGCAAACATGCCTAGCTCTAATAATTTTATATTATATTAAAATGGGCGGAAGGAAAAATAAAAGTAATTATCAGTCAAGTTGGTTTGTGTTTTCACTTGACATCGTTGTCTTCCGTGATCACGGCCACTGAAAAGTGGCCGAAACGTCGGAGAAACCAAAATCTAATAAAATTACCGCGCTTAAAACCGTTAAAACGTAGTTTTATTCTGTTTAATCTCTTGATAAACATTATAATTTCAGTTAAGTAAATAATATGTTATTATTATTTGAGTTAAGTGTAAAAATAATCAATGATTAAAATATAGTATAATAATTAGTTTTTCAACTTTTGTGTAACATATTATTATTATTTATATTCGAATTATTTTAGTTAAGTACAAAAATAATCAAAGATTAAAATATAGTATAATAATTAGTCTTATTACTTTTGTGTAATATGTTATTATTATTTTTATTCGAATTATTTCATTTCAGTACAAAAATAATCAAAGATTAATAAAATATAGTATAATAATTAGTCTTATTACTTTTGTGTAATATGTTATTATTATTTTTATTCGAATTATTTCATTTGAGTACAAAAATAATCAAAGATTAATAAAATATAGTATAATAATTAGTCTTATTACTTTTGTGTAATATGTTATTATTATTTTTATTCGAATTATTTCATTTCAGTACAAAAATAATCAAAGATTAATAAAATATAGTATAATAATTAGTCTTATTACTTTTGTGTAATATGTTATTATTATTTTTATTCAAATTATTTCATTTCAGTACAAAAATAATCAAAGATTAATAAAATATAGTATAATAATTAGTCTTATTACTTTTGTGTAATATGTTATTATTATTTTTATTCAAATTATTTCATTTCAGTACAAAAATAATCAAAGATTAATAAAATATAGTATAATAATTAGTCTTATTACTTTTGTGTAATATGTTATTATTATTTTTATTCGAATTATTTCATTTAAGTACAAAAATAATCAAAGATTAATAAAATATAGTATAATAATTAGTCTTATTACTTTTGTGTAATATGTTATTATTATTTTTATTCGAATTATTTCATTTCAGTACAAAAATAATCAAAGATTAATAAAATATAGTATAATAATTAGTCTTATTACTTTTGTGTAATATGTTATTATTATTTTTATTCAAATTATTTCATTTCAGTACAAAAATAATCAAAGATTAATAAAATATAGTATAATAATTAGTCTTATTACTTTTGTGTAATATGTTATTATTATTTTTATTCGAATTATTTCATTTAAGTACAAAAATAATCAAAGATTAATAAAATATAGTATAATAATTAGTCTTATTACTTTTGTGTAATATGTTATTATTATTTTTATTCGAATTATTTTATTTCAGTACAAAAATAATCAAAGATTAATAAAATATAGTATAATAATTAGTCTTATTACTTTTGTGTAATATGTTATTATTATTTTTATTCAAATTATTTCATTTCAGTACAAAAATAATCAAAGATTAATAAAATATAGTATAATAATTAGTCTTATTACTTTTGTGTAATATGTTATTATTATTTTTATTCGAATTATTTCATTTAAGTACAAAAATAATCAAAGATTAAGGTGCAGCATAAGTAGTATATGTATAAATATTTGCCCGTCTGGAGGGTTACTACCCCTGGTCTAGAGTATGCCACCATAATAGCCTTGAGTTGTATTCCGGCATTAGTGGCCAGGTTTCAGTCTCCCTTAAGAGAGCAGCAGCGCATTTGTAACGCCTTTGGTGTTGCATTTGTCTATAGGCAATGGTAACCGCTTTCCATCAGGTGGGCCGTCTGCCTGTGTGCTGAAATCATGCAATAAAAAAATAATCTCCTGTAGGTACATGTGTATGTGACTGAACTCCTCCTAAGCGGCTGGACCTATTTTGATGTTTTTTTTTTGTGTGTGTTCAAGTGGATTCGAGAACGGTTTCAGTTCACAATTGGGCCCGATAGGTGGTGTTGCAAACGGGTTCTACATTTTTTTTCAAGACAGGAACAACGTCGGCCGGGACCGTTAGTGTTACCATAAATTTAAAAAAATATACATAAAAGAACACACGTTAAAATAACTTCTGACTTTTCAAATATCATGATAAAAACTTAAATTACATTTCGAAAAAAATAATGAGTAATTTGACTTCTTTTCCTTGTACCAATTATGACGTCATAAATATTTACGCTCGTATAAAATATGCTGCGACGTTTTGTAAGTATAATACAAAAGTGTGTCAGTTGATTTGAGTATCCGCTCCCCTATTACACTACCCTGAATCAGAGAAAGGGTCCCTAATTTAATTGCAGTATAAACACCGTTTGAACTACAACTGAGCTAACCTAAATAACAGTGTTACTTAATAATAAACATTGTTTTATTTTGTCCGTCCGTCCGTGAACAAACGTTGGCAAGTGACGTGAGTGATAAGGGTTTAGCCACACTGACATCGTATTTGATATAGATGAAAATTGTTCACGAAACATGTACATTTAATGCTAACATAGTAACGAAAGTACATACATATATACATACATACATAACTTCACGCCAGTTCCCTTGCGGGGTAGGCACGAACAACAGAGCGCCATTCAGGCTTATTCTTACACACCCCACTTGCTTCCTGGACATTCATAGCTCTTGTCATGCACGCTCGTCTGTTCTTAAGGCTCCTGACGTCACCTTCTGCTAGTACACGATCAATTTGATCATGGAAGGTGTGTCGTGGCCTTCCACGACTTCTGCATCCATCCACTTTTGCATTGTATATCTGTTTAGTCATTCTTTCATCGTGCATTCTTTCCACATGCCCGAACCACCGGAGCATTCCTTTCCTTACCTTCACCCCGACACTCTCTTTCAGACCAACTCTCTTTCTTACTTCGGTATTACGAACGCGGGCCGCGAGCGTCACTCCGCAGATTTTGCGCAGTGCTCGCATCTCGACCGCGTTTAGTCTACTTTCATGCTCTCTCTTCCATACCCAACTCTCGCTTCCATACGTCAGCGTAGGTATCAGCACCGCGTAACGTAACGTAACGTAGTAACGAAAGTAAGTTGCGAAAATATGACCATGTTTCTGAATTTCGTATGAAGCTCAAGTGACTTCCTATTAGTTTTCGCCGGAATGCTCACATTCTAACTCCCCTTTATAATATATTATTTAACCCTAATAGTCTTCCTTGACTTAAGGAACGTTTTGAATTCCTTCGCCTTTCCACTTCTCACAATTTGCGCTCAGATACATATCGTAAACTCCTGACACCTGCACACACTTCATCCTTTTATGATAACTCTTTTACAGTGTAGACTGTCAAACTCTAGAATGCGTTGCCTTTTACTGTCAGAGAGGACAAAACATTATCTACATTTCAGAACTCACTTAGAAAGTACTATCTGTCTTTAAATAAATATGTCTAATATACTAAACATTTACTTATTTATCTATTGTAATATATAAAATGCTTTTCACATATAATGTTAACAAATATATTTATTCAGATTATTTTACATATACATACATACATAACTTCACGCCAGTTCCCTTGCGGGGTAGGCACGAACAACAGAGTGCCATTTAGGCTTATTCTTACACACCTCACTTGCCTCTTTGACATTCATAACTCTTGTCATGCAAGCTCGTCTGTTCTTAAGGCTCCTGACACCGCCTTCCGTTAGTACACGATCAATATGATCATGGAAGGTGTGTCGTGGCCTTCCACGACTTCTGCATCCATCCACTTTTGCATTGTATATCTGTTTAGTCATTCTTTCATCATGCATTCTTTCCACATATTATACTGTAAATGTATAAAAATAAAATAAAATACATTGATTCATAGCCACAATAGATAATAAAGGAAAAGCAAAGGAAAAAAAAGAAAATGAATATGAGAATGACAAAGACATGACTTTTTTTATTGCAGGAGTTCACCAGACAGGCAGATGGCCCACTTGATGGAAAGCGGTTACCATCGCCTATGGACATTTGCAACACCAAAGGTGCTACAAATACGCTGCTGCTCTCTTAAGGGAGACTGGAACCTGGTCACTAATGCCGGAACACAACTCAAAGTTATTATGGCGGCATGCTCTAGACTAGGGATGGTAGCCATGCAGTCGGGCAAATGCCCTACCACCTGGCTGTGGGTTGTTTAGTCGCCCTTTACGACAGGCCGCCCGGCCGCAGGAAATTGTATTCTTTCGCTTCATCTACTTTCATAAATCTATTATACAAACACATTTATTTAAGGTGCTGTTTATCTAACCTTACCTTAACACCTGCTATTTGATCATGGTGAATGAATGAATGAAAATTGTTTATTGTTCACCATCACTTAAACCTAAACAGTTTAATATGAATACAGTTCCATTAGAACCACGGGCGGCATTATTGTTTATAGCGATCTCTTCCAGACAACCCAATGTCCAAGGAGACTTTAAAAGAAAAATTAAATAATATCTAGTAGTTTAACTAAATTAAAACTAATTCAATCATAATTAAATACAATTAAAGAAACAAAAAATAATAAACTCCTATACATATATGTTACGGGCAATTCGATAAATCCGGTCACTATGAATAATGAGCGGTCTGTATATATAATGGCCATATCAAGTGGGCAATATAAATAAAACTGCATGATTAATCACTTTTCCCGAACATTATGAATAATGACAACCTTATCTTGGGCAATGTCATAAAACACAGATGAACTATAGTTTTTTGTTTATTAAATGAGGTTAGGGTAATTATATGGCGCTTTTACTTGCCATTTAAGATACAAAGTGAATTTTGGGTGGTTATAAAAAAAAAAACAAATGTGTGTGTGTGTGAATGGAGCGTTAGGTAAACTTCTAGGCACTAAGAACCTCAGCCAGAAGGCCCAGCTTGCTATAAACAACGCGGTGCTGGTACCTACGCTCACGTATGGAAGCGAGAGTTGGGTATGGAAGAGAGAGCATGAAAGTAGAGTAAACGCGGTCGAGATGCGACCACTGCGCAAAATCTGCGGAGTGACGCTCGCGGATCGCGTTCGTAATTCCGAAGTAAGAAAGAGTGTCGGGGTGAAAGTAAGGAAAGGAAGCTCCGATGGTTCGGGCATGTGGAAAGAATGCATGATGAAAGAATGACTAAACAGATATACAATGCAAAAGTGGATGGATGCAGAAGTCGTGGAAGGCCACGACACACCTTCATTGATCAAATTGATTGTGTACCAGCAGAAGGTGATGTCAGGAGCCTTAAGAACAGACGAGCGTGCATGACAAGAGTTATGAATGTCAAAGAAGCAAATGAGGTGTGTAATAATAAGCCTAAATGGCGCTCTGTTGTTCGTGCCTACCCCGCAAGGGAACTGGCGTGAAGTTATGTATGTATGTATGTATAAAACAACAGCTACGAAATTATATTCAAAAAATCGAATCTGTTCATAATAAATAATCTTATGGGAAGGTAACCGAATTTATCACATGGTCCGGCTAGAAGTAGAGAAGTATTCATACTGCCCGGTCTAAGTCATAAATTCAAGTTATCTCAAACCATGATTTTTTAAATGGGCCGTGGTGCATTAATAATACAAGTCGGCCAAAGTAATAAATTTATCAAATTAACCGACGCTTTTAGTCATTATAAATAACGACCGGTCTATATTGTTACAACCCTGATGCCGACAAAAACAAATTCACACCTGCATACCTGTAAAAACACATTTTATTACCTTTCGGCATTTGGACTACTTTTGTTTACTTATTTATTGACATGCGTTTACTAATTATTCTAGAGAACAGTCCATTGTTTTTATTGTACTCGTTTATTGCCGTTGCGGACGACTCATTAGCCAGGTGTCTCGGATTTAAAGTACAAACTGATTCTAGGAAATTCAGTCCACGCGGCCGGATGGACATATTGCATCTGTGCAGTATAAAGCAATGGCCTGATGGAGGAACGAGGTAGTCGAGCGATAACCACGAGCGAATCAAGACGTGTGAACTACAATCGGGAAACTTTTAGTGACGGACTTTGCGCGTTTTATGAAATTACGACCTTCTGCATTACGTTTGGACTTGTTGTGTTCGGTTATATTTGTACCCGTGTTATACGTTTTGTATAGTTCTAATAAACTCTATAGTAATTCTAACGGCATTTTAATTCGAGTCCCGCGACTCGTAACAGTATTAGTACTGCCCGTATAATCAAATTGCCCGTAACATATACATACGTTGGGTTCTGCCGGTACCAACTCTACCATCCAAAATGCTGTCTCATACACTCCTTTTGTGATTCTACTTTCACAACATGTCCAAACTACCTCAACATTTCTTTTTCCATTATTATTACGACACCTTTCAAGCCATATTGACCCCTTATCACACTATAAACTTTTGCACATGATACTTTTACATAGTAACAGCGCATCAAAGGCTCAAAAGAGGATAATAAATAAAGGTGATCCCACACTGCACCGTCACGGCACATACATCAACTTGTTTATAACTACTATAAATTTAACATGAGCACAGTCTGATGTGTATGCGGTTTTATATTAGTTGGTGAAATAAATTTAAAACAGTAGTTACTGTTTTGTGTTTACAGTCTCCGTGGTGCAGTGCTATGAGTATCGGCATGCTTGTTTCACTGAAGCCTATATAGGACCCGGGTTAAAGCAAATGAAATATCAAAACTACATACATACATACATAACTTCACGCCAGTTCCCTTATGGGGTAGGCACGAACAACAGAGTGCCATTTAGGCTTATTCTTACACACCTCACTTGCCTCTTTGACATTCATAACTCTTGTCATGCAAGCTCGTCTGTTCTTAAGGCTCCTGACATCACCTTCTGCTAGTACACGATCAATTTGATCATGGAAGGTGTGTCGTGGCCTTCCACGACTTCTGCATCCATCCACTTTTGCATTGTATATCTGTTTAGTCATTCTTTCATCATGCATTCTTTCCACATGCCCGAACCACCGGAGCATTCCTTTCCTTACCTTCACCCCGACACTCTCTTTCAGACTAACTCTCTTTCTTACTTCGGTATTACGAACGCGGTCCGCGAGCGTCACTCCGCAGATTTTGCGCAGTGCTCGCATCTCAACCGCGTTTACTCTACTTTCATGCTCTCTCTTCCATACCCAACTCTCGCATCCATACGTAAGCGTAGGTACCAGCACCGCGTTGTCTATGGCGAGCTGGGCCTTCTAGCTGAGGTTCTTAGCGCCTAGAAGTTTACCTAACGCTCTATTCACACTATTCCCCAAATTCACTCTTCTTTCTATATCAGCGGTAAAATATCGAAACTAAAAAGTATAAAATAACTTATTTATAAAGCTACTATTATTAACAATATATATTATGTAAAAAATCTTGAAGTCGGTGCAAAGTAAAACATAAAAACATACTATATTTTGAAAATTACTATGCACCGACTTTAAGATGTTTTAGACAATATATATTAATAATATATAATAATAGTAGGTTTAGAAATAAGTTATTTTATACTTTTTAGTTTTTGAACTCGGTTTTTTTAAACGAAGTTTTTTTATTTTTTTGTTACTTTTTAGTGTATAGCTATGTATGGGTAGACCTAAGAAAGATGCTGCGCTCCTTTAAAAACATAGGTCCCAAGAAACGGGAACAAAAACATGTTCGTAAAATGAAAACTATTGGGCCAAACTATGTTAAATTTTTAGGGGACCAAATGGCAACTAATCCGCATCAAACTAAACAAGAATCACGTAAATCGGGTCATAAATCTCAGCGTAATCGGTGTACATATGGAACGGAATGGAAATTTTTTCATAAAAAATGTTCATAAAATGAAAACTACTGGGCCAAACTAAAATAATTTTTTAAACTAAATTTTTAGGGGACCAAATGGCAGATATTCCGCGTCAAACAATGAAAGAATCACGTAAATCGGATCATAAATCTCGGAGTAATCGGTGACCATTCATAAAAAAAAGAAGTCGGTAAAAGAAAAATAAAGATCCCGACGAATTGAGAACCTCCTCCTTTTTTTGAAGTCGGTTAAAAATTACATTTTAAAGGTTCTAAGCGTGGCATCCTATTCGATTATTATTTCAACGTTTTAGCCACTTTTGAGTAGCCGTGATCACGGAAGAGAAAGATGTCAAGTGTCAATGAATAATGTTAAAGTTATTATTTAGCCTATAGAATTTAAAGAATTTTGTTATATAGATAAACTAGCTGTCCCGGCAGACGTTGTTCTGCCCTGAAGAAATAAAATTTAGAACCCGATTGCAGCGCCACCTACCGGGTGCAAATATAAGAAGCTATCCTATCTTTCAAGTCGGATCAAACTGCACACGGTATGCAAATTTGATTAAAATCGGTCAAGTAGTTTAGGAGTCCATCGCAGACAAACAACGTGACACGTAATTTATATATATTAAAATGAACAATGATAACAATGTTATACAGAAAATTCGGCAGCATTCGGTAAGCTTCGTCAAGTCTTCTCGTCGACCATTCCGCAATACTTGAGGACAAAAGTCTTCGAGCAGTGCGTCCTCTCAGTCCTGACCTACGCGGCCGAGACATGAACACTGACGGCAGGATTGGTCCACAAGTTCCAAGTCGTTCAACGGGCCATGGAGCGAGCTATGTTGGGTGTATCTTATGGATAAAATTAGAAATGAGGATGTAAGAGAACCAAGGTAACCGACATAGCTTGCAAAATTAGCAAGTAGAAGTGGCAGTGGGCCGATGGAGCAGACGAGTCCTAGAATGTAGACCGCTTCTCAGTAAACGCAGTCTCAGATGTTCTCCAGCCCGATGGACCGACGACCTGTGCAAGGTCGCCGATAGGCGCTGAGGAAGTCACAGCACAGGGATGAGTGACGCCGACTTGGGAAGGCCTTGGTTTTATCCGTGCAGGAACGGAGAAAGAATACAATTTCCTGCGGCCGGGTGGCCTGTCGTAAGAGGCGTATTAACAACCCACAGCCAGGTGGTAGAGCATTGACCCGACTGGATGGCTACCACCGCTGGTCTAAAGTATGTCGCCATAACAACCTTGAGTTGTGTTCCGGCATTAGTGACCAGGTTACAGTTTCCCTTAAGAGAGTAGCAGCGCATTTGTAGTAAATTTGCTGTTGCAAATGTCCATAGGCGATGGTAACCACTTTCCATCAAGTGGGTCGTCTGCCTGTCTGCTGATCTCCTGCAATAAAAAAAGGCCTACGTCCAGCAGTGGACTGCGAATGGCTGAAGACGACGATAGAACTAGTAGACAGTTTCGCGAACATGTTTCTGATGGAGAAATGATTCGCTCCATGTTCAATCCGCTCCAGGACATGATTTGCGCATGTCTACTATATAGCTTAACAATATAAAAGATGGGATCGATATTTTTTCATCTCTTTAAAAGCATATTGTAATGAGGCAGTTCGCATCGGAGCCGATAGGCTTGACGTAAACGGCGGTGCGTAACGCTACACGGCTTAGCGAACACTTACTTTAAAAGAAACTGTTTTTCGACATGGAAATTTCTTTACGTAACCTTGCCATAGAAAAATATATTAAATTCAAATTCAAAAGTTTTTATTCAAAATAAGTTCCACTGGAGAACACTTTTTGAAGGTCATACATGTAAGTTAAAATTTAATTTTTTTCTTCCTATTCTATGTACACCGCTTCGCAACGTGTTGATGCTGTAAAGGAGAAGAAGCGGCAACAAACTCCCCAGCAACACGTCTAGCTAGATATTGTTTTTCTTTATATTTCATATTCTATTTATATATCAAATTCTTTTTTTTTAATAAGTTTTGTACAGAAGTATGTTACAGAATCACTTTTTGAGGAATTAATGGAGTTGTAGCAAACAATGCATACTCAATAAGACCAAGACAATAAAAGGAAAGAAAAATAATATTATAGTTATAATAATGACATGACGTGCTAAAATGTTATGCTGCAATATGTCCCCACAAATTCCTTACAAGCATGGCAAGATTAAAAAAAAACAAAACGTTATACACTAAAGAACGGCAATAGGGATCGTATATGTATTGTTTAAATTCTAATATTTTTAACCGACTTCTAAAATGAGCAGGTTCTTACATACATACATACATAACTTCCCCCAGTACCCTTGCGGGGTAGGCACGAACAACAGAGCTCCATTTAGGCTTATTCTTACACACCTCACTTGCTTCTTTGACATTCATAACTCTTGTCATGCACGCTCGTCTGTTCTTAAGGCTCCTGACATCACCTTCTGCTAGTACACGATCAATTTGATCATGGAAGGTTTGTCGTGGCCTTCCACGACTTCTGCATCCATCCACTTTTGCATTGTATATCTGTTTAGTCATTCTTTACGGTACAGTCATATATGTATATATATATATATACTGGCTGTCCCGGCAGAAGTTGTTCTGCCCCGAAGAAAAAGAAATTAGAACCCGATTGCAGCGCCACCTACCGGGTCCAAATGTAAGCTATCCTATCTTTCAAGTCGGATCAAACTGCACACGGTGTGCAAATTTGATTAAAATCGGTCAAGTAGTTTAGGAGTCCATCGCGGACAAACAACGTGACACGTAATTTATATATATTTAGAGAGAGAGAGAGAGAGAGAGAGATATCGGAGGAAGCTATGAGTCGGGTTGATTGTTGTTTGCATGTGTAATGCACAATATTATTGGTTTACATTTTGATTACTTTTAGAATTCTTAATTTAATGTTATTTACATACATACATACATACATAACTTCACGCCAGTTCCCTTGCGGGGTAGGCACGAACAACAGAGCGTGAAAATGTTCTTAATCTAATAAAAGTTATGAATATTGTAATCTGACCAATGACCAATCAGAGCAGAGCACGTGCCTCGAGCGGGGTCGGGGCGCCATCTGTGCTTAAGGTGGACGGGCGAGTTTTCGCGATACATTTGGGCGATAGCAACGGATCGAGTTGGATCGTTGAGAATTTAAAAGGAACTGTTAAAGTAAGATCGGTGCCCTGAATCCGCTACTTGGTCTTTGACATAATATTGTTTAAATCTAAATTAAAAGTGTATAAACCGTCACTACTGTGTTTGGTGCTCGCATTTTACCTGATGACGCCCACTAAACTCGCAACCACTAAAGACTATGTCACCGAGAGCGATGCTTCTCCGACATATATATTGTGGGATAGTCCTGATTAAACATACATTTGTACTATATGTACTAGTCCATCCGTGCAGGAACGGAGAAAAAATACAATTTCCTGCGGCCGGGCGGCCTGTCGTAAGAGGCGACTTAACAACCCACAGCCAGGTGGTAGGGCATTTGCCCGACTGGATGGCTACCACCCCTGGTCTAAAGTATGTCGCCATAACAACCTTCGAGTTGTGTTCCGGCATTAGTGACCAGGTTTCAGTTTCCCTTAAGAGAGCAGCAGCGCATTTGTAGCACCTTTGGTGTTGCAAATGTCCATAGGCGATGGTAACCGCTTTCCATCAAGTGGGCCATTTGCCTGTCTGCTGATTTCCTGCAATAAAAAAAAAAAAAAAGTCGCCGCGAAAACTTACGAAAATATAATCTATAATAATCCACTACCAAATACGTCACGATGGCGACGCGGATGAAGTGTCTGACACTCCTAGGATTACATAAGGAAACATGAGTGGAGCGTTTCACTGACTCATAATCCAATCCCTTTGATCATTTCAACGTATGGATGTTAGAGCGACACGTATTTCCGCCAGGTTGCGTTCAGGTTTAATTAAATACAGTTTAGGAAACTTGGTTTGCTTGATTAATTTTTAATAAAGTTCACGGTACTGCCAAGTAATCTTCTTTCGGCTTATATAAACTTTTCTTCTATTAATATATATATATAATGGTGCTGGTACCTACGCTCACGTATGGAAGCGATAGTTGGGTATGGAAGAGAGAGCATGAAAGTAGAGTAAACGCGGTCGAGATGCGAGCACTGCGCAAAATCTGCGGAGTAACGCTCGCGGACCGCATTCGTAATACCTCACTTGCTTCTTTGACATTCATAAATCTTGTCATGCACGCTCGTCTGTTCTTAAGGCTCCTGACATCACCTTCTGCTATCCTAGTACACGATCAATTTGATCATGGAAGGTGTGTCGTGGCCTTCTACGACTTCTGCATCCATCCACTTTTGCATTGTATATCTGTTTAGTCATTCTTTCATCATGCATTCTTTCCACTTGCCCGAACCACTGGAGCATTCCTTTCCTTACATTCACCCCGACACTCTCTTTCAGACCAACTCTCTTTCTTACTTCGGTATTACGAACGCGGTCCGCGAGCGTCACTCCGCAGATTTTGCGCAGTGCTCGCATCTCGACCGCGTTTACTCTACATTCATGCTCTCTCTTCAATATCCAAACTCTCACTTCTATACGTGAGCGTAGGTACCAGCACCGCGTTGTGTATGGTAAGCTGGGCTTTCTGGCTGAGGTTCTTAGCGCTTAGAAGTTTACCTAACGCTCCATTCACACTATTCCCCAAATAGTTCCCCAGTAGAATAGAAAATAACCTTCTTGATCGCTCAAACATGCAGACATATGGACTAAAAGATATCAAGGTTACAACCTTGACAGTTCCCTTTAATTGCGTCTACGCAATATATTGCAAGTAGACAAATAAACACATCAAAAATTAAACTATAAAAGAATCTTTAATGATTATGAAAATAAACACGATTGGGGGTATCCACTAAAATAAACACATTTGAAATAACTAAAGCCATACCATGTGGCTTTTATAATGCTATTGAACTATTCAGATTTGCAATGTTTAAAATCAGTTGGCAGGTTTTTAAACGAACTTGTGGGACGCTGTAGCCTTCTGACAATAAGCTGGTTCAATTTATTGAAAGAAAGAAAGAAAGAAGAAAGAAAATAATGTTTATTTAGAGTTATTTAAAATTATTAAAGTATAACTCCTTCTTTATATAAAGTTATAAATTATAAGTGTGCGAAATTTCATACTCCTCCGTCCGCGCAATTTTCGTAAAAAGATGTTCGTATAAATGTTTCAAAATCGGGGGATCTTGAAAACAAATTTCACGCGAACGGCGTCGCGGACACAGCTAGTGTTAATATAAAATGATTGTCATATTAATTAACAAATATATTCATTTAGATTATTCTGTATATACGTATATATTGGTATTCTATAAATGTGTCAGGATTTATGTATGTATTAGATTTATATATTAGTGTAAGTACGTATGTATATTTCAAAGGACAAGTGAGGTGTGTAAGAATAAGCCTAAATGACGCTCTGTGGTTCGTGTCTATCTCGCAAGGGAACTGGCGTGAAGTTATGTATGTATGTATATTTAAATTGTACAGTCCTATCTTTTTTCTACTTCACCTACATCGCTAGATTAGTTAAGAATTTCTTTTAAGCTAGGTTGCCTGGATGAGACCGCTTTTGGCGATAAGGCCACCTGTTGTTTTGCCAAGAAGTATCGTAATTATGCATTTTGTTTCTGTATTTGTTTATTTTGTTTCAACCACAGAGGCCACAGACGGCCTCTGTGGTTGAGCCGGCTAAGCCTTTGCCGGCGTACCTCACTGCAACGCAGAGGTTCCAGGTTCGATTCCTGGTATAGTAAATTTCGGAAACGTATTTTCTCCGTTATTTACTATGGTCTGGGTGTCTGGGATCAGCCCCAGAGTAGTCCCTTTGTATATTACCCATAACACAAGCGTAACTAGCTTAATTTGGGGATATACAATGTGTGTGTTTGTCTGCCGATTATTATATATTATTTTGGTGAGCAATAAAGTGTTATCTATCCTATCTATACTGATCACAATACTTATCGACCACTATAACCAGATTCGGTTAATACAGCATGTATTACGCTTTTAAGATTAATCCTTCTCGCTGTCATCATGATCAGACTTAATTAACCAAACTATTTTCATAATGCGATAACCACATGCAAGAGTTCAGGTCGACGCGTGTTTTTTCGTTGTTTGTTTACATTGGGGTGTAGTCGGTCTGCAGTTTATACCGTAGTTTATAAACCTCGGATATTTAAAATTAGCTTCGTGAAAAGTAGGCGGTTATTAACCGTTGAATTATCATTACACAGATTGGGAATAGTCTGAATTATTTTTATTACTGCGTCATCTGGTGTCCAAAAAATAAAAGTCATTAGTATAACCGTGGCCGCTGACATAGATCACTAGGCTCAACTGAAGGAGGCCTTTACACGGACGGGGGTTCCAAAAATAGACCAATTAAAAAAAAAAAATTAAAATTATTGTATGATATGTTCGTTATGGACCAAATAAAAAGGCTTTGTATTTTTTTTTTATTTATACACGCTACGTCAGTCCAAGTCAGATTGGAGAGTTTGACACATCTCGATGTGCAAGTTTCATGATGTTTGTTTTAAACGTTAGCACGTCGTGATTGTGACAATGTGCACATTAGGTCAGAAAATTTCCTAAGTGGGATTCGAACCCGCGCCTTTTGAGTTTGGGCCGTGAGTGTGTTATCCACTAAATAATCATAAGGAAATAATAGCCGATGTAATCTCTGACGGCCTCTGTGGTTGAACGGTTCGGTTCCCAATTTGGTATATTTCGAAAATGATTTTTATCCATTATTTACTATGGTCTGGGTGTCTCGGATCAGCCCCAGAGTACTTCGTTGTATATTACCCGTAAGACAAGCGTTATTTGCTTGATTTGGCGATATACAATATGTGTGGTTGTCTGTAATAAATATTTTACGTTTCTAACTAATTTAAAACGTTCATAATGATATTAAAATTGGTTGCCATATTGCAGGTACCTGCGTCAATCATATTGCTTACGCAGATGATATGGTTCTTCTAGTACCAACGGTGTCAGCACTGCGTCGACTTTTGGATTTATGTGTAACATATGCTGCTACTCATGGTCTTATATATAACGTTAAAAAGACAAAGGTCATGTACTTTCGAAAAGGCAAGAGGCCTGTTACGACATTGCCTATCCAATTAAATGGTCAGGACTTAGAATACGTAGACAACTTTAAGTATCTGGGGCATATAGTGACAAGCAATTTAACAGACGGAATGGACCTAGATAGACAACGCCGTGCTTTAAGCGTGCGATCCAACATGTTGGCTAGGAGGTTTGAAAGATGTAGTGACAATGTGAAAATGCTATTGTTTAAAACATACTGTACTACTATTTATAGATGTGAACTTTGGTGCAAATACACAAAAGCGGAATATAGTGCATTAAGAGTACAATATAATAATGCCCTACGCATAATGTTACGGTTACCTAAATTCTGTAGCGCTTCAGAGATGTTCACAGAAAGCAGACCCCCCGGTTTTGCGGCACTAATACGACAAAGAGTAGCGAACACAAGAGAAAGATTTTATAACTCCCAAAATAAAATAGTCGCTGCTCTGCTTCAAATAAATGGACCATTGATAGAACATTGGATGAAACTACATAGTGACATAAGTATATTTTAATATTATAATATCAATAATGTAATTTGCTATGGACCTAGTCTGGATTAAATAAATATTATTATTATTATTATAATTCACAAGTTTCTTTCGAAGCGTGCTGATGGTATGAGGGATGTGGCCTGCGTAGACACGTTGGCCGCATCCATTTATCAAACACAGCTAGATCACTCGGTTCGGCTGCGGAAACTGCTGAATCACTCTGTAGCAGCGGAACGTAGAGGTTAAACGATACCTCAGATAGCAGAGTGTAGTACTCAATGTCGAGTGCTGATGTGAACTGAAGTGAACTGATTTATTTTGGAAACGGTAATCTTAAGTACAAGTAATAACAAGTCGTACACATCGTACAATATATAGTACAATGTGTGAGAGGGACGGATGCTGTGCGAGCGAGATAGAGCAACTATTAATGTATGCGCTCCGGCGTTGCGCTAGCCAGTAGACGTGGGAAAAATGTCACACTTTTGCGTTTGGAACATTTGTATCTGGAACAGTAAAATGTTCCGGATCACTGATATGTTTCATTTGGAACATTTGGAACATTGAGTCGAAGATATAAAATCATGGTTGTCTTGTTATGGTACGTCGCGGACTGAGGCTGAGAAACTGGCTGCGGTGTCATTTGATACATCGTGTCAAACTTGTCAAAGATAAAAATACAGATATATATATGTCGTGTCGCAGGCATATTGAGGCAGACGGTGTTAAGGTTGAAACAAAGTTTTTGAAAAAATTACAAATTGTGAGATCATTAATAAATTATAATTTGCTTATATTTTACTGTTTTCCTGCTCTCTCGCTACGCTTGTCGCTCTGTGATTCATTATGCTCTGGTCGGTCTCTCTCACACGTAAGCGATATGATCGCGCTGAACAGAGTCAGAAAGATCGCGATGTTCCAGATCCAAATGATGCATTTGAAACATTATTGATGTTCCAATCTTTTGGAACACCTAAATGTTTCGGATCAGTGAGTCGGTTCAGTAAAGAGTTACACACGCCCACTAGCCAGTAATGCGTTGTCCGCTGCGATGACTAGACGTATGCAACTCACATAACTCGAATGGCGCAAATATGCAACCTTCAGTGAAAGTTGTATATTCTTTTCTTTTTTATTTATTACATATAGGGTCGCGTTTGACCATTATCTCGCTCGATTTGAGCGTAAATATGGTCTAAGATCGAGCACTATTCATGTCGATTGTTATTGAAACGCTTGGACCGTGGGTCTTCAAGCCATAAATCTTTAGAAGGAGTTCTCAAAACGTCTAATAGACTCATCAGGAGGTAAAAGGGCCTGATTTCTCATTCGCCCGCTGTCGTTCGTCGCGCGCGCACGTCTCCCGTTCCGCCTCGGCAGTCCGTTATTCGTGTTCGTTGTGTTCGTTCGTTCACCCGGTCGATCTGTGTTTTTTCTGTGACAGTGCAGTGAAAAGTGCGTCATCAGGTGGTTTTTCTAACAAGCACAAGTGCGGTCTTGCATGGAGTACTGCTCTCATCTTTGGGATGGCTCAGCTAAATACCAGTTAGAGACACTCGATTCAATAGAGAAAAGAGCTAGGAAACTGATAGGCAATAACCAACTATTCGACGAGAGGCTTCAGAGCCTAAGTCATCGACGTAAGGTCGCCAGTTTGTCGGTATTCTATAGGATACACTTCGGGGAGTGTGCCACGGAATTACATGAATTGGTTCCTCCCTCACCATTCTACCACCGGACAAGCAGACGTACGCACTCACGCCACCGATATATGGTGGAAATACCAACGAAGCGGACGAAACGCTATGCTTCCTCTTTCATCATACGCACCGCTGAAGAGTGGAACTCTTTACCGTCGTCTGTTTTTCCTGAAAAATATAATCTAGGTGTCTTTAAGTCTCGCGTGAACAGGTATCTTCTAGGTAAGCGTGCTCCACCTTAGACTGCATTTCCACCTGACGTCAGGTGCAATGTCAGTCAAACGCGAACCTATTCAATATAAAGAGATTCGATCGTGGTAAGTACTTCGAGGTCTATTAGTACCAACTCTACCATCCGCAATCTGCCATATACTAGTTTTGTCATTCTCCTTTCATTTATTTATGTGTCCAAACCATCTCAACATTCCTTTCTCAACGCTTATTATATCTTCTTTCAATCCCTTATCACACTCATCCTTATCATATTTTTACGATTTGAGCCACCTG